>JAKWIX010000318.1:4438072-5638072 GCA_027704785.1 Solanum chmielewskii | reverse complement strand
ATGTTTTGCAAAGGAAGCATTTGGACTATATCGCCTTTATTAGATCCGATGAAACTTTGTTCATGGGTAGTTCTATAACAATCAAATTGAAAGTTATGGAAAGGTCCTTATGAAAAGAAAATTTGACAAGGTCTTGACTCTAAACAATGTTTGTATCACACAAAATTGTAAGAAGTTGGGAAAAAAATTGAGAAATAAGTTACCTCGCGAAGAGCTTTTCAAAATTATTTGTTTATACTTGCTTGAGTCAAAGTTTATGACATGAGCACTTGGGGCTCGTCAATTAAAAATAAAAACCTTGTAAAGAAAACTGATCATGTTAGAAGTTTTGTCTAACTTTGAGTGCAACAAATAAAAATGTCAAGTTTGTGTGCTATCTAAGTATGCTGGGCATTTTTATAAATATGTTGAAAGGAATTCTAATTCCTTAGAATTGATTTACACTGGCGTTTGTGATATAAAGTCAATATCATCTCGTGGTGGGAAAACATATCTCGTTAGTTTTATTGACAATTGCATTAGAAACGACTATGTCTATTTGTTTAATGGTAAGGATGAAGCAATAAAAACGTCTAGACAATATAATATTGAAGTTGAATATCAGTTGGAAAAAAGATAAGAAGTGATAGGAATGGAGAGTATAAATTTCATTTTGCAGAAATGTGTTTGAAAAGTGAAATTATATATTAATTTGCTGCCCTATTCACCTCAATCCAATGAAAAACTGAACATTGAAAGAAATGTGGAGGCATTATTTATATGTTTGGGGTTACCTCAAAACTTTTGTGGAGGAACTATCCTTACTGCAAAAGGGAACAATAATTTTTTTTGTCTTTTCATAAAAAAAATCAATTTTGTTTGTTCAGGACACAATCTATTCCATATGATAAATGGAAAAGGAAGAAAATTCAACTTGAAATATTTCAAGTGTGGGGGTGTCTAACCAAAGTCCAAGTTTCTATTCCTAAAAGGATTGAAATAGGGCCTAAGACTGTGGATTGTAAAATTAGACTTGAATAGTCTAGTAAAATGTCTAAATGACATTGGAAAGAATAAGAGGATAATGAACTTAATAAAGAGATTCAGAGGCGTGGTAAATGTCAAGAGACATATTCCTTGAATATGATTTGGTAACAATTCTTATGTCTTATGTAGACTCATCCTTTTGAAAAAATGGTGTCAATAATGAGATTGGTTTAATCATAAGCAATCATCTTCCTCCAGGAAATAAACTTTTGAATCTAAAGTGAATCCTCAAAAGGAAAATGAAAATCGATAGAACTGTTGACAAATATAGAGCAAGACTTTGCGTTAAAGGCTTTAGACAAAAATAAAAATTATGATCTTGTTGATATATATACTCGTCAGTAAGTAGAATTACATCCATTCAGATGCTAATATTATCAGTTATGATATATGACCTCCAAATTCATCAAATGAATGTCAAAACATTTCTCTTAAATGGAGAATTGGAGGAAGAAATTTACATGAAACAGCCGAAGGGTTTTATGGTTCCTTGTAAATAAAAGAAAGCGTGCAAACTTGTTAAGTCACATTATGGACTAAAACAAGCACCCAAACAATGACATAATAAATTTGGCCAAACCTTGTTGGCAAATAGTTTAAGAATAATAGAAGTGATACTTGTGTTCACATTAAAATCACAAGGTCATTGTTTGTTTGTATATTGGTGATATGCTGATCATCATAGAGACATAAATGACATCGATGCTACTAAACATATGCTAGATAGAAAGTTTGGAATGAAATATCTTGGAGTAGCTGATGTGATCTTAGGTATAAGAATCCTTAAAACTCCGTAATGTTTAGCATTTTCACGGTCTCATTGCATTTAAAAGGTACTTGACTAGTTCAAATATTTGAATTTAAATATTATCAAGTCTCCAATAAATGTGAGCTTTGCATTTCAAAAGATTGAAAGTGAAAGTGACTCACAATTGCATTGTGCTAGAGTATTGAGAAGTATGATGTATATCAGTAGTGTGCGCGATCAGATATAATATTTGTTATTAATGAAATGATCCGATTCACAAGTGATCCCAATATAACTCTTTAGATGACAATAAAAAGTGTTTTGGAGTATTTGAAAAATACTTAAAACTATGTCTTGCATTATAACAGTATCTAGTAGTATTGAAAGAGTATAGTGATGCAAATTGAATCACAAGACAAATGAAGTAAAATCCACGAGTGGATATGGATTTACTCTTGGTAGAGGAGCAGTCTCTTGAAAATATTTCAAAAGAGAGATGTATCGCTAGCTCTACAATGATCTATAAGCTTGGTGCTCAAGATAAAGTCGGTGAATACGTTGAATGGAGCATGATGTATAACGGAAAGTCTCGTCATATAGGACATAAACATGATACCGTTAGATAACTACTCTATGGTGAGATTATCAGAATTCACTATGTAAAGTCAAAAGATAATAGTTCGGAATCACTTACAAAAGGCCTAACTAGAGAGAAAGTTGAGAGATCATCTAATGGAATGAATATATGGCTGAGGACAAGTACTCATAGCGGTAACTCTATCTAGCAGACTGGAGATCCCAAGAACTGATTCAAGGAGAAAAACAAAATTGTGAATGACGGTTCGGCATTGTCAACCAACTCAATCCATTCTCATAATGAAGACAATGCTTAGGAAAAAGATACAACATTAAGACTTTTTAATGAGTTAATAAAGCTTAATGGTTTTCATGATTTGCTAAGTTTGGCAGAGTTGACCAAATAGTATATCTACGCGATAACACGTACCTATATGAGTGTGAAATGGGAGCCGCTTCGAAGAAGATAATTGTCAAAGCCCATCTTTCTATACACTCATAAAACCAGGATGTGTTCATGGCTGAAACGAATACAACCGTAAGAACCATAAATGGTAAAGGATTAATTTTGTGACATATGGTTGTAGGTATAAACCAAATCTTGACGGTTCAAAAATATCCCATATACCGATTGACCGAGTATATCTGACATATGTTCACTATGAAAAGTCCAAGGGGAAACCTACTTATCCAGATGCAATTAATTCTTGCTTTTAAAGTACATACTTGTCTGTTTCTTTGTCTTGGAGTCATTCCCTATTCATTCGGGGGATTGTTGGGTTTTAAAAGGTGTGTATGGAAAATGAAGAGTTGCGTCTTTTATGAAAGCTTGCAACTTTTATGAAAGGTTGCGACTTTTATGGAAACTTGTGACTTTTACGAAATGTGAGGACCTTTTCAAAAGATTGTGAATTTTTCAAAGATTTGTGACTTTTCCAGTAAGGCACAATAAGAACTTTTTTGCACTACCTTTTGTTTTCTATAAATTGAGGGATTTCCTCTCATTTTAAAAATAGAATTTTAGGACTTCTTCAACTATTTTTTAATCTAGTATTCTAAGTGTACTTTACTGTCATTGAGTGGCTCGCTGACACCAGCGTTTTTGGTATCAATATACTGGTAATTGAGATTATTCTATCCTGGAAGGACATATTCCAAATCAAACCTCGGATACTAGAGGGGAATAATTTCCTTAAGGGGACACTGTGCATTCAGTGAGCTTGATCTTTCTTCAATTTTTTTTCTTCAGATTCTGGTATGTGTTACAAACTTTAGATTTGTGAATTAATTTCTATTCTTCTGTTCTTCACTGGTTCAATAAAACTTTGGTAACTTCGTGTTTCTTCAAAATATGTTGGAATTAGTAAGATTTTTTAAACACAAATTGACAACAATTCTTCTTTAAGAAAAATGTTTCGCGTTTTTTTTCTAATCCGTTTCTGATCTAGTTTCTCTACTAATTTTAATTTTCTAGTTGTGAAAATGTTCTTAAACTTTGTTGTGTTTTATCAAGTTCTGCAAAATTTTGTTCTAACTATCTTAGGAATAAAAAATGAACAATAATACTTTGTTTATGGAAGAAGACTCTTAAATTATCTTTGTTTTCGGGTTGTTCATGATTCTAGATACTAAGGATGTTAGACTATTCTAATCATTTTTATAAATATATATTTTAAATATTTAATAAGCCTCGTAGATCTGTGAAACTTACGCCCCGTGTTTCGGAGCTTACGCCTCGCGCTGTACGGTATAAGTTGTTTCGCCTCACGGCCCTGCCTTTTAAAACACTGTATATAATTGTTAACAATTACATTGAAGTTGACAATAATAATGTCAAATAAGTATCATCAAGATAACTCTTCAGTTTTCAAATGCTTGGACTTCCGCTAAATAACTTTTTATCTTCCAATATCTTTATTACATAATATAATGCACATTTGAATACCTTTTTAAAAATGTTTCCATTTATATATAGTTTTCTATTTATTTATTAGAATATATTTTTATTTTGTAAATAAAAAATAATATTTAAATGAAGGACAAAATGGTAATCCAAATTTGAGTTAGGAGCTTCCTGTAATATATGATATGATATGATGACTAGGTTAATCTACCACCAACCCAATCTTGTTTATAGAAGAAGACTTTTTTATGTTGGTTTGTTCTTCGGTTGTCTTGAGTTATTTACAAATGACTAGAAACATTTGTTTATATTTGTCTAGAGATGATTCTAGAAACTAAGGATGTAAGACTATTCTAATCGTTTTTACAAATATCTCTTTTAAATATCTATACTCTAGCCTCTCTAGTTTTTTCTTAATTACAAATATCAAAGATATTTACTCTACAAAATTCTAGAAAATCCTTCCAAATATCTAAGATATTTTTTGTACCTCCAAAAGCTCAATTTTACTTTTTCACAAATCTCTGATGGACAATAACTAACTTAGCATCGGAGAGTTGTATCTTTTTCTTATTTTGCTTTCCCATTTTGGTCGTAGGAGGAAGATTACCTCGGCGTACGCAATTTCACCACTAATATGTGACGAGAGGTTTTTGTGAAAAATTAAAGTTGATTTTTTGGAGGTGCAAAAAATATCTTAGATATTTAGTAGAACTTTCTAGAATTGTGTAGCATGAACATCTGATGTTTGTACTTAAGAAAAATCTAGATAGTATATTTACGAGAGATATCTGTAAAAACGATTAGAATAGTCTAACATTCTTAGTATCTAGAATCATCCCTGAATAATTATAAATAAAGGTGTCATAGTCATTTGTAAATAACCCAAGACAACCTAAGGACTAACCAAAATAAAAAAGTCTTCTTCTATAAATCAGATCGGGTTGGTGGTAGATTCCACTAGTCTATAATATCATATCATATCATGTATTATTAGAAGTGGGAAACTCCTAACTCAAAGCTGGATTATCATCTTGTCCTTCATTTAAATATTATTTTTATGAACAAAATAAAAAATATATTCTAATAACTAAATTAAAAACTAGATATAAATGGAAACATTTTTAATGTATTCAAATGTACATTATATCATGTAAAAATGATATTGAAAGACAGAAAGTTATTTAGCGAAAGTCCAAGCATTTAAAAACTGAAGAGTTATCTTGATGATACTTATTTGACATTATTATTGTCAACTTCAATGTAATTGCTAACAATTATACACAGTGTTTTAAAAGGCAGGGGCGTGAGGCGAGACAATTAATACCGTACAGGGCGAGGCATATATATATATATATATATATATATATATATATATATATATATATATATATATATATATATATATATATATATATATTCAATTTTATATTTTTATTACTAATAAAATAAGCAAAAGTAAATCTTTCAATGATTTATGATTTTTATTCGAGATAAGTATTAATAATCAATAATGAAGAAAAAAAGTATTATAATTATTATTTTGAAAAATATCATTACACCACGCATAAAAAATATGATTTATAGCAAAAAAGATTAAAAAAACAAAATAAATAACGTTCGGGCGTATATTTTTATGCCTAGAACTTACGTTTTTATGCTAGAGTCTTATGCCTCAAATTTTAAGACTTACGCCTTATGGATCTACATCTTTAATTTACGCCCGCCCCGAGGCTTGTCCTGAGACTCGCCCCAAAAATATTTTTGAAAGCACTAATTATATACATGGGGATGTTCATGGATTATGTGATAAGCATACCTTGCAAAACAGTGAATGCAAGTTTGGGAGTCAAGCACTCAAGAATTATTTTTTCATGCTCTCTTTGACTATTAAGTTTGATTAAACAAATAATATGTTGTTTGTATTTCCTTAAATAAACATTTCATATTTATTTTTTGAATATTTGACCAGAAAGTATTTTCACATGTATTCACCATCTTAAAATGTGTATGCATGTTTACTTATGAATCATGATTCGAAATATGAAGGTTAAATTATTTAATTATTTTTATATTATTTCATGAAATTAAATAGAATATATTAAAATTATTTAAAATAAATTTTATATATTAATAATTACAATCAAAAGTGAAAGAAAATTCGCTTTTAATTATTCTGTGTTTGAAGATAATTCTTTTATTTATTTTCTTTTTATGAATGAAAATATATAAGTAAGAAAGATAATAATAAAAAAATAGAGGGAAAATAACGGAAAGGGGATGACAAGAGTTAAGGCAAAGGATACAGAATAGTACTGTTAGCAGAAAACAATAATAAAATAAGAAAATGAAGATTAAAAAAATGAAAATATGATAAGAACTATGAAAAATAATCATGATCAAACTATTTTTTTTTGTTCATGCTACAAAGTAGAATAGACACACTATGTCATGTGATTGTAATATGGAGACAACTATATACTTGTTACAAGTAAATATGGTAATTTAAATTTTGGTACAAATTAAGAAGGTATATTATATGTGTATTGTCTCTTTCTTAGAAAAGTAACAAACTAATATATAATAATAA
Organism: Solanum chmielewskii; assembly: GCA_027704785.1. Classification (NCBI taxonomy): domain Eukaryota; kingdom Viridiplantae; phylum Streptophyta; class Magnoliopsida; order Solanales; family Solanaceae; genus Solanum; species Solanum chmielewskii. The sequence goes on along the minus strand of JAKWIX010000318.1, from coordinate 5,631,229 downwards.
CATAAAAAAGTAAATTATTTTATCACATAAATTTTGATATCAAAATTTAATAGGTGATCAAAATATCTAATTATTTAGCATTTACATTTTACAACAAAAAAGTCATATATATATATATATATATATATCTATATATATATATATATATATATATATATGACCCCATGCTTTTTAGGATAACACTTAACCATTTCCCTTCCCTATATATTTCCCTTCTCCTGTCCCCTTTTCCTATTAATTCAACTTCAAATTTTTTTCATTCCAAAAAAAAAAATATTTCAATTTTTTTTCTTCTCTTCTTATGGATGAAGAAAATCAGAAAAGGAAAGTGCTTTTTCCTCAAGAGCATGAACCGAGTTTCAAAATTCATTGTTATAACAATAAGATATCTATGATACGAAAAGTTATCATGAAACAGGATACAAATTTCATACCAATGAACAAAAATTCATTGTTCAATGAAAAAAATACCAACTTTTTTCAAAGACGAGTACATAGACAATGATGATGAAATGATGCCACCCCATATGATTGTTAAATGGAGAATTGTCATAAGAATGTTGAGATTTTAAATTTGTTTTGGCTACGAGACACTCAAGAGAAGAAATTTGATATCTTCTTTTTTTAGTATAAACATAATAATTATTCTTTTATATTTCACTTTTTTTTTGTTTTATATTTTCATCTTCACCTTTTCTCTTTCTTTTCTATTTCTCCATTTCTTTTTCCTTGAAAGCTTCTACAAATTTCATGACTATCACATCTTTGACCTTCATTGGAATTTTAAGCACCAGGAAATCTCATTCTTTAAAGCTAGAGACAAATGAAAAATTTTATCACTGAAAATTGTTTCTTTCTCCGCTTTATAACATTTCAATAAGTGAGTATTCCTCATTAAATGGTATATTACCAAATGATTTCTTTAATGAATTCTTCTCCATTAATTGAATCTAATACTTAGTGAACTACTCCATTAATGACTAGTCTAAAGTTCGATTATACTAACTTTTATATTTTATTTTTATTTTGAGCAACCAACAATTTTTTTAAGTTTTGAAAAATGAAGAGATGGCAAAAATTATGTGATTTAAAGGTGAGGATTGTTGATGAATAGTTAAGGAGGCGGTAACCTGGTGGTCGAGGTGAGCCACCACTATCTATGGATCTATGAAGATTAAAGAGAAAGGATAAAGAAGATAAAAAGAATTAAAAGAAACATAATTTTTTTAAAAAAAAATAGAATGTTAATATGAAATATATTAAATATTTATAAAGAAAGTATTTTAATTATCTTTTTATCTCTCTCTCTCCCAAGAGAGTGAACTACACCTCCTTTGCCACATCAACATTTAGGGTGGAAATAATTTTACTTTAAAACAGTTTAAGGGGTAATAGAACCCTCGTGAAGTATGAATGTATAGTTAAGAACCCGACTATAAATTAGGGAGACTTTTGACCATTTTCTCTATAAAAAAATAAAAATAAATCTTTTATCACTTAAAAAAAAAATAAAGACACGCAAATTTAAAACATTATTAAAATTGAGTGTATGGGATTGAATCTTGTTTTGATTTTTTTCCCATTAAAATCATTTAACTTAAGTAACATTTTGACGAGTCACTAACCAACTCATTTATAAACTTAAATCAATGTAATCAAAAGTGAATTCAACATTTGATAATTATCAGTCTCATCATTTCTAAAAAGTTGTGTTCTATCGAAAAATAAAATTTACAAATATCATTGGTCTACTATTTTGTTACGTTGTACTAAATTAGCAGATATTATTGAAATATTAATGAAGTTTTTTTCCTTTTGACTTTTCTAAATAAAATCAATATAATTCACGAAAATTTATGATTAATGAAAAATTACAACTTTTTTCTAATAATTTTTCATTTAAATTAAATTAACTGATACATGCTATAAGAAAACTTTTGGGAAAACTATCAATTCTTTAATTTGAAGATTCTAATTTTTGTTAAATAACTATACTAGTATTGTCACTTGAAAAATAATGTATTCTTTTAGTAGTGCACTATCTTCAATGTAAAGTTACCACTGGTTAATAAATCTACATATAACTCGATTAATATTATTTTTTGTTGATATTATTATTTTAATTGATTTTGAAAATTAAGAAAAGAGTAACATTAAATGGATAAATTTTAAAAATGTTTAAATTTTATTTAAATAAAAATTTGAGGTAGTAAACAAATAGAACAAATATATAATTTAAATAAAATAAGCTTGTGAAATAAAAAAGAAAATGAAAGGTACGAGCCAAAACAAAGGACTAGCCACAAAATTATTATATGAAAAAAAATAATTAAAAAAAGAGAAATAAAGTTTTATCGTCCCCATATTATCTTTGTGAGATAAAGTACCATTTTTTACCATGTTAATATTCTAATTTAGATTTAAGTCTAGTATTTAGATATCATGCTATCCCAAATTCATAATATAAATTGATTATTAATCAGTTAGATCCTAATCACCTATCAAATGACCCTTAAATACTTAAATGTTATGAAAATATTGCTTGGAATCATATTTTACTGTGAAAGAGAGAAAGACTTGCTAAAAAAATTTAAAAAATATGTGAGTTATAGTGTGTAATAATTACTAATAAATTATTGCTAAAATTAAATATGATGATATGTTATTTCAGAAAAAGTGATTTACCATGATAAAGTTGTTGCTAAAAATATTCATAAAAGATTATTAACCAATTTTCTTGTCCCTTTTTTTTTTTTGCAACAATTAAGTTCATAGATAAAAGAATTATTTCTTGCAACACTATTTTGTTGCTAAATAATCGTATTAGTCGTAACGATGTGATTTTTTACCAATAAAATCTTATCTATGGCAATAACTTTTTTTTTGTGTAAATAATTAGCTTACAGTAACAATATTATTTATCATTGCTTAAGTTTTTTCCAATAATATACATCAACACCTACTACAATTTTTTTTCTTATTGTCTAAAGCACTTTTGGCAACAATATTGAAATTTCACATCAAGAAAATTGTTGTTGTTGTTGTTATTGTATTATTATTATTATTATTATTATTATTATTATTATTATTATTATTATTATTATATTAATAATAATAATAATAATAATAATAATAATAATAATAATAATAATAATAATAATAATAATAATAATATACACATTCCTTAAAATTTTAATTATATTTTTAATTCTAACAAAATTACGTATGTACTTGTCATTGATACTCAACTAATGATTATATTTTTTCATTATAAATTTTTATACGATTATCAATATCATCTTAATATTCATATAATTATATAAATGAGAACCCTAGGCCTGCCTATGTGGTGTCACCACAAATCAGGATTCCTTTTTAACTTATTTATTTCCAAAATTAGCCTTCTCTTTCATGAATAGAGGTGACTTTTTATGAAAAGTTATGACTTTTTATGAAAAGTTATGACTTTTATAAAGAGTTGCAACTTTTACGAAGATTTGTGAGTTTTATGAAGAGTTGCAACTTTAATGAAGAGTTGCAAATTTTATAAAAATATATGACTTTTATGAAAGATTGTAACTTGTCCGAAGAGTTGTGACCTTTCCAATAAGGCACAAGAAGCACTAATTCATTCTATTTTATCAAGACATTCTATCGATTAGTGACATCCAAAAAATAAAGGAATATAGTGGAATGATAAGTATTGTACTCACCTTAATCAAACGTTTGGGGTTCAAATGTAGGCTTGAGTCAATGAATTACCCTTCAAAGTAGGATAAATCTATATTAATCAAATATAAAAGAAATATTTATGTCCTCATAAACTTTAGATTAGAAGTCCCAAAAAAATGAAGTTTTAACCATATTGATCGAAACATAAACAACACAATATGTCTTTTGTCTATCAAAGTAGTGTCATTGATTGCATATGATCTTGAATAAGGTACTTGCCAATACATCATTATTTGAGAGACATACATTATTTCATTGAAATCCAAGAGATGTTTTTAAATTTTAATAAACTTATTAAGTGCACAACTAATTATATAAGATGTATAATAATTAGATTCTATATCTAGAGGCCTTGAATAGGAGGAAAACTCTCGTAGTTGATGATTAAAATGTTTGAACCACAATTTGAAAATATAAATATAGACAATGAAACAATTAAATATCTCTTCGAAAGACATTGGTGATGAACAACTACAATAAAATGAAGAATTAATAACAAAATCCATAAACACTTAGAATTAAATCTTTTTATTTTAAGATTAAAAAACCATTTCATATTTTCTTTGAATAAAATATTCTTGAAAATTTATCATAGGGTTGTACCCTCTTGAAAACACTTATATTAGCAAATTCTCAGAAGAAGATTAATTACGTAGTTCCACCACTGCGCCCACCTATGTGGCGCCACCACATATAAGAATTTCCTATTAATTTATTTATTTCCAGAACTAGTCTTCTCCTTTTCATAAAAAGTTGTGAATTTTATGAAACGTTACGACTTTAACGAAGAATTGTTACTTTGATGAAAATTTTTGACTTTTATGAAATGTTGTGAGTTTAATGAAGAGTTGATACTTCTATGAAAAGTTGTGACTTTTAATAAAAGTTGCGACTTTAATGAAGAGTTGCGACTTTTATGAAAAGTTGCAACTTTTATTGAAGGTTGTGATCTTTCCAAAGGGTTGCAACTCTTCCAAATAGTTGTAACCTTTTTGATAAGGAATAATAAAAAAATTTTTACACTACCCTTTGTTGTCTATAAATAGGGGGATTTCCTCTCATTTTAAAACAACAAAAATTCTAAACCTTCTCTTCTTCTTTTTCTCCTTCTCCTTCTCCTTCTCCTCCTTGACAATAAAATATTTGTATACTTTGCTCCTGAGTAGCTCACCAACACCATTTCTTATTAAGGATAAATAATAATATGTAATAATTTTCATTTTCCTTTACATTATAATGTATGTTACTATGTAATCTTGTATGTACGATAATATATTTTTCTAAATATAATGTCAAATATGTTTTAAGGACCTTTTTTTATGAATTCTGTGATATTAAATTTGTGCGTGAAGCACAGGTAATTTTACTTGTTTAATATTCAAATAATAAGCCTAAATAAAATTATCAAGCTCTTTTAGAAAAATTGGTTGAATTATGCTAACTTTAGCCAAAATTCACATCCAATTTAAACTCATAAATTGATCCAATACATGACCCACTAAAAAAAAACAATCCAATTGATCCTCGTGAACTTCGTTTTTCATTATGTTTAACCAGGTGACACTATGTTCCTTTTTTCTAAGCCCTGATTTATTTTCTTTCGCCAATCGCCGCCCAACTATCCTATTTCTCTCTGAAAAAACCTTACCTCGACACAAGAACCAAGTTCTTGTGCTTTTGTAGCAACACAATAAAATAGAGATTTTATAATGGAAATCTTCCTAACTCAAGGAAGGGAAAAATAACACCGAAGTTTTATATTAATTGAAGATTTACAACTCACTTAATCAATGAATCTAACTGTAAACTTCTACCCTTTTCGATTAACTATAATAAAAAAATCTCCACTCTTCTTAACTCACCAAGAAGTCAAACTCGCTTCTTGTTTACAAAAAACTCTCAACTCTTCTTAACTCTAACCACCCAAGAAGTCAAACCCACTTCTTGTTTACAATCTCTCAACCTCTCTCTTACTTTACCCGAAGAAGTCAAACCCACACATTGTTAGGATTTTCAATAAAGAGGTTCAAAATTCGTAGAAATAGACACACAAAGTAGCCGAAGGGGGTTCGACATCTACTATATATACATAAATATTATTTTAACCATATATAAATAGTATAATTTTCCGTCGAAGGGGGTTCGGATGAACCTCCTTCTACCAAGGTGGCTCCACCCCTGCTTGTTACAATTCTCTCAAGACTTTACCCCCGAGAAGTCAAACTCACTTCTTGTTGCACAATATTGGAATTATTACAACTCAATAATAAACCTAGAATAAATCAACAAAGACTAATAACCCTATACTTTTATTGATCAGACTTCAATATTCAACTTTTCAGTGTGGAATAGAACTCATTAACATGGTCCTGAGCCAAAAGCTTGAACAACTCTTCGAGTCAGTTCGTTTGTTCTAATCATTTCTGAATTCCCTTTTTCATTTTCTTCTTGTTTTTCTCAATTATCCATTTGCTATGAAATTTTGAATGAATCTACGTAGAAGAGAGGATGTTTCCTCAACAATCGTCCACAAAAGGAATGAAGATGAAGATATCACAAAATATGATTGAAATTATCTAAATGTCGCTTAAACGGGGTAACTCTATTTATTTGCTCATTGAATGTTGAATGATTTAATTTTTCTTTGTATGAATTATTTTAACAATATCTTTTAATTGTTATTGAAAAGGAAAATGAGAAAGGAGATCACAATGTGAGGAATGGAACTCTCATCAATAAATTTTCAGGTAGTCAACCAACTTAACTACTAAAATTCCCCTTAATACCGTATATTTAGTTTTTTTCCCTTTTTATATGTCTTTGTCTATTTATTTATTTTTAACAAGCTTTGTGTTTGATCTCAATTCTAAAATTCTTATTTTAAAATTCAACTCTAATACACAAATCACAAAGTACACAAAGTTACTGAATTGATATTTCATTAGTGTCACATTTACAATGAAAAAAAGAACAATTTTTTTCTATTTTCTATCTACCTTTTTACGTAACCATTTCTCTGCTTCTAATAATACGAAAAAAAGACTAAATTATAAAGTCATGTTTCTATAAAATCAATCATCCTTAAAATTTAGTGCTTTAGTTGACTCAATTTCTTTCCCTTGAGCATCCCTCCATAACTGATAAAAACTAAAATTGTCATCATTCTTCTCGAAATTTTTCGTCTAATTATCATATGGGTAGGAGAAGGGATATGTGTGTGTGTCCTACTTACAGTCTAACCTACAACCAAAACATGTCCTACTTACAACAATGTGTAGCTAATCAAGGGCTGTGATTGACCATTGCAATATGGAACAAGCCATGAAATTAAACCTTCTTCTAACAAAACTTGTATCAAGTGGCTCTTGTGAATATTTTGGTTATTAGAAAGAGCCAGACAAATTTTTTCAAGAGAGAGGTTCTAATCTATCCGTGAATGTGACGTAAAGAATATTGGTTCAGTTCTTAGTGACTCATATAGAAGGTAATGACTAACTAGCACAAGAAGATGAGGAAAACTGTCAATACTCAAGTTCTAATTTTTTTAATAGTTTGGGCTTCATACATCAAAAATTAAGCTGAAGTTAAATATAAATTTTTATCTAGTCAAGAAAGTACCATATAGTCAGAAATTAAAATTAATCTCAAAATGTAATTTGAATACAAGACAAAAGAAAACATAATGAAGAAAATTTAGCAAGGAAAATTACAATCAATGTGTTTAGCCAAAATAATATTTTGGAAATTTTAATTAAAGTATTATCAAATGTTAATCATGGTACGTGTTTAACCTCTACTAAACCCCTCTTCCAACTATAAAAGGTGAAAATAAAGGTCTAGACCAACACAAGAAAAAAACACTTCACATTAGGAAGAAATCAAGGCCTTTTCTCCTTTTTTTTTCTCTTTTTGAAACTTTATGCACAAAATTTGCAGATTCCTCTCCGAGTTGATCAACAATCTGAATAGCTAGAAGCAAAAGAAGGTTTTCGAATTTCCACCCAAAAAATAACCTTCTTTTGCTTCTAGAAATTCAAAGTGTTGATCAAACCCAAGAGGGATCTACAGTTTTTGTGCATAAAGTTTCAAAAAGGGAGAAAATATTTTGATTTCTTCCTAATGTGAAGTGTTTTTCTCATGTGTTGGCCTAACCCTTGATTTTCACGTTTTATAGTTTGAGGGGTTTAGTAGAGATTAAACTCGTAGCATGGTTAACATTTAATAATACTTTAATTAAAAATTTCTAAAATATTATTTTGGCTAAACACATTGATTATAATTTTCCTTGCTAAATTTTAAATCAAATGACTAATTGACTCGATTACGTACTTTTTAATCAGAACTAGCACAAGTCCAGAATCAAAGGAAAGAAGAAATAAAGAAATTCCAGCGTAAGCTTGACCAAGTAAACTACACATTCATATTAACCAAAACAGGAAAGAAACATAACATTTAGGCTTCCTTAGAAAGTGTAATTAAACTACTTTACAAACATACAACACAAATGATAAACTATACAAAAACAGAGCTAAAAAAAATTCTATAGAAAGAAGATCACCTGGTTCTGGGCAGCGAACCGGACCACAAGTTATGATTCCACCTCTTAAACTCGAACAAACTTTACTGCTAAGACGAGAATTCTAAAACCTTTTTAGGGGAATTCTCAAGTCTCCAAATCCGTCCTTGAACAGTGAGGAGAGGGGCTTTTTATAGTACCCAAAATCTCCTAATTCTGAGAGTATTTTCGATGTGGGAAAAACCATCTTTTGAAAATTGCTTAATGTATAAGGCTCTAGTGAGCTGGAAATGTACGAACTAGTACAACTTTTAAATGAAATTGGAAAAGAAAATCGAAATCGGAAGAAAATAAGGAGAGTGGGCGCGTGAGGAAAATAGGAAATAACTAAAGGTGTGGGGTGGTTTATTGAGAAAGTAGTCCTAAATATTGGACCCAAATAAATGTATTTTCTCAAGAAATTGAATCTGAAGAAAACGATTCGATACAACTTAAAATTAATTAATCTGAGTTTCTTAATTTAACAAGATAAAATGATTACTTTGAAATAAAAGATCGGCTATACCAATTAATTCATGAATTAGTCAATTTTCTTTTAGAGAAATAAATTATACTCAATTAAAACTTCTATTTTTTTGGTAACTCGATTTTTCTCAAATATTCATAAATATATTATAAATATAAAAATGTATAATCTATATGAAAAATGACAAAAATGCCTTGAAAATAAAATTTGAAAGTAATTTTTTATTTTCGAAAACAAATATTTCAAATCGTTTGAAATTGGAGAAGCTTGAGAATTAATTAAATTGTGGAGGGTCAAAATTGGGTGTCAACACATACTTAAATTAAAATTTCCAAAATATTGTTTTGGCTATACACATTAATTGTAATTTTCCTTGCTAAATTTTCTTCATTATGTTTTCTTTGCCTTTTATTCTAAATTACATTTTGAGATTAGCCAAAATAATGGGTCAAAAAGAAAGGAGTAAAAATAGAATGTCAAGTGGTAATTGATCCATGTTATTTTGGATAATGACTTATCATTCAATCAAATGTATTATTCATCCTTTTGGAACATAATGCCAAGTGATAATGGATAATATCAGATTAATTAAAAATATATGTACATATATAATATAAGTTTACAAAAGAATATGTATTAATGTGCATCAGTAGACTACAATTGACTTTTTGTACCAATATATTTATCAATCTCATTGTTTTTGGCCTTATAATTTGTCATATACCTATAAAATTGATATTACAATCTCAAATTCAGCCCAAATCCATGAAAATAATTAGTAGTAACAATTACTAAAAGTTGAAACATAAAGTAATCAAAGAAAGAAACTTGAAAAAGGAACTTACTGCAATAACAAGATGGTTTTGAATAAAAATGCAGTATTACTTTTAGAAATCCACATATGGTGACCCTTCATCTTCTATAAAAACATAGTTTTCTTTCTTTATTAAAGCAGTAAAGATTCAAACTTCGTAAAAGTGAAAGAAAAACTCTTACATTCTCCCTTTATTGAAGCTATATAAGTTCAAACTTCGGAAAAAATAAAAGATGACTCTTCGTGTATATATGTATATATGTATATTAGTATTTATTAAAATTAATGTGTATTAATAATTTTTTCCTAAATATACAATAATAATGTTGAATATAATATTATAATTAATGAATATTTACATTTTATCTCTGAAGTCGCTCCGCCTTGTTAATCTCTGAAGTCGCTCCGCCTTTTTGTTTGAAAAATTCTCTTGATTTGTGATTATAAAAGCCCATCTTCTTTTCTTTAACTTTGTATTTTATCGAAGTGGATTAAACCTTGGTAAAATTCTACAAGGAAAGAAATTATATATTTATTCTTAGAAATATAGTCCTTTTTCACATAGAATTTGTTTGTCTCTCATCTGCCATTTTCTTTTTCATTGTTTGTCAAGGATTATTGTTTAAAATGGCAGAGAAGTATCTTGAGTTGGGACTTGGAGTTGAGTTGGGTTCTGAAGGCTAGTAGACAAAATTCCCCAAAATGTATACTAAGAAAGGTAGTGTAACATCTGGTAACTTAACTAACTAAGAATACGATAAGAAACCAAGAATAATCAATTTTGGGGATAAGTAGGGAAATCTGGAAAATTTTCAGCTTTCAAAAGTGAGTTTTGGTCATTTTCAAATGGCCATAACTTCCATCTTAGGAAGACTTTTGTTGAGTTCTTTATATGGATTGAAAGCCTTTGGGAATATCTTTCGAACTCCGCCGAGTTTACAATAATCCAATGTCGTATGAAGGTTATATGTCTTTCGTAAGTTGGGCTATTGGAATGAGGAAAATTCAATCTAGATTTTAGTAAGGGTAAAATTGTCTTTTCACCCTAGTATTTTCTAATTCTTTTTAAGGTTATATTAGGGGTAAAACCAAGTCCAAAATCAGTTTTAGAAAAAAACTAGAATGCTTAGGGCTTTGGAGAAAAGAGAAAAGAAGAGGAAGATCAAGATTTGTCCAAGAAACTTCAAGATCATTGCATGAATTTCGTCAGGGGTTATCCCTATCGAGGTATGTGAGATCTTTTTGTGTTGGGTTCTTCCACCCACACACAAATTTTATTCAATTCAGAAATTTAGATTATTTTGGATGACGAACATTGATATTTTGATGAACAATTATCGAATTCTTGATTGAATGGTTATAGTATGTTCTAGTTGATTTGATTCGTGTTTTCGGACCGTTTTACGAGTCTGAACTATTAGGTATTGAAGTGTTAGTGATCCCATGTGTTTGGAGAAATATTCATGGGAGTTTAGAAGGTTTAGAGTTGAAAATTAGAGAAGAAAAGTCAGAAATCCTGTCAGACAACCCCGGGGCGTCGCGTCTGCCAGAGCCCCTCAAGGAAGGCTCTGTCTGATAGGCCCAAGCGCGCCGCGCCAAACAGAGTGCCTCAGACCAGGTTCTATCCGTCAATCTATGGCGCTCCGCTCATCTCAGAGCGCCACCTAGAGACCCCATTCTTTCCCTATCTTTCCGTACTAGTTCCTATATGATGTACCTATCATTGCTAGTTGATTCCAACACTCCAAAGTACATCTAAACATCATGAAATCATCCATAAACATGATATCATGATTCTTGAATCCATAATCCAATTCAAGTAAAGCTAAGATCAAGTCAAAAATGTTAAAAGTTAAGTCTATAAGCTAAGGAGCAAGTCAAGTTTGTTCTTAAAGTAACCAAGAGTCTTTAACAAAACATTTTAAACTTTGTTTTAAGGCTCAAGTTATATCTTAAGCAAGAGTAAAGAGTTGAGAGTTCATTCTCAAAAGTTGTAAAGGGACTAAGTAATTTCTAAGAGTTTACAAATGTTTTCACATTTAAACAAGTAAAGAACATTCGGGCAAGTTTTCAGACAGAGATAACAACTTAATGAAATGAAGCAAGCAAAGAAACTATGATTTCCAAAAGAGCTATAAAGAATAGGTTTTGAGCACTAATCTCAAATCACAGAATCAGTACGTTTTAAAAATATAAGAGTCTTATTATATATATATATATATATATATATATATATATATGTATGTATATATGTATGTATATATGTATGTATGAATGATCTTTTCTATTTCATAGGGGATCTTGGTCCTTTATTTATTAATTTTGCATTAACCGGTCTGGAATTAGGTGTAGCTATATCACAAGCTCATGTTTCTACGATCTTAATCTGTATTTACTTGAATGATGCTATAAATCTTCATCAAAGTGCTTATTTTTTTTATAATTATATATATATATATATATATATATATATATATATATATATATATATATATATATATATAATATATATATATTATAATATATATATATATATATATATATATATATATGGGAGTAGTATTGAGCACCAATGTGGGGATGCGAGTTTCAGATTAATGCAACTCTCCACAAAAATCATGTCGTCATTATGGGTAGAAAAGGGTCATACTTTTTAGATGATTCATTTTCACAGTTTACTAGTGGATCCATTAGGCAATTCGAGTTCTATACTTTGGACAAGTTAGGATGGACGGGCAGCATGGTCCGAGTAACTCTGTATCATCATTATAGCTATTAAGTGATGATTGTCAATTAGAGTAGCTCCCATAAAAGTATTCTATTTTCATATACATCAGTTATTTGTGTTTCTATATACATCTCAGATATTATTTGTATACTTGTTTACATTCAGAGTTTACAACATGTTTTTAGTCAGCATTTCCATATATTGCAATTACTTTTTAAACTGCGTATATTGAATAAGAGTCAGTAGATCATGAGTTAAGTAGAGCCAAGATAAGTGTTCTTATTACTCCTTTTCAATCTTAAAGGGTTGTTTAGCTTTCCAACTCTCATACTCGTACATTCAATGTACTGATTCTAATTGGCCTGCGTCATTTCATGATGCAAACACAAGTAATCGGGATCAGCACGCAGCGCACCATTGATCCATTTGATTACTCCACAATCACTTGGTGAGCCTCCTTGCATTTCGAATGACATACCTTTAATTGATTTTACTGGATTAGTTCATTAGGATGTTGTGGGGTCTGTTCCAACATCAATCTCAGTCAGTTTAGATGCTGCATAGACATTGTAGTAGTTCAATTTTGGAGACTTCTTTATCTTATACTTCACATGTTACAATATTGAGATTTAAGTGTCGCTTTAGCTAAGACAATTATTTAAGTTATTTGATGAGAATGCTTTTAATTCTTTATCTTAGATGAGTATTGTCTTCCCTGAGTAAATTAAGCCAGGCCAAGGGTTCTCTCAAGGATAGCAATGGTCGTTGGGTACCGACCACGTCCAGGGTATAGGCTCCAAGCGTGAAAAACTTAGTATCATATCATAGAGTTCAAGAGTCCTAGGGAGTCTTTGATGTCGTGTCTGTAGACTCTTAGTCATCGGTGTAAAGCGCGCCACATCTATGATTAGGAGGCTACAATATTTTGGAATGTTTCACTTCTTTATATTCTTTCGTTCCTAGAGTTTATATCTAAAGTCTCTCTCTAATTCATTCTTATGTGTATTTTCAGATCATCATCCACCACGAAGAGTAGTCAGAGGTTGACCATCCTGAAGAAACGTTGAGGAACAAATGGTTCCAAATGCACCGGATGTGCAACCACAAGGAGAGGTTACAAATGCCAAATTCCGGGAAGTTATCCGGATGTTAAGACAAGTAGTAACCAACCGAGTCGTGTATCATAGACGATATCGACAAGAAGGGGTTGACACCTTGAGGGTTTATGAGTTTTTGAGAATGAATCCTCCTAGTTTCACCGGATCAAGCACTACTGAGGATCGAGAAAACTTTGTGGAAGAAATGTTCAAGGTATTTGAGGTGATTCATGTGGTCAATATTGAAAGGGTTGAATTAGTTGTATACCAACTGAACAGTGTGGCTAGAACCTGATTTGATCAATGGAAGGATGACAAAAGTGAGGATGCACCCTATCCAAGTTGGACTTGTTTTGAATAAGCCTTCTTGGGGAGGTTTTTTTCTCGAGAAATTCAAAGGTACGAGTGTTCCTCACTTTGAAATAGGACTCTATGAGCGTCATGAATATGGGTTGAAATTCGCTGAGTTGTCTCACTATGCTCCTGAGATGGTGAAGGACATGAGGAGAAGAACGAGTTTGTTTGTTGCGAGTTTGGGTCGCGCATCAAGCAAGGAAGGCAGAGCTGCAATGCTAATTGGTGACACGGACATTTCAAGGTTAATGGTCTATGTGCAGTAGGTAGAAGAGGAGAAGCTGAGGAACATAGAAAAATATCGAAATAAGAAAGCGAAACTAGGAATTAGTCTGGTCAATATATCTATGTCAAATAAAATGGAACAAAAGAAGTAAAATGTTTTATTTAATTTGAAAACTACGTAGAAAGTATTGTGAATCTCAATAATTAACAATATTTGATTTACTTTTGAAATTCTGTTTGTGCTACATATATCGGGTAAGATAAATGACATATATTATTAAATTTTTTCGAAGACAAGTACACTGATAATGATGATGTTGTTGTGACTCTATATGATAATTAAATAGAGAGTTTCGAGAAGAATGATGTCAAGTTGAGTTTATATCGTCTATGGAGGGATGCTCAAGAGAAGGAATTTGAGTCAACTAAGGAACTCAATTCTAAGGATAATTTATTTTACCGAAACATGACTTTATAATTTAGTCTTTTTGTTCGTATTAGAAGCAGAGAAATGGTTAGGGATAAAAGGTATATAGAAAAAAGAAAAAAATGTTCTTTCTTTTTTATTGTAAAAGTGACACTTACGGAATATTAATTTAATAACTTTGCGTATTTATGAGTTTGTGTATAAGTACAAATTTTAAATTAAGAATTTTACAATTGAGAACAAACACAAAGCTTGTTAAAAATAAATAAGAAGACGAAGACATATAAAATGGGAAAAAACTAAACATACTGTATAAAGGAGAATTTTAGTAGTTAAGTTGGTTGACTACCTGAAAAATTATTGAAGATAGTTTGATTACCAACATTGTAATCTCCTTCCTCATTTTCCTTTTCAATAACAATTAAATAAAATTGTTTAAAAAAAAGAAAAATCAAATAATTCAACATTCAATGAGCAAATAAATAGAGTTACCTATTGAACTGGTATTTAAATAATTTGAATAATTATTTGTGATAACTTAATTTTCATTCATTTTCTGGACAATTGTTGAGGAAACATCCTCTCATCATTACATATATTCCTTCAAAATTTCTTAGTAAATGGATAACTGAGAAAAAGAACAAGAAAATAAAAAAAGGAATTCAGAAATGACAAGAACAAGCGAACTGACTTGAATAGTCGTTCGGACTTTTGGCTAAGTGGACGAGATATAGGAAAGTTAGGCGGCAATTGGAGAAAATAAAATAAATTGCGGCTTAGAAAAAGGAATATTGGGTGACCTTGTCAAATAGAATGAAAGACAAAGTTTACGAGGATCATTCACACACGCGCACACGCACGAACGCGCGCACACACGCACACGTGCATGCACCCCCCAATAACCAGGTAGGTCATGATCGACCTGCCTGCCTGGCAGCTCCACTATTTTTTTCTTTTTTGACGGCTTTTAGTTTTAATTTTTTTTCTTGGTTTTTAATTATTTAAATATTTAAAACTTATGCAATATATACTATAAATAATGATAATTACCAACTTAAAATACTTGTAAAAGACATATAAAAGAATTATATTGATTCATAAAATTAATATATCTTTGTCAAATTAAAAGGGATAAAAGAAATAACATGTATTATTTAGGGAAAATGCACAAGTACCCCCTCAACCTATGTCTGAAATCCCAGAGACACACTTATACTATACTAAAGTCCTATTACCCCCCTGAACTTATTTGATAAGTAATTTTCTACCCCTTTTCGGCTTACGTGACACTAGTTTGAAAAAAAGTCAACCAACTTTGGGCCCACAAGATAATGTCACATAGGCTGCAAAGAGGTAGAAAATTATTAATAAAATAAGTTGAGGGGGGTAATATGAACTTAGTATTGTATAAGTGTGTCTCTGAGATTTCGGGCATAGGTTGAAGGGGTACTTGTGCATTATCCCTATTATTTAATTTGAAACTACGTAGAAAGTATTGTAAATCTCAATAATATACAATATTTGATGGACTTTTGAAATTATATTTGTGCTACATACATCGGGATAAGAGAATAAACACATATTATTAAACTTTTTTCAAAGACGAGTACACTAATGATGATGATGTTGTTGTGCCTCTCCATATGATAATTAGATAGAGAGTTTTGAGAAAATTGATGGCAATTGTTGTTTGTATCGTATATGGAGGGATGCTCAAGAGAAGAAATTTAAGTCAACTAAGGGATTCGACTCTAAGGATGATTGATTTTACCGTAACATAACTTTTTAATTTAGTCTTTTTGTTCGTATTAGAAGCAGAGATTTGGTTAGGGAAAAAAGGTAGTTAGAAAAGAGAAAAAATGTCCATATTTTTTTTCATTGTAAAAGTGACACTGATGGAATATTGATTCAATAACTTTGTGTATTTATGATTTTGTGTATGAGTACCAATTTTAAATTAAGAATTTTATAATTGAGATCAAACACAAAGCTTGTTCAAGATAAATAAGAAAACGAAGACATATAAAATGAAAAAAGACTAAACATACGGTATTAAGGAGAGTAGTTAAGTTGGTTTACTACCTGAGAAATAGTTGACGAGAGTTCGATTCCCCACATTGTAATCTCCTTCCTCATTTTCCTTTTCAACAAAAATTAAAAAATATTGTTAAAATAAATCATACAAAGAAAAATCAAATCATTCAAAATTCAATGAGCAAATAAATAGAATTACACCATTTAACCGGTATTTAAATAATTTGACTCATATTTTGTAATAACTTTATCTTCATTTCTTTTCTAGACAATTGTTGAGGAAACATCATCTCATTGTTACATATATTCATTCAAAAGTTCATAGTAAATAAATAACTTAGAAAAAAAAGAAGAAGATAAAAAAAAAATTCATAAATGACAAGAATAAGCGAACTGAGTTGAAGAGTTGTTCGGACTTTTGGCTGAAAGGGGGAGAAATGGAAAAGTTGGGCAGCAATTGTAGAAAATTAAAAAAATTAGGGCTTAGAAAAAAGGAATATGAGTGACCTGGTTAAATAAAACAAAAGACGAAATTTACGAGGATCACGCACGCACGCACACACGCATACACCCGCACACGTCGCGCACGCACCTCCCACACACAATAACCAGGTTGGTCATGATCGACATGTCTGCCTGGCAGCTGCACTATTTTTCCTTTTCTGATGATTTTTTGTTTTAATTTGTTTGTCTTGTTTTTTATTTTTTTAAATATTTAAAAAATATGTAATATATACTATAAATAATGATAATTATAAACTTAAAATACTTCTAAAAAACATATAAAAAATTTGATTGCTTCATAAAATTAATATATCTATGTCAAATAAAATGAGATAAAAGCGGTAACATCTATTTTTTAATTTGAAAACTACGTAGATAGTATTATAAATTTCAATAATTAACCATACTTGATTGACTTTTGAAATTATATTTGTACTACACACATCGGGATAAGAGAATTAAAATATATTATTAAACTTTTTCGAAGACGAGTACACTAATGATGATGATATTGTTGTGCCTCCTGATAATTAGATAGAGAGTTTCGAGAATAATGATGGCAATTTTAGTTTGTATCGTCTATGGAGGGTTGCTCAAGAGAAGGGATTTGAGTCAACTAAGGGACTCAATTCTAAGGATGATTGAATTTACTAAACATTTATTTATAATTTAGTCACTTTGTTCGTATTAGATGCAGAGAAATGGTTAGGGAAAAAATAGTAGATAGAAAAGAGAAAACAAATGTTCTTTTATTTCACTGTAAATGTGGCACTGATGGGATATCAATTCAATAACTTTGTGTATTTATAATTTTGTATATGAGTACGAATTTTACATTAAGAATTTTAGAACTGAGATCAAACACAAAGCTTGTTAAAAATAAATAAGAAAAAGAAGACATATAAAAAGGGAAAAGACTAAACATATGGTATTAAGGGAAATTTTAGTAGTTAAGTTGGTTGACTACCTGAAAATTGTTGATGAGAGTTCGATTGCCCACATTGTGATCTCCTTCCTCATTTTCCTTTTCAATAACAATTAAATAATATTGTTAAAATAAATCATACAAAGAAAAATCAAATCATTCAAAATTCAATGAGCAAATAAATAGAGTTATTTTATTTAACCGGTATTTATATATTTAGAATCATATTATGTAATAACTTCATCTTCATTCCTTTTCTAGACAATTGTTGAGGAAACATCCTCTCATGGTTACGTATATTAATTTAAAATTTCATAGTAAATGGATAGCTGAGAAAAAGAAGAAGAAAATAAAAAAAAAGGAATTCAGAAATGACAAGAACAAGTGAACTGACCTGAAGAATTTTTCGGGCTTTTGGCAGAAAGGGGGAGAAATAGGAAAGGTGGGAGGCAATTGGAGAAAGTAAAAAAAAAATTAGGGCTTAGAAAAAAGGAATATTGGGTGACCTGATTAAATAGAATGAAAGAATAAGTTTACCAGGATCACGCACGCAAGCATGCATGCGCACACGCACACACATGTGCACCCACATGCGTGCGTGCACACACGTGAACACGTAGACACACGCATACGTATACGCGCGCGCACATGCATACGCATGCACACACGCATTCACACACGTACACACCATGCACCCCCCCCACACACACATACAATAACCAAGTAGGTCATGATCGACATGCATGCCTAACAACTACACTATTTTTTCCTTTTTTGATGGTTTTTTTGCTTTTATTTGTTCGTCTTGTTTTTTAATTTTTTAAATATTTATAATTATGTAATATATACTATAAATAATGATAATTACCAAATTAAAATACTTGTAAAAAATATATAAAGAATTTGGTTGATTCATAATTAATATATCTATGTCAAATAGAATGGAATAAATGAAGAAACGTGTATTATTTAATTTGAAAACTATGTATAAAGTATTATAAATTTCAATAATTAACAACCTTTGATTGACTTTTGAAATTCTATGTGTGCTACATACATCGGGATAAGAGAAGTGCTTATATTTTATTAAAATTTAACATAAAAATTACTATAAATATAATAATCAAAAGAAGTAACATGTGCTCCTAATATTTAATTTGGAAACTATGTAAAAAGTATTATACATCTCAATAATTAATAATATTCGATTGACTCTTGAAATTCTATTTGTGCTACATTTATCGAGACAAAATAAGTGATATATATTATTTAAAAAATACGTAAAAATACAATAAATTACAATTATGAAAAATATAAAATATTTAAAGTCAATTTAATTGAATATCTAAATTCTACCTATGTAAAGTGAGACAAAAAAATAACAGATATTGAGTCTGTGCTAACACGGACACTTGTTACTTATGTTATAGCTAAGACGTCAAGTTTACTCACAAGAGATATATGTATTTTTGAGTTAAATTTACATATTTTTAGGTGTTGTGGATTAATATAAATACTCCAACCGAGATGTTTGAGTAAACAAACAAATCTTTTGACAAAAACGCTAGATTATGACTTAAAATTTTGTAGATATTAGAAAACTCACAAAAGCTTTAGGGGAAATGGTATGATATATCCCTCAATTTGCCATTTGGAGTTGATATGCCTTTGTTATGAAAGTGATTCATATATACCGTTATCGTTATACAAAATGAGCTCAGGTATATCCTTCATTTAACATAAGTGAATAAATTAGCTTTAATTATATTTCTGACTTTTAATTTTAAAAAAGTTCATGTAGGGGTATATATGATCCTTCTATCAACATTCAAGGTATATTTTAATCTTTTAGATACATAAATTACTTTTGACGTCTTTGATTTCATTATTTAAATTTGTTATTCTTATTTAATTTTTTTCTTTCATTCCTTGGTCTAAAGAAAAAAAAGTAAAACTATTTTTTTATGGCTATATTATAATTAATACTTTGTTTTACTATATTGCTATTTAGTTTTTGTATTCAAAAAAATGACTGCGTCGTGTATGATAAAGTGTACAAGAAAATTAGTGAAACATGAATTAATTTGACTATAATAATAATAAATTTAAGAGGAAAAGGACAAATATACCCTAAATTATCATAAATGGTATACAGATACCCTCCGTCATACTTTTAGGACATAGGTGCCCTCTAAGCTATCACCGTTAAACAACTTGAAATTCAACTAAGCAGTTATCACACCGCCCACTAAATAAACTAGCTCCTAGATGACTTAGAATTTGACTAAGCAGCAAACAATGTTGCCCACTAAATCAGTTAGACTCAATTGATTTAGACTTTTACAATGAACAGAAGATCTGAACCCTTTATAGATTAGGAATAGATTTACAATGAAAGTACAAAAGATATAATCCTAAAACAACTAGACAACTTCAACACTATTAAGTCCTTATTGCTCTTGAAGATGATTCTTCACCTATTGTTAGCCTTTGCAAGAGTTCTTGAGAATTTCCAAGTTGTTAAAACTTATAAAAGATAAACACAAAACTCAAACTCAACAAAGATACTTCAGCACTCTGTCAGATCCTTTTGTTGAGTATGAATAATTTTCTACGTTAAAGATGACTTTTTCTTTTTAATATTGTGCGTTTTTGTTTGCCAAAATCTTGTATTTATGTTATGAAGAAGAGACTAAATCAAAATAGATACAAATCATTGGGACAAGACCATTGGCTGAAGGTCTGTTGTCATGAAAAATTGTGCACCAACCACATCAGTTGGCATACTGTTGAAAGTTGTCTTTTCCTCCTTTTCTCGTTCGCATACTTTCCGGGGACCAGGTCCCTTGTTGCATGTTGTTGACACCCAATTTTGGCCTAACATTTTCAAAATGTGTAAGTTTTAAGTTTTATTTATTTAATAGTTCAAAATGAATTTTTATAATTTAAAATAAGTTATTTGCTACATTTGTTAATATTCATGTTGATATTTTGTACTTTCTAGAAATTTATTCAAAAATGAATAAAATTTGCATACGCAGTTGATCGACAATTTTGGGCCACAATTCCAAGCCCACAAAATTTGAGACCATTACATAATTATTTATGGAAAAATTATATATAATGACAAAATTAATAATTCAAATTAAATGCTATAACCACACTTTGATTTAATTGTGCCCTGTAGCAAACTGTTTGCCAGTTGTCTCTCTCCTTGAAACTCTCGCTCGCCAATCTCCCTCTCTCGCTTGCTCCCTATCGCTTTTATACAAACACAAATGTATATAAAATGCATTTGTGTTTGTATAAAGCATGAGAAATTTGTATATATACATATATTTTCGTTCCCCTCTCTCCTCTCTCCCAGATCTCGCTCGTTACCCTCCCTTCTCTCGCTTCTACAAACAGAAATGAAATGTATAAATTGTGATTCTATTTGTATAAAGCGAGAGAAAATTATATATACACATGTAAATACATTTATCTTCGTCCTATACCCTTATGATTATACAACACAAATATTCCCCTGCCCATTTTTTTTCTTTCTCTCTTTCTCGTTTTATACATAAACAAATTATGCAATTGATCTTTTATATATGTATAGCGAATTATACAACTATTTTCTTTGTATAATTCTTAAAATACCTTAAATATACAAAGTAATTTTTTTCGAACCCCCTCGGCATACTCTAGATCCGCCCCTGTTTACACCGCCTCTGTATGTGTATGGATGATATGATCTCATTATCTGTGCACCTATATGGAAGTTTGATGTCACGATAGGTCAGTCGTTATCAGCTAAATAGAAAAGAATAATACAACTCAAATGCTATCGAACTCAGAAAAAAAGAAGTAACAGAAATTTTGATCATTTGAGTTGCATTTATACACGTCTGGCATTGCTTGGTTGATTATCGGTCCATTTTCGAAGAGTCTGATTAATTTATTTATTTTAGTATTCTATTAGTTGCTTAGATGGTTCCTGTTTTAGTATTTCTACTTCCTCAACTTTTTGTTCTGAATTTTGTGTATAATATTCTGTAATCTCTTTGCTTTTCTTGGTTAAGTTAATGAGTAAAGTATGCACTTCATTACAAATGATTGAAGTTATTATGTAGAATCTTGATCAACATCAAGACTTTATGAAAGATTGCAAAAGAAAGGTGTTAATATTGACAAAAAGAGTTGATGTCTCAGATGATCACTCAACTAAAAACTCTGAGCGTCGATGAGGGTTAAGTTGGAGATTTCATCTTCGAGAGAGACTACCTTCTTCAGTACTTTGACAATGGAAAGAGGGCGAACGAAAGTTGCTCGGCGATGGTGGAGTTTGGGAATGCAAATGGGGAGTTTTAGGTTTTTGGTGGGAGAAGAAAATTGAAGCTTTTAGTTAAAAAACAAATGGAGGGTTGAACTCGTTTAGGCTTGTCATTATTATTTGCTATAAGATGAAGTGTTTTGGGTTGTAATTTGGAGTGGGTATTATGTTATTTGGGTGGGTTTTATAATTAATTTGGGCGAGTTTTTAAATTATGGATTGAAATTTAATAAATTTTGGGTAGGTATTTTAGATTGGGATACGTGTCTCGCTGCTAATAGAAAGGGTATATACGCTTTAAAATTTGGATGGCAGGGGTACCAATATCCCAAAAATATGACAGAGGATATCTATATACCATTTATGATAGTTTGGAGTATATTTGTTCTTTTTTCCTTAAGTTTATTATTATTATGGTCAAATCAATTTATGTTTCACTAATTTTATTTTTAACTTAATCATATACGACTCAATTATTTTTTCAAATGCAAAAGCTAAAAATATAGTAAAAAAAATATTTTTAAAGTATGATACAACCACAAAAAAAATTATTTGTTTTTCTTCTTTACGCTTAGGAATGAAAGAAAAAATTAAATGAGAATAAGAAACTCAAATAATGATAATCAAAGACGTAAAAAATAATTTATGTATCTAAAAGATTAAAATATACTTTGAACTTTGCTAGAAGGATCATAAATATCCTACATGAACTTTTCTAAAATTAAAAGTCAGAAATATAATTAAAGCTAATTTATTCACTTCCGTTAAATAAAGGGTATATGTGAGCTAATTTGTAACGGTAGGGGTATGTGTGAACCATTTTTATAACGATAAGAATATATATAAATTCTTTTCATAACGAAGGACATATTAACTCCAAATGACAAATTGAGAGATATACCAGACCATTGCCCCTAAATCTTTTGTCTGTTTTCTAATATCTACAAAATTTTAAGTAATAAATTTACGTTTTTGTCCTATTTTTTTTTTAATTGGTTTATTCAAAATTTTCGTTTGGAGCATTTATACTGATCCACAATGCCTAATCAATAGGTAAATTTAACTCACAAATAAAGATCTCTCCGTGAGTAAACTTGACGCCTCAGGTATAACACTAGTGACAAGTGTTGTGTTAGTATAGACTCAATATCAATTATTATTTTTGTCTCACTTTAGATGACTCCGATAAAATTTAGATAGTCAGTTAAATTGACTTTAAATATTTTAAATTTTTAATAATTGTAATTAATAGTATATTTACGTATTACTTCTCTTGTCCCGATGTATGTAGCACATATAGAATTACAAGAGTCAATCAAATATTATTAATTATTGAGATACGTAGTTTCGAAATTAAATATTACATGTTACTTTTTTTATCCTATTTTATTTGACATAGATATATTAATTTTATGAATCAATCAAATTTTCAATATATTTTTATAAGTATTTTAAG
Organism: Solanum chmielewskii; assembly: GCA_027704785.1. Classification (NCBI taxonomy): domain Eukaryota; kingdom Viridiplantae; phylum Streptophyta; class Magnoliopsida; order Solanales; family Solanaceae; genus Solanum; species Solanum chmielewskii. The sequence continues at coordinate 5,607,573 of JAKWIX010000318.1, read as the reverse complement.
TTGGTAATTATCATGATTTATAGTATATATTACATAATTTTTAAATATTTAGAAAATTAAAAAACAAGACAAACAAATTAAAACGAAAAAAATCATCAAAAAAAAAATAGTGCAGCTGCCAGCGCAGACCCAACGTATGTTAGTTTTTTTTCTTCCAATTTATATGACACAAATGAAATTTGAAAAAGCTTACTAATTTTGTTATATGTGTTTTTTTTAAAAAAAGTATTTTTAATTGTTAATATATATACCTTTTATGTCATTTTAGAATACTATATGTTACTCTATTTGTATCATTTTATGTAATACAAGTAATTTAGGAAAATCAACAAAATTTCTTATATGGTTCTGACATACTTTTAGTTATCATTTTATTTTGATTCATAGTACTTTGTAGTTCTTACGTTATTTTCAAATAATATATGCAACTCTTGTTTGTTTCGATAAAATAAGGGAATCAATCAAATTTCATTATGTTTTTTTACTATGTTTTTCTAAAAATATCTTAAAATTGTTACATTGTATTCTTAAACTTCTTTGTTATGTAATTTTCAAATATGTAATAAATTAGAAATTAAAATGAAGAATTAAAGTTTTCAAATCATTATATTTCATTTTTAATATGTGATTTCCTCCTTTTCGATTTATATGAACTTATTTTTTAGTTTCATTTGAAAAAGAAAATAACTTCTGAATTTTAATTTTTTTTTATATAGCATATTTAAGATCGCAAAATAAAAAAATATTTCAATACACAAAATTTAGTATACATATAAATTTTAGTTTTAATTTTGATTGATTTTACCCAATATTATTACTTGATATATAATTATTAAGAGCTAAGTTTTATCATAATTTATTTACTTTTATATAATAAATAGATATCATAATAACTCATAAAAATGGAGAAATAACAATAATGAGGTAATATTAATAAGAATAATTAAAGATGTTTCTAGAACTATTTAATTTTCTTGTTTTCGTTCTTGGTAGATATTTTTATCTGCATGAAGTTACACTTTTACCTTTGATCATCATTCACTTCATATATAAAAAGATGTTTCTTGAATTATTTATTCTTGATAGATTTTTATTAGAATGAAATTATATTTTTATTCTTGGTCGTCTTTAGTACAAATATATCATCTTATTCATTAATATTTATTAAGTTACTTTTTGACATTTTTTTCTTTAATTTCAATCTAATATATATTATATATTTTATCACACTTATTTATTTTAAAATATATTAATTAGAACCAAAATAAAGATGAAAATAATTACTTCATGATAAATTTTTAGATAAAAAGTAAACATATTTTATAAGCATAATGAATTGAAAAAATATTAAGAACTAAATTAAACTAATAGTAAAATAGAGTAATAATAAAATAGATATCACAATAACTCGTAAAAGAAAAGAAAGTGAAGTAATAACAAAATAAGTTAATGGTAATAACAATAACTTAAGATGTTTGTAGAAATATTTAATTTTCTTGTTATCATTCTTGATAGATTTTTTTAGAGTGAAATTACATTTTGCGGGCCCACTATAATCAATTATCTGTATAATTTTAATTTTTTTAACCTAAATTCACATATTATTTTCTAATAATTTCTATAATTTTCTAACATTCAAACAAAAATCCCCTATCAGATACATCTCTCTCTTCTTTCAGATACATCACTATCTCGTATCGAATACATACATATTCTCTCTCGAATACATCTTCATCTCCTCTTGAATGCATCTCTATCATCTCTTGGATACATTTCTCTCCTCTCGTGTACATCCATATTCCCTCTCAAATGTAGCTCTCTCCTCTCGGATTCATCCTTGAGCTGCATGTCTACAGGTTTCCTGAATGAAAATGTATCATGACCAATGTATTTGCATGTCTGCTGATAAATCTAATTATTTTTAATTCTAAGAAATTTTTTGTAATTTGAAAGGTAGTAGAGATATAATGTATTAACTCTTAAAACTATGTAAATTTATGTCATTTTAACTTTAATTTATGTGACATATTTTTCACTGCAGTCAATTTCAAAAGAATGATGTATTAATAAATTTAATAACATTTGATTTTAAAATATACATTTTATTCTTAGTAAGAAGATTTATAGTCATATGAACATCCATGGTTTGTTTTAGACCACTAGTTTTAAAAGTATTTTATATATATAAAAAAACTCATTTAAGTCAAATAAACATTACATAAATCGAAAGGTTTTCCGGTACACTGATTAGTTTATTTCGTTTGGTCCTAGGTTAGTTAGATATTTAGGTCAGTAGTTTAGAGTCTCTAATTAGTTAGGAAGTTAGGCCCCATATGGAGGGGTCCTTTGTGCACGTTTCCCCCCCCCCCCTCCATAACTACCCTAATCGAATTCGGTTAGGGTGGTCTTAAATACGCGACGGGGTATTGTAAGTGGTTGAGTGAGTACAAACTTTAGTTAATTTTTTTTAAAACTATTTTTCTGTTTAACAAAATTTAAAATGAAAATGCTAAACCTTTTTCACAAGTATGCTTTATAGTTTCCTTTTAATCAATATCTAGTCGATAATAACCAAGATTTTAATATAAATAATGTGATGAAGTAATGTAATTCTGAATTCAAGTATTGATATTAATTGAGAAAATATTTATTTATAAAATTTAAAGCATTCATAATCTAATATTTAATATGCTTTTTACTCTCGACTATTGTCACTAATTTATCATAATTCAAGATTGTAAGAAGTAGAAATCAAGACTAAGAAGTGCAATTCACTATTATATGAAGGTCAATTCGTAGATTATCTAATGTGAAAATTTCCTAAGTATATGATATATAATTTTATGACAAATTAATTTTTATACCATATATTGATACTATTTCAAATTTTATCGCGTTAATTGGTTATGTATTTTCTTAAACTACAATTATGCGGACATGATTTGTCAATTCTTACATTATCAATTCTATATTCTTTTTTTTTAATCTCTTTAGAATTGTGCTTAAGTCACAATTTTAAATATAAAATAAATATTATATTGGAGATAAAATAGGTTTGATAAAATTATGTGAATGCTTGTGTTTAGAAAACATTATACATAATTAAAAAGGAAATTACATACATAGAATTAAGATAAAATAAATATTATTTTAGAGATAAAATAGGTTAAATAAAACTATATAAATATTTATGTTTAAACAATATTATATATAATTTTAAAAAAATTACATACGTGGAAGATTAGAGGTTATATTGAATATGTTGTAGTAGTAATAAACATAGATGAACGATTCAAATTGTCAAGAGTATAAAACGTAAAAATATTTTTCACATTATTATTATAATCAAATCAATACAAATTGATTTTTAAAAATAAAATAAAATGAGTTTGTGAGCCACACATGAACCAAAATATTTTGTGACTCTTGAAAATGTAAATTGGATTTTTCTAGAAAACTATTTTGACAATTTATTAATACAATTATAAATTTAGAACTTTACCATATATATATATATATATATATATATATATATATTAAATTTTATGCAATCATTAAGATCTAATGCTAACCCAAATTAATTATCCAGATCTATCCAATTTTAGTTTAAGTCACAATTACATATAATTTTCACCCTATGTATTTTAAAATATATGTATCTGGACGTATTAGAATTCATCAAAATCTGATAAGATTCTTAATTAACTTCTATACTAGTGAGATTTCCATAAATTACCCATAAAATTAGTCCATATTAAACATAATTTATCCAATCCATTCAATTTTGTTGTGGTTATTGACTCACTCATTTATTAACCTAGCTCACTTTGTTCCTCTCGATTAATCATCTACAAGTTGGGATGATATATTGATCCATGATATATGTAAATTATGTTATATATAGCCGGTGTAAAAAAGATAATAGCCAGAAGCCTCCCGTGCTATTACTGAATTCTCAACTAGACACTTATTCTTATCGGGGATCCTATTACCCCCCTAAATCTTTTTGTAACGACCTGTTTAGTCGTTTTTGAGCAGTGGAGTTTATTCTGGTAATAACTGTCTGGGTCGACGGATCCCACGACGGACCGTCATGGACATGACGGACCGTCGAGGGGATCTCGTTCCAAAACACTTAGATTCTGAAAATTTGGGTACTGATATCGACTCTCTGAACTTCGCGACGACATGGCAGGACGGACCGTCGTGGGCACGATGGACCGTCACAGACCCTTAAGTGAAATTTAGTCTCTGAACTTTGTGACGGAAGTAGCAGGACGGACCGTCGCAGGTACGACGGGCCATCACAGGCTGCGTAAACCTGACTGGGTCGGATTCCTGTTAAAAGTTTTTAAGGGGCGTTTTGGACTATTCCTGCTTATGATTATAAAGTTAGTGGTTTAATGTTAATAATTCAATTACTTGGGGGTTAAAGGAGACAACCTTGGAATAAATAGTGGGTTACTTTTGTCATCTTTTATACTTAATTATATGGTAATTAGCGTAAAATAAAAAGAGTTGAATAAGGAAAAATCAGAAAGAGGAAGAGAGAACTAGCGAGAGAAAGAGAAGAACGCAGCTTTGGGGAAGTAGATTGCTTGATCACGATTCTTCGGTGGAGGTAGGTTATGGTTTATGCTATTTCATAGTAAACTCTTAATAGCGAATGATATGTGTTGGGTAGTATTGTAAAGTCTTCTATATTCTTAATTGTGTGCTTGCATGATGTGATTATATAATTGTGATAAAATAAGCATGATGAGGCTGTTGAATCTTAAATCTTAAAACCTCTTTGTTAGTGATGATTCCTTGGTATAAAAGAAAGCTTGATGAACTAAAAGAATGAGGTTAATGGATTGGGTGTCACGTTCCGGCACTAGGATAGTAATAGTGGATCGGGTGTCACGTTCCGACACCAGGATAGTATTAATGGATCGGGTGTCACGTTCCGACATCAGGATAGTAGTAGTGGATCGAGTGTCACGTTCCGACACCAGGATAGTATTAATGGATCGGGTGTCACGTTCCGACACCAGGATAGTATTAATGGATCGGGTGTCACGTTACGACACCAGGATAGTAGTAGTGGATCGGGTGTCACGCTCCAACACCAGGATAGTATTAATGGATCGGGTGTCACGTTCCGACACCAGGATAGTAGTAGTGGATCGGGTGTCACGTTCCGACACTAGGATAGGAAAGAGAATGAATCTTGAATTATGCTAATATACTCAGATTTAATGAACCTGTTTCCCAAATGAGTAGGGTGTGGAGGCTTGAGTCCTCATAGATGTGCTTGGGTTGTGCCCAATGGTTATGGTACTTGTTGAGGTCACCTGTTAAGTGTTATGGTTGATTTTATGTTATTATTTGATATATATTGCTCTCTATTCTGAGTTGGCCGATGATACCTACTCAGTACTTGTGTTTTGTACTGACCCCTACTTGTATGTTTTCTCTTTGTTATTTGTGAAGTGCAGCAAACGTACCGTCGTCTTCAACTCAACCGCAACTCTAGCCAGTCTTCATCACGTCAGATTTCAGGATGAGATATTGTTCCTAGCTCGGACTGGATTATCTCTCATTCATGTCTTGATGTCCTTGAAGTTCGGACATGGACTATCTCTTTTATTTGTTTTAGCGTCCTAGACATTCTTAGATTTAGTAATTTGAGGATAGATTGTTCTTATGGTGATGACTTCCAGATTTTGGGGATAATAATAATTTTTGAGTTTTAGAAGTTATTTATTGATTTCGTTAATGAGTTTTAAGTCTTCCGCATTATATTCTGTTTATTATGTTTGGAATGTGGGGTTTAGATTAGTTGGTTCGCTCACATAGTAGGATAAGTGTGGGTGTCACTCGCGGCTCGTTTTGGGTCGTGATAAACTTGGTATCAGAGCATTAGGTTCGTTGGTCTCATCACACAAGAACAAGTCTAGTAGAGTCTTAAGGAACGGTAGGGGGACGCCTTTACTTTTCTTTGATAGGCTATAAGACTTTAGGAAAATTCAATTCTTTCTTTCTTTCGTGCTATTACTTGGATCCAATTGGTATCTAGGTGATACAAATTGGTATCTGACCATCTTCACTCTATTTCGCAGATGGTTAGAACTAGAGCAACAACTGCGCCGACACCAACACCGGCAAGACAAGATGCGTCTGAACCAGCCACTGAGGCTGTAGCTCGAAGAGAAGCAGTGGCAAGAGGCCGCGGTAGAGGTCGCGGGAGGACGTCCTCTAGAGGAAGAGGACAAGCACCTGGCCCATCTGGTACTAGGGCGGTGACTCCTCCACCGACTGAGGAAGTATTAAGAGAGGGTGAAGAAGGGGGAAATGAACAAGTACAGAACGAGGAATTACCACCCCAACCTACCCCAGAGATGATTAATCAGGTTCTTGCTTATCTTAGCGGGTTATCAGATCAAGGCCAGACACCTCCAGTGTTTTCTGCACCAGCACCTCAGGGTCCGGGAGTACAACATACAGCTGCTATGGCTCCCCGCATGGATGCCTCATTGGAAATAGGAACGTTTCCTCGGTTGACTACAGGTCCTATAATGCCAACTGACCAGCACGAACTTTTCAGTAAGTTCTTGAAGTTGAAACCTCCAGTTTTCAAGGGTGCTGAATCTGAGGATGCCTATGACTTTCTGGTTGATTGTCATGAGTTGCAAGATAAGATGGGCATAGTGGAACGATTTGGCGTTGAGTTTGTGACCTATCAGTTTCAGGGGAACGCCAAAATGTGGTGGCGGTCATATGTTGAGTGTCAACCAGCACAGTCACCACCTATGACTTGGGCATCATTCTCTAGCTTGTTTATGGAGAAGTATATACCCCGGACTTTGAGGGATAGGAGGAGAGATGAGTTCCTGAGCCTAGAACAAGGCAGGATGTCGGTTACTTCTTATGAGGCTCAGTTTCGTGCACTATCCAGGTATGCCACCCAGCTTTGCTTCAGTCCACAAGAGCGGATTCGCCGTTTCGTGAAAGGGTTGAGGTCAGATTTGATGATTTCAGCCTTACAGGTAGCTGCTGCAGCAAAATCCTTTCAGGAGGTGGTAGATTTTTTGATAGAAGTGGAGGGAGTGAAGCCAGACGACTTCACCATGGCATCGACATCTAAGAAGTTTCGTAAAGGAGGCAAGTTTAATGGTTCTTACTCCAGAGGGCAGGGTTCAGAAGGTTACCCAGCCCGACCTATTCAGTCTTCACTGCAGGCTGTAGCTGGGGGTCCACCGCAGACCGGTCAACATTTCTCTGAGTTTGGAGGTTATCCCCAGACTCCGTCGTTCTCACAGAGACCTATGCTTGAATCCAGAGAGTGTTATGGATGTGGAGAGACTGGACATATTAAGAGGTATTGTCCAAAACAGAGTTACAGACCCCCAATAGTCAGAGGTAGAGGTGGTCATGAAAGAGGCCGCTATTCTGGAGGACGTGGTGGCCGAGGTAATGGTGGTCACCAAAACGGCCGGGGTGACGGGAAAACTTGAACTTCTGCAGCGCCACATGGTAGGGGCAACGGGCAGACAGGTGATAGGGCCCATTGTTATGCTTTCCCTGGGAGATCTGAAGCGGAGACATCTGATGCTGTCATCACAGGTAATCTTTTGGTTTGTGATTGCATGGCTTCTGTATTGTTTGATCCTTGATCCACATTTTCATATGTATCTTCCTCATTTGCTACTGGTCTTAATTTACATTGTGAATTGCTTGACATACCTATTCGTGTTTCTACTCCGGTGGGTGAGTCTGTGATAGTTGAAAAGGTGTATAGGTCTTGTCTTGTGACTTTTGTTGGGAGCAATACTCATGTAGACTTGGTTATCTTAGAAATGGTTGACTTTGATGTAATTCTGGGTATGACTTGGCTGTCTCCAAATTTTGCAATCTTAGATTGTAATGCTAAAACTGTAACGTTGGCCAAGCCTGGGACAAATCCGTTAGTGTGGGAGGGTGACTACACTTCCACTCCATTTCGTATTATCTCCTTTCTTCGTGCTAAGAGAATGGTTAGTAAAGGTTGTTTAGCTTTCTTGGCACACCTCAGGGATGATACTACCCAAGTACCTTCAATTGAGTCGGTTTCGATAGTCCGTGAGTTTCTGGATGTGTTTCCTGTAGACCTTCCTAGTATGCCACCGGATAGAGATATTGATTTCTGTATTGATCTGGAGCCGGGCACCCGCCCCATTTCCATACACCCTTATAGGATGGCTCCCGCTGAGTTAAGAGAGTTAAAGGCCCAACTTCAAGAGTTGTTAAGCAAAGGCTTTATTAGACCAAGTGCATCCCCTTGGGGTGCTCCTGTTTTGTTTGTGAAGAAGAAGGATGGAAGTTTTCGGATGTGCATAGACTACAGACAACTGAATAAGGTAACCATTAAGAACAGGTATCCTCTTCCTCGCATCGATGATTTGTTCGATCAGTTACAAGGTGCTTGTACCTTCTCAAAAATCGATTTGAGATCTGGTTATCATCAATTGAAAATACGGGCAACGGACATGCCAAAGACTGCGTTTCAGACCAGTTCTTAGTAATGTCTTTTGGGCATACGAATGCCCCTGCTGCTTTCATGAGTTTGATGAACGAAATTTTTAAGCCATATCTGGATCTCTTTGTCATCGTATTCATTGATGATATACTGGTATACTCAAAGAGCAAGAAAGAACATGAGGAGCACTTGAGAATTGTATTGGAAATGTTGAGGGAGAAAAAGCTTTATGCCAAATTCTCCAAGTGTCAGTTTTGGCTAGATTCAGTGTTCTTCTTGGGGCATGTGGTTTCTAAGGATGGAGTGATGGTGTATCCTTCTAAGATCGAAGCAGTGAAGAGTTGGGTAAGACCTACGAATGTTACAGAGGTAAGGAGCTTTGTTGGTTTAGCTAGCTACTACCGTCGGTTTGTCAAGGGATTTTCTTCTGCTGCTTCTCACTTGAAAAACTTGACTAAGCAAAGTGTTCCATTTGTATGGTCGGACGAGTGTGAAGAAAGCTTTCAGAAGCTTATGACCCTGTTGACTACTGCACCAATTCTTACCTTGCCAGTGGAAGGAAAGAATTTCATTGTTTATTGTGATGCATCCTATTCTGGTTTGGGTGCAGTGCTAATGCAAGAGAAGAATGTAATCGCTTATGCTTCGAGGGAATTAAAGGTGCATGAACGTAATTATCCGACCCACGATTTGGAGTTGGCTGCGGTAGTATTTGCATTAAAGCAATGGAGACATTATCTATATGGGGTTTAGTGTGAAGTCTATACAGATCATCGCAGTTTACAGTATGTCTTTTCTCAGAAAGATTTGAACTTGAGACAGAGGAGGTAGATGGAACTACTGAAGGACTATGATATCACTATCTTGTATCATCCGGGAAAAGCTAACGCTGTGGCAGATGCGTTAAGTAGAAAAGCAGGGAGATTGGGAAGCCTAGCTCACTTACAAGTTTCCAGACGCCCATTGGCTAGAGAGGTTCAGACTCTGGCTAATGACCTTATGAGGCGAGAAGTAAATGAGAAGGGAGGATTTTTGGCCTGTGTGGAAGCAAGATCTTCCTTTCTTGACAAGATTAAGGGAAATCAGTTCACTGATGAGAAACTGATCCGGATTCGAGATAAGGTGTTCCGAGGAGAGGCTAAAGAAGCAAAAATCGATGAGGAAGGTGTTTTGAGAATTAAGGGAAGGGTATGCGTACCCCGCGTCGATGATTTGATTCACACTATTCTTACAAAGGCTCATAGTTCGAGGTATTCTATACATCCTGGTGCAACCAAGATGTATCGTGACTTAAAGCAACATTTTTGGTGGAGTAGGATGAAGCGTGACATTGTGGATTTCGTTGCTCAATGCCCGAATTGTCAGCAGGTAAAGTATGAATACCAGAGGCCTGGAGGGACACTTCAGAGAATGCCCTTTCCTGAATGAAAGTGGGAGAGAATTGCAGTGGACTTCGTGGTTGGTCTTCCAAAGACAATGGGTAAGTATGACTCTATTTGGGTGATTGTTGACAGATTAACTAAGTCTGCTCATTTCATTTCGGTCAAGGTGACTTACAATGCAGAGAAGTTAGACAAACTTTATATCTCAGAAATTGTCCGATTGCATGGAGTTCCACTTTCCATCATATCAGATAGAGGTACGCATTTTACTTCTAAGTCTTGGAAAACATTGCATGCTGAATTAGGTACTAGGTTGGATCTTAGTACTGCATTTCACTCTAAGACCGATGGTCAGTCTGAGCGAACGATTCAGGTTTTGGAAGATATGCTTCGTGCATGTGTGATAGAGTGTGGTGGTCACTGGGATAACTTCTTACCCTTAGCAAAGTTCTCACACAACAATATCTACCACTCAAGTATTGATATGGCCCCATTTGAGGCACTGTATGGGAGAAGATGTAGGTCTCCCATTGGGTGGTTTGATGCATTTGATGTTAGACCTTGGGGTACTGACCTTTTGAGGGAGTCGTTAGATAAAGTGAAATGCATTCAAGAAAAGCTTCTAGCGTCTCACAGTAGGCAGAAAGAATATGCAAATCGAAAGGTTAGAGACTTGGATTTTATGGAGGGTGAACAAGTCTTACTGAAGGTTTCACCCATGAAAGGGGTGATGCGGTTTGGTAAGCGAGGTAAGCTTTGTCCGAGGTATATTGGTCCATTTGAAGTTCTGAAGCGCGTGGGGGAAGTAGAGAATGAATTAGCCTTGCCCCCAGGACTGTCAGGAGTGCACCCGATATTTCATGTGTCTATGTTGAAAAGATACCATGGGGATGAAAACTACATCATTCATTGGGATTCAGTTCTTCTTGATGAGAATTTGTCTTATGAGGAGGAACCTGTTGCCATTTTAGATAGAGAAGTCCGCAAGTTGAGATCAGGGGAGATTGCATCCATCAAAGTTCAATGGAAGAATCGACCAGTTGAAGAGTCCACTTGGGAGAAGGAGGCCGATATGCAAGAAAGATACCCACACCTGTTTACAGATTCAGGTACTCCTTTTAGCCCTTATTTTTCTTCTTGTGATCGTTCGAGGACGATCGATGGGTAAATTGGTATCTATTGTAACGACCTGTTTAGTCGTTTTTGAGCAGTGGAGTTTATTCTGGTAATAACTGTCTGGGTCGACAGATCCCATGACGGACCGTCATGGACACGACGGACCGTCGAGGGGGTCTCGTTCCAAAACACTTAGATTATGAAAATTTGGGTACTGAGATCGACTCTCTGAACTTCGCGATGACATGGAAGGACGGACCGTCGTGGGCACGACGGACCGTCACAGACCCTTTAGTGAAATTTAGTCTCTGAACTTTGTGACGGAAGCAGCAGGACGGACCGTCGCAGGTACGACAGGCCGTCACAGGTTGCGTAAACCTGACTTGGTCGGATTCCAGTTAAAAGTTTTTAAGGGGCGTTTTGGACTATTCCTGCTTATGATTATAAAGTTAGTGGTTTAATGCTAATAATTCAATTACTTGGGGGTTAAAGGAGACAACCTTGGAATAAATAGTGGGTTACTTTTGTCATCTTTTATACTTAATTATATGGTAATTAGGGTAAAAGAAAAAGAGTTGAATAAGGAAAAATCAGAAAGAGGAAGAGAGAACGAGCGAGAGAAACAGAAGAACACAGCTTTGGGGAAGTAGATTGCTTGATCACGATTCTTCGGTGGAGGTAGGTTATGGTTTATGCTATTTCATAGTAAACTCCTAATAGCGAATGATATGTGTTGGGTAGTATTGTATAGTCTTCTATATGCTTAATTGTGTGCTTGCATGATGTGATTATATAATTGTGATAAATGAGCATGATGAGGCTGTTGAATCTTAAATCTTAAAACCTCTTTGTTAATGATGATGTCTTGGTATAAAAGAAGGCTTGATAAATTAAAAGAATGAGGTTAATGGATCGGGTGTCCCGTTTCGGCACCAGGATAGTAATAGTGGATCGGGTGTCACGTTCCGACACCAGGATAGTATTAATGGATCGGGTGTCACGTTCCGACACCAGGATAGTAGTAGTGGATCGGGTGTCACGTTCCGACACCAGGATAGTATTAATGGATCGGGTGTCACGTTCCGACATCAGGATAGTATTAATGGATCGGGTGTCACGTTCCGACACCAGGATAGTATTAATGGATCGGGTGTCACGTTCTGATACCAGGATAGTAGTAGTGGATCGGGTGTCACGTTCCGACACCAGGATAGTATTAATGGATCGAGTGTATTGTTCCGACACTAGGATAGTAGTAGTGGATCGGGTGTCACGTTCCGACACCAGGATATTAAAGAGAATGAATCTTGAATGATGCTAATATATTCAGATTTAATGAACCTGTTTCCCACATGAGTAGGGTGTGGAGGCTTGAGTCCTCATAGATGTGTTTGGGTTGTGCCCAAGGGTTATGGTACTTGTTGTTGTCACCTGTTAAGTGTTATGGTTGATTTTATGTTATTAGTTGATATATATTGCTCTCTATTTAGAGTTGGCCGATGATACCTACTCAGTACTTGTGTTTTGTACTGACCCCTACTTGTATGTTTTCTCTTTGTTATTTGTGGAGTGTCGCAAACGTACCGTCGTCTTCAACTCAACCTCAACTCTAGCCAGTCTTCATCACGTCAGATTTCAGGGTGAGCTATTGTTCCTAGCTCGGACTGGATTCTCTCTCATTCATGTCTTGATGTCCTTGAAGTTCGGACATGGACTATCTCTTTTATTTGTTTTAGCTTCCTAGACATTCTTAGATTTAGTAATTTCAGGATAGATTGTTTTTGTGGTGATGACTTCCAGATTTTGGGGATAATAATAAGTTTTGAGTTTTAGAAGTTATTTATTGATTTCGTTAACGAGTTTTAAGTTTTCTGCATTATATTCTGTCTATTATGATTGAAATGTTGGGGTTTAGATTAGTTGGTTCGCTCACATAGTAGGATAAGTGTGGGTGCCACTCGCGGCTCGTTTTGGGTCGTGACACTTTTTAAAATGAAATATTTAGCCCCCTACAAACTCACACCCAGATTTGTATTAGGCAATAGTCAACACGCGCTGCCACATCATATTATCTTTTTTTTTAGTATAAACATAATTATAATTCTTTTATATTTCACCTTTTTTTGTTTTATATTTTCATCTTCACCCTTTCTCTTTCTTTTCTATTTCTCCATTTCTTTTTCCTTGAAAGCTTCTACAGATTTCATGACTACCACATCTTTGACCTTTATTGGAATTCTAAAAACCAGGAAATCTCATTCTTTAAAGCAAGAGACAAATGAAAAACTTTATCACTGAAAATTGTTTCTTTCTCCGCTTTATAGCATTTCAATAAGTGGGTCTTCCTCATTAAAAGATATGTTACCAAATGATTACTTTAATGAATTCTTCTACATTAATTGAACCTAATACTTAGTGAACTATTCCAATAATGACTAGTCTAAAGTTTGATTCTAACTTTTATTTTTTATTTTTATTTTGAGCAACCAACAAATTTTTAAAGTTTTGAAAAATAAAGAGATGACAAAAATTATGTGATTTAATGGTGAGGCTTGTTGATGAATAGATAAGGAGGCGGTAACCTGGTTGTCAAGGTGAGCCACCACTATCTATGGATCTATGATGATTAAAGAGAAAGGATAAAGAAGATAAAAAGAATTAAAGGAAACATAATTTTTTTTTTTAAAAAAATAGAATGTTAATATGAAATAAATTAAATATTTATAAAAAAATATTTTAACTATCTTTTTATCTCTCACTCTTCCAAGAAATTGAACTATACCTCCTTTTCCACATACATCAACATTTAGGGATGAAATAATTAATCACTTTAAAATAGTTTAAGGGGGTAATAGGACCTCCGTGAAGTATGAATATATAGTTAAGAATCCGACTATAGATTGGAAGGCTTTTGAACATTTTCTCTATAAAAAATGAAAACAAATCTTTTACCACTTAAAAAAATACAAAGACTTAAAAATTTAAAACATTATTAAAATTGAGTATATGGGATTGTATCTTGTTTTGATTTTTTTTCCCATTATAATCATTTAACTTAAGTAACATTTTGACGAGTCACTAACCAACTCATTTATAAACTTAAATCAATTTAATCAAAAGTGAATTCAACATTTGATAATTATCAGTCTCATCATTTCTGAAAAGTTGTGTTCATTCTAAAGAAAAATAAAATTTACAAATATCATAGGTCTACTATTTTTTACGTTGTACTAAATTAGAAGATATTATTGAAAAATTAATGAAGTTTTTTGTCCTTTTGACTTTTCTAAATAAAATCAACATAATTCACGAAAATTTATGATTAATGAAAAATTACAACTTTTTTCTAATAATTTCTTCATTTATATTAAATTAACTGATACATGCTATAGGAAAACTTTTGGGAAAACTCTCAATTTTTTAATTTGAAGATTTTAGTTTTTGTTAAATAACTATGCTAGTATTGTCACTTGAAAAATAATGTGTTCTTTTAGTAGTGCACTATCTTCAATGTGTCATTGCATAAGTTTTTTCCAATAATATACATCAACACCTACTACAATTTTTTTTCTTATTGCCAAAAGCACTTTTGGCAACAATATTGAAATTTCACAACAAGAAAATTGTTGTTGTTGTTGTTATTGTTGTATTATTATTATTATTATTATTATTATTATTATTATTATTATTATTAATAATAATAATAATAATAATATTATACACATTCCTTAAAATTTTAATTATGTTTTTAATTCTAACAAAATTACGTATGTACTTGTCATTGGTACTCAACTAATGATTATATTTTCTAATTATAATTTTTTATACGATTATCAATATCATCTTAATATTCATATAATTATATAAATGAGAACTCTAGGCCTGCATATGTGGTGCCACCATAAATCAAGATTCCTTTTTAACTTATTTATTTTCAAAATTAGCCTTCCCTTTCATGAATAGTTGTGAGTTTTTATGAAAAGTTATGACTTTTTATGTAAAGTTATGACTTTTATAAAGAGTTGCAACTTTTACGAAGATTTGCGATTTTTATGAAGAGTTATAACTTTAATGAAGAGTTGCATATTTTATAAAAATATATGACTTTTATGAAAGATTGCAACTTGTCCGAAGAGTTGTGACCTTTCCAATAAGGCACAACAAGAACTAATTCATTCTATCTTATCAAGACATTCTATCGATTAGTGACATCCAAAAAATAAGGAATATAGTGGGATGATAAGTATTGTACTCAACCTTAATCAAACATTTGGGGTTCAAATGTAGGGTTGGGTCAATGTATTACCCTTCACAGTAGGATAAATCTATTTTAATCAAATATAAAAGAAATATTTACGTCCTCATAAACTTTAGATTAGAAGTCCCAAAAAAATGAAGTTTTAACCATGTTGATCGAAACATAAACAACACAATATATCTTTTGTCTATCAAAGTAGTGTCATCAATTGCATATGATCTTGAATAAGGTACTTGCCAATACATCATTGTTTGAGAGACATACATTATTTCATTGAAATCCAAGAGATGTTTTTAAATTTTAATAAACTTATTAAGTGCACAACTAATTATATAAGATGTATAATAATTAGATTCTATATCTAGAGGCCTTGAATAGGAGGAAAAATCTCGTAGTTGATGATTAAAATGTTTGAACCACAATTTGAAAATACAAATATAGACAATGAAATAATTACATGTCTTTTCGTAAGACATTGGTGATGAACAACTACAATAAAATGAAGAATTAATAACAAAATCCATAAACACTTAGAATCAAATATTTTTGTTTTAAGATTAAAAAAATATTTCATATTTTCTTTGAATAAAATATTCTTGAAAATTTATCATAGGGTTGTACCCTCTTGAAAACACTTATATTATCAAATGCTCAGAAGTAGATTAATTACGTGGCGCCACCACGTATAAGAATTTCCTATTAATTTATTTATTTCCAGAACTAGTCTTCTCCTTTTCATAAAAAGTTGTGACTTTTATGAAACATTACGACTTTAACGAAGAATTGTGACTTTGATGAAATTTTTTGACTTTTATGAAATGTTGTGAGTTGAATGAAGAGTTGATACTTTTATGAAAAGTTGTGACTTTTAATAAAGTTGCAACTTTAATGAAGAGTTGCAACTTTTATGAAAAGTTGCAACTGTTATTAAAGGTTGTGATCTTTCCAAAGGGTTGCAACTCTTCCAAATAGTTGTAACCTTTTTGATAAGGAACAATAAAATTTTTTTACACTACCCTTTGTTGTCTATAATGTTGAGTTAGTTTTTCTTCAGTTTTAGTTTACTTCAACAAAGACCTATTCTTCAGGGTTGGAACAAGTCAATTTCTATTTCCTATTTTTCTGTCAGTAGTGGAGTTAGTTGAGTCATGTCCTGTATTTTTGTTTTTCTTTAATTTTCATGTATTTCCTATAAAAAGGCATTGGAACCCATGAATAAAGGTAGATTATTCTGGTGTATTTGCTAAGTCTCAAACTTACAGTTCACATTTGGTATCAGAGCCAGAGCAAACAGAGTGATCTAAGAGAAAGAAAAATGAGCGACGACAAAACACTCACCAAGATTCCACAATTTGATGGTCACTATGACCACTGGAGTGAACTGATGGAAAATCTCTTACGTGCCAAGGGTCTGTGGAGTCTAGTGGATGAGGGTTACGACGAACCAACAGAAGGATTTGAAATGACAGCAGCAGAGAAGAAGAGTCTTGATGAGATCAAGATGAAGGACCATCAAGTGAAGCACTACCTGTTCCAGGCAATTGATCGGGTTGTGTTTGAACAGATCTTGAATCGCAAAACATCCAAGATCATTTGGGATTCGATGAAGAAAAAGTTTGGAGGCAACGAAAGGGTGAAGCGATCTCTTCTCAAAACCATAAGAAGAGATTTTGAGGTTCTTGAAATGAAGAATGAAGAGAGCATTGATGATTACTTTGGAAGAGTAATGTCTGTCTCCAACAAGATGAGAAGCAACGGAGAAGACATGACAGATTCAAAGATTGTTGAGAAAATACTTCGAACTCTGACTAACAAATTCACATATGTAGTGGTGTCTATCGAGGAGTCAAAAGACACAGAAAGGATGACGATTGACGAACTGCAAAGCTCTCTGTCTGTACATGAATTTTTTTTTAAGAAGATCAGTCATGAAGAAGATGATCAGGCTCTAAATGTTAGAGGCAAAGGCAGAGGATCATACAGAGGCCGAGGCAGGGGCAGAGGACGCTCATTCAACAAAGCAATAATCAAGTGTTACAACTGCCATAATCTTGGACATTTCTAATATGAATGTCCAAATGGGAATAGTGGAGCAAATTTTGCAGAGATTGAAGAAAAGGATGAAGTTCTTCTCATGACGTATGTGGAGCTTCAAGGTGCTCGAAGAAGAGATGTGTGGTTCGTGGACTCTGGATATTCAAACCATATGTGTGAAGAAAGAGGTATGTTCTCAAGTTTAGACACTAGCTTCACACATAATGTTAAGCTTGGGAACAATCACAAACTGATGGTTGGTGGAAAAGGAGTGGTAAAAATAATGCTTAAAGGAATAAACTATGTGATCAACGATGTGTATTATATTCCGGAATTGAAGAACAACCTGCTGAGTGTCGGACAACTTCAAGAAAGGGGTCTAGATGTGCTATTCAAAGGAGGAGATCGGAACACATGCAACATCTTTCATCCCTCGAGAGGAAAGATAGCAGAATCTGTTATGAGTGCTAATAGAATGTTTATCTTGCTAGGTGAATCAAATGACAAAACAAAAGAGGAGAAATGCTTGCAGGTTGATATCTCAGACGAGGCAGAGCTGTGGCACTATCGATATGGGTATCTCAGCTACAAGGGACTTCACACATTATGCAGTAAAGAGATGGTTGTGGGATTACCTGAAATTGGAGATGTGAAAACCACCTGTGAGGCATGTGTCAAAGGGAAACACCATCGTGTTCCATTTCCGAAGCAGAGCAAGTGGAGAGCCACTGAAAGATTGCAGCTTATTCACTCTGATCTCTGTGGTCCGATCAATCCACCATCAAACAGTCAAATAAGGTACTTGATAAGCTTCATTGACGATTTCTCAAGAAAACATGGATATATTTTGTGCTAGAAAAATCAAAAGCATTTCATCAGTTCAAGACATTCAAAGCATTTGTCGAAAAGCAAACTGGATTGTTCATCAAATGTCTAAGAACAGATAGAGGAGGAGAATACAACTCTCAAGGAATTCTGTAGAGAGCATGGAATCAAACGACAGCTGACCACATCCTTCACACCCCATCAGAATGGCGTTGCTGAACGCAAAAACCGTACAATCATGAACATGGTAAGAGCAGCTTTGTTAGAGAAGGATGTACCAAGAGTTTTCTAGCCAGATGTTGTGCAATGGGTGAATCATGTTCTTAATAGACCTCCTACACTCATTGTAAGAGACATGACCCCAGAAGAAGCATGGAGTGGAAGAAAACCATCAGTCGAACACTTCAGGGTTTTTGGATGTATTGGTTATGTTCATATCCCAGATGTTAAAAGAAGCAAGCTTGATGATAAAAGCGTGAAGTGTGTCCTATTAGGTTTCAACAGTGAATCCAAGGCTTTTAAGATGTTCGATCCAGTGGAGAAAAGAATTCACATTAGCCGAGATGTGATATTTGAGGAAGATAAGAAGTGGAATTTGGAAGCTGTTGGTTATTCTGGTGAAGAAAGCATTGAACTCGAGTGGGAAAACAATTATGAAAGTGTTGAGGAAGCGGAAGAAACAGAAGAATACACTGATAATGTTCCTTCACCAAATAATCCATCAACTGGAGAAACGATAACAACAACTAGCAGGGTGAGAAAACCACCAATATGGTCTGCAGATTATACCACAGGAGAAGGGCTATCAGATATAGAGGAAGAAGTAAACATGGCTAGAGTCGAGACTTAAACTCTAGCTTTCATGATCATATCAGATCCAACCAGTTTTCAAGAAGCCATCAGACATCAGAGTTGGAAACAAGCGATGGATGCTGAAATACAGTCCATCGAACGGAACCACACGTGGTCACTAACTATACTTCCCGTTAGAGCCAAGGCTATTGGGGTTAAGTGGATTTACTAGACCAAATTAAATAAACTGGGAGAGATAGACAAGTTCAAAGCTCGGCTGGTTGTAAAAGGATATGCTCAAGAGTACGGAGTAGATTACACAGAGGTATTCGCACCAGTGGCTCGAATGGATACAGTAAGGATGATCATTGCTGTAGCAGAACAAAGAGGATGGGGAATCTATCATCTAGATGTCAAATCTGCTTTCTTACATGGTGAGCTGAAGGAAGATGTATTTGTAGAGCAGCCACAAGGTTATGAAGTAGCAGGGAAGAAGGACATGGTTTATAAGCTACATAAGGCCCTTTATGGACTAAAACAAGCACCAGAGCTTGGTTCAGTCGCATTGAGGCTTATATCGTCAAGGAAGGTTTTGTAAGCAGCTCTAGTGAACAAACATTATTCATCAAGCAAAAGGGAGGTAAAATCATAATTGTGAGCATTTATGTTGATGATTTATTGTTCACTAGTAATGATGAGGAGTTGTTGAATGAGTTTAAGCGCTCCATGAAGGATGAATTCAACATGACTGATTTGGGGAAGATGAGATATTTTCTTGGCATTGAAGTGATACAGAAGGCTGATGGCATCTTTATATGTCAAAGAAAATATGCTGCTGAGCTGATCGAGAGGTTTGGGATGCAGAATTACAACTTTGCCTGCAATCCGATAGTCCCTGGACAGAAGGTTGGTCGGGATGAAGCTGGTGTGAAGGTCAACTCAACATTATATAAGCAAATGGTGGGCAGCTTAATGTATCTCACATCCACATGACCTGACTTGATGTTCGTGGTAAGTCTTATTAGTCGTTTTATGGCAAATCCTACTGAGTTGCACTTTGGTACTGCAAAAAGAATCATGAGGTATGTGAAGGAAACTCTGGAATTCGGAATATGGTATCAACGTGAAGGAAAAAGTGAACTCTTAGGCTACACCGACAATGATTATGCGGGGGATGTGGATGACAGTAGGAGCACTTCAGGATATGTTTTCTTAATGAGTGGAGGAGCTGTGGCATGGTCCTCAAGAAAGCAACCAATCGTCACTCTGTCAACTACTGAAGCAGAGTATGTAGCAGCAGCTACATGTGCCTGTCAAGCCATCTGGATGAAAAGAATATTGAAGGAAATCGGGCATGAACAAGATGAAGAGATGGTTCTGTTTTGTGACAACACATCCACTATCAAGTTGTCAAAAAATGCTGTCATGCACGGAAAGTCAAAGCACATAAGGGTTCGATATCATTTTCTCAGAGAATTGGCAAATGAATGTGTTGTTAAATTGGTCTATTGCAGCACTGAGGAGCAGCTGGTAGACATAATGACAAAGCCTTTGAAGATGGCATCATTTCAAAGAATCAGAGAAGCATTTGGGATAAAAATTGTGAATTGAAACTCTTGATTGAGTTCAGTTCATGGGAGGGAGTGTTGAGTTAGTTTTTCTTCAGTTTATAGTTTACTTCAACAAAGACCTATTCTTCAGGGTTGGAACAAGTCAATTTCTATTTCCTATTTTTCTGTCAGTAGTGGAGTTAGTTGAGTCATGTCCTGTATTTTCGTTTTTCTTTAACTTTCATGTATTTCCTATAAAAAGGCATTGGAACCCATGAATAAAGGTAGATTATTCTGGTGCATTTGCTAAGTCTCAAACTTACAGTTCAAATATAAATAGGGAGATTTCCTCTCATTTTAAAACAACAAAAATTCTAAACCTTCTCTTCTTCTTTTTCTCCTCCTCCTCCTCCTCCTCCTTCACAATTAAATATTTGTATACTTTGCTCCTGAGTAGCTCACTAACACCATTTCTTATTAAGGATAAATGATAATGTGTAATAATTTTCATTTTCCTTTACATTATAATGTATGTTACTACGTAATCTTGTATGTACGATAATATAGTGTTCTAAATATAATGTCGAATATGTATTAAGGACCTTTTTTTTATGAATTCTGTGATACTAAATTTGTGCGCGAAGCACAGGTAGTTTTACTTGTTTAATATTCAAATAATAAGCCTAAATAAAATCGTCAAGCTCTCTTAGAAACTTGGTTGAATTATGCTAACTTTAGCCAAAATTCACATCCAATTTTAACTCATAAATTGATCCAATACACGACCCATAAAAAGAACAATCCAATTAATCCTCGTGAACTTCGTCTTTCATTATGTTTAACCAGGTGACACTATGTTCCTTTCTTCTAAGCCCTGATTTATTTTTACTTTCGCCAATTGCCGCCCAACTATCCTATTTCTCTCTGAAAAAACCTTACCTCGACACAAGAACCAAGTTCTTGTGCTTTTGTAGCAACACAATAAAACAGAGATTTCATATTGGAAATCTTCCTAACCCAAGGAAAGGGAAAAACCACACCGAAGTTTTATATTAATTGAAGATTTACAACTCACTTAATTAATGAATCTAACTCTAAACTTCTACCCTTTTCGATTAACTATAATAAAAAACCGTCCACTCTTCTTAACTCACCAAGAAGTCAAACTCGCTTCTTGTTTACAAAAACTCTCAACTCTTCTTAACTCTAATCACCCAAGAAGTCAAACCCACTTCTTGTTTACAATCTCTCAACCTCTCTCTTACTTCACCCGAAGAAGTCAAACCCACACATTGTTAGGATTTTCAATAAAGGGGTTCAAAATTCGTAGAAGTAGACACACGGAGTAGCCGAAGTGGGTTCGACATCTACTATATATATAAAATTATTATTTTAGCCATATATAAATAGTATAATTTTCCGTCGAAGGGGGTTCGGATGAACCCCCTTCTACCAAGGTGGCTCCGCCCCTGCTTGTTACACTTCTCTCAAGACTCTACCCCCAAGAACTCAAACTCACTTCTTGTTGCACAATCTAGGAAATATTACAACTCAATAATAAACCTAGAATAAATCAACAAAGACTAATAACCCTAGACTTTGATTGATCAGACTTCAACATTCAATTGTTCAGTGTGGAACAGAACTCATTAACCTAGTCTTGATCCAAAAGCTTGAACAACTCTTCGAGTTAGTTCGTTTGTTCTAATCATTTCTGAATTCCCTTTTTCATTTTCTTCTTGTTTTTCTCAATTATCCATTTGCTATGAAATTTTGAATGAATCTACGTAGATGAGAGGATGTTTCCTCAACAATCGTCCACAAAAGGAATGAAGATGAAGATATCACAAAATATGATTGAAATTATCTAAATGTCGCTTAAATGGGGTAACTCTATTTATTTGCTCATTGAATGTTGAATGATTTAATTTTTCTTTGTATGAATTATTTTAACAATATCTTTTAATTGTTATTGAAAAGGAAAATGAGAAAGGAGATCACAATGTGGGGAATGGAACTCTCATCAATAAATTTTCAGGTAGTCAACCAACTTAACTACTAAAATTCCCCTTAATACCGTATATTTAGTTTTTTCCCTTTTTATATGTCTTTGTCTATTTATTTATTTTTAACAAGCTTTGTGTTTGATCTCAATTCTAAATTTCTTATTTTAAAATTCAACTCTAATACACAAATCACAAAGTACACAAAGTTGCTGAATTGATATTTCATTAGTGTCACATTTACAATGAAAAAAATTACAATTTTTTTCTATTTTCTATCTACCTTTTTACGTAACCATTTCTCTGCTTCTAATAATACGAAAAAAAGACTAAATTATAAAGTCATGTTTCTGTAAAATCAATCATCCTTAAAATTGAGTGCTTTAGTTGACTCAATTTCTTTTTCTTGAGCATCCCTCCATAACTGATACAAACTAAAATTGTCATCATTCTTCTCAAAATTTTTCGTCTAATTATCATATGGGTAGGAGAAGGGATATATGTGTGTGTGTGTCCTACTTCAAGTCTAACCTACAACCAAAACATGTCCTACTTACAACAATGTGTAGCTATCAAGGGCTGTGGTTGATCATTGCAATATGGAACAAGCCATGAAATTAAACCTTCTTCTGACAAAACTTGTATCAAGTGGCTCTTGTGAATATCTTGGTTATTAGAAAGACCCAGACAAATTTTTTCAAGAGAGAGGTTCTAATATATCCGTGAATGTGACGTAAAGAATATTGGTTCAGTTCTTAGTGACTCATATAGAAGGTAATGACTAACTAGCACAAGAAGATGAAGAAAACTGTCAATACTCAAGTTCTAATTTTTTTTATAGTTTGGGCTTCATACATCAAAAATTAAGCTGAAGTTAAATATAAATTCTTATCTAGTCAAGAAAGTACCATATAGTTAGAAATTCAAATTAATCTCAAAAATGTAATTTAGAATACAAGACATAAGAAAACATAATGAAGAAAATTTAGCAAGGAAAATTACAATCAATGTGTTTAGCCAAAATAATATTTTGGAAATTTTAATTAAAGTATTATTAAATGTTAATCATGGTACATGTTTAACCTCTACTATACCCCTCCAACCATAAAAGGTGAAAATAAAGGTCTAGACCAACACATGAAAAAAACACTTCACATTAGGAAGAAACCTAGGCCTTATCTCCTTCTTTTTTTTCTCTTTTTGAAACTTTATGCACAAAATTTGCAGATTTCTTTCCGATTTGATCAACAATCTGAATAGCTAGAAGCAAAAGAAGGTTATCGAATTTCCACCCAAAAAATAACCTTCTTTTGCTTCTAGAAATTTAGAGTGTTGATCAAACCCGGGATGGATCTACAGTTTTTGTGCATAAAGTTTCAAAAAGGGAGAAAAAATTTCGATTTCTTCCTAAAGTGAAGTGTTTTTCTCTTGTGTTGGCCTAACCCTTTATTTTCACGTTTTATAGTTGGAGGGATTAGTAGAGATTAAACTCGTAGCATGGTTAACATTTATTTAATAATACTTTTATTAAAAATTTCCAAAATATTATTTTGGATAAACACATTGATTGTAATTTTCCTTGCTAAATTTTAAATCAAATGACTAATTGACTCGATTACGTACATTTTAATCAGAACTAGCACAAGTCCACAATCAAAGGAAAGAAGAAATAATGAAATTCCAGCTTAAGCTTGACCAAGTAAACTACACATTCATATTAACCAAAACAAGAAAGAAACATAACATTTAAGCTTCCTTAGAAAGAGTAATTAAACTACTTTGCAAACATACAACACAAATGATAAACTATACAAAACGGAGCTAAAAAAAATTCTACAGAAAGAAGATTACCTGGTTCTGGGCAGTGAACCGGACCACAAGTTATGATTCCACCTCTTCAACTCGAACAAAATTAAATGCTAAGAAGAGAATTCCAAAACCTTTTTAGGAGAACTCTCAAGTCTCCAAATCCGTCCTTGAACAGTGAGGAGAGGGGCTTTTTATTGCACTCAAAATCTCCCAATTCTGAGAGTATTTTCGATGTGGGAGAAACCATTTTTTGAAAATTGCTTAATGCATAAGGCTCTAGTGAGCTGGAAACATACGAACTAGTACAACTTTGAAACGAAATTGGAAAAGAAAATCGAAATCGAAAGAAAATAAGGAGAGTGGGTGCGTGAGGAAAATAGGAAAATAACTAAAGGTGTGGGGTAGTTTATTGAGAAAGTAGACCTAATGATTGGACCCAAATAAATGTATTTTCTCAAGAAATTGAATCTGAAGAAAACGGTTCGATACAAATTATAATCAATTAATCGAGTTTCTCAATTTAACAAGATAAAATGATTACTTTGAAATAAAAGATCGGCTATACCAATTAATTCATGAATTAGTCAATTTTCTTTTTGAGAAATAAATTATACTCAATTAAAACTTCTATTTTTTTTTTTGGTAAATCGATTTTTCTCAAATATTCATAAAAATGATAAATATATAAATACATATATTATAAATATAAAAATATATAATCTATATGAAAAATGACAAAAATGCCTTGAAAATAAAATTTGAAAGTAATTTTTTATTTTCGAAAATAATTATTTCAAATCGTATGAAATTGGAGAAGCTTGAGAATTAATTAAATTGTGGAGGGTCAAAATTGGTTGTCAACACATACTTAAATTAAAATTTCCAAAACATTATTTTGGCTATACACATTACTTGTAATTTTCCGTGCTAAATTTGTTCATTATGTTTTCTTTGTCTTGTATTCTAAATTACATTTTGAGATTAGCCAAAATAATGGGCCAAAAAGAAAGGAGTAAAAATAGAATGTCAAGTGGCAATTGATCCATGTTATTTTGGATAATGACTTATCATTCAATCAAATGTATTATTAATCCTTTTGGGACATAATGTCAAGTGATAATGGATAATATCAGATTAATTAAAAATATATGTACATATATAATATAAGTTTACAAAAGAATATGTATTAATGTGCATCAGTAGACTACAATTGACTTTTTGTACACATATATTTATCAATCTCGTTGTTTTTGGCCTTATAATTTGTTATATACTTATAAAATTGATATTACAATCGAAAATTCAGCCCAAATCTAGTAAATAATTAGTAGTAACAATTACTGAAAGATGAAACATAAAGTAATCAAAGAAAGAAACTTGAAAAGGAACTTACTGTAATGACAAGATGGTCTTGAATAAAAATGCAGTATTACTTTTACAAATCCACATATGGTGACCCTTCATCTTCTATGAAAACTTTTGGTTTTTTTTCTTTATTAAAGCGATAAAGATTCAAACTTCGTAAAAGTGAAAGAAAATCTCTTACATTCTCCCTTCATTGAAGCTATATAAGTTCAAACTTCGTAAAAAATGAAAGATGACTCTTCGTGTATATATGTATATTAGTATTTATTGAAATTAATGTGTATTAATATTTTTCATAAATATACAATAATAATGTTGAATATAATATTATAATTAATGGATATTTACATTTTTATCCACAAATATTATTACTTTCTAAGGACATTTTCATAATTCAACTTTTAACTTGAGTGCTTTCCACTTATAATAATATATGATATGATATATAATATAATATATGATGATATGATATGATATGCTTGAGAATTTGGGGGTTTTCCAGGTAAAGTTAAAGTTTGATAAATTGAGGATTTAAGGTCAATTTCAATTCAATTTTGATGAAATTTCTGATTTGAACATCCCTAAGATTGTGTAAGATATTTTCAAGAAATAACTCAGATTAGAGCCGAGGTTTAAGACCCAATTATTGAAGATTTTTCTCATGAACATGTGTTTTAACTAAATTAGAATTTTGAATATGATTTCCACTTAATTTTTGATGTGATATTTGTTATTGAGTTTCAAAACCTTTTATTGGTTAACTTTATTTTATACAAATTTTTGAATTTAATCCTAGTTTTTAGGACTGGATTTTGGGGGCAATTTAGCTTGGTTTCCAAAACCATCGATATGGATATTATTGGTTCTGTGTTCTTATTGTGATCCCATTTTGTTTAGATTTTGTGATTTGAAGACCAATCAAAAAGGGAAAACTAAACTGCCAGGTTGAATGATCATTTGTTATAGGCAATTGGCTTCCTAACCCTTTGTTACGCATATAAAATCTTGTACTCTGTATTGTGTGTGTTGGAAAGTAATGAGAATTGGTGACATACTTGATATTCGTGGCCACTTGTTCATGTTAATAGATATTAATGATGAAAAAAAGAAATAAAAAAGCAACTTTGATAAGCAATTTTAGATATAAATGCAGCATGATCAAACAATGATTTTGTCGTGGAAACCATCTTTATTGTTGAGAAGGAAAAACTGCGCCAAAACTTCACCAACTTCAATAAGAAATTTTAGATTACAACTCAATAATCAAAGGGACTAATTCTAGTAACTTAACTCTTCAACGATTAACTGTAATTGAAAGCTCTACTCTCTAAGAAGTCAAACCCGCTTCTTGTTATAATTCTCTTTAACTCACTCTCTCGCTTTGAATAATAACTCTGAAACACTGATTCAAAGATGAAACAATGCAAACTAAATTTCAGAAAGAAATCCTAACTCTAGTTATTCTTTCTTTTCCCCTTGTTAATATCTGAAGTCGCTCCGCCTTTTTGTTTGAAAAATTCTCTTGATTTGTGATTACAAAAGCCCATCTTCTTTTCTTTAACTTTGTATTTTATCAAAGTGGATTAATCCTTGGTAAAATCCTATAAGGAAAGAAATTATAAATTTATTCTTAGAAATATAGTCCTTTTCCTCATAGAATTTGTTTCTCTCATCTGCCATTTTCTTTTTCCTTGTTTGTCAAGGATTATTGTTTAAAATGGCAGAGAAGTATCTTGAGTTGGGACTTCAGAGTGGAGTTGGGTTCTGATGGCTAGTAGAAGAAATTCCCCCAAATGTGTACTACGAAAGGTAGTGTAACATCTGGTAACTTAACTAACTAAGAATACGATAAGAAACCCAGAATAATCAATTTTTGGGATAAGTAGGGAAATCTAGAAAATTTTCAGCTTTCAAAAGATAGTTTTTGTCAGTTTCAAAAGGCCATAACTTCCATCTTAGGAAGAGTTTTGTTGAGTTCTTTTTATGTATTGAAAGCCCTTGGGAATATCTTTCCAACTCCGCCTAGTTTACAAAAATCCGATGTCGTATGAAAGTTATATAACTTTCGTAAGTTGGGTTGTTGGAATGAAAAAATCCAATCCAGATTTTAGTAAGGGTAAAATTGTCTTTTCACCCTAGTATTTTCTAATTCTTTCTAAGGTTATATAGGGGTAAAACCAATTCCAAAATCAGTTTTAGAAAAAAAACTAGAATGCTTAGGGCTTTGGAGAAAAGACAAAAGAAGAGGAAGATCAAGATTTGTCCAAGAAACTTCAAGATCGTTGCATGAATTTCGTCGGGGGTGATCCCTAACAAGGTATGTGAGATCTTTTTGTGTTGGGTTCTTCCACCCACACACCAATTTGATTCAATTCATCAAGTTAGATTAGTTTGGATGACGAACATTGATATTTTGATGAACAATTATCGAATTCTTGATTGAATGGGTTATAGTATGTTCTAGTTGAGTTGATTCATGTTTCTGGGTTGTTTTACGAGTCTGAACTATTAGGTATTGAAGTGTTAGTGATCCCATGTGTTTGGGGAAATATTCATGGGAGTTTAGAAGGTTTAGAGTTGAAAATCGAAGAATAAAAGTCTGGAATCCCGTCAGACAACCCCGGGGCGCCGCGTCTGCCAAAGCCCATCGGGGCAGGCTCTGTCTGATAGGCCCAAGCGCACCGCGCGAGTGCCTCAGACCAGGGTCTATCCGTCAAGCTATGGCGCTCCGCTCCTCTCAGAGTGCCAAGGTCACCTGAATACCCCGTTCTTTCCCTATCTTTCCGTACTAGTTCCTATGTGATGTACCTATAATTGCTAGTTGATTCCAACACTCCAATATACATCTAAACATCATGAAATCATCCATAAACATGATATCATGATCCTTGAATCCATAATCCAATTCAAGTAAA
This sequence comes from Solanum chmielewskii, assembly GCA_027704785.1. Lineage (NCBI taxonomy): Eukaryota > Viridiplantae > Streptophyta > Magnoliopsida > Solanales > Solanaceae > Solanum > Solanum chmielewskii. The sequence goes on along the minus strand of JAKWIX010000318.1, from coordinate 5,579,024 downwards.
GCTAAGATCAAGTCAAAAATGTTAAAAGTCAAGTCTATACGTTAAGGAGCAAGTCAAGTGAGTTCTTAAAATAACCAAGAGTCTTTAACAAAACATTTTAAACTTTGTTTTAAGGCTCAAGTTATATTTTAAGCAAGAGTAAAGAGTTGAGTTCATTCTCAAAAGTTGTAAGGGGACTAAGTAATTCCTAAGAGTTTACAAATGTTTTTACATTTAAACAAGTAAAGAACATTCGGGCTAGTTTTCAGACAGAGATAACAACTTAATGAAATGAAGCAAGCAAAGAAACTATGATTTTCAAGAGAGATATAAAATATAAGTTTTGAGCACTAATCTAAAATCACAGAATCATCACGTTTTAAAAATATAAGAGTCTTAATATATATATATATATATATATATATATTGGGAGTAGTATTGAGCACCGAATGTAGGGATGCGAGTTTCAGATTAACTCAAGTCTCCACAAAAATCATGTAGCCATTATGGGTAGAAAAGGGTCATACTTTTTAGATGATTCATTTTCACAATTTACTAGTGGATCTATTAGGCAGTTCGAGTTCTATACTCTGGACAAGTTAGGATGGAAGGGCAGCTTGGTCCGAGTAACTCTGTATCATCACTATAGCTCTAAGTGATGGTTGTCAATTAGAGAAGCTCCCATAAATGTATTATATTTTCATATACATCAGTTATTTGTATTTCTATATACATCTCAGATATTATTTGTATACTTGTTTACATTCAGAGTTTACAACATGTTTTTAGTCAGCAGTTCCTTATATTGCAATTACTTTTTAAACTGCGTATATTGAATAAGAGTTAGTAGATCATGAGTTAAGTAGAGCCAAGATAAGTGTTCTTGTTACTCCTTTTCAAGCTTAAAGGGTTGTTTAGCTTTCCAACTCTCAAACTCGTACATTCAATGTACTGATTCTAATTGGCCTGTATCATTTCATGATGCAGACACAAGCAACCAGGATCAGCACGCAGCGCGCCTTTGATCCATTTGAGTACTCCACAATCACTTGGTGAGCCTCCTTGCATTTGGGATGACATCCCTTTCATTGATTTTACTGGATTAGTACATTAGTATGTTGTGGGGTCTGTTCCAACATCAATCTCAGTCAGTTTAGATGTTTCATAGACATTGTAGTTGTTCAGTTTTGGAGACTCCTTTATCTTATACTTTATATGTTACAATATTGAGACTTAAGTGTCGCTTTAGCTAAGACAATTATTTAAGTTATTTGATGAGAATGATTTTAATTCTTTATCTTAGATGAGTATAGTCTTCCGCTGAGTAAAGTAAGCCAGGCCAAGGGTTCGCTCAAGGCTAGCAATGGTCGTTGGGTACCGACCACGTCCAGGGTGTAGGCTCCAAGCGTGACAAACTTAGTATCAGATCATAGATTTCAAGAGTCCTAGGGAGTCTTTGATTTCGTGTCTGTAGACGCTTAGTAATTGGTGTAAAGCGCGCCACATCTATGATTAGGAGGCTAGAATATTTTGGAATGTTTCATTTCTTTTATATTCTTTCATTCCTAGAGTTTATATCTAAAGTCTCTCTCTAATTCATTCTTATGTGTATTTTTAGATCATCATGCCTCCATGAAGAGCAGTCAGAGGTTGACCATCCTGAAGAAATATTGAGGAACAAAAGGTTCCAAATGCACTGGATGTGCAACCACAAGGAGAGGTTACAAATGCCAAATTCCGGGAAGTTATCCAGATGTTAAGACAAGTACTAACAAACCGAGTCGGGTATCATAGACGAGATTGACAAGAAGGGGTTGACACCTCGAGGGTTCCTGAGTTTTTGAGAATGAATCCTCCTAGTTTCACTGGATCAAGCACTACTGAGGATAGGGAAAACTTTGTGGAAGAATTGTAGAAGGTATTTGAGGTGATGCATGTGGTCAATATGTAAAGGGTTGAATTAGTTGTATACCAACTGAAGAGCGTGGCTAGAACCTGATTTGATCAATGGAAGGATGACAAAAATTAGGATGCACCCTATCCAAGTTGGACTTGTTTTTAAGAAGCCTTCTAGGGGAGGTTTTTTACTCGAGAAATTTAAAGGTACGAGCGTTCCTCACTTTGAAATAGGACTCTATGAGCGTCATGAATATGGGTTGAAATTTGCTGAGTTGTCTCACTATGCTCCTGCGATGGTGAAGGACATGAGGAGCAAAACGAGTTTGTTTGTTGCGACTTTGGGTCGCGCATCAAGCAAGGAAGGCAGAACTGCCATGCTAATTGGTGACATGGACATTTCAAGGTTAATGGTCTATGTGCTGTAGGTAGAAGAGGAGAAGCTGAGGAACATAGAGAAATATCGAAATAACAAAGCAAAATTGGGAATAAGTCTGGTCAACACAAGGGTGGTTCAAGTTGACCACAATTTCAGAAATCAAAAGGGTATGCACCATCATCTGCTAGTGCACCTACACCTAGAGACAGAGTTGAGTATCATGGTTAGACAACCTCCTGCCTACGCCAAGTGTGGTAGGAATCACTCTGGCATCTGCCGTGAAGGCTCTGTGGGTTGTTTCAAGTGCGCTCAGACCGGATATTTCATGAGAGAATGTTCAAAGAGTATGAAAAGTGGTGGTAATGGGGGCAATAAAGCTCACCCTTCATCGGCTGCTCCACTAGACAGGGTTGTACCTAGGGGAACTACTTCTGGTACTAGAGGAGAAACGAACCACTTGTATGCCCTCAATAATTGCCAAGAACAAGAGAATTCGCCAAATGTTGTCACGTGTATGATTCGAGTCTTTGACTTTATTGTTTATGCATTGTTACACCCAGGAGAGAATTTATTTTTTGTAAATCTCTATGTTGCTATGAACTTTGAGATTTCTTCTGAGCAACTTAGCGAACCATTCAGTGTTTCCACACCTTTTGGTGAATCCATTCTAGCAGAAAGATTCCGTCGTGAGTGTCCTCTTTCCATCAACCACAAGAGTACCATGGCTGATATAATAAAGTTAGACATGGTAGATTTTGATATCATTCTAGGTATGGACTGGCTCCATGCCCTTTATTCATCAATAGATTGCATAACTCGAGTTTTCAATTTTTCAAACTCCTAATGAGCCAATCATGGAGTGTACTAGTAGTTCAGTAGTGCCTAAGGGTCATTTTATTTTGTACCTTAAGGCGAGGAAGTTAGTTTCTCATGGGTGTATCTATCAGTTAGTCTGATTTAATGACTCAAGTGTTGAGATACTTTCCCTTCAGTCAGTTTCTATAGTCAGTGAGTTTCCAGAAGTCTTTCATGATGATCTACCCAGTGTCCCTCCTGAACAACAGATAGATTTTCGCATAGACATCATCCTAGATTCTCATCTATTCCGCCATACAGAATGTCACCAGCAGAGTTAAAAGAGTTAAAAGAGCAATTAAAATATTTGTTAGATAAAGGCTTCATTCGACCAAGTGTCGCACTTTGGGGAGCTCCGATCTTGTTTATTAGGAATAAGGATGGGTCCCTTAGGATGTGTATAGACTACCGTCAGTTGAATAAGGTGACCATCAAGAACAAATATCCTCTTCCAAGGATAGATGATCTCTTCAATCAACTTCAGGGTTCTTCTTATTTTTCCGAGATTGACCTCAGATCAGGCTATCATCAGTTGAAAGTACGTGAATGTAATATTCCAAAGACAACTTTTAAAACAAGGTATGGGCATTATGGATTTTTTATTATGTCCTTTGGTTTGACAAATGCACCTTCAGCGTTCATGGATCTTAGGAACATAGTCTTCAAACCTTAATTATATATGTTTGTCATTGTCTTCATTGATGACATACTGATTTATTCAAGGAATAAAGAAGATCATGCTAGTCACCCCAAGATTGTTCTGCAAACTTTGAAGGATAAGGAGATATATGCCAAGTTCTCCAAGTGTGAGTTTTGGCTTAAGTCTGTGGCATTCTTAGGCCACATTGTTTCTGGTGAAGAGATTAAAGTTAACACTCAGAAGATTGAAGCAGTTCAGAGATGTACTAGACCAATATCTCTAAAAGATATTTGGAGTTTCTTGGTCTTGGCTTGCAATTATAGGAGATTTGTCGAAAGATTCTCATTTATCTGTTCTCATTTGACCAAGCTAACTCAAAAGAAAGTCAAGTTTTAATGGTCTAAAGCTTGTGATAAAAGCTTTTAGAAGTTGAAAAAGAAATTAATTACCGCTCCAAATTTAACCTTACCAGAGGGTATAGAAGATTTTATGGTGTATTGTGATGCATCATGAGTTTGTTTGGGCAGTGTGCTGATGCAGAATATCAAGGTTACTGATTATGCCTCCAGACAGTTGAAGATTCATGAAAGGAATTATCCAACTCATGATCTAGAATTGGTTGCATTAGTGTTTGCTTTGAAGATATGGCGCCACTACTTGTATGGTGTTCATGTTGACATATTCACTGACCACAAGAGCCTCTAGTATGTGTTTACTAAGAAAGAACTCAATCTTAGGCAGAGGAGGTTATTGGAATTTTTCAAAAATTATGACATGAGTATTCTTTACTATACAAGTAAGGCTAATGTGGTTATTGATTCCTTAAGCAGGTTGTCCATGGGTAGTACCACCCATATTGAAGAAGAAAAGAGAGAGTTAGATAAGGATGTGCACAGACTTGCATGCCTGGGAGTAAGACTTATGGATTCTATAGAAGGAGGAATAATGGTGAACAATGAGACTGAATCATCATTAGTGTCAGAGGTGAAAGAAAAGCAAGACCAAGATACCATATTTCTTAATTTGAAGGCAAGTGTCCATAAGAAATAAGTATTGGCTTTTGAACAATAGGGAGATGGTGTACTGAAGTACCAAGGCCGATTATGTGTACCTAAGGTGGATGGTCTCCAAGAGAGGATCTTCGAGGAGGCTCAGAGCTCCAGATATTCCATTCATCCGGGTTCCACCAAGATGTACTGTGATTTGAGAGAGGTATATATGTGGGAAGGTATGAAGAATGATAATGTTGAGTTTGTTGCCATGTGTTCAAATTGTCAGCAAGTGAAAGTGAATCACCAAAGGCATGGAGGTTTAGCTCAGAATATAGAACTTCCAGAATGGAAGTGGGAGATGAATAATATGGACTTCATCACATGCTTGACAAGATCTCAAAGGCAACATGATTCTATTGGGTGATTGTCGACAGAATGACAAAGTCAACCCATTTCTTCCTAGTAAAGACTACCTATTCAGGCGAAGATTATGCTAAGTTGTACCTTCAAGAAGTTGTAAGACTTCATGGAGTTCCAGTCTTCATTATTTCATATAGAGGTGCAGAATTTACTGCATAGTTCTGGAAATCTTTCCAGATATGTTTGGGTTCAAAGGTGAATTTGAATACCGATTTTCATCCTCAGACAGATGGACAAGCAGAGCATACTATCAAGACCTTAGAAGATATGTTGAGAGCTTTTGTTATCGACTTTAAGGGAAATTGGTATGATCATATATTTGTCATTGAGTCCGCTTACAATTATAGTTACCATTCGAGCATCCAAATGTCTCCATATGAAATTCTTTATAGGAGAGGATGTAGATCTCATATTGGGTGGTTCGATGTTTGTGAAGCAGGGTAGATAGGACCATATCTATTTCACCAAGCTATGGAGAAAGGTGAAAGTGTTTCAAGAAATATTGAAGACGGCACAAAGTAACCAAAATTGTTACACCGATGTTAGGAGAAGGCCATTAGAGTTTGAGATAGATTATTGAGTGTATCTTAAGGTTTCACCCATGAAAGGTGTTATGAAGTTTGGTAAGAAGAAGAAACTTAGTCCCCGATATAATTGACCTTATAGAATCTCCAAGAGAGTGGGTATGTGGCTTATAAGTTGGAGTTACCCCAAGAGTTAGCAGCGGTTCATCCGGTATTCCACATTTCTATGTTGAAGAAGTGCTTGGGTGACCCTTCATTGATAGTGCCAACCAAAAATATGGGAATTAAGGATAACATATCATATGAAGAAGTTCCAATTGAGATTTTGGATCGTCAAGTTTGCAAGTTGAGGACAAAGGAAGTTGTTTCAGTCAAGGTCCTTTTAAGGAACCAATTTGTTGAGGAAGCGACTTGGGAAGCTGAGGAGGATATGAAGAAAATATATCCAAATCTCTTTGAATCTTGAGAGAATGCAGATCAAGGTACTAAATTCTCTTCTTAGCACTTTATAAGGCTATGTATAGGCATGCTATTACTTGCTTTGGTTTGTTGAGTGCTGAAATGATGTTACTACCTTTAGCGTAGTGAAGAGTTCTTATTCGAGGATGAATGTTCTCAAGGGGGAGATATTGTAACATCTCGTAACTTAAACTAGCTAAGAATAAGTTAAGAAACCAAGAATAATTAATTTTGGGAATAAGTAGGAAAATCTGGAAAATTTTCCAGCTCATAAAAGTAAGTTTTGGTTATTTTCAAATAGTCACAACTTCCATCTCAAGAGGAGTTTGGATGAGTTCTTGATATGGATGTAAATCCCTTGGGAAGATCTTTCCAACTCTGGCGAGTATGCAAAAATCCGATGTCGTAAGAGGGAGATATGTCGTTCGAAAGTTGGGTTGTTGGACAGAGGAAAATACAATCCAAATTTTAGTAAGGGTAAAGTTGTCTTTTCATCCTAGTATTTCCTAAGTCATTTTTAGGTTATATTAGGGGTAAAACCAAGTCACAAATAATTTTTTGTAAAAAAGCTGGAACACTTAGGGCTTGGGAAAAAAGAAGAAGAGGAAAATCAAGAATTGTCCAAGAAACGCCAAGATCGTTGCGTGGATTTCATCGGGGGTGATCCATATCGAGGTATTGATATCTTTCTGTGTTGGTTTCTTCCACCCACACCTCAATTGGATTCAATTCATCAAGTTAGACTAGATTGGATAATGAACATTGATATATTGATGAATAATTGTCAAATTCTTGATTGAATGGGTTGTAATTTTTTCTTGTTAATTTGATTAGTATTTCCAGGCCGTTTTACGAGTCTAAACTATTTTGTAATGAAGTATTTGGTGATCCCAAGTGTTTGGAGAAACATCCGTGGGAGTTTAGAAGGTTTATACTTGAAACTCGGAGAAGAAAAGTCAAAAATCCCGTCAGACAGCCCCTGAGGGTTGCACCTACTAGAGCCCCCAAGGCAGGCTCTGTCTGACAGGACTTGGCGCGGAGCGCCAGATAGAGAGCCTCAGACCAGGGTCTGTACATCAGGCTCTGGCGCTCCGCGCCTCCCAGAGCGCCAAGGTTACCTGGAGACCCCGTTCTTCCCCTATCTTTCCGTACTAGTTCCTAAGTAATGTACCTATCATTCCTAGTTGATTCCAACACTCCAAAGTATATCTACACATCATGAAATCATCCATAAACCTGAGTTATTCATCTTTGAATCCATAATAAAATTCAAGGAAAGCTAAGAAGAAGTTAAAAATTAAGTCTATGAGTTAAGGAAAAAGTCAAGTGAGTTCTTAAAGTAACCAAGAGTCTTTAGCAAAACATTTTATACTTTGTTTTAAGGCTCAAGCTACATGTTAAGCAAGAGTAAATAGTTGATTTCATTCTCGAAAGTTATAAGGGTACTAAGTAATCCCTAAGATCTTACAAATGTTTTCACATTTAAACAAGTAAAAAACCTTCAGGCTAGTTTTCAGACAAAGATAACAACTTTATGACATGAAGCAAGCAGGGAATCCAAGAAAGCTATAAAATCTAAGTTTTGAGAACTAATCTCAAATAACAGAATCAGTATATTTTAAAAACATAAGAGCCAGTATATATATTTTTTGGGAGTAGTATTAAGCACCGATTTGGGGATGCGAGTTTCAGATTAACTCAAGTTCTCCATGAAAACCATGTAGTCTTCATCAGTAGAAAAGAGTTATACTTTTTAGATGATTCATTTTCACAGTTTACTAGTGGATCCATTAGGTAGTTTAGGTCCTATACTCTAGCAAAGTTAGGATGGATGGGTAGTGTGGTCCGAGTAACGTTGTATCATCACTATAGCTTTTAAGTGATGGTCGTCGGTTAGAGAAGATCCTATAGAAGTATTGTATTTTCATATACATCAGTTATTTTTAATTCTATATACATCTCAGGTATTATTTGTATACTTGTATACATTCATAGTTTACAACATGTTTTCAGTCAACATTTCCTTATATTGAAATTAGTTTTTAAACTGCGTATATTGAATAAGAGGTTGTAGATCATGAGTTAAGTAGAGATAAGGTAAGTGTTGTTCTTACTCCTTTTCAAGATTAAAGGGTTGTTTAGCTTTCCAACTCGCATACTCGTACATTCAATGTACTGATAGCAATTGGCATGCATCATTTCATGATGCAGACACAGGTAACTAGGATCAGTACGCAGCGCATCGTTGATCCAGTTGTGCACTCCACAGTCAATTGTTGGGCCTCCTTGCATTCTGGAGGACATCTCTTTCATTGCTTTTCCTGGCTTAGTTCATTAGGATGTTGTGGGGTCTATCCTAACATCCATCTCAGTCAGTTTAGAGGCTTCAGAGAGTATTTCAATTTTGAAGACTCCTTTATCTTATACTTCACATGTTACAGTATTGAGACTTAAGTGTCACTTTGGCCAAGACAATTATTTAAGTTATTTTATGAGAATGCTTTTAATTATTTATCTGACATGAGTATAGTCTTACGCTGAGTTAAGTAAGTCAGGCCAAAGGTTTGATCAAGGCCAACAATGGTCTTTGGGTGCTGGCCACGTCCAGGGAATAGTCTCCGGGCATGACAGGTAGCTTTTGCAGCTGTGATATATGAACTGTGGCTGGAAAGAAATGACATAGTTTTCAACAATATGAGCACAGGGAAGAAAATTTGGTGCATAGCACAAAACCTACCCCTTGTACTAGATGTAAAGATAATAATAAACTATTTGATTATATTTGTATCTTGTAATATTCTCTCTATTCTAGATGTCTCGTAGTGAGAAGGAGGTAGATAGGTTTTTGCATTAGATGAACATTTAAAAGAATATGCTCTTGATCTGTATTTACTTACTTGTTGATTAATAAATTATAACAGTTAATTGTCAAAAAAGGATTATTATTTAAAATATGTTTCCTATTTTAGATGTGTAAGTCTGAGGATTTAGGACGTGGAAGGAGGAGGGTTGTGAGATAGGGCTAAGATCTATAACACAAGATCTACACAAGCATTTTTGTCCTGTTGTTGCTGCAAAAATTAGTTTTTCAGGCTACTCCCCCCTTCGACTCAATCTAGATAGTGTGAAAAGACTCAATTTCAGTTAGGAGGGTTGCATTCTGGTCCTAGTGGCACGAAGACTATTGAGAAATATTGAAACTAGGCTAGTAGCATTAAAAGCAACAATAGAAACATGGTCGTTATTATCAAATAGTGTGCAATCAGCAAGAATCAACCTAATCATCATATCCTTCTTATTCAAAACCCTTCCTTCCCTTAGTGGTACCTCAAAAGCTTTTAACATAGTGGTAATGAGGTTTCCAGAAGCCAGTGATATGGACTATGTTTAGGATCAACCACTCATTCCATATGTTTAATCATTAGATAGGTCCATTCAATAGGTTCTTTTTGTTCCAATGTATTGTATATCCTCATGTCCCCTCATGACGTCTCCCCCCCTTTGATAGATTACCCTTGTTCACCAATTCATACAATAGTTTGTGAAAGGGTGTCATTTACCCCTTCAACACCTTAATAGGTCATGTAGTAACCCACTCTTGAGTAAATTACATGTGAGCATACAATCTTCATCCTTCGTTCAGAAATAATTAACTAGACCAACAGTCAGTATATGAAAAGTTTTATTGAGATGAACATTATCAAAGACCAGTTCAATACCATTTACAGAGGAAGCACCAATGTTGTCCTCAAATACATTGAGATTCACGTAGAATTAAAACAACCTCATTTTCATGAACGTCTACTTAGTGTCCAGAAATAGATCAACCCAACCCTAAAAGTAAAGCAGCCCAAAAACCTTTTGGATTAAACGAAAGGACCTAACCTCAAGTTGGAAAGTTCTTCCCCTTAAAGTTGATTTAGACCCGAAACACCTTTCTTTCCCATTTCTAAGAACTTGGCAAAATTCTTACTGATTTTTTGTGGAATTAGAGAGGGATCAGATGGGAAAAACTCAGGGGACTCGTCAGGTTCAGAATCAAGAACAACATGAGATTAAGAAGAGTGAACCATATACTTACCAATGCAATGACGTTTCCAAATTGACTCGACAACCTCATTAAGATGGTCATGGATGGTGCTTTGTGTGAAAGAAACTCTAAAGTTGGTATGTTTTACAACAACATGTTGGAAATTTAGGGGAGTTTGAATGAGGGGAATATCATCCATGTCTTAGTTTTTTGAGGCGGTTAGTTGTTGGATAAAGGGGCGAAAAGTTTGTGGGATTATTGTAGTAGGTGTTGTGGAGGGAAACGGAATTCTCTGGAAAGTTAGACAATGGTCAGAGGGGGGTTGAGATTGGGAAAGGGAGACTAGGTTTAGGGTTTTCATAAAGGGGTGGAGAAGGTGTAGGGTTCACCAGATGCCTAAGGTGGGAGAAGGGAGGAATATGGATGGATCATAGATGACAATCGACAAGAAAGGGAATGGTTAATGGAGGTGACGACTTCCCCCTGAGATGATGTCATAGGTGAACAAGGAATGAATGCTTTTTATCAGTAAGGAGGAAGAGTCTTCACCGTCAGAGTAGGCAACTAGGGTTGGTGGTACATTAATGGTGATGATGGATTTTGAGTTTGAGGAGATTTTTGTTTGGTTTGAAAGATGGATGTAATGGATATTTTGGGAGTAGACGAGCAATGTTGAAATCCTGACACTTGGATGGGACGTTTAAGAGATACTTGAGTTTTCTAAGCAATTGGATATGACTTGTAATGAGTTTCCTGCATAAATGCCAGGGTTTAAAGGTGGGTGTATATAGCTAGACCAGGTTCATAAGCTTTTTTCAATTCAAACACCATATAAATGTGTGTGATGCATAGTTGGGTATAATGAGGATAAGTGCATACCTATTGAAATAAGAACATGTTCCTTGACATGAGTGCACCTTTGTAGCATCGCTATAGGAGACTGAGGGTAGTATCATTAGACCTGATCATAATGTCGTCGAACTGCAAGTGTGTCCCTATTATGGAGTACCAAGATTAGTTAGTGTGACTATATGCCGAGATTATTCTACAAAGCTTTCATCATGAATATGCAATTGGAAAGGAGAGTTATCCTTGATCAGTCGATTTCTTTGGAATTATTCTCTTCCAAGCGCTTTGGTAAATATATCAACAACCTGGTCCTCAGTTTTGCAGGAATTCATGATGATGTGACCTTTATCCACGTTGTCCTTGAGAAAGTGATGATAGACATCTATATGTTTGGTTCGCTTCTGTTGGACCGAGTTCTTTTCCATATTGATAGCACTTGTATGGTCTCCTATTATAGGCTTGCATCCTTCTTTGATTCCAAAATTCTCAAGCTATTGTTTTATCCATAGGTAATAGAAGTTGAGCAGAACAGGAGACAGAAACAACGTATTCAACATCAGCAGTAGACAGGGCAATCAGTTATGTTTCCTTGTAGCCCATGTCACTAGACATTTATTGACATTCTTAAAAGGTGCAACATCGTGTGACTCAAAAAATAATTAATTTTTAAATAATTTTTTTAAATGGAGTTGCCACCTAATTTTGGAAAATAACTAGGAAATTAATTAATCAAAAATGTCTATAAAACCAATATATTCTAGGTAAGGGTTAAAGTTATTCTGAAGGGAAGGTATTAGGTATCTTTTGTAACGCACTTTAGACACATTAAGGACTTAGGGAAAGCCATGAAAAATCTTTATCTATAAAATAAAGAAAAGGGTATCACATTGTGAGATGCATGCAAGCAAAGAGAGCTCAAGGACTATATTATTTCTGTGAGGAGAAGTATTCTTATAGAAAGAAGACAAATAATTTGACTTTCAAAACAACTATTTGTCTTAAAATTTGATGCTATCTAAGGAAACACTAGTTGGGGTCAGTGAACAAGTCCCATGATTTCATTTTGTGCTCTCACTAGGTATAATGATAAGCAACTAATCTAGATCCTTTTATATAAGGGTTGACTCACAACTTCATTGATGTGAAGAGACAGGGGTACCTGCTAAGGTCTGATATGCGAGTTTAGGTAATAACACCTTCTGGTATAGTCAAGGACTTCTTGCCGCATCTGTGTTTTGGAAGGATGCGGCACACACGTGTCTGACGACATTTTTGAAGAGTCTGAGCATCAGAGATTGTCTCGTGTTGATAGTTTTCCCTGTATATGTGTATGGTGTAACGTGTAGAGAGGTATTTGACATACATACGTGCCTGTTAATGAACTAATTCTACATGTTATGTACTGCCATTTAGAACGTATACCATGTTCTTACTAGACACACTTCAATAAACAACCAAGCATGGTTTGAACAGGCCAGGAAGAAAACTTCCAACTCTTACTTGTGATATCACAACACCCTAATTTAACTTCACAATGAAGAGATCAATATCCCCTTCACTAACTTTGCATAATATGAAGCACGATGTACACATATCCTCTTCTTGATTTTAGAACAAACTCAGGAAGAAGAAGAATGGAAAATTCATATCATTCACTTTCATTTGATTTCTGTTATGATGTCACAAGACAAAATTGGAGAAAATTAGAAATTAATGGGCTTCCTAAGTGTATAGATGTAGAAAAATCAAAAGGTATAGGAACTCATTCATATGCTTTTTGTCGTTAACTGAAATCCAATGAGTTTAAAATATGCTAACTCTCTCAAGTTAATATGAATTCCCACATTGCTTTCTCAACTAGTCTCTCTCTACATAAAAAAAATTCCGTCTTTCAAATGTTTGGTGCCTTTAATAAGACTAGTCAGTTTGAATGGGAAATAACAGTAAATAAGACATACCAAAAATTACTATTTTCATCAACTCTGTAGAACTGATGCACAATATATATTTTCATTGATCCAAAATTGGGAATTAATGTGTTTTAAGTGCAAAATTGTGCTTTAGCCGCCAGACTCAATTCTTTAAAGAAATTCAACATTCACAACAAAGATACAAGATGAGTTTTGGACAAAGAGAAGCGTCAATTCCTCAAGAATTAATATTTGAAATTTTCTCATGGCTTCCTTCTAAGTCTTTAATGCGTTTTAAGTGTGTTTCCCAACTAAGTAATTCAATTGTATCCGAGTCAGATTTTGTGGATATCCATTTTACTGTTATGCTTCAACTCTCTGGCCATCCAAGGATAAGAGAAAAAAATGGTTCCAGAAATTTTGTCCGAGATGGAAGTTTGATCAGTGGTATCAGCTGAACTACTCTTATTGGTTCAAGTAAATATTTTTCGATCTAAAGAAAGTAGACAGGATAAGGAAAATGGAACCCGTTCAACAATCAAACACCAACACTCCTTTCAGTTGTATGCAGCTTTTGTGACTCCAAATGATGAAAAGATGGTGATGATGAAGACGATGCAAAAAACTTGAAACAGAATACCTTTCTTTGAGTTATTTCATTGGTTCCCTGTGAAGAATGGAGGCAAAGGCAAAGGCTGTTATAGCAGAAAAGTAACTTTTGCATCTTAGATGACAAAAACAGAGTGACTATCTTGCTCAATTTCTATTAGTCGAGTAACCAGCTCCTAAATAATGCTACAATATGAAAAACATGGGCAAACAGATGCAACGTAATGTTCAAAGCCAAAACACACAATTGAGTAATAGAACTGCCACTGGTTGCAATCGTAATAGTACATCGACTCATGAGATGCATTTCACAATGCAATAGTTCAGGATATATCAATCGGTTGTTTTAGTTTGAATTGCATTGGTGAAGTTATAGAGTTTGTTTCAGACTCCCAAGATTTCATTTTGTACTTCCACTACTATTATTTGGTATAATCAATCTATCCTATTAGATGGAGGAAATACTCACAACTTCATTGATGTGGACCAATTTTCTTGCACTACATCAGTTAACGTTCTTAATTACAAGTTAGTTCACCCATGCGATAGTAATTTTAATGGAAATACATTTTTAGTTAGGATGGTGACTCGCATCGATGGTGGTGACGAAGACGAGGAAAACTTAAAAAGCAATAGAGGTGTCTCTGTTGACTTAGCCAACATCGGAACCAATCGTAGTGTGATGGAATGAGTCTTTAGCGGTTAAAGAAAAACTTGTACTCCATATTACTAACATCTGGATTCTCTAACTTTTAGAATCTTCTATATTCTTCAGTTTCCACGTTAAGGCGAGCAGAGCCATTTTAATCAAATTAGAAAATCAATAGGGATGAAAGTGTAGTTACGTTCACCAAAACTCTCAATGGAAGCAGAGGTTTATACAAATTAATGCTATATCACATGAAAGAAAAAGAGCAAACATAGTTGGTAATGTTCAAAAAGACATAAACACACAATTTAGAAATAGAATCGCCAGTGATTCAACACTTCACTGTTCCATGAGCATCTTATAAACTGTGACACATTACTACGACATGTGTATAATGTATTGAAAGCTTGACAGTATTGTACATTTCAATTCCCAAAAGTAGCATTATTTTTTTTCAAAAAAAATTGTGTATGTTGTTAAAAGCTTCTCACTTAAGCCTTCCAGGTAACGATTGCTAGAAAATAGCATACACAGCGGAAGCATTCCAGAATCATACATCTTGAATGAATATAAACAACAATCACAAATAGTCATCACATAAAAAGTATGCTGAAAATTAACTCAGGATTACCTCTTGAATCGTGTGCAGATATCTTGAAGTAAATCCAACTCCAGCTCTATAGTCTTCTACAGTGATCCTAATAAACAATTGAACTCTCTCAAAACATTGTAAGTGGCATTTCTATTGCAGGAACAACCGCCAAGTCTTTCAGAAAGTTTCTGAGCCACACTGCCTCCTTAGCTGCTTCAGAAGCTGCTACATATTCGGCTTCCATGGTAGAATCAGCAACACAGGTTTGCTTGATGCTTCTCCAAACAATGGCTCCACCTCTCAAAGTAAACACATTTCTTGAGGTCGACTTTCTAGAGTTCATATCAGATTGGAAATCTGATTCTGTGTACCCTATGGGCACCAACTCATCTGAATGATAGACTAGCATGTAATCCCTAGTCCTTTTCAGGTACTTGATTATATGATTAACTGCTGTCCAATGTTCTCGTCCAGGATTAGATTGATATCTGCTAACCATCCTTACGGCAAAATAAATGTCAAATCTAGTGCATAACATGGCATACATGTGACTTCCTACCGCTGATTCATAAGGAACTGTCTTCATGCTTTCTGTTTCGTCATCTGTCTTAGGACATTGATCCTTAGATAAAGAAATTCCATGTCTAAAAGAAAGAAAACCTTTCTTGGAATCGTGCATGCTAAACCTGGTAAGAATTGTATCAATATAAAGAGCTTGAGATAAACCTAACATCCTTTTCTTGCGATCACGTAGAACCTTGATCCCAAGGATGTGAGCAGCTTCTCCCAAATCTTTCATATCAAAGTTTGTGGACAACCATTTCTTAACTGAATTCATCAAGCCTACATTATTTCATATGAGCAAGATATCATCTACATATAATACCAAAAACACCACTTTATCCCCATTCCACTTTTTGTACACACAAGACTCATCAAGACATTGCTCAAAACCAAAAGACTTGACTGCATTGTTGAAGCAAGTGTTCCATGTCCTAGAAGCTTTCTTTAATCCATATATAGATCTTTTAAGCTTGCACAACATGTGTTCTTTTCCTTTTTCTATGAAACCATCTGGTTGTTGCATAAATATGCTTTCATCAAGACTACCATTAAGGAAAGCTGTCTTGACATCCATTTGCCAAATTTCATAATCGTAATGAGCAACAATGGATAAGAGAATTCTAACAGACTTAAGCATGGCTACTGGCGAAAAGGTTTCATCATAGTCGATCCCTTCTTTCTGAGTAAACACTTTTGCAACAAGTCTAGCTTTGTAAGTTTGCACTTGTCCATCTACTCCTCTCTTTTTCTTATATATCCACTAGCATCCAATGGGTTTGACTCCATATACAGGTGGTTCTAGAAGATCCCAGACTTTGTTAGAGTACATAGACTCCATTTCTGATTTCATAGCTACAATCCATTTTTCTGCATCTTTATCTTGTAGTGCTTCGTCGTAATTCACAGGTTCGGCATTTGATTCTTCAGGGATTCTGTCAAAAGACTCTCCCAAGAGTGCATACTGAAGTGGTTTTCTTATCACTCTCCCACTAAGACGAGACACTACAGTTGCAGGGGTAGGTTCTGAGAGATTCGCATTATTATGATCTTGTGGTGGAACCACATCATTTTTAGGATCTTGAGTTTCCATGTTATCTTCAGCATCTTATGGTGCAGATATATCAACAACTTCTTCCTCTAATACAATCTGCTCACTATTACTCCCACTACCTTGATGCAATGAATTTTCAAGATCTTGTTCTTGCAGAATTTTGTGTTTGTTAACATCTCTCCGACTATTATAATCCAATGGTATGTTAACTCTAACATATGGGGTCTGAATTTGGTTTTCATTATTTTCAGTAGATTGATTTGTTTTCTCTTTGCTCAATTCCTATAAAACTAGTTTACTTCTAGGAATATGATTTGTTAAAAAATCTGTTTCCAGAAACATGGCATTGGTAGTCACAATGACCTTTTTTTCTTTAGGATTATAAAACATACCACCTTTCGTTCCTTTAGGGTATCCAATAAAAACACATACTTCTGTTTTAGGTTTCAATTTTTCTGCCCTCCCTTTTAATACATGTGCTGGATATCCCCAAACCCGAATATGTCTCAAACTAGGTTTGTGCCCAGTCCACAGTTCAATGGGTGTCAAAGGAACAGATTTAGAAGGAACTAATTTCAGAATGTAATTTGAAGTTTCTAAGGAATATCCCCAATACGAATACGGCAAATCAGAGTAACTCATCATTAATCTAACCTTTTCTAAAAGAGCTCTATTTCTTCTTTCTGCTACACCATTTTGTTGTGGCGTTCTAGGTGCAGACATTTGTTATGTAATTCCTTGTTTTGATAAGTAACTAATAAAATCATTATAGAGGTATTCGCCACCACAATCAGATCGCAATGACTTGATATATATTCCATGTCGTTTTTCTGTTTCGGCCTTAAAATCGTTGAATTTCTCAAAGCATTCAGACTTATGGCGCAATAAATATATATATATATATATATATATATATATATCCATATTTTGAGTAGTCATCAATGAAGGTCACGAAGTACTCATACCCACCTCTTGCTTGAATGTTCATTGGGCCACACAAATCAGAATGAATTAACTCTAGTTTATCATTGACTCTATTTCCTTTTGAGGGAAAAGATCTCTTAGTCATTTCTCCTTCTAAACAAGATTCACATGTTGGTAGTGCCTCCACTTTTAATTAACCTAAAGGTCCATCTCGAACCAACCTTGAAATCCTATCTAGATTTATATGACATAGACGCAAGTTCCATAGATAAGTCTTATTAAATCAGAAGAACGTTTTCTTTTACTGAAAGGTTAACATTATTCAAATCTACGATTTGTTGCAGTTCTGGAGAGACATTAATAATAAAAAGACCATCAATCAATGTACCAGCAGAGACAAGATGTTTATTATAACTAATAACACAACTGTTATCAGAAAAACTAACATCATAACCATCTCTCAAAACTTTAGAAACTAAAATCAAATTTCTTCTAACAGCAGGTGCATATAGAACGTCTTTTAAGATTAAAACTCTACAACTATCAAACGAAAAAGTAATATTTTCTAATGCTAAAACTTGAGCTGCAGAGCCATCTGCTTGAAAAACGCTAACTTCACCTCTAATCAGCTTGCGCGCTTCTTGAAACCCCTGCATAGTAGTGCAAATATGATCAGTGGCTCCTGAATCTACACACCATGAAATGGTAAAAACAACCGCTAAAAATGTTTCAACGATAAGTGAAAGTGAGTTACATGGTTTGTTTTTCTTCTTGGCTAAGAAAGCTTGACAATGTGCCTTCCAATGAACTGACATCTTGCAATGAAAACACTTACCCTTAGACTTTTTCACTCCCCCAATTGGAGGTGCAGTTGCCTTAGCTTGGTGAGAATTTTTCTCTTTTGTCCACCTTACGGTTTAGAAGTAGAACCTTTCTCAACATTAAGTGCCATTGATGGTGCATGTTTTTTGACAAGGGTCTCTGCCGCCTGTAGCTCATTCAACAATTGTGCCAAAGATAGACTCATCTTATTCATATTATAATTTAGGCAAAATTATTGAAAACTATCAGGCAGAGACTACAATATCATCTCAACTTG
Source organism: Solanum chmielewskii (assembly GCA_027704785.1). Lineage (NCBI taxonomy): Eukaryota > Viridiplantae > Streptophyta > Magnoliopsida > Solanales > Solanaceae > Solanum > Solanum chmielewskii. Next base: position 5,560,603 of record JAKWIX010000318.1, on the reverse strand, counting down.
GGAGTCATTGTCAATTTCAGCCCCCAAAACCTCTAGTTCATTCAGAAGACCTATCATCTTCAGAATATTGTCTCTTACAGGGGTGCCTTCAACCATCTTAGTGTTCGTGAGAGTTCTCATGGCAGTCTGGTTAGCTGATCGACCCTGGTCTCCAAACATTTGTTTGAGATTCTCCAGAATTTCAAAAGCAGACAACATAGCTTGATGTTGATGTTGCAAAACATTTGACATTGAAGCCATAATGTAACATCGCGTCATCTCATCAGCTTTGCGCCATTTCTGATAAGCTAACTTATCCTCATCACTAGACTGATCATTTGGTTTCAATGGACATTCCTCATGAAGCACAAACTTATATTCTTCAGCAGTTAACACAATGTCAAGATTTCTCCTCCAGTCAACATAGTTAGAAGCCTCAAGTTTGTTTTGACCAAAAATAGTACTAATGGCATTAAAAAGAGACATGTTGAATCTGAGATTGAAGAAATGGTTACAATAGATCAATAACATAGTCATATAACGTTGAATATTTACATTCAAACTCATGATATACATATACATTCATGCATCTTAAATAGCCAATCGTTGGGATTGGAGAACTATTCATACAATATACATATATAATGACCGATTATTCACTCCATCAACTTATACAGACCTATCTCAGTTGGAGAGTCTACTGTTAGTTTAAGTCAAGTGAAAATCCTCTAGTTGCATTGATCCAATCATATATTACTCAGTTTAGGAGAGTTAATACAAATTATCAAACTAGCGATTAAATACGTAATGACTTGTATTAAATTCATCCGATGGGGAGGAAGGTCTAAGCCAACACATAAACTTAATACTTCATTACTATTTAATCTTGATAATTTAAAAAAATATACTCATCACCATTTTATTTTCTTGGTAAATTATTGAAAAGAACTTTCATCACTATATATATATATTTTCGATTTATAGAAAAAATTCCAGAAAAACTAAAACATAAACATCACTAGTTCAATTCATTTAACGTGCCATTTAATTCATACAGCATAAACAATATCCTCTTTCATGGGACACCAAAATATCTCATATATATGAACAATTCCATGCATACGAGTACTATAGTTTACAGTAAAAAAAATTGCGGTCATATATAAATAGTATCAGCATGATAAAAAAAAATCCAGCAATAACATTACGAGAACAAATTCCAGCCAGCACTTAAAAATTCATCTTATAAAATAGCCTTCTCCTCTTTTCTTAATATATTAGAAAGCAACCAGCCAAAATTAAAAAAATTATCTCATAAAATAGCCTTCTCCTCTTTTCTTAATATATTAGAAAACAACCAGCCAACATTAAAAAATTTATCTCATAAAATAGCCTTCCCATCTTTTCTTAATATATTCACTTGCATCCAATGGGTTTGACTCCATCTACAGGTGGTTCTACAAGATCCCAGACTTTGTTATATAGCAACTTTGTCTTGTTATAGCATTACTAAATGGATGAACAAAATCTTATTGTAAAATAAAAAAACTGTTCCTTAAAGATATTTGACATACAAACACTCACGAATACCTTCCAGTTTGAACCAAATTACCCAAAGGGAACGAGACTTTCAACATAACTAGAAATGCCTTTGATATAGTTTTTCTTAGGAAGCCCCTTGATTTTTAATTCCCTCCAACTCTTTCTTGGGAAATCATTACACAAACAACATAAATCACCTAAGTTCACGACGAATACAATCTCCCATCGAAGAATGATGCAAATCTAGGCTCTACAGTGTTCTAAATCGAGGGAACCCCAATAATTTGTCTCTCCCATTCTTTTTTTGGAGTATTCTCTAAAATCAATAAGTCAAAGTATCCTCTTACCCATTTTGTGTAATCTATGACCCCTAATTAACCTTCACCTCTATCAACTAGTAAATAGTACAAGCACTCAATTGCATCCCAGAATGCAATGTTTTTTATTTTTTCAGATTTAACATCAAATGCAATTATAGATCTATAATTGGTCATAGCAAATTGATAGATGACTCCACTAATGCAAACACTGGGCATACAATACGGAATACAAGGGAAAACATTGTGAGTGTCTCTCCATGATTTGTCTGTGCCTAAAGTGAAAACCCAGTACTCTGTGTGTCTTTCTCGAGGATGATATGTTATCTAGAAAACTTTGTACTTGTTTTCTTCCGGATCAAAACCTAATGAAAATGTATTACTACACTTACCTTCAGTAGGGTTGGTTAGAAGTCTTACTTGTTTTGTGGTGGGATTGCAAATTGCAGCAGGTTGCATACATGATGATTCCCAAGCACAAAATAAACCATAACACAATTCAAACGAGAATATGCAGGGTTACAGTTGTAAAAATTGTCAAGTTGAAGAACGGAGGCAGAGGCTTTTTCATCTTTCTTTTCCTCGGCAGTGTAATAAACTCCTTCTCCATGCAAAAGGAATTTTGTCCCGACAGAATGACATTTATGGATATCCAAAAAAGCTGATTCGGATACCATGATATTACAGAATTTTGAAACGCATTAACGAATTAGAAGGAAAAATATTTCAAACATTATTTCTTGAGGAATTGACAAAATTTTGCCGGCAGAATTCATACTCTTAAAGTCTTATTGATGTCCTGATTGGCTTTTCTGTTCTTAATAAGACTCTTATTTTCTTTTGTTTTCTTTCAGTACATTACAATTAGGACTCCCAAAAATTGAACTTTTTTTTAATTTTGAAATCCTAAAAACAATACTATTGCAAGAAAATTGAAATTGTTTTTATTTGGGTGGCTTGCTTCGTTTTTCGATTCATTTGGAATATAACTTCATATTAACTTCTGTAGAGGATATGTCTGCAGTCGACTTGGTTGCAATTACAACAAAGGGACGGGATCTTGAATCATTAGATCTCTCATCCAACAAACATAATAATCAATCAATCGCTTGGAAGGTATTATGCCAGCAGCATCATTGCACTAATTATCTGTACTTGAATCATAGAGTGCATTAAATATCTCAATTTGTAGAAAATGGATGTGTGTTAAAATTGAAGTCTGATGTAATAATAAGGAGTGATAATGGAACTGGATTTGTCAATATTGAATGATCCTGCTAATCAATGTGTTTTTTGTGAACTAGTTTTGAGGAACGTGCGTTGCACGTTACCCCTCAATTATTATAAAATTTCTGCAAAATACAAAATATTACTCCATCTATCTAACAATATTTATCCACTATTTCCTTGACTTTATACCCTTCTTAAGAAATTATATATAGAAAAATAATTTTACTATATCATTATTTGAATATAATAAATACAATGTCTTGAAAAATATAATAAGAAAATAAATATAATTGATGATAAGGGTAAATTGGGAACTAAGTGTAAAATTATACATTGATTTCATAAAGTAGAAATTTTTTGGTGGATATCCCAAAAGTACTATCAACTATTGTTGGACGCAAGGAGAAAAATCAAAATGTTACATTTTTTCTCTAAATTTAATAAATGCATGTAAAATGTTTAACAAATTTACAAAAAAAAATATGAACAGACGTATATGTTATTACAAAACCCCAAATAGAGCACAAATAATAGGATTTGTTTAGATTTAGAAATGCTTCATTAGATTAAGTGAAATTTAAAATTAACTTGCACTATCAGAAGACACTTTAATATTTTTATCCGCGTAGTCTCGAAAATTTAAAGAGAATAGTAATTAATGAAATAAATACAAAAATTGTAGAATGAGATTGAAAGTATAACACCAAAGTGACAAAAGAAAAAGATAACATTTTCATTTCACAAAAATTAAAATACCTCTAATTTCTATAATCCAAATGAATTAAAAATAAATGGTTAATTATGATGAAGAACAAGTATTATGCATACAAATAAATAAATAGTTTATAATCAATAAATTCTCCTTATCATTTACCACAAAGTCATAACTTGAAAAGTATTTATCTGAGAATAAATTTTAAACTCCTATCTTATCAGTTTTTTTATAAAAATATTTAACGTACTTTCACATGATAATATGATGATTTAATTTACTTCCTTGTTCATTCATGGTGTTCAATAAAAAGTCAAGATTTACATTACATAAACTTATCGCAAGCAGTACCATGTCAAATAGATTGTTACCTACCTTTGTTTGTTTGAATCAAATGTGCAATTTGAGCATCAAGGCAGAGAAGCTGGTTAACAGTAAACCTCTTGCAATTGTTTTGCAATTCATCAATATCATGAAAAATAAATTGTAGAGATCTCACTAAAAGCTAGCAAAAGTTGAAGAGTTTAATTGTAACTGCTCTCCTTAAACATTATTATGAGATTCTGTAATGAGACTTTTCATTTTCTCCAAATATGAGATTATTGGAACTTAGACTCGTTAATAAATATGATAGGAGTATTTTTTAATATTTAATTAATATTACACTTTATAATATTTTGTTTTAATCAAGAAAATAATAATTTAATTATTAAAGAGCTTAAGGATTTATATTTTACTATCATGTAATTAAAATATTTGTATTTAATTAAATAATTAATCAAATTTTAATTTAATAAAAGGGCAAAATGGTAATTCAACTTTTCACTTTAGAGCTTTCCACTTATAATAATACTAGATAGATAGATTTTGTTCATATTGACTATAAGGAATTAAAAAGAATATAAATTGGAAAGAAATGGTAAATCTATTTACTTACTAAATCTAGTTAAAATAGAAAAGAGTTTTGGAGTAATGATAAAAATTGTCATCCTGTGACCTATGGTTCACTCGTTAAAGTAAATTTCATAGATTTCACTTTAAGATCAATTTCTAATGCTTGCATCATATAAACGACTATCTATAGAAATTATTTATATTATGTCTCGAATCCTGCGTAAACGCGTAATGATTTTATTTTATTTTTCATTTTGAAAGAGTACAAAGGCTAAAATACAAAATAATGGAAGTTGTCAAGTCTTACTAAGTACTTACTAAATTTACTTAAAATTCAATAAAAATTACTATAGTATATATATGATCAATGAATTACGAGTTTGAGATGTAGAATCATATACTAATGCCTTTATTATAGTAAACTTCCTATTATACACCTTCGACTCAGTCACTATTGCTTGCATCATATAAAAAACTATCGACTTAAACTACTTATATTACGTCTCGTATCATACGTGAACGCGTAACCATTATGTTTTTTTTAAATATAATTTTTGTTACAGCCTCACTAAAAAGTCTATCCACGTTCCAACCCCCACCCCCAACCCCCAACCCGACCTCACACCCCTGCCCAACAACCCCACACTTTCCTATGTCTTCTCTTTTCCTCCTATATATATACATAATAGTTCTTGAACACGTACGTTGCACGTGTATCCCATGTTATTTAATACCAAACATTTCAAATGATATAATTATTTTCGAATAATTGATGCATTATACAATATTTAAAGGGTATAAATGATGTTTCTGGTAAAAGATTCAACTAAGGTCGCGACTTGCAAAAATCAATAGAATCTGAAGAATTTCTGATTGTATTGATAAAAAACTTTTTCTTTTAATCATATGGGATACACTATATTTATTGGTGAAAAAAAAGATTACTACTTCAATTATATGATTTGTCAAGATTGCCAAATATCTAACACTATATTTCCATACAAAATGAAAGAAGTTAATTAAACAAAGCAATATATCAATAAAAAAATGACCAATTAATAAAAAGATTACATAAAAACTATAACATGTGAAAATATAAAGTGTAATGGACTAATATTTTCTATTCAATTTATAAAGAGAGAAATTGTGTATGAAAGGTTGTGAATAAAGGTATTTAATTGTAGAAGCTAAAAAGTTTAGCAATTAAAGTCATTAAGAAGTGAAAAATAATAAATTGTGACATCTAACCATTTATTCTCTTCAATTAAATATTGATATTGTATGAATCTCTTCATATGCTCTTACCTTTTTCTTCATATGCTCTAATGTTTAAGTTTTTTTAATCTAAAATGGTAATTGTTTTAAGTGCTCAAAATTCAGCAATTAAGAAGAAAAATTGTTAATGCAACTCAATAATAATGGCGAACGGAATACTCATTAATGCACTTCAAATTATTACGGTAACATTTTAGTTGTATGCAAAAAGTTTTCTGTTATGGAACTTAAATTACTATTTAATAATAAAAGTAATAATAATAATAATAATAATAATAATAATAATAATAATAATATTGTAGTAACTCAACTATATACAGTTATTTTGATATTTCAACTTTCAACTTTTTTGTTTCCACTTATAATAATATATGATTATTCATGTAAGCAAAATGTACAGAGTTAGAGTACGGATTAAAAGTTTTGGGGTTCTAAATATTAGGATAAAAGAGAAACATGTATTTCTTGAGTTAAAGTTAGCATCTTGTGCATGTTTAATGTGTTTGTGTGTGCTATATATCATTCATCTAAACGGTATGTACAGAGGCAGAGCTACCATTATAAGTATTAGGGTTATAAATTTTAAAATAAAATAAAAATATGTATGTCTTGAGTTAAATTTTAGCATATTGTGCATGTTAAACGTGTTCGTATTTGTTATATATCATTCATGTAAGCAGTATGTTCAAAGGTAGAACCAATATGCTTATTTTTAAAAGGGATAGAGAATTTTTTGTTGATAGTGGAGTTCAAACCCACAAAGCTAGTGTGGAAAACAATTTCACCATCCTTTCTTACCATTTAGTTATAAATCAATTTTATTAGGAAATTCACAAGTTAATATATATATATATATATATATATATATATATATATATATATATATATATATATATATAAATTTCTAAGGAATAAGACACAAGTACTTTCCTAGATTACGATCGAAATCTTAAAGACACACCTTAATTAAAATAATATTACCCCCTAAACTCATTTTTTTTTTGTAATTTTGTACACCTTTTGGGTTACATGACACACCCCATGACTCCATGCATATAAGGTGTGTGTATTCGGAAGCCATGTAAGTAAAAATGGTGTATAAAATTGTCAATAAAATGAGTTCAGTGGTAATATGACCTTAGTTTAATTAAAGTATATCTCTGAGATTTCGGTCATAGTCTAGAGTGGTACTTGTACCTTATCCAAATTTTCTAATACAAATACAGGATTTACGAAAAGCTTGCGAATTCATCTGAATTCATGAACTCCCACCTAACTCCGCCTTTGAAAATGTATTGTGAACTGCTCCCATGTGTCATTTTTCAATATTTATGTGAAATTATTTGACTTGCATAAAAATTGAGATAAAAAAAAACTTTTGAAATTTGTGATTTAAAACAAACTTTAAATATTTGTGTGACCAAATATTATTTACTTAATGTAAAAGTGTAATTTTAAAGTTAGCCATTTCTAATTACAAAATTATGATTATATTTTTTTTGACTAGATAAAAAGAAAGTGTTATTGTGAGATTGACTCTAGACTTAAAGCTTGTTCTGGACTACTTTTGGCTGATCAATCGGGATAAAAATTCGGTCAAGTATAATTAGGTCAAATAATGTTTAATGTTTTTATAGATTCATGTCATGTGTACTATTTAATAATTTATGATTAAGATCCATTTAAATTATATACCCATTTTAATAATAATAACAAAATCATTAATTGTTATTATATTTTAAACTATCAAATAAAACAGTTAAGTGTACTCTAGCTAATATTTTCAAGAAAGAAAAAGATTGGCAAAATATGCAGACTTTCTGCCTTTTTTACCTGTCATACCTCGTGCTTGTATTGGATTTTTTAAATCATACTAATTTTAAAGAATCCGACACTTTTGAAGAATCTAAATAAATATATTTTTTATAATTTTTTGAAAACCTCCAAACAAGTTTTTTATTAAGAATGTGTTATCATGTTCTTTAGTTGAATTATTATCTATAACTCAATGATACTTTTAAGTTTGATCTATTTTTGGAGATCACTTCAAAATTTGGAGAAAGCATGAGTGAGATTACTCCCGAAGAAGTTTGTTGGGTAAAAATTGAAGAATCTCACATATTCTTGTCAATCTTAATTTTTTAAAAGAAATATAGTTTTCGTACACTTAATTGCTTTATTTGATAGTTTTAAAAAATAAAAAGAGTTGAGAACTTTGTTATTTTATTGTTATAATGAGTATATAATTTAAATGGATCTCCACCATAAATTATTAAATAGTAGACATGACATGAATCTATAAGGCAATTAAATATTATTTGACATAATTATACTTGACCGAATCTTTATCCGATCAATTATGCATGCAAATATCTATTTTTTTCAGCACCATTTAGATTTTGTTCTTATTTAAAAAATTTGAACATATAAAGTTTTGATAAAATCTTAGAAAAAAAGTATGATAGATCCCTCAACTTTGAAATTTAAAGCTGATATACTCTCGTTATACAAGTAACTCACATATATCTCTATTGTTATACAAATGACTCATATATATTTTTCCTCTAACGAAAGTGAAAATAATTAATTTTGATATGTCTTTTAATAAAAAAAATATATATAATTCCATAGGGGTACATTTAGTCCCACTCACACATAATTTTTTTTCTTGGACTAATTTAATATTTTCATGATCAAATAAATTAACGTTTCACTAAGTTTTTTTTTGAAAAATCAGTCATAGAATCCAATTTGTTTTCTCGAATATAAAAACTAAATAACAATAAAATTTTAAGTTATAATATAACCACAAAACAATTAGTTTTTTTTCTTTACACTAAGTGAAGGAATATTGATTGTATTGAAGTGTTAACCTATAAGGGAATACATGGGAGATATATATAGGAGATAGAGGAAGGAGTACTACTCCTAATAGGACTAGGATTAACGAGTACTAATCCTAATAGGACTAGGATTAGTACACAGTAAATACTAATATTATTTAATACTATTTATTTAATACTATCTGTTATTATCCCCCCTCAAGCTGAGCTGAGCGGAAGCGAACGGAAGCTTGGAACTGAGGTAATCGTGTTGTCGGCTCGAGAGAGGCTTGGTGAGAATATCAATCGGTTGTTCTTTTAGTGGGTACATACTGCACAGTCATGGTGCCGGCCTGAACTTCATCACGAACAAAGAGACAATCGGTATCAACATGCTTCATTCTGGTGTGTAGGACGGAATTCTTGGCAACACACATGGTTGATTTGTTGTCACAATAGAGAGAAGGAACATTGTGAGTGGCGCGGAGTTCGCGAAGAATATATGTGACCCACATGGTCTCAGCAGCAAGAAGAGCAAGGGCGCGATATTCAGCTTCAGTCGAGGACCGAGAGACCTTGGGTTGTTTTTTTGTACACCAGGAGATCAGGTTCGGCCCCAAAAAAATGAGAAACCCCGATGTAGATTTTCTGTCATTTTTATCATTCGCCCAATCTGAATCTGAGAAACCCCGAAGCTCCAAGTCCCCGGGTCGAATGAGTAAACCACGACCAAGAGTGCCAAAAATGTACCTGAGAATGCATTTTAGACAATGGTAATCATGTTCACTTGGTTGATGCATTCGCTGAGCAACTCGGTTGACAGCAAACTGGATGTCAGGACAGGTAATGTCCAGATACTATAGAGCCCCAATGAGGCTGCGGAAGTGGGTGATATCGGCAAAGGGGGTGTCGCCTCCATTCGTAGACGAAGAGACTACCATTGGTGTTGGTTGACTGGTGTATTTTTCCAGTCCAGCTTTTCGCAACAGATCTGGAGCATATTTTGACTAATGAAGAAACAAGCCGCTTCTTGTCCGAGAAACCTCCATTCCCAGAAAATAATGTAACGGGCCAAGGTCCTTCATTTTTAAGGTAGTATGCATAGCTCGAGTGACATCTTGAATGAGAGCTGCAGTAGAGCCTGTAATAATGATATCATCTACATAGACAAGAAGAATGACTGTACCGTGTACTGAATGTCGAGTAAACAGACTCGTGTCGTGTACGCAACACGTGAAGCCGAGTCCCTGGAGGAACGTTTTTAGACGTGTGTACCAAGCACGGGGGGCTTGCTTGAGTCCATACAGAGACTTCTGGAGTTTGCAAACATGTTAAGGAAAGCGGGGATCAACATAGCCCGGTGGTTGCGTCATGTAGATAGTTTCATCAAGCATGCCATGAAGAAAAGCATTAGAAACATCCAACTGATTGATGAGCCAATTGTTGCGCACGACGAGTGACAGTACCAGGAGAATGGTTCCTACCGAATAACAGGACTTAATGTCTCGGAGTAATCAAGCCCATACTCCTAATTGTAGCCTTTAGCAACCAAACGAGCCTTGTACCTGGAAATACTGCCATCTGCATTGTGTTTAATTTTGTACACCCATTTACAGCCCACTGGGTGCCGCCCATGGGGCTTAGGTACAAGAACCCTAGTTTTGTGATCAGTCAAAGCCTTAAACTCGGAATCCATAGCATGACGCCAATAAGCATTTTTTGAGGCAACAGAGTAGGTCGTTGGTTCACTATCGGGAAGGGGTGTATTTGGTAGTATGGTAGCCTGAAAGGTTTTGGGTTTAAAGGTACCGACTTTTCCACGGGTTAACATGGGATGAGTATTGGGGGGTGGCACGGGCGGTGGTGATTCGTGATTCAGGGGTGGCCGGGAAGGACCCAAAACGGATCGGGCTGGAGATGTTGTGGGTATGGGGTGGTTCGAGTTGGTTGTGAGTGTGGGTGGTGGTTGCGGGTGTATTGTGGGTGACAGTCGAAGAGGTGATGAGGGATGGTTGGGTAGTTGGTGGAGGTGTGGGGGAAGGTGGTGAGGGACCCTGTGAGTATGTTGGAAAAAGGGGAAGGATGCCAATGAATGATGTATTTGTGGAGGAGGAAATAGACTCGTAGGGAAACTCATTTTCGACAAATTTGACATGACGAGATATGTAGAATTATGAGTTTGTGGGACAAGACAGCGATAACCCTTGGAGGTAGGATGATAGCCCAAAAAAATACAAGGACGGGATCGGGGTTGTAATTGGTGAGTAATATGAGGGAGTAGCCAAGGGTAGGCAAGACACCCAAAGACGCGGAGGTTGGAATAATTGGGAAGTTCTTGGAAAAGGAGTTGATAGGGTGATTTGTTGGAGAGAGTGTGACTGGGAATTCTGTTAATGAGGTAGTTTGCGGTGGCTAGAGCTTCTACCCAAAAGGAGACAGGGAGATGAGATTGATGTAGAAGAGTAACCACCGTTTCAATGAGATGGCGATGCTTACGCTCAGCCACCCCATTCTGTTCGGGAGTGTATGGACATGAGGTTTGATGTATAATTCCCAGGGATTGCAGAAACTGGCCAAAGATGTTATTGACATATTCCTTTCCATTGTCACTTCGAAAAAGTTTAACATGAGAATTGAATTGTGTTTTGACCATTTTTTCAAAAGTGACAAAGGTGGTGTATGCCTGTGATTTGTGTTTTAGTGGGTACAACCAAGTGTATTTTGTAAAATCATCCACAAAACAAATATAATAGCGAAAACCAGCAAATGAAGGAACAGCAGTAGGACCCCATAGGTCAGAATGAATAAGTTGAAAAGGTGCAGTTGTACGCTTCTCAGATAAAGTAAAAGGTAATTTATGAGATTTAGCAATTGAACAGGAGTCACAATTGTTTACATGAATGGAAGAAAAACATAATTGAGACATTAAAGAATTTATTATTTGAGTAGACGGGTGACCCAGACGACTGTGCCACTACAGACTGTGGCCATCAGCCAAAAGAGCCACCGGAGCCACAGGAACGCTTTCTGAAACTGGGGTGGGCAGACAAACTTGTGCCAGGAAGAACGTACAGACCATGCTCATAGGGGCCCTGAAAAATCACCCTCTTGGTAGTATTGTCTAGGATCTGAAAATCATTAGAGGTTAACAAGAGTGAGCAATTATTGTCTTTTGTGAATTGGTGAACTGAAAGGAGATTGGTTTTAATAGAAGGGACGTGGGTAAGGTTACCTAGGTGAAAGATAGCGGTGGGGGTTTTAATGGTAACCGTGCCAGTGTGAGAAATATTAAGGGACTCACCATTGCCAATAGTAATACCATTGGAGCCATGATATGGATTTGGAGCGTTAAGCTTGGATAGATCAGAAGTAACGTGCATGTTGGCTCCAATATCCAACATCCATTCAAAGGAAGGGCCGGCTTGAGATGCATAATTGGCACGGTTGTAGCTATTTCGGCTCTCTTCATACCAAAACCAGCAACGAACAGCGGTGTGTCCTGTTTACTGACAGATTTGACAAGTTGGACGATCCCGCTCGTGAGTGCCCTGCCCGCCGCTGGAAGATGACTGCCCGCCGCTGCTGAAGGAGTGCAGGCTGTTGTTGCTGCGGTGCTGCTGACCGTCGTACGGCGGACGACTTCCCTACCGACCGCCGCGCCCGCAGCCTCCGCTGTTTCTGCCGTAGCCGCCGCGGCTCCCCTGCCGGCCGCCACCACGCCCCCCGCGATAGTTCTGGCTTGAGGTGAGGGCGGTGGCCGGCTCCATAACAGCGGCTTCTCAGAGAAGAAGTTTGCTCTCCAGATCCACGTTGATTTCTTCACTTTTTAGCCACGAGGAGAGAGTAGCCAGGTCAACGGGCGTTGGATTGATGCGAACCGCCTGTTTAATTGAGGAGTAAGATTATGGGAGCCCACCGAACGACGCACATGACGAGATCTTTTTCGGGAATGATTTCGTTCAAGGTGTCGAGGGTTGTGATGATGGTAGAGACCTCGTCTAAATACTCCGCCATAGTTTTCGTTCCGTTGGTAATTTTGTGGAGACGATCACGCAATTGAAAAATATGAGAGTGGGAAATTGATGCATAGCGTGTTGCGAGGGCCGTCCACAGGGCTGAAGCAGTTGTGTAGGATCGGGCGTGTTTCTGAACCGTGGGAGAGATGACCGCAATCAAACATGATCGGATCTAGCCATCCACGGCTTTCCAGGCGGCATAGGCCGGATTGGTGTTTTCTGATTTGTTCGTGGCGGTGATGAATGCCGGCGGCGGTTCTGTGCTTCCATCGACGTATTTGAGAAGGTAATTGGCCTCAAGGGCTGTAAGAACGGTGATTTTCCATGTAGGGTAATTTATGTCTGATAATTTTTTAGGAATCAGGCATGAAGATGCCTGAGAAGGAGTTTAACGCCAGAAGGAAGTGAATCGAGAGGATCCACCTCGGTTGTCAGGGCTGCCGCCGCCCAAGAGAAGAGAGGGAACGATCGGTGCCCTAAAGAGAGAAAAAAAACTAGAGAAAAGAAGATCTAGATTTTCTGGCTCTTGATACCATGAAGGAATATTGATTGTATTGAAGTGTTAACCTAATAAGGGAATACATGGGAGATATATATAGGAGATATAGGAAGGAGTACTACTCCTAATAGGACTAGGATTAAGGAGTACTAATCCTAATAGGACTAGGATTAGTACACAGTAAATACTAATATTATTTAATACTATCTGTTATTACTAAGGAATGAAAAAGAATAAACAACTCAAATAATAATTTAAGACATCAAAAATACAAATCTCTCTTGTGAGTTTATAAACTTTGACGCCTTAGCTATAACATTCTTAGTAACTTTGTGACCTCCAATCTACTTTTTATAATATTAATATTTATATGTAAAACTAGGAGCGGATGGCCCGTTCCCAACATTGAATTTTTTTTGCAAGAAACATATGAGTTTATATATATTTTACGAACTCTATAACTAACATTCTTCTATTGTATTGTATATATGTTTGTATCTGAACACATACAATGCAACAAGTATGATTGTATTTAATAATTACGTGATTTCTTTTGTATAGGCTATTGAAAACGATCGAGATCCAACACCAAGTGAGTTACGTTTGCACTTTCATACACATGGTCATGATGGAAAATCATTTGTTGATCAAAATTCTCGACTTGTCCATGCAAGTCTAAAACTTCTAAACCTATCAAAAATTGTATATGTAATATCTCAAAGTCAGCTTACAGTACAATATTCGGAAGCAACTTAATAACATAGTTGCTTTCAAAAATTGTACTCTAAGCAAACTATAATTTCACCAATCAAGAGTTTGAACCTATGAGACATTACATATACATTTTTAGATAGGTTTTAAAGTTTGACTTAAGTGGTCAATTCGAGAACAATCATCAACAAATGATTTTTCATCATGCCCAAGTATATTAACATGCAAATGTAACTCGGTGTTGGATCTCAACTTTTTTTAATAACTTATTCAAAAAAAATCACGTAATTATGATACACAATCATATTGTTGCATAGTATATATTCAGATACAAGCATACATACCATATAATAGAAGATAATAGAAGATGTTAGTCATAGAGTTCGTTATTATATATACTCACAAGTTTCTTGCGGTATTCTCCAATTGAGATAGAGCCGCCCGTGTGAGTTTCAATAGCAATGTCATGACCGTCATGACGATTCTTCACATTAATTTCCAACTTCTTAATACACTTGTCACTTTTCCAAAATTGCATCCATCTTTTCCACACATTATCTGGTAGAAAACTCGGCCTAACACCTCCCCCTTTTATTTTAGAAATGAAATTCTTATTTTACCGCTTCCTTCATCCAATGTCTTTTCACTTCATTTTCACTAATGGAAGCATCTCAATTAAATTTTTTCTGAAATAAATTTTGAAAGCAATGCATTAATGTCCTATTTATAAATGTGAATACACTTTCTAAACTCACTTATGATTAAAAGCTATACCTTGAATTCTCTAAAATAACCATTTCTTATATAATTTGAGACACCTTTTCAATTGATTCCATCGGAATCAACAACACTTTTGAAAGACTTGAATATGGAACTATAGCACGTTTTTGAAGGTTCCAACCTGTATAAATTTGAAGAGGTTATTAGGAGGGCTTATCACAAATCAAAAGTAATATAAGTATCTGACATTATAGTTATAACTATTAATTTCCAGAAGGTACTCTCATCCATATTCATCAAATTTGGACAAAATGTGCATATTGACAAAACAAGAACAATTTATAAAGTTGTTCACTAGGCAGACGTAAATAAAAGCTTACAAACTACTAAAGCAATTGATTATAATAAACTTACAAAACAGTTACTGAAACATTCTAATTTTAGTCAACTTGTAGAACAATTAAAACATTCTAATTCAAATCAACTTTTTGAAGCATTCTAGTTACAGTGAACTTATTGAAACAATCTGATTACTATATTGATCTCACAAAATTGAAGACAAACAATAGGGATCGAAGCATTATAGTCAATTTATAGTACAAACAACACTTTCCTGTGTGTGAAAAACTAGAGGAAGAAAAGGATTTGGAGCCAAATCCTACACTTCATCAGCAACAAACAGAAGCACAATACATGAAAAATTTAGTAATAAACAAGCAGTTGGCTAATCAATTTAATCTTAGAGGTTATTCATGACAGTGAAGTTGCTTTGATTCGAGTAAAGGTAGAAAATGATATGTAACCAATGATTTCGAGATTAAAATAAAATAATTGAAAAGGGATTCACTATTCAGATCTTCTGAACAGTGAAATAGAATAGAAAAGAGAAGAACTAATTCTCCTTCACAAGCATATCTTTCTCTTGTTTGGTAGCAACTACTTCATTATCTATACAAACTACGAAGGTGTGTATAAAAAACTATAGCAGCCACTAAGCAAAAACAAATTAGCAAAAGCAAGATTTTTTTTGATAAAATGTGTTTGGCAAGCGGATTAAGTAATGCGGAATACAAAGTCATTCATGAGAAAGAGAACAAAGGAGAAAATTAGGAATTCGCGTACACGTAGGAATTGAGAATTTATCTCAATAGTAATCATAAATTTTCACAATATTTAAATACATTAGATGTTTGTATGACAATTATATGACTATTCTTACTTGGTAAAGTTATTCGTAAATTAAATGATCAATCATTCTCTCTATTGCCATCGTAAAAATATGCTAAATGAGTTTAGAAAGAATAATTATGCAAGTTTTCCATAGAGATGACATGAGTAAGTATCATTGTTTAGACAACTACATTATAGTACATTCATCATATTTTTAAAGAAAAAAAATTATGCTCTTTTGAATGCATTGTCTCAAAGCCTATATCAAATATGCATAATAATGTCTATAGGGTCTCATCCCTGCTTCAACCAAGAGATAGGAAAACGACATCTTAGAATGAAATGAGCCAATACCATATGTACTTCACTTAGTTAAAAAATATGTTTGCGTTTGTGTTTTTATGATTTTAGTTTTATAAGGTTTTATTTCATTTTTCTTTTATTTAAAATGCAAATTTATTTATTTTTAAATGCGATTCATCTAACACCAATTAAATTATTATTTTTATGTTTTAATCAACATAACAAAAATTAAAATTTATTTTCGATATATCAAGTTATTAAAATATTATTTTTGATTTATTAATTTATTCATAAACCGCACGAAGCGCCATCAAATTCACTAGCTATCATATATCTTATATTTTAGTCAAGCACTTAGATATCGTGCTATCTCCTCATATTCATTATATAGATCGATTTCTAATTTTAATCCGTCAAAATTCAATTCAAATTACATTATTGATACTTTCAAACTATATAGATTGAGCCTATTTTATTCTTTCAAAATTTAATTCAAGTCTTTAATCTTTCAAAATTTAATTCAAGTCTTGCTAAAAAACATCCTCAAATTCGAGTCACGCTATCAGATACGGCAAATTTTATTTGTTTAGTTGTGAAAGATTATTATTATTACTTTATTTTTAATATAGCAATAAAAATATTACTATATTAAAAATATAGTGTTTTTCATCACCTATTATATATAGAATAGATTATTATTATTATTGTTATTACTATATTTTTAATTTTAACAAAATTACATACGTATTTGTCATTATCTAGTTAACTAATTATATAGTTATTTTTGTAAAAATTTACATGATTTCATCAATATCATCTTATATATATATTTTTTTTGATAAGAAGGGAAACCCGCAGTCGCTACCCTTTAAGTGCACATAAGGTAAAAACCTCGCTCCTATGCAATAGCTCGCAAATCACATATGAGAGATAACCCGCATATTGACAAGTCTGGTGTGACGAGCTCGACCCATAAGGCAAACCCTTAGCTTTCGCTGGCAAGGGGTTTCGAACATGAGACCTCCAGCATGGAAGTCTCAAGTTCAAAACCATTGGGCCACCCCGAAGGGTAATATCATCTTATATTCTAGTTGTAATGTTTTAATATTTAAATAATTACACTAAATAAACTTTCACACTCCGAGTCTACATCCTGGACAAGATCGACACTCGAAAATTATTGTTGGTCCCAAGCGAATTTTCATTCTAGCTGACTACAAATGGAAGACTAACTTAAGCATACAAAGCTAGAAGCTAAATGAAATTCATTGAACTCAATTACAAAATCTTTAACATGAAATAGAGTATTTAACTTGCCAGAAATAGGCAATTCAAGACCTCAAAACATTTAATAAAACTTATTTCAACGAAATACACCAACTAAACCACATTATTTATTTGAACTTATTTAAACAACTAAACAACTTTCACTCCAACAAGTTTTGACTTAATTCCAACAACTAAATCTACTAACCAAATCACATTATTCATTTGATTTTACATTAATAGCTATAACTCTAACTAATTTTGACTTAATTCCAACAACTAAATCCACCTACTAAACCACATTATTTATTTGAACTTATTTAAACAACTAAACAACTTTAAATCTAACTAGTTTTGACTTAATTCCATCAACTAAATGCACCAACTAAACCATATTATTTATTTGTACTTATTTGAACAACTAAACAACTTTTTAACTCTAACTAATTTTGACTTAATTCCGACAATTAAATTCATCAACTAAACCACATTATTTTAAATAATAAGTCAAACTAGCTAGTGGTTACTTAAACTTTATTTGAACTTATTTTTAACAAATATATTATACCTAAATTTAAAGTTAAATGTCAATCCTAGATGGACACAACTTGATTTTGTAAGAAAATTAAGTTTGCCATCAATTAGATCAACTAGTGTTGATACTTATGTTAAACAAACACATTGTTTCTAAAATAAAGTTTAGTATCAACACTAGATGGATACAAATTGATCTTGCAAGAAAATCAATTTTGTCATCAATAGGATCAACTAGTGTTGGTACTTGTTCTTAACAAACACATTATTTCTAAATTAAAGCCAAATATCAACACTAGATAGACACAAATCGATCTTGCAAGAAAATCGATTATTCCATCTATAGGATTAACTAGTGCTAATACTTGTGCTTAATAAACACATAATTCCAAATTTAAAGCTTAGTATCAACACTAGATGGACATATCGATTTTGCAAGAAAATCAATTTTGTCATCAATAGGATCAACTAATGTTGATATTTGTACTTAGAAAACACATTATTTATAAATTAAAGCTAGTATCAAAACTAGATGGACACAAATTGATCTTCCAAGAAAATCAACTTTTTCATCAATAGGATCAACTAGTGTTGGTACTAATGCTTAACTAACACCATTATTATTAAACTAAAGCTAAGTATTAACACTAGATGAACACAAATCGATCTTGCAAGAAAATCAATTTTGTCATCAACAAGATCAACTAGTGTTGGTCCTTACAATTAATAAACACATTATTCCTAAATTAAATCTATGTATGTCACGACCCAAGACGAGCCGCGAGTGGCACCCACACTCATCTTACTATGTGAGCGAACCAACAATTCAAAACCCCAACATTTACCACCATTTCAACCATAATGAACAAAAATATAATGTGGAAGACTCAAATCTTATTAATATAACCAATAAACAAGCTTCTAAAAGTTTATCAACTATTATCCCCAAAATCTGGAAGTCATCACACCAAGAAAATCTATCCTCAAATTTCTAATTCTAAGAGTATTTAAGAAACTAAAATAAGTAAAAGAGATGGTCCATGTCCGAACTTCAAGACATCAAGACGTGAATGAGAGAGTCCAGTCCGAACTAGAAACAGTATCTCACCCTGAATTCTTATATACTGAAGACTGGCTAGAGTTGCGGACGAGTCGAAGTTGTTGGCACGTTTGCTGCACTCCAAAAATAACTAAGAGAAAAATACGAGTAGGGGTCAGTACAAGGAACATGTACTGAGTAGGTATCATCGGCCAACTCAAAATAGAAAGCAATATATATCGAATAATAATATATAATCAACTAAATTACTCAACAGGTGACAACAACAAGTACAAGAACCATTGGCAACAACATCAAGCACACCTATGAGGACTCAAGCCTCCACACCATACTCATTTGGGAAAAAGGTTCTTTGAATTTGAGTATATTAACATAATTCCATATTCATTCTCTTTATTATTATCGTGTCGGAACGTGACACTCTTATCCCCTAATACTACGTGTCAGAACGTGACACCCGATCCCCTAATGCTACGTGTCAGAACGTGACACTCCGATCCCCTAATACTACGTGTCGGAACGTGACACCCGATCCCCTAATACTACGTGTCGGAACGTGACACCTGATCCCCTAATACTACGTGTCGGAACGTGACACCCGATTCCCTAATACTACGTTTCGAAACGTGACACCCGATCCCCTGATACTACGTGTCGGAACGTGACACCCGATACCCTAATCTCATTGCTTTAGTTCATCAAGCCTCTTTTATGTCAATGCATCATCTTAATAGAGAGGATTTAAGGTTTAAGATTCAACAGCCTCATCATTCTAATCCATCACAATTTCATAATCACATCATGCAACCACACAATTAAGTATATAGAAGACTTTACAGTATCACCCAATGCATATCAGTTGTTATTTAGAGTTTACTATGAACTAGAATAAACCATAACCTACCTCCACCGAAGAATCGTGATCAAGCAAGCTACTTCTCAATGTCTTTGCTTTCCTCTTCGCTTCTCCCTTTTTCTCGCTCGTTCTCCCTCTCTTTCTGTCTCTTTCTTCTTTTTATTTTTCTTTGCAGATTCTTTTTCTTTTACCCTAATTATCATATAATTCTTTATGATAAAAGTAACCCATTATTTATTTTTAGTTACCTCCTTTAACCCCTAAGTAATTAAATTATTAAACTTACCCCACTAATTTCATATAGTTTGTCATGAATAGTCCAAAACACCCCTTAAAAATTTTAGCAGAAATCCGACCCAGTTGAGGTTACGCAGCTCGTGACGGCCCGTCGTACCTGCGACGGTCCATCCTGCAGGTCGGTCACAAAGTTCAGAGAGTCAAATTCAGTAAGGATGTTTGCGATGATCCGTCGTGTCTACAACGGTCCGTGCTGCAATTCCGTCGCGAAGTTCAGAGAGTCCATCCCAGCACCCAGATTTTAGAGTTGAAGTGTTTTGGCACGAAGATGCTCGACAGACTGTTGTGCAAATGATGGTTCGTCCTACTTGTCGTCGAGGGCAATGAGAAGAGCAATATAAAAATTACACAAGTGTGGGACTACGGAGTCCATGACGGTCCGTCATGACCATGATGGTCCGTCGCGTGATTCGTCGACCCAGTCAGTTTTTATCACAAACGATTCTACTGCTCGAAACGACAAAATAGGTCGTTACAATAGATACCAGTTTACCCATCGTTCGTCCTCAAACGATCACAAGAAGAAAAACAAGGGCGAGAAAGAGTACCTGAATCTGTAAAAAGGTGTGGGTATCTTTCTTGCATATCAGCCTCCTTGTCCTAAGTGGACTCTTCAATTGGCCAATTCTTCTATTGAACCTTGATGGATGCAATCTCCCTTGATCTCAACTTGCGGATTTCTCTATCTAAAATAGTAACAGGCTCCTCCTCATAAGACAAATTCTCATCAAGAAGGACTGAATCCCAACAAATAATATAGTTTCCATCCCCATGGTATCTTTTCATCATAGACACGTGAAATACCGGGTGCACTCCTTAGAGTCCTGGAGGCAATGCCAATTCATAAACCACCTCCCCCACGTGCTTCAGAACTTCAAATGGATCAATATACCTTGGACTAAGCTTACCTCGCTTACCAAACCGCATCACCCCTTGAATGGGTGAAACCTTCAGCAAGACTTGCTCACCCTCCATAAAATCCAAATCCCTAACCTTTCGATCTGCATATTCTTTCTGCCCGTTCTGAGCGGCTAGAAGCTTTTCCTGAATGAATTTTACTTTATCTAACGACTCCATCAAAAGATCGGTTCCCCATGGTCTTACCTCAAATGCATCAAACCAACTAATGGGAGACCTACATCTCCTCCCGTACAGTGCCTCAAATGGGGCCATATCTGTCACGACCAAAAACTAGTTGCGAGTGGCACCCACACTTATCCTACTATGTGGGCGAACCAACCAATCTAAACCCCAACAATTCAAACATAATAAACAGAATAATAATGCGAAAAACATAAAACTCATTAATATAACCAATAAATAACTTCTAAAATTTATCAATTACTATCCCCAAAATCTGGAAGTCATCATCACAAGAACATCTATCCTTAAATTACAAAGTCTAAGAGTATCTAAGAAGCTAAAATAATTAAACAGATAGTCCATGCCAGAACTTTAAGGCATCCTGACATGAAGAAGAAGATCCAGTCCAAGCTAGAAGCTTTAGCTCACCCTGAAATCTGGTGTGACGAAGACTGGCTAGAGTTACGATTGTGTTGAAGACGACAGTACGTTTGCTGCACTCCACAAATAATATAAAGAAAAAACATACAAGTAGGGGTCAGTACAAAACACAGGTACTGAGTAGGTATCATCGGCCAACTCAAAATAGAAAACAGTATATATCAGATAATATCATAAAATCAACTACAATACTCAACAGGTAGCAACACCAGTACGAGAATCATTGATAAATAACACCAAGTACACCCATGAGGACTCAAGCCTCCATACAACACTCATTTGGGAAATAGGTTCATTAAATTGAGTATATTAATATATTTCAAGATTCATTCTCTTTACTATCCTGGTGTCGGAACGTGACACTCCGATCCTCATATACTATCCTGGTACCGGAACGTGGCACCCGATCCATATTCTATCCTGGTGTCGGAACGTGACACTTCGATCCTCATATACTATCCTGGTACCGGAACGTGGCACCCGATCCCCTAATCTCGCTACTTTCGTTTATCAAGCCTTCTTTTATACCAAGGCATCATCATTAACAAAGTAGATTAAGGTTTTTCAAGATTTATGATTCAATAGCTTCATCATGCTTACTTTATCACAATTATATAATCACATTCATGCAAGCATACAATCAAGCATATAGAAGGATTTACAACACTACCCAATACATATCATTCGCTATTAAGAGTTTACAACACTACCCAATGCTTACTTGCTCACCCTCCATAAACTCCAAGTCTCTAACCTTTCGATCTGCATATTCCTTCTGTCTACTTTGAGCCGCTAAAAGCTTTTCTTGAATGCATTTCACTTTATCTAACGATTCCCTCGGAAGGTCAGTACCCCAAGGTCTAACCTCAAATGCATCGAACCACCCAATGGGAGACCTACATCTTCTCCCATACAATGCCTCAAATGGGGCCATATCAATACTTGACTGATAGCTATTGTTGTATGAGAACTCTGCTAAGGGTAAGAAGTTATCCCAATGACCACCAAACTCTATCACACATGCACGAAACATATCCTCCAAAACTTGAATCGTTCGCTCCGACTGACCATCGGTCTGAGGGTGAAATGGAGTGCTAAGATCCAATCTAGTACCTAATTCAGCATGCAATGTTTTCCAAAACATAGAAGTAAACTACGTACCTCTATCTGATATGATTGAGAGTGGAACTCCATGCAATCGAACAATTTCTGAGATGTAAATTTTGGCTAGCTTCTCTGCATTATAAGTCACCTTGACCGGAATGAAATGAGCAGACTTAGTTAACCTATCAACAATTACCCAAATGGAGTAATACTTACCCATTGTCTTTGGAAGACCAACCACGAAGTCCATTGCAATTCTCTCCCACTTCCATTCAGGAATGGGCATTCTTCGAAGTGTCCCTCCAGGCCTCTGGTGTTCATACTTTACTTGCTGACAATTCGGGCATCGAGCAACAAATTCAACAATGTCACACTTCATTCTACTCCACCAAAAATGTTGCTTTAGGTCACGGTACATCTTGGTTGCACCAGGATGTATAGAATACCTTGAACTATGAGCCTCTGTAAGAATAGTGTGGATCAAATCATCGACGCGGGGTACACATACCCTTCCCTTAATTCTCAAAACACCTTCCTCATCCATTTTTGCTTCTTTAGCCTCTCCTCGCAACACCTTATCTTGGATCCGTATCAGTTTCTCATCATTAAATTGCTTTCCCTTAATCTTGTCAAGAAAGGAAGATCTTGCCTCCACACAAGCCAAAAATCCTCCCTTCTCATTTACTTCTAGCCTCATAAAGTTATTAGCCAGAGTCTGAACTTCTCTAGACAATGGGCGTCTAGAAACCTGCAAGTGAGCTAGACTTCCCATGCTCCCTGCCTTTCTACTTAAAGCATCTGCCACAATGTTAGCTTTTCCTAGATGATACAAGATAGTGATGTCATAGTCTTTCAGTAGTTCCATCCACCTCCTCTGTTTTAAATTCAAATCCTTCTGAGTAAAGACATACTGTAAACTACGGTGATCTGTATAAACTTCACACTTTACCCCATATAGATAGTGCCTCTATTGCTTTAATGCAAACACTACCGCAGCCAACTCCAAATCATTGGTCGGATAATTACGTTCATGCACCTTTAATTGCCTCGAAACATAAGCAATTACATTCTTCTCTTGCATTAGCACTGCACCCAAACCAGAATAGGATGCATCACAATAAACAATGAAATTCTTACCTTCCACTTGCAAGGGAAGAATTGGTGCAGTATTCAATAAAGTCTTGAGCTTCTAAAATCTTTCTTCACACTCGTCCGACCGTACAAATGGAACACTCTGCTTAGTCAAGTTTTTCAGTTGGGAAGCAGTAGAAGAAAATCCCTTGACAAATCAACGGTAGTAGCTAGCTAAACCAACGAAGCTCCTTACCTCTGTAACATTAGTAGGTCTTACCCAATTCTTCACTGCTTCAATCTTGGAAGGATCCACCATCACTCCATCCTTAGAAACCACATGTCCCAAGAAGGACACTGAATCTAGCCAAAACTCACACTTGGAGAATTTGGCATAAAGCTTTTTCTCCCTCAACATTTCCAATACAATTCTCAAGTGTTCCTCATGTTCCTTCTTGCTCTTTGAGTATACCAGTATATCATCAATGAATACGATGACAAAGAGATCCAGATATGGTTTAAAAATCCCGTTCCTCAAGCTCATGAACGAAGCAGGGGCATTCGTAAGCCCAAAAAACATTACTAAGAACTCAAAATGTCCATACCTAGTCTGAAAAGCAGTCTTTGGCACATTCGTGGCCCGTATTTTCAATTAATGAGAACCAGATCTTAAATCGATTTTTGAGAAGGTACAAGCACCTTGTAACTAATCAAACAAATCATCGATGCGAGGAAGAGGGTACTTGTTCTTAACAGTTACCTTATTCAGTTGTCTGTAGTCAATGCACATCCGAAAACTTCCATCCTTCTTCTTCACAAACAAAATTGGAGCACCCCAAGGAGATGCACTTGGTCTAATGAAGCCTTTGCTTAACTACTCTTGAAGTTGGGCCTTTAACTCTCTTAACTCAGCGGGAGCCATCCTATAAGGGGGTATGTAAATGGGGCGAGTACCCGGCTCCAGATCAATACAAAAGTCGATATCCCTATCCGGTGGCATACCAGGAAGGTCTGTAGGAAACACATACAGAAACTCACGGACTATTAAAACCGACTCAATTGAAGGTACTTGGGTAGTATCATCCCTGAGGTGTGCCAAGAAAGCTAAACAACCCTTGCTAACCATTCTCTTAGCCCGAAGGAAGGAGATGATACGAACTGAAGTGGAAGTGTAGTTACCCTCCCACACTAACGGATCTATCCCAGGCTTGGCTAACGTCACAGTTTTAGCATTACAATCTAAGATTGCAAAGTTTGGAGAAAGCCATGTCATACCCAGAATTACATCGAAATCAACCATTTCTAAGATAACCAGGTCTACATGAGTATTGCTCCCCACAAACATTACAAGACAAGACCTATACACCTTTTCAACTATCACAGACTCACCCACCGGAGTAGAAACATGAATAGACATGTCAAGCAATTCACAATGAAAATTAAGACCAGTAGCAAATGAGGAAGATACATATGAAAATGTGGATCCAGGATCAAATAATACAAAAGCCATGCATTCACAAACCAAAAGATTACCTGTGGTAACAGCATCGGATGTCTCCGCTTCCGACCGCCCGGGGAAAGCGTAACAATGGGCCCTATCGCCTGTCTGCCAGTTGCCCCTACCATGTTGTGTTGTAGTGGCTCCAGTTTTCCCGCCACCCCCGTTGATTTGGTGACCACCATTACCTCGGCCACCACGTTATCCAGAATAGCGGCCTCTTCCATTACCACCTCTACCTCTGACTATTGGGGGTCTGTAACTATGTTTTGGACAATATCTCTTAATATGTCCAATTTCCCCACATCCATAACACTCTCTGGGTTCAAGCATAGGTCTCTGTGAGAACGACGGAGTCTGGGGATAACCTCCAAACTCAGAGGAATGTTGACCGGTCTGCGGTGGACCCCCATCTACAGCCTGCAGTGAAGACTGAATAGGTCGGGCTGTATAACCTCCAGAACTCTGTCCTCTGGATTAAGAACCACTAAACTCACCTCCCTTACGAAACTTCTTAGTAGTTGATCCCATGGTGAAATCATCTGGCTTCACTCCCTCCACGTCTATCACAAAGTCTACCACTTCCTGAAAGGATTTTGCTGTAGCAGCTACCTGTAAGGCTGAGATCCGCAAATCTGACCTCAACCCCTTTACAAAATGGCGAATCCGCTCTTGTGGACTGAAGCAAAGCTGGGTGGCATATCTAGAGAGTGCACGAAACTTAGCCTCATAAGCAGTAACCGACATCCTGCCTTGCTCTAGGCTTAGAAACTCATCTCTCCTCCTATCCCTCAAAGTACGAGGTATATACTTCTCCATAAATAAACTAGAGAATGATGCCCAAGTCATAGGTGGTGCCTCTGTTGGTTGACACTCCACATGTGACCGCCACTACATTTTGGCGTTCCCTTGAAATTGATAGGTCACAAACTCGACGCCAAATCGTTCTACTATACCCATCTTGTGTAGTAACTCATGACAGTCAACCAGAAAATCGTAGGCATCCTAGGATCCGGCACTCTTGAAGACCGGAGGTTTCAATTTCAAGAACTTACTGAAAAGTTCATGCTGATCACTTGTCATTATAGGCCCTGTAGTCAAACGAGGAAATGTGCCTATTTCAAGTGAGGCATCCATGCGGGGAGCCCCAGCAGTTGCATGTTGTACTCCCGAAACCTGAGGTGCTGGTACAGAAAACACTAGAGGTGTCTGGCCCTGATCAGATAACCCGCTAAGATAAGCAAGAACCTTATTAATCATCTCTGGGGTAGGTTGGGGTGGTAATTCCTCATTATGCACTTTCTCATTCTCCCTTTCCTCCCCCTCTCTTACTACTTCCTCAGTCGGTGGAGGAGTCACCGCCCTAGTGCTAGAGGGGCCAGGTGTTTGTCCTCTTCCTCTAGAGGACGTTCTCCCGCGACCTCTACCATGGCCTCTTGTCACTGCCCCTCTTCGAGCTACAGCCCCAGTGGCTGGCTCAGACGCATCTTGTCTTGCCGGTGTTGGTGTTGGCGCGGTTGTTGCTCTAGTTCTAACCATCTGTGAAATAGAGTGAAGATGGTCAGATACCAATTTGTATCACCTAGATACCAATAAGATCGAACTAATAGCACGAAAGAAAGAAAGAATGGAATTTTCCTAAAGTCTTATAGCCCCTCAAAGAAAAGTAAAGGTGTCCCCCTACCGTTCCTTAAGACTCTACTAGACTCGTTCTTGTGTGATGAGACCAATGAACCTAATGCTCTGATACCAAGTTTGTCACGACCTAAAACTAGCCGCGAGTGGCACCTACACTTATCCTACTATGTGGGCGAACCAACCAATCTAAACCCCACAATTCAAACATAATAAACAGAATAATAATGTGGAAGACTTAAAACTCATTAATATAACCAATAAATAACTTCTAAAATTTATCAATTACTATCCCCAAAATCTGGAAGTCATCATCACAAGAACATCTATCCTCAAATTACTAAGTCTAAGAGTATCTAAGAAGCTAAAATAACTAAACAGATAGTCCATGCCAGAACTTTAAGGCATCCAGACATGAAGAAGAAGATCCAGTCCAAGCTAAAAGCTTTAGCTCACCCTGAAATCTGGTATGACGAAGACTGGCTAGAGTTGCGATTGAGTTGAAGATGACGGTACGTTTGCTGCACTCCATAAATAATAAAAAGAAAACATACAAGTAGGGGTCAGTACAAAACACAGGAACTGAGTAGGTATCATCGGCCAACTCAAAAAAAAAACAGTATATATCACATAATATCATAAAATCAACTACAATACTCAACAGGTAGCAACACCAGTACGAGAATCATTGATAAATAACACCAAGTACACCCATGAGGACTCAAGCCTCCATACCATACTCATTTGGGAAATAGGTTCATTAAATTTAGTATATTAACATATTTCAAGATTCATTCTCTTTACTATCCTGGTGTCGAAAGGTGACACTCTGATCCTCATATACTATCCTGGTACCGGAACGTGGCACCCGATCCATATTCTATCCTGGTGTCGGAACGTGACACTCTGATCCTCATATACTATCCTGGTACCGGAACATGGCACTCGATCCCCTAATCTCGCTACTTTCGTTCATCAAGCCTTCTTTTATACCAAGGCATCATCATTAACAAAGTAGATTAGGGTTTTTCAAGATTTAGGATTCAATAGCTTCATCATGCTTACTTTATCACAATTATATAATCACATTCATGCAAGCATACAATTAAGCATATAGAAGGGTTTACAACACTACCCAATACATATCATTCGCTATAAAGAGTTTACTACGAATAGCATAAACCATAACCTACCTCCACCGAAGAATCGTGATCAAGAAATCTATTTTTTCAAACCTTTGCTTTCCTTGCGTTCTCCTCTTCTCTCGATCGTTTCTTTCTTTTTTCTCTGTTCTTTCTCTTTTTCTTATTCAAATCCTTTCGTCTTTTACCCTAATTACCATATAATTAAGTATAAAAGATGCTAAAAGTAACCCACTAATTAATTCAAGGTTATCTCTTTTAACCCCCAAGTAATTGAATTATTAACATTCAACCACTAACTTTATAATAATAAGCAGGAATAGTCCAAAACGCCCCTTAAAACATTTAACAGAAATCTGACCCAGGAAGGGTTACGCAGACTGTGACGGCCCGTCGTGCCTGCGACGGTCCGTCCTGCTGCTTCCGTCACAAAGTTCAGAGACTCAATTCCTTGAAGAGTCCGTGACGGCCCGTCATGCCTGTGACGGTCCGTCCTGCCATTTCGTCGCGAAGTTCAGAGAGTCGATCTCAGTACCCAAATTTCAGAATTCTAAGTGTTTTGGAACGAGACACCCTCGACGGTCCGTCGTGCCCATGACGATCCGTCGTGGGATCCGTTGACTCAGGCAATTATTACCAGAAATACTCTACTGCTCAAAATGACTAAACAGGTCGTTACAATATCAATACTTGAGTGATAACTATTATTATATGAGAACTCTGCTAAGGGTAAGAAGTTATCCCAATGACCACCAAATTCTATCACACATGCACG
This sequence comes from Solanum chmielewskii, assembly GCA_027704785.1. Lineage (NCBI taxonomy): Eukaryota > Viridiplantae > Streptophyta > Magnoliopsida > Solanales > Solanaceae > Solanum > Solanum chmielewskii. Next base: position 5,531,651 of record JAKWIX010000318.1, on the reverse strand, counting down.
AAGAATATCCTCCAAAAACCTGAATCGTTCGCTCAGACTGACCATCGGTCTGAGGGTGAAATGAAGTACTAAGATCCAACCTAGTACCTAATTCAGCATGCAATGTTTTCCAAAACATAGAAGTAAACTGCGTACCTCTATCTGATATGATAGAAAGTGGAACTCCATGCAATCGAACAATTTATGAGATATAAAGTTTTGCTAACTTCTCTGCATTGTAAGTCACCTTGACCGGAATGAAGTGAGCAGACTTAGTTAATCTGTCAACAACTACCCAAATAGAGTCATACTTACCCAATGCTTTGGAAGACCAACCACGAAGTCCATTGCAATTCTCTCCCACTTCCATTCAGGAATGGGCATTCTCTGAAGTGTCCCTCCAGGCCTCTTGTGTTCATACTTTACCTGCTGACAATTCGGGCATTGAGCAACAAAATCAACAATGTAACGCTTCATCCTACTCCACCAGAAATGTTGCTTTAGGTCACGATACATCTTGGTTGCACCAGGATGTATAGAATACCTTGAAGTATGAGCCTCTGTAAGAATAGTGTGAATCAAATCATCGACGCGGGGCACACATACCCTTCCCTTAATTCTCAAAACGCCTTCCTCATCAAGTTTTGCTTCTTTAGCCTCTCCTCGCAATACCATATCTCGAATCCGGATCAGTTTCTCGTCAGTAAACTGCTTTCCCTTAATGTTGTCAAGAAAGGAAGATCTTGCCTCCACACAGGCCAAAAAACCTCCCTTCTCTAGTACTTCCAGCCTCATAAAGTCATTAGCCAGAGTCTGAACCTCTCTAGCTAATGGGCGTCTAGAAACCTGCAAGTGAGCTAGACTTCCCATGCTCCCTTCCTTTCTACTTAAAGCATCTGCCACAACATTAGCTTTTCCTGGGTGATACAAGATAGTGATATCATAGTCCTTCAGTAGTTCCATCCACCTCCTCTGCCTCAAATTCAAATCCTTCCAAGTAAAGACATACTGTAAACTACGATGATCTATATTGACTTCACACTTAACCCCATATAGATAATGTCTCCATTTTTTTAATGCAAACACTACTGCAGCCAACTCCAAATCATGGGTCGGATAATTATGTTCATGCACCTTTAGTTGCCTCGAAGCATAAGCAATTACATTCTTCTCTTGCATTAGCACTGCACCCAACCCAGAATAGGATGCATCACAATAAACAATGAAATTCTTACCTTCCACTGGCAGAGTAAGAATTGGTGCAGTAGTCAACAAGGTCTTGAGTTTCTGAAAGCTTTCTTCACATTCGTCCGACCATACAAATAGAACACTCTGCTTAGTTAAATTTGTTAGTTGGGAAGCATCCGAAATTTTTTTTTGACAAATCGACGGTAGTAGCTAGCTAAACCAATAAAGCTCCTCACCTCTGTAACATTAGTAGGTCTTACCCAACTCTTCACTGCTTCAATCTTGGAAGGATCCACCATCACTCCATCCTTAGAAACAACGTGCCCCAAGAAGGACACTGAATCTAGCCAAAACTCACACTTGGAGAATTTGGCATAAAGCTTTTTCTCCCTCAACACTTCCAATACAATTCTCAAATGCTCCTCATGTTCTTTCCTGCTCTTTGAGTATATCAGTATATCATCAATGAATACAATGACAAAGAGATCTAGATATGGCTTAAAAATCCCGTTTATCAGACTCATGAAAGCAGCAAGGGTATTCGTAAGCCCAAAAGACATTTCTAAAAATTCATAATGCCCATACCTGTTTTGAAAAGCAGTCTTTGGCACATCTGCTGCCCGTATTTTCAATTGATGATAACTAGATCTCAAATCGATTTTTGAGAAGGTACAAGCACCTTGTAACTGATCGAACAAATCATCAATGCGAGGAAGAGGATACTTGTTCTTAATAGTTACCTTATTCAGTTGCCTGTAGTCTATGCACATTCTAAAACATCCATCCTTCTTCTTCACAATTAAAACAGGAGCACCCCAAGGGGATGCACTTGGTCTAATAAAGCTTTTTCCTAACAACTCTTGAAGTGGGGCCTTTAGCTTCCTTAACTCAGCTGGAGCCATTCTATAAAGGGGTATGGAAATGGGGCGAGTACCCGGCTCCAGATCAATACAAAAATCAATATCCCGATCCGGTGGCATACCAGTAAGGTCTGCAGGAAACACATCCAGAAACTCGCGGACTACCGAGACAGACTCAATCGAAGGTACTTGGGAAGTATCATCCCTGAGATGTGACAAGAAAGCTAAACAACACTTACTAACCATTCTCTTAGAACGAAGAAAGGAGATGATACGAACTGGAGTGGAAGTGTAGTCACCCTCCCACACTAGCAGATATATCCTAGGTTTGGCCAATGTCACAGTTTTAGCATTACAAGCAAAGATTGCAAAATTTGGAGAAAGCCAAGTCATACCCAGAATTACATCGAAATCAACCATCTTTAGAATAATCAAGTCTACATGAGTATTGCTCCCCACAAAAGTCACAAGACAAGACCTATACACCTTCTCAACTATCACAGACTCACCCACAGGAGTAGAGACACGAATAGGCATGTCAAGCAAATCACAATGTAAATCAAGACCAGTAGCAAATGAGGAAGATACATATGAAAATGTGGATCCAGGATCAAATAATACAGAAGCCATGCAATCAAAAACCAAAATATTACCTGTGATAACAGCATCAGATGTCTCTGCTTCAGACCTCCCGGGGAAAGCATAACAATGGGCCCTATCACCTGTCTGCCCTTTGCCCCTACCATGTTGTGTTGCAGTAGCTCCAGCTTGCCCGCCACCCCGGCTGATTTGGTGACCACCATCACCTTGTCCACCACGTCCTCCAGAATGACGGTCTCTCCCATGACCACCTCTACCTCTAACTATTGGGGGTCTGTAACTCTGTTTTGAACAATATCTCCTAATATGTCCAGTCTCCCAACATCCATAACAATCTCTGGAGTCAAGCATAGGTCTTTGCGAGAATGACGAAGTCTGGGGATAACCTCCAAACTCAGAGAAATGTTGACCGGTCTACGGTGGACCCACAACTGCAGCTTGCAGTGAAGACTGAATAGGTCGGGCTGGGTAACCTCCTGAACTCTACCCTCTGGAGTAAGAACCGCTAAACTCACCTCCCTTATGGAACTTCTTAGATGTCGACACCGTGGTGAAGTCGTCTGGCTTCACCCCCTCCACCTCTATCACAAAGTCAACCACTTCCTAAAAGGATTTTGTTGCAGCAGCTACCTGTAAGACTGAAATCTGCAAATTTGACCTCAATCCCTTAACAAAACGGCGAATCCTCTATTGTGGACTGAAGCAAAGCTGAGTGGCATACCTGGATAATGCACGAAACTTAGCCTCATAAGTAGTAACCAACATCTTGCCTTGCTCTAGGCTCAAGAACTCATCCTTCCTCCTATCCCTCAAAGTCCGGGGTATATACTTCTCCATAAACAAGCTAGAGAATGATGCCCAAGTCATCGGTGGTTTCTGTTCTGGTTGACACTCAACATACGGCCGCCACTACATTTTGGCATTCCCTTGAAACTGATAGGTCACAATCTCAACACCGAATCGTTCCACTATATCCATCTTATGTAGCAGCTCATGACAATCAACAAGAAAATCATAGGCATCCTCAAATTCAGCGCCCTTGAAGACAGGAGGTTTCAACTTCATGAATTTAGTGAAAAGTTCGTGCAAATCACTCGTCATTATAGGCCTTGTAGCCAATCGAGGTAACGTGCCTACTTCCAATGAGGCATCTATGCGGGGAGCCACAGCAGCTGCATGTTGTACTCCCAGAACCTGAGGTGTTGGTGCAGAAAACACTGGAGGTGTCTGGCCTTGATAAGATAACCCGCTAAGATAAGCAAGAACCTGGTTAATCATATCTGGGGTAGGTTGTGGTGGTAATTCCTCATCTTGCACTTGCTCATATTCTCTTTCCTCACCCTCTCTTACTACCTCATCAGTCGGTGGAGGAGTCACTGCCCTAGTACTAGCTGGACCAGATATTTGTCCTCTACCTCTAGAGGACGTCCTCCCGCGACCTCTACCACGACCTCTTGCCACTGCTCATCTTCAAGCTACAACCCCAGTGGCTGGCTCAGACGCACCCTGTCTTGCCGGTGTTGATGTTGGCACAGTTGTTGCTCTAGTTCTAACCATCTGTGAAATAGAGTGAGGATGTCAGATACCAATTTGTATCACCTAGATACCAATTGGATCCAAGTAATAGCACGAAAGAAAGAAAGAATGGAATTTTCCTAAAGTCCTATAGCATCTCAAAGAAAAGTAAGGGCGTCCCCCTACCGTTACTCAAAACTCTACTAGACTCGTTCTTGTGTGATGAGACCAACGAACCTAATGCTCTGATACCAAGTTTGTCACGACCCAAGACGAGCTGCGAGTGGCACCCACACTTATCTTACTATGTGAGCGAACCAACAATTTAAAACCCCAACATTTACCACCATTTAAACCATAATGAACAAAATATAATGCGGAAGACTCAAATCTTATTAATATAACCAATAAACAAGCTTCTAAAAGTTTATCAACTATTATCCCCAAAATCTGGAAGTCATCACACCAAGAACATCTATCCTCAAATTTCTAATTCTATGAGTATTTAAGAAACTAAAATAAGTAAAAGATATGGTCCATGTCCGAACGTCAAGACATCAAGACGTGAAGGAGAGAGTCCAGTCCGAGCTAGAAACAGTAGCACACCCTGAATTCTGATATACTGAAGACTGGCTAGAGTTGCGGACGAGTCGAAGTTGTTGGCACGTTTGCTGCACTCCACAAATAACAAAAAGAAAAATACGAGTAGGGGTCAGTACAAGGAACACGTACTGAATAGGTATAATCGGCCAACTCAAAATAGAAAGCAATATATATCGAATAATAATATAAAATCAACTACATTACTCAACTGGTGACAACAACAAGTACAAGAACCATTGGCAACAACACCAAGCACACCTATGCGGACTCAAGCTTCCACACCATACTTATTTGGGAAAAAGGTTCTTTGAATTTGAGTATATTAACATAATTCCATATTCATTCTCTTTATTATTATCGTGTCGGAACGTGACACTTCGATCCCCTAATACTACGTGTCGGAACATGACACCCGATCCCCTAATGCTACGTGTCGGAACGTGACACTCCAATCCCCTAATACTACGTGTCAGAACGTGAAACCCGATCCCCTAATACTACGTGTCGGAACGTGACACTCGATCCCCTAATACTATATGTCAGAACGTGACAGACGATCCCCTGATACTACGTGTCGGATCGTGACACCCAATCCCCTAATCTCATTGCTTTAGTTCATCAAGCCTCTTTTATGTCAATGCATCATCTTAATAGAGAGGATTTAAGGTTTAAGATTCAACAGCCTCATCATTCTAATCCATCACAATTTCATAATCACATCATGCAACCACACAATTAAGCATATAGAAGACTTTACAATATCACCCAATACATATCAGTTGCTATTTAGAGTTTACTATGAACAACCATAAATCATAACCTACCTCCACCGAAGAATCGTGATCAAGCAAGCTACTTCTCAATGTCTTTGGTTTCCTCTTCGCTTCTCCCTTTTTCTCGCACTTTCTCCCTCTCTTTCTGTCTCTTTCTTCTTTTTATTTTTCTTTGCAGATTCTTTTTCTTTTAACCTAATTATCATATAATTCCTTATGATAAAAGTAACCCATTATTTATTTTTAGTTACCTCCTTTAACCTCCAAGTAATTAAATTATTAAACTAACCCCACTAATTTCATACAGTTTGTCATGAATAGTCCAAAACACCCCTTGAAACTTTTACCAGAAATCCGACCCAGTCGAGGTTACACAGCTCGTGACGGCCCGTCGTACCTGCGACGGTCCGTCCTGCATGTCGGTCACAAAGTTCAGAGAGTCAAATTCAGTAAGGATGTTTGTGACGATCCGTCGTGTCTACGACGGTCCGTGCTGCAATTCCGTCGCGAAGTTCAGAGAGTAGATCCCAGCACCTAGATTTTAGAGTTGAAGTGTTTTGGCACGAAGACGCTCGACGGACCGTTGTGCCTATGACGGTTCGTCTTACTTGTCGTCGAGGGCAATGAGAAGAGCAACAAAAGAATTACACAAGTGTGGGACGACGGAGTCCATGACGGTCCGCCATGACCATGACGGTCCGTCGCGTGATTCATCGACCCAATCAGTTTTTATCACAAATGATTCTACTGCTCGAAACAACTAAACAGGTCGTTACAAAGTATCAACACTAGATGGACACAAATTTTGCCTAGGACTTTTAAAAAAAGTGATCATAAGGTTTCAAAATAAATGAGCGGTGACATAAGTCTTATGTATTGGGTGTAGGTGACAATTATGTGATTAAAGACTAAGGATTGTGGAGTTGCCCTCAAGTTTATAAGTAGATAGTTTGGTCCATTGAATTAAATGAAGGGTAAAAAGGTAAATGGACTAAAACCTAATTTAACCAATTTTGTTGGGAATTAAAATTGGGGGAAGCCACCAACAAGCTGTACCAAAAGTGAAAATAAAATATTTTCCCCAACCTCTCGTCATATTTTTTTCTTCCTCTTCTTTTTCTTTGTCGTTCTTGCTTGCTTGCTTGTCTTTCTTCCCGTTCTCTTTATCTTTTTCTTCTCCTTTTGGTACATTATTGGTTTTGACTGCTAGTCCTTGAGTTTTCTTCTTTTCTTCTTCTTGATACCGATTTAACTAATTTAATCAATGAATTAAATTTTATTTGCTCTTAATTAAATTGCTTCATAAATGATTAGGGTCACGCACCATTGTTTTGATATATAAAATTAATAGTCTTTGAGATGATTCATCATCATTTGGGCACCTGCAATTTTTTCAATAATTTGCATTTGCGTTTCCAACAGATTATTATATGTTGCAACTATTGACTATTGGAACAAATTATAGCCATATGTAGCAACAGAAAGGTTATTTCAATAGCAACAGAATTGACAGATATTGCAACATATAACTTACACAAGTTGCAAGATATAAGCTAGACATGTAGCAACATATGACTTACAACTCGCAATCGACATGATAGTTATATAATACCCTTGTAAATCATTGTTTCAAGTGTTATATCATATTTTTATTGCTTAATTATTGTTTAAAGTACTAAAATTTTGTCCGACTTGACATTTTTTTTATTCCTAAATCGCTCAATTTATCGATTAAGTCATCCTTGAAGTGACATATGTGGCAACATATGCACGTTCTGTTTAGAAAATTGTAATAGAAATGTCATATGTGGCAACATATATATATCATAAAATGATCTTTTGGGGGTTAATTTAATTAAATTGTCACCTAATTCAACATGTAACACTAATATATAGTCCTACAACATGTCTAAGTACAAAATTATGGTATAATACAACAACATTCATCAATTCTATCAATTATTTTTACAAAGACTATCATTTACCCCTAGTTCACCATACAATGACCAAGTAACTACATATGATAGTTATATAACACCTTTATAAATCGTTGTTTCAAGTGTTATATTTTTATTGCATAATTATGGTTCCAATTACTAAAATTTTGTCTAATTCGACATTTTTCCATTCTAAATTTCTCAATTTATTGATTCAGTTATCATTGAAATGACATATGTAACAATATATGCACGTATTGTTGGAAAAATTCAATAGAAATGTCATATGTGACAACATATGTATATCATAAAATGGTCTTTGAGGGGTTAATTCAATTAAATTGTCACCTAATTCAAGATGTAACACTAATATATAGTCTTACAACATGTTTAATTACAAAGTTATAGTCTAATATAATAATCTTCCTCAATTCTATCAATCACTAATATATAGTCTTACAACATGTTTAAGTACAAAATTATAGTCTAATATAACAACCTTCCTCAATTCTATCAATAATTTTTACAAATATTATCATATCACTAGTTCATCATACAATGATCAAGTAACTTCATATGATAATTATATAAAATCGTTGTAAACCGTTGCTCCAAGTGTTATAGCATATTTTTATTGCTTAATTATGGTCCAAAGTACTAAAATTTTATCCAATTTGATATTTTTCCATTCCTAAATTGTTCAATTTATCGATTAACCCACTCTTGAAGTAACATATGTGACAATATATGCACGTCCTGTTGGAAAAATTGCAACAGACATGTCATATGTGGCAACATATGTATATCATAAAATGGTCTTTTTGGGGTTAATTCAATTAAATTAACACCTAATTTAACATGTAATACTAATATATAGTCATAAAACATGTCTAAGCATAAAAATATGGTCTAATACAATAACTTTCATCAATTTATCAATTATTATTACAAAGACTATTATATCACTAGTTCATCATACAATGACCAAGTAACTTCATATGATGGTTATATAACACCCATGTAAATTGTTGTTTTGTTATAACATATTTTTATTGTTTAATTATGGTCGAAAGTATTAAAATTTGATCCAATTTCACATTTTTCCATTCCTAAATTGCTCAATTATCGATTAAGTCAATCTTGAAGTGATATATGTGACAACATATGCACGTTTTGTTGAAAAAATTGTAACATACATGTCATATGTGGCAACATGTACATCTTAAAATGCATTTTTTCCCAAATAATATTTCAAAAGAAATAACAACCCAACAATTCTACAAACAAATAAGTGATAAAAACCACTAAAAAAGTCTTGATTTAATACTAATAACAATTATGTTTTATCTTAGAAGATATCAACGATAAACTAGAAATGATGAGGGCAACGACACTTTGTTGTAGAAGAAAATCGCAACATATTACCACTGATGTTGTAGAAAACATATCAACAATTTGAATTGTAAAGAAATTATTGAACGAGAGAAAGGAAAGAGATAAAAAGATACGAAAATTAATAAAAATAAATTAAATTTGAAATATGAAACGAAACGCTCTTTTATAGAGGAGAGTACAGAGGAAAAATGAAAGGACGATTGTTTTAGACATTTTTATTTTATTTTATTTTATTTTGATAATTCATAGTGTGACATCTGTTGCCACATATATCCTTTCTGTTGGGGTACATGCAGATAATTTTATAGTTTTTTTTACAACAAAGGCTATATATGTTGTCACAGACACCACATTGGTAACAATGAAATGTAGACACATATCTCCTTTCTGTAACATATGTTGCCACATATCTCCTTTTTGTGACATATGTTGTCACATATCTTCTTTATGTGACATATGTTGCCACGTATCTTGTTTATGTGACGTATGTTGCCACATATCTTCTTTCTGTGACATATGTTACCACATATCTTCTTTCTGTGACAGATGTTGCCACATATATCTTTTCTGTTGGGGCACATGTAGATAATTTTGTGGTGTTTTTTACAACATAAGTTATAAATGTTGCCACATACACCACATTCTTCTTTTCCATCATAATTGATATTTGTTCCAACAAAAAAATCATTAATATTATCAGCAAAAATAAACACTTCACCAATTGTTTTATACAACTTATCAACAAAAAAAGTAATTCACAATGGTATACATAACCATCAATCTAATCAATGGTGGATATTGTTGCTTCACATCACCATTGACGACTTCAACTTTTTTCTCTTTCTCTTTCTCTTTCGCTTTCTTTTTCAATTTCTCCTTCTCCATCTCTAGGTCCTTCTCCTTCTCCTTCTTATTCTCCTTGCCTTTTGAGTTTGAGTGTGACACAGAGCAGTAGTCATTATGTTTTTCTTTCACTAATTATAGATGGTGATTGAGAAATAGATTTTTTCAATCTCGAACACTTCAAATATTTGGGGAAAAACTGAACAAAACTATATTTCTTAAATCATATGAACAAAATAGTCACAAAAAGAACAACAAAAACAAAAAATATGAATTTTCACTGCATGTTAACATTACATATACATTTTCTCAAATTATGACTTTTTGGGTTTGTTAAATTTTTTCTAAAACAATAAATAATAGGTACCATTACACTATTATTCATTTTTCACATCTATAGAACGATTTCTTTTTCATTAACCCAAGAAAAAAGCTTAGTATTGTTCCAAAATTGTAAAATCTCTAAAAAAAATGACTTACCCATTTTAAGTCAAACACAATCTTCCGTTCAAAAAGAGGAGAGAGTCACGACCGGAGATGAGGTAGGATAATGGGGGAGAATATTTGTTTTGATAGTTGGATTTTCAGATTTTCTAAAGAGGAAGAACAAGAGAAGAGAGAACATTGAGAGAAGAAGAAGAGAAATATCTATTTTTATTTACTTTTTTTTAAAAAAAGAATAGTTTGGATAGAATTATAAAAGTTGAAAAAATGAAGTGCTTTTTGTATCTTTTTAAAAATTAGAAAGTTTTGAAAAAGTTAATTTGGTCCCAAATTGTCACGACCCAAAACGAGTCGTGAGTGGCACCCACAATTACCTCCTTAGGTAGGCGAACCAACACATCTAAACCCCAACATATACCAATAGTTCAACAATAAATAATATCAATAATGCGGAAGATCCAAAAGATACTAAGCAACCAATTTAAATAAGTTTCTAAAGTTTAATACTTATCATCCCAAAATCTGATAGTCATCACATCAAGGACATCTAATCTCCAATACTAAGTCTAAGAATATCGAATACACTAAAATAAAGAATAAAATGGTATGTGTCTGAAAGTGGACATCATGTCATGACTGAGAGAATCAAACACTAGCTTGAATGGATAGCTCACCCTGCAACTTGATATGTGGGAGGCTGGCTAGAGCTGAGGGAAATCAGAAGTCATAGGTACACACGCTGCATTTCATAAAAGGAAAACAAAGAAGAAAACAAGTAGGGCTCAGTACGAGGCAACATGTACTGAGTAAGTATCATCGGTCAACCCAAAATAGTAACTAATATACAATAAATAATAGTATGAACTCAACTATAGCACTTAACAGGTGATAAACAACAAACAACATGAACAAGTATCAACAACATTAAAGTAAGCTCGTAATAAGTCAATGATATCAAGATCACACATGAGGACTCATGCCTCCAAACCAAACTATTTTTGGAGTTGAGTTCTTTGAGATTGAGTACCTTCCATTAATTTAACATGTTTTTCCTTTAATATTATCGTGTCGGTGTCACGACCCAAAACGAGCCGCGAGTGGCACCCACACTTATCCTCCTAGGTGAGCGAACCAACAAATCTAAACCCCAACATTTACCGGTACATCAATTATGAATAGTAAAAATAATGCGGAAGATCCAAAAATTATTAATGAAATCAATTAAATAAACTTCTAAAGTTTAATACTTATTATTCCCAAAATCTGGAAGTCATCACATCAAGAACATCTATCCTCAAATTTCTAAATCTAAGAGTATTTAAGAAGCTAAAATAAGTAAAAAGATGGTCCATGTCCGAACTTCAAAGACATCAAGACGTGAGGGAAGAATCCAGTCCGAGCTAGGAATAATAGCTCACCCTGAAATCTGATGTGCTGGAGACTGGCTAGAGTTGAGGGCGAGTCGAAGTCGATGGTGCATTTGCTGCACTCCACAAAACAACAAGAAGAAAATACAAGTAGGGGTCAGTACAAGGAACACGTACTGAGTAGGTATCATCGGTCAACTCAAAATAGAAATCAGTATATATTAAACAATAGTATAAAACCAACTACAATACCTAACAGGTGACAAGCAACAAACACATGAACCATTGACAACAACACCATATTAGGTACACCATCAATCACAACATCAAGCACACCTATGAGGACTCATGCCTCCACACCATACTCATTTGGGACGGTTTCTTGAGTTTGAGTATTCTATGTTAATTCTAGATTCCCTTCCTTTAATGTTATTGTGTCGGAACGTGACACTCCGATTCCATATATCGTGTGGGAACGTGACACTCCGATCCCATAATACCGTGTCGGAACGTGACACTCCGATCCAATAATACTGTGTCGGAACGTGACACTCCGATCCAATTATCTCATCATTTTTATTTCTTCAAGCCTTCTTTATTCAAGGCGTCATCTTTAATAGAGAGGTTCAAGATTAGAAGTTCAACATTCTCCTAACTTTAGGCCAACCACAAACCACACAATCAGAAACGCACAACCACACAATCAAGTACATAGGAGACTTTACAATATCATTTAATACATATCAATTTCTATTTAGAGTTTATCTATCGAATAGAAATAAACCATAACCTACCTCCACCGAAGAATCGTGATCAAGCAAGCTACCTCCCCAATGCCTTTGCTTTCCTCAATGCCTATGAACCTTTTCAATCTGAAGTCTAAGTCACTTGCTTTCTTCTTCGTTCTCTCTCTCTCGCTCGTTCTCCCTTTCTGTTCTTTTTATTTTTCTTCTGCGATTCTTTTTCTTTTACCCTAATTATCATATAATCCATTATGATAAAAGTAATCCACTATTTATATCCCTATTATCTTCTTTAACCCCCAAGTAACTAAATTATTAAAATTACCCCACAAATTTCATAATTATAATCATGAATAGTCCATAACACCCATTTAAATTTTAGCGGAAATCCGACCCAGGTGGAGTTACGCAGCTTGTGACGGTCCGTCGTATATACGACGGTCCGTGCTGCAGTTCCTTCGTGAAGTTCAGAGAGTCGATCCCAGTACCCAGATTTCAGATTTGAAGTGTTGTGGAACGAAGACCCTCGCCGGACCGTCGTGCTTATGACGGTTCGTCCTACCTGTCGTCGAGGGTAATGAGGAGAGCAGTAGAAGAAATTACACAGTATGGGACGACGGAGTCCATCACGGTCCGTCGTGACAATGACGGTCCGTCGCGTGATCCGTCGACCCAGTCAGTTTTTTTTTATCAAAAATAATTCTACTGCCCGAACCGACTAAACAGGTTGTTACAGTCAAACGTGAAATTCCGATCCAAGAATATCGTGTCGGAACGTGACACTCTGATCCAAGAATATCGTGTCGGAATGTGACACTCCGATCCAAGAATACCGTGTCGGAACGTGACACTCCAATCCAAGAATACCGTGTCGGAACGTGACACTCCGATCCAAGAATACCGTGTCGGAACGTGATACTCCGATCCAATTATACTATTAATTTATCCTTTATTATCACCGCTTTCAATTCATTGTTATATTATTTTCATCAATCCTTCTTTATTCAAGGCATCACTTCGATAGGGAGGGTTAGAGAATATAAATTCTACGGTCTCAGAAATTCAGACCAATCACAAACCACACAACCAAATCACACAATCAAACAGTCAAGTACATAGAGAACTTCACAATATCATTGAAGGCATATCAATCACTATTAAGAGTTTACTATCAAATAGCATAAATCATAACCTACCTCCACCGAAGAACTGAAGTCAAACAACTATTTCTCCAATGCTTTTTCATTCCTCAATACTTCCGAACTTTTCTAATCTATCAAGTATATATGCATAATTTGTAAGTTAACAAGCCTATAAACACTAATATTATTCTATGTCTAGCCTAGATCCACAAATCATCAAACACAAATCTATACTCAATTTTCTAATATTGAGGTTTATTAACATGCCGAGTCTCTTATTATTATTATTATTTATATATATTTAAGCCTAAAATTAAGTCTTTTTTTCTTTGAATAATATAACTTTAATGGTATCCAAATAATATACTAGACTTAATATTTAATTATCTATCTCAATATATAAAAACTTGATTCATAAAATAATAATCAAACACAAGTCTCCATAACCGAAAACCAAACAAAAGAAATGGTCCAATAACTCTAACTATGACCGTAGCGTGAATAAATCATAACCATAATGCCAACATCAATTCCACCTGTAATGAATTCTTCCTTCTAATCATAATGTAATTCCCTCACAACTATCAACCAAATTATACCCAACTAACATATTATCTGATAACAATCATATAATACCCCAAGTCCAATTTACCAGTGCCTCCTTTTCTAACCTTTTCAATTCACTTTTTCTACCTACTTTTCATTATTATTAATAATATACTAACCAGTATTAAACAACCCACAATGTATTATAATATCTAAGATTCCTGATTGACTTACCTGAAGCTACGATATGCTCCTTGTGTTTATGCGGTGATGAGGCACAGTGAGTTTTGACGCCCTTTTCTTCGCCCAAACCCTTATTCTTTCAATAAAATATTTACTCCCTAATTATTATATAAGACTAACTATAAAAAATAGTAAAAGTGCTCCACTATTAATTTTAATATTATTTTCTCTAACCACTAACTAAATAAATTATTAAAATTACCCCACTAATTTCATAATTATAATTATGAAATAGTTCAAAATACCCATTTCGAATCTAACTAAAAATATTTTATGAAACACAAGGCTTTAACTCGACCAAAAGGGTCGGTACACAAATTAACTTAATTACATTTTAAAGATGATTTGACCAACTTTTGGTCAATCTGTCACAAAAAATCAAACCCAGACTTATTTGACACCTTTCATTTAATTTTCTCATTTTACCTCGAGCTTTTCGATTTCCGATACATCTTTTGGTATCCATGGTTGTTGTTGTAATTGACCAGAGTGTGTCTCTTCGCTAGTCGGAGTAGCGTTTGGTGTCGTTGTTGTCTACTGTTTCGCGGATGCGAAAGAAGGAGATGAGGGAAGAGGGCGGCGCTTCCCGATTCTCTCCGGCTGCTGCTTGCTGATGTTTCTCGCCGGAGAAGAGGAGAGGAGAAGGCGAGGGGAGAGAAAGAGGAAAAAGTGGCTGTGCCGAGTTCGTTGATCGGAGAAGGAAGCAGCGAAAGGGGAGAGGTGGCGGTTGCTGCTGCTGCTGCTGCTCGGAGACGAGAGAGGGCTTGCCTGAGCTGTCGTGTGAGAAGAAAGGGATGCGTCTGCTCTTCCATGAGAGGAGGAAAAGAATTGAAAAAATTTAAGGGTTTGAGTCTTTTAGATCGAAAAAGGAAAGTGGGAGAAGATTCAATCTGATCGTTGATTAGAACAAGATGGACAACTACGATTTGATCTCGAATTTTTATGGATGGTTGAGATTAAGGATGTGCATTGTACGAAGAAAATTGTTTGAGAAAATAAAATTTTGAAGTTTAAAATAAATTTTAAAATCAAATTCAAAATTTATTTTGGGAGGTGGATAGGGTGACGGTGGTTTGGGTGGGGAGGTCGAGGGTAAGGGTGAAAAATTCGGAGGGGGTGGTAGGGGGTTTGAGGGTAAGAGTAAAAAAAAATGAAATTAATAATATTTTTAATTTTTTTTTTGAGGGGTGGAGGGATGATTAGGTCGGGGGAGGACGGAGTGAAAACACAAATTTTGAAATAGAAAATATCTTTTAGAAATTAATATTTCTTTAAAAAATGTAATTTAAAGTTGAATTAGTGTTTTGGAAAATGTTTTCCTTAACTTTTGAAAGTAAGTTATTTTCCTTAATTTTGAGGAAAATGAATTTATTTAAAAAACATATTCCAAAACTTTTGTCCCAACCAAACATGAGAAAACTAGAACAATTTTCAAAAATGTTTTGCTTCATACCAAACACATCCTAAATGAAAATTGGAGTCTTGGAAAAAAAAATTGAGACAAGAATAGGCTAAATTTGAAATTAACATGTGATGATAATCGAAATAAGAATTTGAATTGAAGTGGCTAGAATTAAAACAGATTGAATAAGAAATGACAAGAATTGAAATACAATTGGATAGATTAGGCTATGATTTAAGAGAATATTAAGGAGATATTATTCAATTAATAAAATATTACTCATATTAAAAAAAAGTCATATAATTAAACACATCAAAATTCTAAAAATATTTAAATTAATAATTAAAGTAATTATTTCAAGGTAACTAACTATCAATGAATGAAATAATTTTATATTAATTTAATCTATCAATTTAATTTAATAAATTTAAATTATATACCTCCTAATTATATAAATTTAATTTTATCCATCAACAAAAGTTTATTAATATCAAATATAAATCTCCTTGAATTGTTCATCGATATTTCTTTAATTGATAATGTATTTCATATATAAACCACTAATATACAAGACTTGATTTGTTAAACTACTTCAGGAGTATATAACAACGTATTTCATATTCTGATGTATAATTCATTACGTGCCATTTCCTACGATATGATCACTACACTTGACATCCATTTAAGATCAAACGTAATAATCTTGATAGAACTTGCTTTCTACATTAATTATGATGTTTTATTGTCTATTTCATAAAATGAGACAAGACATTAAAGGTTATATGTACAAATAATTATAAATATAAAATTTAATTACTCCCTCCGTTTAAAAAAGAATGACTCTATTTCCTCTTTAGTCTGTTTAAAAAAGAATGACCCCTTTCCTTTTTCGGCAACACTTTAACTTTAACTTTCCACGTGATATGTTTAAGAACACAAGATTAAAGGACATTTTGGTATATTTGACATAACTTTAATTTAGAACCACAAGATAAAGAAGTCTTCTTTCTTTTGTTAAACTCCATTCCAAGTCAAATGGGATATCCTATTTGAAATGGAGGGAGTAATTGTTATCATGACATTTCTATGAGTATTGTCTCGCATTTCATACTCGGATTAATTACATGTTAGCTCTTCACCTCTACATCATTACATGAGATATAAGTTCATGATTTGAGAACGGACTAACAAAATTTGTACATTACTCTAGAAATATAAGTATAATTATCTCCTAATTCATATCAACATAGTTGCATACTCTAAATATGGATTATTGATGTTTTTTTTATTCCATGAATTCTAATTTTTATTTATAAAAGTATACAAAATTGTACACTTTTTTGAAAAAATTAATTGTAGATGCAAAATGAAAATTTAGTATTATGAACTATAGCAAATTATGATTAATAGGAATATTTTTATAGAATTCTACCTTCGAATGTCGCTTTTATCAAAAGTAATTAGATTAAATAAAAAATAGTGACCTCATGAGGCCGATATCCCTCTAAATTTTAAGATAAATAAAAAGTAATCATGTTAATTAAATAATACTGACATCAGAAAGTTGATATTTTATATTAATTTATTTCTTAACTTATATAAACCGTCATCCAGAGGACGATTTACTTAAAGTTAGTTGAATATATATATATATATATATATATATATATATATATATATATATGTGTGTGTGTGTGTGTGTGTGTGTGTGTGTGTGTGTGTGTGTATGTATATGACTTTTGAAAGTCGGTATGATAATTTTTTTTATTTTACACAAAATCATCCTCCACCGGATGATTTAAATAAAATTAATTCAAAATAATTCTCGATTTTGATTTTTATATTTAATTGAGAAAACAAATATTTTTATTATTAATTTATTTAATACCGACATTAAGAGGTTAGTATTAATTGTAATTCATCTTTTTTGGGAAAAATTTCGACCCAGTGGTTGGTATTAAATTTTTCATTTTATTTTGTATAAAAATTGATTCCTTGTAGTCGGTTTTCTAATTTATTTTTTATTCTTTTTAACAATACTGACCTACAAAGGTAGGAATTTATCGACTTTCATTTGAGATCGATAATTTTTAGGTCAGTATTCACAGTTGTTTTGGTAGTGATAAATGAAACAAACTTCTCAAACTCTATTGTATATCTATGAAGCCTCTAAATGACAAAGATGCAAGTCAGGACAAAATCTACAATATCTTGACAAAACTAAAAAGTAAATAGAATCCTCCGAAAGCAAGGAGATTCACCATAGCTAAATCGAACTGCATGTGATATCAACGAAGCTCTTGTTGATGACTCTGATTATATGTATCTACATCATGAAACGATGCAGGCCAAATGAATAAGTACATTGAATGTACGAGCATGTAAGGTTAACACTAAACATAACCTCAAGCTTGAACTGATAAAAAGAAAACATTCTCACCTTTGTTCTATTCAACTTATGGATACTCGACTCAATGCAGAAATAAAGCAACAATAAACAGGCAGTTTATATTAAACTTTTAAAACACTAGATAACGACTCAATGAAATATAATAATATCTTAGTTATATATAAACTCTATTTGAGAGGTTCTATAACCAACAAACATCACTATGAGAGGTTCAATAACAAAAAAGCATCACTATGAGATATGTGATGATACAACGTCTCGCTCACACTGCCAGAGTTATCCTATACCTTGCCGAGGTACATCAACTAAGTGGATCCACTAGCTAGTCTATGCTTAAAACAAATAAAAAATCATCTAAAAAGTATGACTCTTTCTATTCATGTTGGCTACTTGGTTTATGGGAATTGTGAGTTGTCTAAACTCTCCCCATGTGGGTGCCAATACTACTTCCAAAACATAAATAGCTCATATGTTTAAATACATATATAAACTCTTTTTGTGGTTTGAGATTAATACTCAAAAATCTTTCTCTAAAAAGAGATCCTACTCAATTGCTCAAAACTCTTTGGAAATCTCAGTTTCCTTCTCATTTAAATGTGAAAACATTTTACTCTTGACCTAGTTCCCACAGCTTTTTAAAGAAAAGAACTCAATTCTACAAGTTTAGAAAAATTTGTAAAAGACTTCTCAAAATAGGGGTTCATGCCGAATTATGGACGTGAACTACTCAATTCAACATTTTTCAACAACCATACATAAAAATCAATACTCGAAACTCAACAACTAAAGTACTTCAATGATGCTACTAATTTCAAGAATGCATGGGCATGAACAACTCAACTTATGGAATTCGTGATACTACTCATCTCAAGAATGTTTAACTTATAGGTTTCATGCGAAATTATGTGCATGAACAACTCAACTCAAGGACTTCATGAATAACATATAATAGTCTCATGATTAGGAATATTATCTCTATAAAAATTAGGAACTCAATACTCAATAATTTGATGGGTAACATGTAATAATTCAAAATCGAGCATAACAGATACAAATAATTTATGTATCCATATTCCAAATAGATCTCCAAGGGTTTTACCAAAGAAAAAATTTAAAATGGAATAAGGAGGCACCGCAAAGCTGAAGGAGCTAGGTGGGACATAATTTGTATCACTTGTTTGGTATTAAAAAGCTATTGCGTTTGAATTCTCATGCACTACTGATGCATTTTGGTAATCCGTTCAAATACTGATCATAGAGGGTACAATCATTTTTTCCCTGTTTAGTTCTCTATTATAATTTATGTTTTGAAAAGAATTTATGACTTTTGGTTATATATCTTTGATCTTAGTTAAATTAGTTCAATACTCCAATTTCTACTGAAGGATTATTACTTTGCCAAAAGGTTATGATCTTTATGAAAAGTTGTGTCTTTTTTAAAGGATTGTGAACGTTTGAAAGGTTGTGTCTTTTGCAAAGGGGTGTGACCTTTATGAAAGGTTGTCTTATTTCCATAGAGTTGCGACCTTTACCCTTTGTTGAATATAAATAGAGAGGTTTTCTCTCGCATTGAATTCTTCCCTTCTCTTAACATACATTACTTACAAAATAAAATAGATCGATCGTATTTGTGTGTGTAATTTGTTGTTGTCATTTTAAGTGTGTTGAAATTATCGAAGTTTGAGGTACCGCTACTGCTTTAATGGTTAATCTGTGTTATCTTGGGATGAATTAAACTGCAACCTCAGGTACTTGAGGGGATTAAATTTCTTAAGGACACAAAGTGGGTTCTATGGACTCGGATAGTTCTTTGTGTTTTTCTTTTCATCTTTTATTTTTTGTTTTTCTAATCTTAATACATGAGATAACAAGCTTAAAAAATTTAATTTTGATGGTATTTTCTGTGGTAAGGAAATTGCTTCTGTTTTCTGTATTTTTTTTTGTTGGAAAGTAGAAGAAAAAGAAAATTATTTTATCATATAATAAAAGAGATTTGAGATGAACTAGTACTACTTTAATATGTTCAAGTATATTTTCTGTAGTAAGTTTTTCTTGGATGGGTATTATCTTATTTTCTTTCCAAGTGCATTCAAGCATTGCACCCTTTCAGTTTTCTTTTCAATAGAATGTTATTTTGTGTATAAAGACTATGATGACCACTTTAATGAATATATATTGTCTCCTAACAATATTTGAACATGGGTTTAGTTTCTTGTTGGAATCCAATGTCTTATAAGGAAAATTAGAATATGATAAAAACTGGAAAAGAAAGATATAATTTGCAAGAAAAGTGACTTGCATGGATTCATTGTCGACAGATAGAATATGACTCAATGAGAGGAAAAATCAGGTTCTATTTTTGTTTCCCTTGATTACTATTTTTTCTATCCATTATAATTTATGAGATTTATCTCATAAATGTTAGGATAGATTGTCATTATGTGATGATCTTAGAGTATATATTTATTATTATTAGTATGTATTCTGTTTAGATGAGAGAAAAATGTTCTGTAATTTTCTACTCCATCTGAAATTTGTTTGTGCCTTACTTATGGAGACTAAAATCTTCTATTTTTTTTCTTCGTTAGTACGAAGAATATAAGAACTTCATGAACAAATCAAATTGTGCATTATTTCAATGAAATAGAAACTTCACCGATTTGTTAAATACTCTGTTTGAATGAATTTTCTTACTTGAAGATTACAAAATCTTTGTCATGAATAATAAGAGGCTAAAAAATTTGGAGAAGATAAAATCTTCTTCATTAGCTAGAAACAGTGTTGTATTTGAGGTTTTTGGAGATTAAAATCTTTTTGCTTTAATACTCTGTCTGAATGTGAAAATGATTTGAAGAATAGAAAAACTTCATCAGAGTTCGAGTCTTATTCGGTTAACGATTAGAAGAATATACAAACTTCATCATTAAACCAAAAACAAGTTGTATAAAGATTGAATCTTTATTGTTAGTATTCTAAAAACTAAGTGCTCTGTCTATTGTGATAGAAAGGGAAAAAACACTAGTGACATAAAATTAGTGACTTTTATGGATGTATTGGGTGATTTTATGAATTAAATCTCTAAAAGAAGGTTTTCTGTTGCCAATGTGTATTTGATGGTATACAATTTAAAAGCATGAAAAAAAAAGTGGAAATAATTTCAAATAGTTGGAAAATATTTAAAATGTGGGGGGTTCTTTACTTGTGATAAAGACAAAACTAGACTTAATATCTAATTAAAATTTAAAAGAACAAGATATGAAATATAATGATATTCTTTTATTATGTTAAACCCACAAAATTCTTAGAATATATTTGATATTCTGGTCGTTGAGTCTCTCTATCCTAGTATATGTGATATGAATAATATACAATCACAAAATTCTATTACTCGTTCGAAAGAATTGTATTATTTGATGAAAAAGTGTCACATAAAATAGTATGATTTTTTATTAAAAGATATGTCTATTATAATAGATTTGTTTTTATATACATTAACATTGGTGAAAAGTGATCTTTTATGTTTGTGTTGTAAAACATACATTTAGGTCATATTGCCCGTATTAGACCGATAAGACTATGGTCATGAGTAATTTCTGAAACAAATTGAATGTTATGGAAATGTGCTTGTGAAAAGGACACCTAGCAAGATGTTGATTTTGAAATAACGTCTATATTTGACAAAGTTATAAAAAGTAAAGAATAAGATATTTGTAAGAAAAAGTTACCTCACGGAAGGTCTTTTCAAACTCATTATTTATGTCAGTTCTTACTTGGTTGAATCAAACTGTTTGTGACTTGAACTCTTGAGACATGTCAATTACAAAACCTTGCAAAAACTGATCAACTTAGAAGTTTTTGCCTAACTTCTAGTGTAATAAATCAAAATGTCAAGTGTGAGTTGTTGAAAGGAATTCTAATCCCTTAGAATCGATTTACACTGAGATTTGTGATATGAAGTTAACAGTAACACTATCTCGTGGTGGAAAAAAATGCTTCATAGATTTTATTGACAATGACACTATATACTGTTATATCTATTTGATAAATGATAACGATGAAGAAGTAGAAACATATCGGCAATATAAAACTAAAGTTGAATATCAATTGGATAAAAAATTGTAATGATTAGAAGTGGTAGATGTGGAGAATAGGAATATTCTTTTGCAGAAATATATTTGAAAAATGAAATCATCCATTAAATTACCTCACATACGTACCTCAATCTAATGAAATTGTTGACAAGAAAAAAACCAAACTTCAAAGGAAACGTTGAATGTCCTACTTATAAGCTCAGGTTTACCACAACTTTTTTGTGTGTGTGGTGGTGGTGATGGTGGTGGGGGGGGGGGGATGCTATCATCTTAGCAAAAAAGAACAACAAAAAAGCTTGTATGTTCAAAAACAGAAAAACAAAAAAATTTATTTGTTAATAAAGGGAGCAACACATAGAAAACTTTTTTCTTGTTAAGAAAGGGAGAAACAAAAAGTTTTGTTTGTTCAAACTTTGTTGTATCTTGATACGAAATTGTTTGTCGTCCTTAAAATATATACAAGCAATAACTCTTGAAAGTTAGTGACTAACAATTTCCAATATAGCCTAGTATTTAGATGTATGTTATTCCCAAATTCATAATATAGATTGATTTTTAATTTTAGTCCATCAAAATTCAATTCAAATCACATCATTTGATATCATCAAACTATATAGATTGATCCTATTTTTTTTCTCTTAAAATTAAATTTAAGTCATTCTAATTAACATCCTCAAGTTCAAATCACAAATTTTAACACCTAAAGTTTATTTGTTTAGTTGTGAAAGTGTAACGACCTGATTCGGTCGATAGGAAAAACATAATGAAGAAAGAATTGGGGTTAGAAAATTCTATCGTAGTAACTTGGAATTTTCCAACCTTGTTAAGATTTGGACGAAATTGAAGTCATTAAGGTATAGGAAAAATCTGATAACGAATGAGAAGTATAATTATGAATTTAATTACATGGTTGGATAGCCAAGACGAGAAAGAACACGTACGACTCTATGGAATTCAATTTGGGTGAATAGAACTATCAAAAATGATTATAGCATGAACGGTAACATTCTGTCTCCGAGCATCCCACTGGAGCGGGATTAGGGCCATCAGACCAGGCCGCTGTAGCGGGACGGGTCTGCCATGGCGGGCCAGGCGTGGCTTAAAGTAGCTAATAAACCCCTAAACAATCTTATTTGGCACTTTTCAATTTTTAGAGCTAAAGAGACGATCCCAGACGAGTTCTTGACAGTTTTTAACCATTATTGAGGATAAGGTAAGATTTTAACTCTCCAAATTTGTTTTTTAATTCGTAAAACCTATTTTCTTGGGTTATTATAATGGGTAAGGGTTTGTCTGAGAATCATGGTAGAAAAAGGTCTAATTTGGGTATTAGAATCTTGGGTTTTATCTTGGGTTATTAAGTTTGTTATAATCCAAATAATTAGATCTTTGATTGTTGATCCTTGCATATATTAATTGTTGTAGATATAGAACAAGCGGAAAGAATCCAGTAAAGGAAGATTCAAGTGTCTTAGGGGATTCAAGCTTGAATTCGAGGTAGGTGATGATTCCGATTTCATGTTGGTGTGATATATGTTTGTAATTGCTTCATTATAATGCATGTATGTATGTGAATGTTGCATTATTGATCACCCTAATCGCAAATGAGGATAATGGAATAATTGTATCATGAAACACCTCTTGTTCTATGATATTGATAATGTAATTTTGTTTGTGATTGTGGTGTGTGAATGAGATCAGATTGCCACGTTCCTATATAACTAACTTGAGATCGGATTGCTATGTTTCGATATAACATTGGATTAGATTGCCACATTCTTGCATAAATATTGGATGGGATTGTCACATTCTAACATAACCAACTTGGATCAAATTTCCACGTTCTAACATAAATATGGATCAGATTGTCACATTCCGATATGCTAACTGTTTAGGTTTGTGTTCCATGGGAGTACCATTGAATTGAGTTCCCTGAGAGGAATTGTCTTATTGTTATGAACATGGACTATGACTTATGGCCTCCCAAAGAGCTCTACTTAGTGTGAGTGGGGGAATGATACTTCATTCATGCATTGCACAAGTGGACTTTAAGAGTGGTTGTGATTTTGTTCTCTTATGCTATGAAGATTGTGTTAATCAATGTTATTGATATTCGGTATGTTATATGGTTATATTATCGTATTAATTTATATATGTTTCACTAGTGAGATAGTCGCGTGATCCTACCAGCACACGGTGATTGTGTAATGATATTGTACTTGGTCTTATTTTTGTTAAGTACATGACATCTTCTGGTGGCTATTGATAGACCATGTTTAGAAGATCAGTAATCGTTCGAATTCAAGGGTGATCTAGTTCTTCTGGGTTCCTTTGATTCTCTTTTTGTTTAAGTCCACTATTTTCGAACTCAAACTATTTGTTTAAGATGTTGTTTAATTTTGGGGTTGTACCCCTTGTTCTTAGACTAGTTGTTGTTAGAGTTTTGATTCAATGACTTTCAGGTTCTAGGTACTTAATTCTAAATTTTTTTAGTTAATTAATTTGCTTGCATAACTTAATTGTCTTAGTTTTAGTTTAGTTGCTTAGTTTGTGCTATAGTAGTGGGTTCTCCCACAGGTTTGTTAGTGTGGGTGTCAATCACGACGGTTTGGGTTGTGACAAAGTTGGTGTCAGAGCCCTAGGTTAAGTGATCTCATTGTACTAAAATAGTCTAGTAGAGTCTTCCATAACAGTACAATAACGTCCGTACTTTTCTTCAAGAGGCTATAGGACTTTAGGAAAACTCATTTCATTCTACTCCTTCGAGATATTACTTGAATTCAATTGGTATCCGGGTGATACAAATTAATATCTTTCCTCCTTCACTATATTGTCCGAACTAGAACAATAAAAATGGTAGCACCATCACTAGCAAGAGGGGATGTGTATAGATTACTGATAGTTGAATAGAGTTACCATTCAGACAAGTATCCATTGCCTTGGATAGATGACATAATATTTTTAACATATGGAAAGGTGTATCGATTTTCTCTATGATTGATTTAAGGTCTGGTTACCATCATTTAAAGAATGAGGCGGGTTAGACTTGGGTTCGACCAAGTTTTGTGATTAAAATTAGAAGTTTTATGGGATTTTCTAACTACTATTCTTGCTTGTGGTAGGAGTTGAGTCCAAGTCGTATCTTCCAATTCTAATTGGTATCTCAACGAAATGAAGTAGATTTAACACAATCAAGTTAATTAGAACCTAGAAGTATCTAATTGGTATCTTTCCGTAGGGACCATATAAGGCATGACTGATGGTCGTTAATGGAAGAAACTTATA
Source organism: Solanum chmielewskii (assembly GCA_027704785.1). NCBI lineage: Eukaryota > Viridiplantae > Streptophyta > Magnoliopsida > Solanales > Solanaceae > Solanum > Solanum chmielewskii. Next base: position 5,506,285 of record JAKWIX010000318.1, on the reverse strand, counting down.
AAAGAAATTGGATTTTTCGGCGAGTTGTAACTTTGAAGGTGGATGTGTGCTTCTAGTTGTCTGAAATTAACTATGAATGTGAAAGGCGTATTGTTGGGTGCTTGGACATAATTATGTTCCTAAATGCTTGTCTAATTATTGATATGCGCAATGTGCTAGCCTAAATGTTGATATTTTGCCAATTGTAACCGCTTGAGTGTCGTGGAACTTGTTGTGAAAAGAATGTCATCATGTGATTATGTGCATGGTCTAGATAAAATTACGATGTGGTTCATAAGCGAAAAATCCTTATTTGCATTGCGACCAACTGATAGTCGTGTGAATGTCTGGGTGTATCTTGAGAACAAGTGAGTTGTAGTGTTGAATGTAATGTAAGGAATATTGTAGAGAGTGTGTCGTTAAGATTGACTAGGGGCAGACAATTATCATCCTAGTTATGAGGATTATTCAAAGGTTCTAATTTAAATTTGGAACCTTTGTGGAATTTTAGAAAACGAGAAGAACCCTAGAAAAATCTTGGTCAAGTTCTACTTCTATTTTTTCTGCAGGAGAATAATATTTCTACCAGGGTGGGACCGCCTTAGCGGTATCTTCCTCTCCAAAGCGGGATGAGGTGAGGCAGAACCTTAGCCCGTGTCCCGTGTTTTCTAAACTATCTAATAAGACCCTAAATGGGATCCGAACTAATCCCCTTTACCTGATTCAGTGGTCAACAATAATATATAAGTTATTAGGTGTGTTAAGATTATGGAGAACTTGTGCATATGAGGGTAGGATTTAGTGATCACAAGTACTATAATAGTTGTGACCGAATGTCTAATGTGTTATTTGATCCGAATTCTACTTATTCATATGTTTCAATTCAATTGACTTGAGATTTGATGTGGTTTGTGATATACTTGATGCCCCCATTTATATTTCTACCCCAGTTGAAGAATCAATCATTGTTACTCATGTACATCGTGTTTGTCTGTTGTGTTTATGGATTTTCATACTTGGATTGATTTGGTTAGGTTGGATATGACTGACTTGATATAATATTATGAATGACTTGGTTGTTCCCCTATTATACGGGACTAAATTGTAACACTAAGTCGGTAACTCTAGAGATTTTGGGGGTAAGGAAAGGTTAGTGTAGGAAGGGGGTACAACCCTAAGTTAGCTAAGGTCATACCTTTTGTGTGGGGTATGAAACTGGTGGGGCCAGATCTTTTGGCGTAATTGCCTCACATTTGGAATGTTGAGGTAGAATCCCCTTCTATTGAGTCTATTCCTGGGATGTAAGAGTTGAGAGAACTTAAGGCTCAAATCTAAGAGCGTCTTGATAAATGATTCATCCGTCCTAGTGTTTCCAAGTGGGGTAATCCTGTTTTGTTTGATAAAAATAAAGAGGATTGTACGAGGACTGATGATTTTACCTTAATACAAAAGGGAATGGATTAATAACAGTATGACAAGCTTATCGATAAATAAAGTTTCATTGAGTATTCTTGGGTGAAGGAAATTGAAGATTTTAGTACGAGAGTGTGTACCAAGATTGGGTTAGTCCTTTGAATTTGTTGAGTGTACCTGAGTTTGAGGTGTCATGTTGATGAAATATTGGCTTCTTTGCAATAGTTGAGCCTGGCTGGGCACCAAGGTAATAAGAGTTTGTAGTAGATTGTGACGGAATGCAACGATATAATAAGATTGTGGCTAAGCAAGTTTGGTTTAGTAATTATGACTTGCGAGTATCTAAGTTCGTGTTTTTCAAATATTTGAAGAGTAACGTGGTTGTATGGAGAGTTTTAAGAGATGATAGGACACCACTCGAATAGAATTTTAAAAAAATAGAGTTATAATGAAGAAAAACACTAGGATGAAGTGCAACCTTTAGAAAGAGTCGAGAGCGGGAATATTGTATTTGATCGCAAGGGTTAAAGAGATATATTTAGAGGGGTATATAATTGGGTTCAAAAATGCGTGATTTATTTCATTTTACTGTGACTATGATAATAGTTTCACAAATCTATTAGATTGGTTATAAGCTATTGGAAAAGATTTGAGAAAGAAGCGTACATACATTAACTCGAGTGTGATAATAAGTGCCTTGTTTTATTTTGAGTTTATTAAGGAGTAAGATTGAGGTTTAGAGAAAAGATATTGTAAGATAGACAGAGATGGGATCCATGATAAACGAGGATCCATGAATTCATAAGAACTTTGAGACATAAGCTAATGTTGATAGATAAAGGGATTGAGTTATACATTTGAATTTACTACTCAGATTTTTCATTGTAAATCTACATTTGTGGTGATATATTTTATCAAGGTGTGAATTTGGAAGGTGTGGAATGGTCACTTGTATCAAGTATTCAGCATTTGAAAGGACTTACACCTAGTTGAGTCGTAAATTTTATTACTGTTGATTGTTAAAGTACCTCATAAAAGTTTTCATTTAAAAAGCGTTGGTTTAGAAATAAGGTCAATAGTCCAAGTGGTTATGATGGTTGTTAGTATTAAGAGTGTTGGCTTCATTAGAAGGATGTGAAAATTAGGTTGAGTTAAGTGAATTAAAATGACTGGTATCGATTTTTCAAAGGAAAACCTTTTGTGTTATTCGACAAATTCGTATGTGACCATTTATTTCATTTTTTGTACATGGTTGTGAGTGTGATACACTAGCTATGCTTACGTGTGTTTTCATTTTTGGATGGATCTCTAGTGGTAGATCAGATATACCGAGCTTGTGGTGTTCTCTTGGTTGAGTGGAATGAGTTGGGAAGATGTGGTTATTTTAGATGACTTATATGGTGTTGTCTTGGATTTGTAAATCATTTTAGTAGTTTTACTTGTACTACCTTGCTTATGAGAATTTATAGAAGAGCTACCTTGCGTAATTATAGTTGTCTGACAATCTTGTATTCATCTTGTTATTGAGGTCATATATCGATTATGTGTAGTTGAATGTGGGGATTATTGAATTCAATTCAAATGTTCTTAAAGAGGTAATCTACAATTACTAAATCTAGCTTTTAGATAGTGTTGTTAGATGGTTTGTCTGCTAGGACGGTTTGTATGTTTGGACATATCTCTCAACGAATATCTAATGTCTAAACATTAAAATCGTTATGACTTAAGATCATGGGATTTTATGTTGCGGGATGGAGATGTTTAAAACTATGATTGTTTGAGTATTTGTTCAGGTTTACTTCTAATTATAGTAAGTATTGATTTAGAATTTTATCATGGTTATGTGAGAAAGAATTCGTCTAGATGTTGTGTCAAAGTCCTTGATAACATGTTGAATATATGTGTGTGATCAACCTTGGGTGTTTTTGAGGATCACTTTATTTGTTAGTTAAGTTTACACACAATAATTATCATTTGACTGTTGAGATGACTTCATTGAGACTTTGTAAGGGAGGATGTGTAGGTATTCAAGTGGTTTGTTTGAAATTGGAGATTTGAAACGCTTAAGGGTAATGAGATTCGTAAGAATGACATGTGAGACAAGTATCCCCAGTAATTCGATGATTCAAATACTAATCTACCCTTACTTTAGCTAGTCCTCTCATAGTTGATCACTCAGGGACGAGTGATGGGTAAATTGACATCTACTATAACGACCTGATTCTGTCATTAAGGAAAAACTAATGAAGAAAGAATTGGGGTTTGGAAACTCTTTCGTAGTAACTTGAAACTTCCCAACTTAGTCGAATTTTTTTAAAAAATCAGAGTAATTATCTGATAATGAATAAGAGATCTAACAATAAAATTGATTACATGAGTGGATAACTAATATGATAAGGAATCCATATGTCATTAAAGAATTGCATTTGGGTGAGTAAAACTTCAAAAAATGATCTTAGCGTGAACAATAATATTCTGTCTCCGAGCAGGCCGCCAGAGCGGGATTAGGGCTGCTAGAGCAGGATGGGTACATCGTGGCGTGCTAGACACGATTTAAAGTCGCTAATAAACCCCTAAACAAACTTATTTGACTCTTTTTGTTTTTAGAGATAAGGAGACGACCCAGACGAGTTCTTGATAGTTTTTCATCATTTTGAGGCCAAATGTAAGATTTTAAGTTCCTGAACCCGTAATTGCTTCATTATAATGCATGTATATATCGCGGTAGATGATGATTGTAATTTCATGATGGTGTGATATATGTTTGTAATTGCTTCATTATAATGCATGTATGTATAGAGACGTTGCATTATTGATCACCCTAATCGTAAATGAGGATAATTGAATAATTATATGTCATGAATCGCATCTTGTTGTACGATCTTGATGATGTACTTGTGTTTGTGATTGTGGTGTATGAAAGAGATCTAATTGCCACGTTCCGACATAACTAACTTAGATCAGATTGCTATGTTCCGACATAACTAACTTAGATCAGATTTCTATGTTCCAACGTAACATTGGATCGGATATCCACGTTTGACACAAATATTAGATCGGATTTCCACGTTTCGGCTAACTAACTTGTATCAAATTGCCATATTCCGGCACAAATATGAGATCGGATTTTTACGTTTCGACATGTTAACTTTTTGGGTTTGGGTTCCATGAGAGAACCATTGAATTGAGTTGATGAGAGGACCATTGACACGTTATAGCTTATTGTTTTGAACATGGACTATGACTTATGACTTTTAAAATGGTTCTTCTTAGTGTGAGTGGGGGGATGAGAATTAATTCATGCATTGCACAACTGGACATTACGAGTGGTTGTGGTTTTGTTCGCTTACAGTATGAAGATTATGTTAATCAACGTTGTTTATATTCGGTATGTTACATGGTCGTATTGTTGTAATTACTTGTATATGTTTCACTTAGTGGGATAGTCGCGTGATCCTACTAGTACACGGTAGTGTGTACTGATACTGCACTTACTCTTATTTTTGTTGAGTACAGGACATCTTCATGCGGCTATTGACAGACCTCATTTAGAAGAACATTGATTGTTTGAATCCAAGAGTGAGCTAGTTCTTCCGGGCAGCCTTGGGTTCTCTATTTTGTTAAGTCCACTTTTTTCGGAATTCGACTATTTGTTTGAGGCGTTGTTAAGTTTCAGCGTTGTTAAATTTCAGAGTTGGTACAATGACTTTCAGGTTCTAGGTATTTAATTCCACATTTGTTTAGTTAATTAACTTACATCCGTAACTTAAATGTCTTAATTTTGATTTAGTTGCTCAATTTGAATTGTAATAGTGATTCTCCCACAGAATGGTTACTTTTGATGTGTCAATCACAACGATTTGGGTCATGACAGAAAGATACAAAAATAATTAAGTAGTTCAAACAAATGGCCAAAAATTAATTTGTCGATTTAATTTCTCCAAATTGTTTCCACAACCAAGTCACACCATTAACACCACACAACCCTCCAAACCCAAGTCACACTATTAACACTCCACCCCACCCCTACCCCCCACCCAAAAAAAATATATAAAATCAATTCACACTATTTGACATCTCATATTTTGTTTGTTATGTTAAGTGTGTATGTATGTTTGTTTTTCGTCTTTTCCATGGGTATGAGGTATAGTGTGTTAGAATAAATATTTTGGGGGAAATTAATATTTATCAAATTTAAAATATATTAAAAGATAATGGTGAAGTTTAATATTTACGCACGAAAACCAGCCACAATATATAGTAGCAATGTAACACTAAAGTACAGAATAATTCATGGTGTTGTCTAAACACATGTTCACACATAAGTGATTTGTCGTACTTGGATCATTTTAACTACACAAGGTACAATTTAATTACTTGAATTTTAATCACCTATCAAATAACCCTTAAATACTTAAACTTAATGAAAATCTTGATTGGAATTTTATATATATATATATATATATATATATATATATACACACTTGTTAAGAATTTTATAAAAAATATGTGAGTTACTGTGTATGTAACAATTACTAATAAATTATTGCTAAAATTAAGTAAAATGATATTGTAGGAAAAAAAGTAATTTACCCTGATAATAGTTGTTGCTAAAAATATTCGTAAAAGATTATTAACCAATTTTCTTGTCTACGTTTTTTTTTGCAACAATTAAATTTATTGAGAAATGAATAATTTCTTGCAACAATATTTTTATTGCTAAATAATCGCATGTCATAATGATGTGATTTTTTACCAATAAAAATTTGTTTATCTCAATAGCTTTTCTTGTTGTATTAATAATTAGCTTTCAGTAACAATATTATTTAGGGAAAATTGAATGAAATAGTAAATTATTAATTCAAATTAATTGTTATAGGTATAGTTTATTTTAATTGTAATTCACAACAAATATTTCATTTTTTGACATCTTTTTCAGTATACAATTGTATACGATTAGTCATTTTTGGTAAACAATTAGCCTTTTATACATTTCGTATAAAATGCGTTTATATTTGTATAAAGCGAGAAAAAGTGTATGTACAAATATATATACATATGTTTTCGTCCTATACACTTATAATTGTAAAATACATTGTATAAATGAATTTATAGAAAACTGAACAATTTGTATAAAATTGAATGTTTATAGCAAATTATACAAATCATAGCAAACATAAAATTTGTTATGAAGCACAATTATGAGAACTATTGTTATAACATACAAATATAATTTTTATGTTTGCTATATATGCAAAAATTTCGTTTATTTACCGTTGCATAATCTTTTTCCAATGATATTTACATAAACACTTCAACTTTCTTTTTCTTATTGCCAATAGCACTTCTGGCAACAATATTGAAATATCAATACAAGAAAATTGTTGCAATATTCCTACATTCTTATAGCTCGATTCAGAATTTTATGTAATATTTTATCACTCATATTATAATTAAAAATAATATTCTCTATATTACAATATTATATATTACTATTTTTTCTTATATTATAATTATTATTACTATTATCATATTATTATACACATTTCTTAAAATTTTAATTACATTTTTAATTTTAACAAAATTATATATGTATTTGTACTTCTGCACTCAACTAATGATTATATTTATCATTATTTTAAACTTTTTTATCAGTATCATCTTATATTCTCGTGGTAATGTTTTAATATTTAATTAATATACATAATTAAAATTATCAAGCTCTTTTAGAAAAATTGGTTGAATTATGTTAACTTTTAGCCAAAATTCACATCTACTTTTAACTCATAAATTGATCCAATTCATGATCCATCTTAGAAAAACATAAAATCCAACCCAATTGATCCTCATAAATTTCGACTTTCATTTTATTTAACTAGGTGACTCACATTCCTCTATCGTAAGCCCTAATTTATTTTACTTTCTCCAATCGCCCCCAACTATCCTATTTCTCTCCCTTTCAGCCAAAAGCCCTAACAACTCTTCAAGCACTGACTGTTCCCCTGTAAATTTGTATGTCCTTATCATTTCAAAATTTCCTTTTCAGTTACCATTTATTATGAAATTTAGGAATATACGTAAATCTAAGAGGATGTTTCCTCAAAATCGTCCACAAAAGGAGTGGAGATGAAGAAATCACAAAACATGATTGAAATTATTTCAAGATTGGTTAAATGGGGTAACTGTATTTATTTGCTCATTGAATGTGGAATGATTTGATTTTTCTTTGTATGATTTATTTAAACAATATTTTCTAATTGTTATTGAAAAGGAAAATGAGGAAGGAGATTACAAGTGGGAAATCGAACTTTCATCAACAAATTTTCAGGTAGTCAACCAACTTAGCTACTAAAATTTCCTTTAATACCATATATTTAGTATTTTTCCATTTTATGTGTCTGCGTTTTCTTATTATACTTTTAACAAGCTTTGTGTTTGATCTCAATTCTAAAATTCCTAATTTGAAAGTCGTACTCATACACAAAAGCATAAATACACAAAATTATTGAATTGATATTCCATCAGTGTTAGTGTGATACATTTATAATAAAAAAAGAACGACTTTTTTCTCTTTTCTATCTACCTTTTTTTCTAATCATTTATCTGTTTCTAATACGAAAAAACAACTAAACTCTAAAGTCACGTTTCGATAAAACCAATCATCCTTAGAATCAAGTCCTTTAGTTGACTCAAATTCATTCTCTTGATCATCCCTCTATAGCCGATAGAAATTAAATTTGTCATCATTCTTCTTAAAATTATCCGTCTAATTATCATATGGGAAGGCTCTATTTTAATATCATCGTCGTCATATGTGTACTCATCTTCGAAAAAGTTGTACTCCCTCTATTTAAAAAAGAATGTCCAATTTCTATTTTAGTGTGGTTAAGAAGAATGACTCATTTCCTTCTTTGACAACAAATTAGGTCTAATTTCCACATGACATGTTTATGGCCACAATATTAAAGGGCATTTTGTTGGGTTATGGGTCTTTTTTTCCCTTCCTATGTGGATAAATAAAAGCCCAATTTGGACCAACCCATTTTTGTCCATAAGCCCATTCTTATGAGGCAAATATAAGCCTATTTTAGGTCCTATTTTCAGATTTTTTAGAGAGTTTTTCAGCAGCCAAAAGAGAGAAAAAAGAGAGAAATTCGCAGTCAAAAATCCAGCCATAACAACCAACTTCAAATTGCGATTCCCGCTTCATTTCTTGTCCGATTGAGCTGATTTTTGGACAGCATATTATCTTCATCTCAATCTTTGATTAGGAACTGACAGAGTTGGATTTGGTGGTCTGCAGCTTCAGTTTTGCTATCGTGAACAGTAGCTGCGAAATTGGTGATTTTGCTCTTTTAATTCTCTAGATTTGGTGCAATCTTATTTTGTTGTTGCTCGTTGTTTGGCACTTGTTTTGTGGCCAATTTTGGAGAACAATATTGTAACTCTTGGTGATTATAGTGGAGCTTTTGGTCCCGTGGTTTTTTACTCTTCACATCGAAGGGTTTTCCACGTAAATCTTGGTGTCTTGTGTGATTGGTTTATTATTGTCTTGTTATATTTGTTTGGTTGAATTACTTGCTGCCTTACTATCATATTGCTTGTGGTTGTTTGTCTTCTCTTGGTTCAAATCGAAAAGGGAAAGTATAGACTTGGGTATTCTTCCGCTGTTATCCTGTCAGGCATTCTTTGTTAGTGCCTTGTCTTTCCCAACAAAGTGGTATCAGAGCATTGGTTATTGTTGATTGTAGTTTTGAATGATGGAGGCAAATATGAACAAATGGATGTTAAAACTGCTTTCCTCCATGGTGACTTAGATGAAGAAATTTATATGGAGCAACCGGAAGGTTTTGAAGTCAAGGGTAAAGAGAATTATGTTTGCAAATTGAAGAAGAGCTTGTATGGTTTGAAACAAGCTCCCAGGCAGTGGTACAGGAAGTTTGGTTCTTTTATGAGTCAGCAGGGCTTCAAGAAGACTTCTTCAGACCATTGTGTTTTTGTGCAAAAGTTCTCTGATGGTGACTTTATTATTGTGTTGCTTTATGTTGATGACATGCTTGTTGTTGGTCATAATACTTGCAAAATTCAGAAGTTGAAGCAAGAGTTGAGTAAGTCTTTTGCTATGAAAGACTTAGGACCAGCAAGGCAGATTCTTGGCATGCAGATTGTCCGTGATAGAAAGGCCAAGAAATTGGTATTATCACAAGAGAAGTACATTCAGAAAGTACTTAGCAGATTCAGCATGGACAAAGCTAAGGTTGTCAGTACACCTTTAGCTATGCACTTCAAATTGAGCACGAAACAGTGTCCTTCTAGTGATGATGAGAAGGAAGATATGAAGAAAGTTCCTTATGCTTCAGCTGTTGGTAGTTTGATGTATGCGATGGTTTGTACAAGACCGGATATTGCTCACGCTGTTGGAGTTGTTAGTCGTTTTCTTTCTAATCCGGGAAGAGAACATTGGAATGCTGTGAAATGGGTTATGAGATATCTTTGTGGCACTTCTAGTCTGAGTTTGTGTTTTGGTACAGGGAAGCCTATTCTTTGTGGTTATACTGATTCAGACATGGCTGGTGATGTTGATACTCGCAAGTCTACTTCAGGGTACTTGGTTACTTTTGCAGGGGGAGCTGTGTCTTGGCAATCTAGGTTGCAAAAATGTGTTGCTCTATCTACTACAGAAGCTGAGCTTATTGCTGTCGTTGAAGCTTGTAAAGAATTGCTTTGGATGAAGAGATTCTTGGGGGAGCTTGGTTGTGCTCAAGAGAGGTATGTGCTTTATTGTGACAGTCAAAGTGCTATACATCTTGGCAAGAATTCTACGTTTCATGGTCGGTCTAAACACATTGATGTGAGATACCATTGGATTCGAGATGTGTTGGATTCTAAGTTGCTTGAGCTTGAAAAGATTCATACAAATGAAAATGGTTCCGATATGATGACTAAAGCTCTGCCAAGAGGGAAGTTTGAAGATTGTTGCATGGTCGCCGGGATGGCGGTCTCCTCCACATAGTCGTGAGGGGGAGAATTGTTGGGTTATGGGTCTTTTTTTTCCCTTCCTATGTGGATAAATAAAAGCCCAATTTGGACCAACCCATTTTTGTCCATAAGCCCATTCTTATGAGGCAAATATAAGCCTATTTTAGGTCTTATTTTCAGATTTTTTAGAGAGTTTTTCAGCAGCCAAAAGAGAGAAAAAAGAGAGAAATTCGCAGTCAAAAATCCAGCCATAACAACCAACTTTAAATTGCGATTACCGCTTCGTTTCTTGTCCGATTGAGCTGATTTTTGGAAAGCATATTATCTTCATCTCAATCTTTGATTAGGAACTGACAGAGTTGGATTTGGTGGTCTGCAGCTTCAGTTTTGCTGTCGTGAACAGTAGCTGCGAAATTGGTGATTTTGCTCTTTTAATTCTCTAGATTTGGTGCAATCTTATTTTGTTGTTGCTCGTTGTTTGGCACTTGTTTTGTGGCCAATTTTGGAGAAAAATATTGTAACTCTTGGTGATTATAGTGGAGCTTTTGGTCCCGTGGTTTTTTACTCTTCACATCGAAGGGTTTTCCACGTAAATCTTGGTGTCTTGTGTGATTGGTTTATTATTGTCTTGTTATATTTGTTTGGTTGAATTACTTGCTGCCTTACTATCATATTGCTTGTGGTTGTTTGTCTTCTCTTGGTTCAAATCGAAAAGGGAAAGTATAGACTTGGGTATTCTTCCGCTGTTATCCTGTCAGACATTCTTTGTTAGTGCCTTGTCTTTCCCAACACATTTTTATGCATTTGACATAACTTTTATTTAGAACCACAAGATTAAAAAGTCTTATTTCTTCCTTAAACTCCGTTTCCAATCAAATTAGGTCATTCTTTTTTAAACGAAGAAAATATTTATTTTCATTGGACAATGAAGCTTTGTTCATTGGTATGAAATTTTTGTCTTGCGTCATGATTACTGTCATAACGATGAATTTGAAAGTCATATTCATCTTCTACTTTTTCCTCGTTACCTAAATTTTGAAACTCCATTTCATGCTTTTGAGGAAAATACACTTCGCTTCCCTGAAATTCTTCAACCATAAAAAGAAAAAAAATGAAATATTTTATTTGGAACAAGAATATTTGAAGTTGAATTTATAGGGAAAAAAAAGAGGGGGGGGGGGGGGGGGGGGGGGGAGGGGAAGATAAGGGATATATATATATATATATATATATATATATATATATATATATATATATATATTTCATCATATCATATTCATTCATATTTAAAAGTGGAAATGTTTTGAGTTCAAAGTTAAATTACGAAAATGTCCTTCACCAAATAAAATGTTATAACACATGAAATTAATTAAATAATAAATGCACATACAAAATTTATTTGATTATTTTCTCCATCTTCAAAAATAAAACTGAAAAAGAAAATAATTGTGAAACTAGAGAATTCATGTACTCATTTCATTTGTATTACAATATCAAAACATAGTGAAACTTTAGATGAAAAAGAAGATGGAACATCATTTCCAAGTGATAAACATTAAACAATGAAGAAGTAGGAAAGTCATTACTAATTCATGAATTACCATTAAGAAAATAACTTTTACAATAAATAATAAACAGTACATGTTCTATGCATAATGTATTAATGAAGTGTCAAATATTAATTCATTATTGCGATTGTATCAGCAAAATATATATATATATATTTTGTAGAATTTTAAAAGTTCTATAGTAATTAAATGTAGGCTGATTTATTTTAATAAAGATAATCAATAAATCTGTTAAAGGAATACCAAAAAAGTTTTTAAACATCCCTCTTGATTATTGAACAACCAAAAAAGCTCCAAAAAAATCAGTTAAATAATTCAAGAGAAACTGTAGAACATAGCAGAAGAAAAAAAATCGAGAAGTTCTTCTGCTAGCCCAAGACCGTTAACTAAGATTCAATATTCGACTAAAGAAGATGAAACTAGAAAGAACTTGTTGGGTTTTAAAAGGTGTGAATGAAAAATGAAGAGTTGCGACTTTTATGAAGGTTGCCACTTTTATGATAAGTTGCGTCTTTCATGAAAAGTTGTGACTTTTATGGAAAGTTGTGACTTTTATTAAAGATGAGGACCTTTCCAAAAGATTGTGGCTTGTCCAAAGGTTTGTGACCTTTACGGTAAGACACAATTAGAGCCTTTCCGCACTACCATTTGTTTTCTATAAATTCAGGGATTTCCTCTCATTTTAAAAATAAAATTTCTGGATTTTTTCTACTACTTCTAAATCTAGTATTCTAAGTGTACTTTAGTGCTGTTGAGTGGCTCGCTGACACCAGTGTTTTTGGTATCAATACACGGGTGATTGAGATTATTCTATCGTGGGAGGACATATTCCAAATCAAACCTTGGATACTATTAAAAACGGGAATAACTTCCTTAAGGGGACAGTGTACATTCAGTGAGTTTGGTCTTCTTTCTATTTTTTTTAGATTCTGGTATGTGTTATAAATTTTCGATTTGTGAATTAACTTCTATTCTTCTGTTCTTCACTGGTTCATTAAGACTTTGATAACTTCATGTTTCTGCAAAATTTGTTGGAATCAGTAAGATTCTTCTTTAAGAAAAAATATTTCGTATATTTTTCTAATCTGTTTCTGATCTAGTTTCTCTACTACTTGTAATTTCCTAGATGTAAAAATGTTCTTAAACTTTATTGTGTATTATCAAGTTCTTCAAAGTTTTGTTCTAAGTATCATAGGAATACAAAATGAACAACAATATTAAGAAAATTATTATATTGTTAGTATCTTTTGTATTCTACTGATTGAAAGAATCTGATCATGTAAGTAGAAGATTCGTTGCTTTCTTTAGAAAGGTCGAAGTGAGAATGTAACAGAAAAAATTTGTGGTATTTCGATTAAAGATTACCAGGTAACCTTCTTATTATATTGTCTAAGAAGAAAAATAGTTTTTAAGAGTTATCATCTTTGATTTTTTATCATTGCAGAATGAAATTTACTTGGCAAATATTTGCCTTTAAAATTCTTTAGTTTGCAAAACTGAGAGATGCATATTTTTGTTTGATAAGATAGTATGTCAAAATGTTATAGTTGGAAGACTATTTGATAAGAAAAACATTTCTATGTGATAAAAGATTTGTTTGATTCAGTTTGGAGACTAAAATTTTTTTTTTAGTAGTTTTGTACTCACCAAGTCTGTGGTGTACTTTTGATTTTCAATAAATTTCAGTATGTCAATTTGTGGTAGAGAAAAAAGACCACTGAATTAGAGTTGGTGAGGTTGTGCCTCTATGGAATGAACTTTGACACTACGTAAATATTGTCAAAGATAATTGAAAAATCTATAATTCTTTCGTAGAATAATAGTTTCAAAATAGGTTTCATACGGCCAATGACATTTTAATAGACTGGGAAATATGACGAAAATTTATTTTCAAATATTTGAATTTTTTTTAGATTACATTTAAGATGTGGGGTTTCTTTGCTTATGATAAAAGTAAAATTAGACTTGGTGTCTAATTCTATTTTGGAGAAAAAGATATGAAATTCAATGATACTTCTGTAATATGTTAGACCCACAAAATTCTTTAAGTCTATTTGGTATTGTGGTTGTTGAGTTTCTCTATTACTAGTATATGGTGTTACTAGTATGAAACTATCAAATTATATGTATACTTGTTCAAAATGATTGGATTCTTTTATGAAAAAGTGTCACTTAACATGTTGTGATTTTTCATGTAAAGATATGTCTATAATGTATAGACATGAATATTGGTGAATAGTCCTTTTTCATGCTTTGCAAAGGAAGCATTTGGACTGTATCGCCTTTATTGGACCTGATGAAACTTTGTTCATGGGTAGCTCTATAACAATAAATTGAAAGTTATGGAAAGGTCCTTATGAAAAGGAAATTTTACAAGGTGTTGACTCCAAACAATGTTTGTATTACACAAAATTGTAAGACATTGAATTTTTTTTGAGAAATAAGCTACCTCGCGAAGGGCTTTTCAAAATTATTTGTCTATACTTGCTTGAGTCAAAGTTTATGACATGAGCACTTGGGGCATGTCAATTAAAAATAAAAATCTTGTAAAGAAAACTGATCAAGTTAGAAGGTTTGTCTAACTTTGAGTGCAACAAATAAAAATGTCAAGTTTGTGTGCTATCTAAGTATGCTGAGCATTTTTATAAATATGTTGAAAAGAATTCTAATTCCTTAGAATTGATTTACACTGGCATTTGTGATATGAAGTCAATATCATCTCGTGGTGGAAAAACGTATCTCGTTACTTTTATCGACAATTGCATTAGAAACGATTATTTCTATTTGTTTAATGGTAAGGATGAAGCAATAAAAACGTCTAGACAATATAATATCGAAGTTGAATATCAATTGGAAAAAAGATAAGAAGTTATAGGAATGGAGAGTATAAATTTCATTTTGAAGAAATGTGTTTGAAAAGTGAAATTATATATCAATTTGCTTCCCTATTCACCTTAATCCAATGAAAAACTGAACATTGAAAGAAATGTGGAGGCATTATTTATATATTCGGGGTTACCACAAAACTTTTGTGGAGGAACTATCCTTACTGCAAAAGGGAACAATAGTTTTTTTGTCTTTTCATAAAAAATCATTTTTGTTTGTTCAGGATACAATCTATTCCATATGAGAAATTGAAAGGAAGGAAATTCAACTTGAAATATTTCAAGTGTGGGGGTGTAACCAAAGTCCAAGTTCCTATTCCTAAAAGGATTGAAATAGGGCCTAAGACTGTGGACTGTAAAATTAGACTTGAGTAGTCTAGTAAAAGCTCTAAATGACATTGGAATGAACAAGAGGATAATGTACTTAATAAAGAGATTCAAAGGCGTAGTAAATGTCAAGGGACATATTCCTCGAATATGATTTTGTAACATTTCTTGTGTCTTATGTAGACTCATCCTTTTGGAAAAATGGTGTCAATAATGAGATTGATTTAATCATAAGCAATCATCTTCCTAGAGGAAATAAACTTTTTGATTTAAAGTGAATCCTCAAAAGGAAAATGAAAATCGATAGAACTGTTGACAAATATAGAGCAAGACTTTGTGTCAAATGCTTTAGAAAAAAAGAAGGTTTTGATCTTGTTGATATATATAGTCGCCAGTAAGTAGAATTACATCCATTCGGATGCTAATATTATCAGTTATTCTATATGACCTCCAAATTCATCAAATGAATGTGAAAACAATTCTCTTAAATGGGGAATTGGAGAAAGAAATTTACATGGAACGTCCCAAGGGTTTTATGGTTCCTGTTAAATAAAAGAAAGTGTCCGAACTTGTTAAGTCATATTATGGACTAAAACAAGCACCCAAACAATGACATAAGAAATTTTATCGACTCTTGTTGGAAAATAGATTTAAGAATGATAGAGGTGTACTTGTGTTCACGTTAAAATCACAAGGTCATTGTTTGTTTGTATATAGGTGATATGTTGATCATCAATAGAGACAAAAATGACATCGATGCTGCTAAACGTATGCTAGATAGCAAGTTTGGAATGAAATATCTTGGAGTTGCTGATGCGATCTTAGGTATAAGAATCCTTAAAACTCCGTGATTTTTAGCATTTTCACGACCTCATTGCATTTAAAATGTACTTGACTAGTTCAAATATTTGAATTTAAATAATGTCAAGTCTCCAATAATGTGATCTTTGCATTTCAAAAGATTGAAAGTGAAAGTGACTCACAATTTCATTGTGCTAGAGTATTGGGAAGTACGATGTATATCATGTAGTGTGCGCGATCAAATATAATATTTGTTATTAATGAAATGATCCTGTTCACAAGTGATCCCAATATAACTCTTTAGATGACGATAAAAAGTGTTTTTGAGTATTAGAGAAATACTTAAAACTATGTCTTGTATTATAACAATATTTAGTAGTATTGAAAGAGTGTAGTGATGTAAATTGGATCACCGGACAAATGAAGTAAAATCCACGAGTGGATATGTATTTATTCTTGGTAGAGGATCAGTCTCTTGAAAATATTTCAAAAGAGACATGTATCACTAGCTCTACAATGATCTCTAAGCTTAGTTCTCAAGATAAGGTAGGTGAATAAGTTGAATGACTATAATTGAATTATCATAATTCACTATGTAAAGTCAAATGATAATATGTCAGATCACTTACAAAAGGACTAACTAGAGAGAAAGTTGAGAGATCATCTAAGGGAATGAATATATGGCTTAGGACAAGTCAGCATAGCGGTAATTCTATCTGGCAGACTGGAGATCCAAGAACTAGATTCAAGGAGAAAAACAAAATTGTGAATGATGGTTCGACACTGTCAACCAACTCAATCCATTCTCATAATGAAGACAATGCTCAGAAAAAGGATACAACATTAAGGCTTTTTAATGAGATGATTGTCAAAGTCCTTCTCTCTATACACTCATAAAACCAAGAGGTTTCCTGGCTGAAATGAACACAACTGTAAGAACCATAAATGATAAAGGGTTAATTGTGTGATATGGTTGTAGGTATACACCACATCTGGACGGTTCAAAGATATCACATCTATTGATTGACCGAGTATATTCGACATATGTTTACTATGAAAAGTCCAAGGGGAAACCTACTTATCTAGATGCGTATATGTTAGGTTGTGGAGCCTGATTAATATATATAATTATTTACGCGGTTTAAATTTTAGGATTTACTATTTATTCTCCATTATTCTCTGTAACCAAAAATACTCTGATTTATTAATATAAATATACCCCACCGCCGTGGTAGTTTACTCACGGGGTGTTACCACAAAATATTGGTTTTTCTCTTTTTCTCTCTAGATCTCTCATATCTTTCTCTTGAAATTTATTGTGTTCTTCATTCATCAAGTGTGTGTGCTTGAATTCGATCCTTACAATTAATTCTTGCTTGTAAACTACATACTTGTCTGTTTTTTTGTCTTGGAGTCATTTCCCATTCATTTGAGGGATTGTTGGGTTTTAAAAGGTGTGTATGAAAAATGAAGAGTTGCGACTTTTAGGAAAACTTGCAATTTTTATGAAAAGTTGTGACTTTTATGAAAGGTGAGGACCTTTTTAAAAGATTTGTGACCTTTCCTGTAAGGCACAATAGGAGCTTTTTTGCACTACCTTTTGTTTTCTATAAATTGAGGGATTTCCTCTCAGTTAAAAATAAAATTTTAGGACTTCTTCTACTACTTTTAAATCTAGTATTCTAAGTGTACTTTACTGTCATTGAGTGGCTAGCTGACACCAGCGTTTTGGGTATCAATATACTGGTTATTGAGATCATTCTATCCTGGGAGGACATATTCTAAATCAAACCTCGGATACTAGAGGGGGATAATTTCCTTAAGGGGACACTGTGCATTTAGTGGGCTTGATCTTTTTTCAAATTTTTTTTCCAGATTTTGGTATGTGATACAAATTTTATATTTGTGAATTAATATCTATTCTTCTGTTCTTCACTGGTTCATTAAAACTTTGGTAACTTCGTGTTTTGCGCAAAGTTTGTTGGAATCAGTAAGATTGTTTAAACACAAATTGACAACAATTCTTCTTTAAGAAAAATATTTCGTGTATTTTTTCTAATCTGTTTCTAATCTAGCTTCTCTACTACTTTTAATTTTCTAGTTGTAAAAATGTTGTAAAACTTTGTTGTGTATTATCAAGTTCTTCAACATTTTGTTCTAAGTATCCTAGGAATAAAAAACGGACAATAATACTTTTTTATGGAAGAAGACTCTTAAATTGTCTTTGTTTTCGGGTTGTTCACGATTCTAGATACTAAGAATGTTAGACTATTCTAATCATTTTATAAAATGTATCTTTTAAATATTTAATAATCCTCGTAGATCCATGAAACTTACGCCCGTGTTTCGGGGCTTACGCCTCGCCCTGTAGGGTATAAATTGCTTCGCCTCATGGCCCTTCCTTTTAAAATACTGTATATAATTGTCAACAATTACATTGAAGTTGACAATAATAATGTGAAATAAGTATCATCAAGACAACTCTTCAGTTTTCAAATGCTTGGACTTCTGCTAAATAACTTTTTATCTTCCAATATCTTTATTACATATTATAATGCATATTTGAATACCTTTTTAAAATGTTTCCATTTATATCTAGTTTCGTATTTATTTATTAGAATATATTTTTTATTTTGTAAATAAAAAATAATATTTAAATGAAAGACAAAATGGTAATCCAAATTTGAGTTAGGAGCTTCCTGTAATATATGATATGATATGATTACTAGGTTAATCTACCACCAAACCAATCTTGTTTATAGAAGAAGACTCTTTTATGTTGGTTTGTTCTTCGGTTGTCTTGGATTATTTACAAATGACTAGACACCCTTGTTTAATTTGTTTAGAGATGATTCTAGAAACTAAGGATGTAAAACTATTCTAATCGTTTTTACAAATATTTCTCTTAAATATCCAATACTCTAGACTATTTAGTTTTTTCTTAATTACAAATATCAAAGACATTTTACAAAATTCTTGAAAGTCCTACCAAATATCTAGGATATTTTTTGTACCTCCAAAAACTCAATTTTACTTTTTCACAAATCTCTGATGGACAATAGCTAACTTAACATCGGAGAGTTGTATCTTGTTCTTCCTTTGCTTTCCCATTTCGGTCGTAGGAAGAAGATTACCTCGGCGTAAGGAGTTTCACCACTAATATGTGATGAGAGGTTTTTGTGAAAAATTAAAATTGATTTTTTGGAGGTGCCAAAAATATCTTAGATATTTAGTAGAACTTTCTAGAATTGTGTAGCATAAATTATTTGATGTTTGTACTTAAGAATAATCTAGATAGTATATTTAAGAGAGATATCTGTAAAAACTATTAGAATAGTCTAACATCTTTAGTATCTAGAATCATCCCTGAATAATTATAAATAAAGGTGTCATAGTCATTTGTAAATAACCCAAAACAACCTAAGAACAAACCAAAATAAAAAAGTCTTCTTCTATAAACCAGATCGGGTTGGTGGTAGATTCAACTAGTCTATAATATCATATCATATCATATATTATTATAAGTGAAAACTCCTAACTGAAAGTTGGATTATCATTTTGTCCTTCCTTTAAATATTATTTTTATGAACAAAATAAAAAATATATTCTTATAACTAAATAAAAAACTAGATATAAATGGAAATATTTTCAATGTATTCAAATGTGCATTATATTATGTAAAAAAGATATTGAAAGATATAAAGTTATTTAGTGAAAGTCCAAGCATTTAAAAACTGAAGAGTTATCTTGATGATACTTATTTCACATTATTATGGTAAACTTCAATGTAATTGTTAACAATTATATATAGTGTTTTAAAAGGCAGGGGCGTGAGGCGAGACAATTAATACCGTACGGGGTGAGGCGTAAGCCCCGAGACACGGGGCATAAGTTTCATGGATCTACCGGGCGTAGTTATATATATATATATATATATATATATATATATATATATATATATATATATATATATATATATATATATATATATATTACTAATAAAATAAGCAAAAGTAAATCTTTCAATGATTTATGATTTTTATTTGAGATAAGTATTAATAATCAATATTGAAGAAAAAAAAGTATTATAATTACTATTTTGAAAAATATCATTACACCACGCATAAAAAATATGATTTGAATAAAAAAAGATTAAAAAAAATAACGTTTGGGCATACATTTTTATGCCTAGGACTTACGTTTTTATGCTAGAGTCTTATACCTCAAATTTTAGGACTTACACCTTATAAATCTACATCTTTAATTTATTCTCGCCCGAGACTTGCCTTGAGACTCACCCCAAAAACGTTATTGAAAGCACTAATTATATATATGGGGATATTCATGAATTATTTGATAAGCATACCGAAATAGTGAATGCAAGTATGGGAGTCAAGCCACTCAAGAATTATTTTTTCATGCTCTCTTTTACTATTAAGTTTGATTAAACAAATAATATCTTTCAATTTCCTTAAATAATCATTTCATATTTATTTTTTTGAATTTTTGACCCAGAAAGTAGTTTCACATGTATTCACCATCTTGAAATGTGTATAGATATTTACTTATGAATCATGAGTTGAAATACGAAGGTTAAATTATCTAATTATTTTATATTATTTCCTGAAATCAAATAGAATATTTTAAAATTATTTAAAATAAATTTTATGTATTTATAATTACAATTAAAAGAGAAAGGAAATTCACTTTTAATTATTCCTTGTTTGAAGATAATCCTTTTATTTATTTTCTTTTTCTGAATGAAAATGTGGAAGTAAGAAAGATAAGTAGAAGGAACATAAAGGATAGGGGATGACAGGAGTTAAGGCAAAGGATGCAGAATAGTAATTTTAGCAGAAAACAATAATAAAATAAGAAATGAAGATTAAAAAAATGAAAATATGATAAGAACTATGAAAAATAATCATGACCAAACTATTGTAATTTTTTGTTCATGCTACAAAGTAGAATAGACACACTATGTCATGTGATTGTAATATGAAGACAACTGATATACTTGTTACAAATAACTATGGTAATTTAAATTTTGGTACAAATTAAGAAGGTATGTTATGTGTGTATTGTCCTAATTTAATCGGTATTAAAATAATTTGAATCATATTTTGTGATATCTTCATCTTCATTTTTTTCTGGACAATTGTTGAGAAAGCAACCTCTCATGGTTATGTATATTCATTCAAAATTTCAAAGTAAATGGATTACTGAAAAAAGAAGAAGAAAATAATAAAAGAATTCAAAAATGACAAGAACAAGCAAACTGACTTGAAGAGTAGTTCGGGCTTTAGGCTGAAAGAGGGAGAAATAGGAAAGTTAGGCAGCAATTGGTGAAAATAAAAAAAAATGGGGCTTAGAAAAAAGTAATATTCTGTTGCCTGGTTAAATAGAATGAAAGACAAAGTTTACGAGGGTCACGCACTCCCCCACACACCATAACCAGGTATGTCATGATCGATATGCCTGTTTGGCAGCTGCACTATTTTTCCTTTTTTGATCATTTTTTTGTTTTAATTTGTTTGTCTTGTTTTTATGTTTTTTAAATATTTAAAAATTATGTAATATATTGTTGCAAATATTTGTTAGAAAATCAGAAATTATTGATTCTAATAAATTGTTCAGAAACACGAAGTAACTAAAATTTATAGGAGTAGTAAGAAAGATAAACATAAATTTAATTCATAAAAAATCTGTAAAACGTAGAAGAATGTGAATAAAGTTTTAACAAGAAAAGATCAAGTCCACTGAAATCACAGTGTCCCCTTAGGGAAATTATACCCCTTTAGTGTCTGATGTTTAATTTGGAATATAACCTCGTAGGGTAAAGCAATCTCAATCACTAGAGTATAGATACCAAAAACTCTGGTGTCAGCGAACCAATCAACAACAGGAAAGCACACGAAGAAAATTTTTGTGCAGAAGAAGAAGAAGAAACTCAGAAAATTCGTTAGTAAATATTCTGAAGAATGAATGGTATTTATAGGCAATAAGAACAGGTTCCGAAAGGTTGCAACCCTTTCATAATCCACACGACCATTAATGAAAGTTTGCAACCTTTCAAATTGTACAAACTGTTTCTGAAAGTTGCAACCTTTCGGATTAGTAATGGCAAGAATTTTTAAATAAAAAATGGAAAAGTTTAAATAAAACTGGTCGCGCGCGAATTCAAGTCGGTCGGGTTAATCAACTAAAAAATTAAAATGTTTCGATTAATTTCAACTAAATAATTGAAAATGTCTACTAATTAATTGAAAACACTTTTGGAAATTTAATTTAATTAATTAAATAATTAAAATAAACTTTGTTAAAAAATAATCTCTCGATCAATCATTTGCCAAAGTCGTAGTCGTAGCCAAAGCTGAGCTCGAGCGACGACGATGATAGCGGGGGGGGGGGGGGGGGGGGGACGGGGGAGGTCCCTCTTTCCATCCCTTTTAACAATTAATAGGAGTGTTTCTTTATTTAAACTCTCCTATTTTTCTTTCCACCATCGATGAGGGACAAGTACCTTTTCATTAAAGCATAAAAAGACTTTCCAAGTTCTTTTCTTTCCCTCTATTTCCCATCAATTCTCGCAGCATACCCAACAATCCTCCACATTGATGGGCAATGGTTATAACATAGGAATGCATGGACAATTGTATACATGCAAGGATTAATTGCATCTGGATAAGTAGGTTACCCTTTGGACTTTCCGTAGTGAACATATGTCGGATATACTCGGTCAATCAGTAAATGTGATATCTTTGAACCGTCGAGCTTTGGTGTATACCTAGACAACCATATGTCACACAATTAACCCTTTACAGTTTATGGTTCTTACAATTGTGTTCGTTTCAGCCATGAACACCTCCTGGTTTCATGAGTGTATAGAGAATAGACTTTTGACATAAAATTCTCTTTGAAGCGGCTTACACTTCACACTCATATAGGTGATTTCTAACCGTGTCATCTCGTAGATACACTATTTGATCAAATCTACCAAACTTAGCAAATCATTAAAAACTTTAAGCTTTATTACCTCATTAACAAATCTTAAAGTCTTAACCTTGTTCCTGAACATTGTCTTCATCATGAGAATGAATTGAATTAATTGAGAAAGTAGAACCGTTAGCCACAACATTGTTTTTCTCTTTGAATGTAGCTCTTGGGATCTCCAATCTGCTAAATAGAGTTACCATCATGCTGACTTGTCCTAAGCCGTAAACCCATTCCCTTAGATGATCTTTCAACTGTCTCTCTCACTAGGCCTTTCGTTAGTGGATCTGACACATTATCGCTTGACTTTACATAGTCAATTGTGATAATTCCACTAGAGAGCAGTTTTCTGACGGTGTTATATCTTCGTCGTATATGACGATACTTTCCATTGTACTTGACGCTACCTGCCCTACCTATTGTTGCTTGACTATCGCAATGTATGCAAATATGTCCAACAGGTTTGGTCCTGAATGGAATATCCTCTAGGAAGTTCCGGAGCCATTCTTCACCAGCTTTATCAAAAGCAATGAATTCAGATTCCATTGTGGAGCGAGCAATACATGTCTGTTTGGACGATTTCCAAGAGAATGCTCCTCCACAAAGTATGAACACATAACCACTTGTGGATTTTACTTCATTTGATCCGGTGATCTAATTTGCATCACTATATTCTTCGATCACAACAGGATATTTATTATAATGCAAAGCATAATGTTGTGTATATTTTAGATAACCTAAAACACGTTTTATCGTCATCCAGTGAGTTTGATTCAGATTTACTATTGAACCGACTCAGTTTGCTAATAGCACATGCTATATCTGGTCGCATACAATTGATAATATACATCAAACATCCCAACGCTCTGGCATATTCCAATTGAGAGTCACTTTTGACCTTCATTCTTTTTAAATGTACAACTTAAATCAATTGGAGTTTTGACAATATTGAAATCCACGTAATTGAACTTATCCAAAAATCTTTCAATATAATGAGATTCAGTTAATGCTACTCCTTGTGGAGTTTTGATAATCCTGACCTCTAGGATCAAATCAGCAACTACTAAGTCCTTCATATCGAACTTGCTACATAGCATGCACTTAGTAACATATATATCAACAATGTCTTTACTCATTATTAATATGTTGTCAACATACAAACAAACAATGACTTCATGATTCATAACATTTTTAATGGAAACACATTTATCACATTTGTTAATCTTTAATCCATTTGCCAACATTGTTTGGTCAAATATAGCATGTCATTGTTTGGGTACTTGCTTGAGTCCATAAAGTGACTTTACAAGTCTGCCCACTTTCTTTTCTTTACCAGGAACTACAAACCCTACGGGTTGTTCCATGTTAATTTCTTCCTCCAACTCTCCATTTAAGAAGACTGTCTTTACATCCATTTGGTGGATTTTAAGATCATGCACTGCTGCTAGTGCTATTAACATCCTAATTGATGTTATGTTTCAAATTAGTCCAGAAAATTCTTTTTTGTGTACCCCTTGACTACCAGTCTAGCCTTATATTTGTCAATAGTCCTATCAGGTTTCATTTTCCTTTTACAGATCCATTTTGATCCTAAAGGTTTATTTTCTGGAGGAAGATCAGCCAATTCTCAAGCGTGATTACTTAAAATTGATTCACTATTCACAGCTTCTTTCCAATAAGTTGACTCAGACGAAGACATAGTTGCTTTAAATGTTTCAGGCTCATTTTCAAGCAATAGTGCTACAAAATCTGGTCCGAAAGAAGCAGGTTTCCGTTGACGAGTACTACGCCTAGGATCCTCACTAGTTAGAATATTTTCCGTTGATTCTTCTCGTGGTCGTTTAGGTCTTCACTTGTCGATCACATTCAGTTTTATACCGATAAATGTTTTAAAAATACTCTACATTATCTGACTCAATTATCGTATTAACATGAATCTCAGGATTATCAGATTTGTAAACCAAAAATAGACAGGCCTTACTATTCACATCATACCCAATAAATACACAATATACTATTTTGGGTCCAATTTTATCCCTCTTCGGTAAAGGAACCTCTACCTTGGCTGAACACCCCTACACTTTGAAATATTTAAAATTGGGTTTTCTTCTTTTCCACAACTCATATGGAATTGATTGTGTTTTTCGATGGGGTACTCTATTGAGTATTTTATTAGCCATAAGGATGGTTTCCCCCAAAGGTTTCACGGTGAATCAGAATTGATCATTAAGGCATTCATCATTTCATTTAATGTTCTGTTCTTCCGTTCCGCTAAACCATTTGACTGTGGTGTATAAGGTGAAGTAGTTTGATGAATAATACCATATTCTAAACATATCTCTGTTAAAGTAGATTTATATTCTCAACCCATACACTCTGAATCATTTTTATCTTTAGATTCAATAGGTTCTCCACTTCATTTTTGCATTGCTTAAATGCATCAATTGCATCATCCTTACTATTAAGCAAATATACATAACAAAATCTAGTGAAATCATCAATAAAAGTTATAAAATACTTTTTTTCACCACGAGATGGTGTCGACTTCAAATCACATATATCTGTGTGAATTAAGTCTAATGTTTTGGAATTTTTTTCAACAGACTTATAAGGATGTTTAACAAACCTACTTTCCACACAAATTTCGCATTTCTATTTATCACATTTAAAATTAGGCAATGCTTCTAGAGTGATCAATTTTCGCAAGGCTTTGCAATTTACATGTCCTAAATGGGCATGCCATAAATCATTTGACTCCAACAAGTAAACAGAAGAAGAATTTTTATTAATATTGTCAGCAACCATTACATTCAGTTTGAAAAGACCCTCATTAAGGTAGCCCTTTCCTATGAACATTTCATTCTTACTTATTACAGCTTTATAACTAACTAGGACACACTTAAATTCGTTCTTAACGAGTAGTGCAACATAAACTAAATTCTTCCTAATAGTAGGGATATGCAGAACACTGTTTCAAAATCAACACCTTGTCGGGTGTCATTTTCAACATTACTTTCCCAGTTCCTGCAATCCTTGCTTTTGCTGTGTTTTTAATGAACAAATCTTCACCATACTCAGCAAGAGTGTATGTTGCAAAGTCTTCTTTCGCAGAGCAAATATTTCGAGTGGCACATGAGTCAAAAAATCATTCCTTGGGATTTCCAACAAAGTTACACTCCGAGATCATTGCACACAAGTAATCTGCATCTTCCATCTCTTTCACGATGTTTGCTTGACTTTTGACTTTGCATTTGTCTTTGTCCTTTCTTGGAGCACAACAATCAGAAGACTTATGACCAGCCTTGCCACAGTTGTAATAGTTGCCTTTGAATTTCTTCTTGGCCTGTTCTGACTTCTGCCCATTTGACTTCTTTCTCTTTGTGTCTTTGGTAGGATCTTCTTCAACAATATTAACTCCAATGATTGTTGAGCTCTTATGAGACTTCTTTTCAGCGTTTTCGTTATCTTCCTCAATCTTGAGCCGAATCACAAGATCTTCAAGCTTCATTCCTTTACACTTGTGCTTTAAATGGTTCTTTAAATCGTTACACAAAGGAGGCAACTTCTCGATCATTGCAGCCACTTGAAAAGCTTCATTTACTACCATATCTTTAGCAATCAGATTATGGAGAATAAGTTGAAGTTCTACACTTGTGATCCAACAATTTTACTATCAACCATTTTATAGTCTAAAAACTTTGCGACCTCAAACTTTTTCAAGCATGCGTCTTCTATCTTATATTTCTTCTCAAGTGCATCCCAAAACTCTTTTGAAGTTGTTATCGCACTAAAGACATCATATAAGTCATCCTCTAAAGCACTCAAAATGTACCTTTTACATAGGAAGTCTGTCTGTTTCCATGCTTCACTTGTCATGAATTTTTCTCTGTCTGGCATATCATCAGCAGGCAATGGAGTTACTTCACTAGTAAATTTCTGCAAACCAAGAGTGGTAAGCTAGAAAATACACGTTGCTGCCATCCTTTGAAATTCACACCTGTGAATTTACCCGGTTTCTCTGCTTGTGGTATAACAGTTCGGGTTGGTACAGCAACAGCCACTGTAACACCATTGTTTGTCATTTCTGATAAACAAAAATCGATGCGGTCCTAGTAAGCAATAAATTATAATTGCAGACTTAAAGGAGTATAAAATCACGAAGATTTTTATTTCCACTAGAAACACAGATTATAAATAATTTCCTTAAGAGTGTTGCCAATCTATGTTAGAAAACCAGAAATTACTGATTTTGATAAATTGTTCAGATACACAAAGTAACTAAAATTCATAGAAGAAGTAAGAAAGATGAACAAAAGTTTAATTCACAAAAAATCTGTAAATCTTACCTGAATGTGAATAAAGTTTTAACAAGAAAAGATCAAGTCCAATGAACTCACAGTGTCCTCTTTAGGAAATTATTCTGCTCTAGTATCCGAGGTTTAATTTGGAATATAACCTCCCAGGGTAAAATAATATCAATCACCAGAGTATAAATACCAAAAATCTGGTGTCAGCGAACTAATCAACAGCAGGAAAGTACACGAAGAAAATTTTTGTGCAGAAGAAGAAGAAGAAACTCAGAAAATTCACTAGTAAATATTTTGAAGAATGAATGATACTTATAGGCTAGAAGTACAGGTTCCGAAAGGTTGCAACACTTTCAGAATCCACACGGTCATTAATGAAAGTTTTCAACCTTTCAAATGGTACTGACTGTTCTTGAAAGTTGCAACCTTTCAGAATAGTCATGGCGGGAATTTTTAAATTAAAAATGGGTCGTGCGCGGATTCGAGTAAGGTCGGGTTAATCAATTAAAAAATTGAAACGTTTTGATTAATTTCAACTAAATAACTGAAACGTTAACTAATTAATTGAATACACTTTTGTCCATTTAATTTAATTAATTAAATAAGTAATTAAAATAAACTTGTCAAAAAATAATCTCTCGATCATTTGCCGAAGCCGAAGCCGAGCGACGACGACAACGGCGCGAGGGGGGGTCCCTCTTTCCAACCCTTTTAACAATGAATAGGAGTGTTTCTATATTTAAACTCTCATATTTTTCTTTTCACCACCAATGAGGGACAAATACCTTTTCATTAAAGCATAAGAAGACTATTCAAGTTCCCAACTATTCAAGTTTTCAACTTTACAAGTTCTTTTCTTTCCATCTATTGCCCATCAATTCTTGCAACATACCCAACATATATAATATAACTAAAAATAATTAACAACTTAAAATGCTGGTAAAAAACATATAAAAAATTTGATTGATTCATAAAATTATTATATCTATGTCAAATAAAATGAGATAAAAGAAGTAACATGTATTATTAATTTTGAAAACTACATAGAAAGTATCGTAAATCTCAATAATTAACAACATTTGATTGACTTTTGAAATCTATTTGTGCGACATACATTGGGATAAGAGAAGTAGCACCTATTGTTAACTTTTTCGAAGACGAGTACACTAATTATGATGATATTGTTATGCCACCCCAGGTAATTAGATAGAAAGTTTCAAGAAGAATGATGACAATTTTAGTTTGTATAGTCTATGGACGGATGCTCAAGAGAAGGAATTTGAGTCAACTAAGGGATTCAATTCTAAGGATGATTGATTTTACCGAAACAGAACTTTATAATTTAGTCTTTTTGTTCATATAAAAAGCAAAGAAATGGTTACGAAAAAAAGATAGATAGAGAAGAGAAAAAATTATTCTTTTTTTTCAATGTAAATGTGACATTGATGGAATATAAATTCAATAACTTTGAGTATTTATGATTTTGTGTATGAGTACGAATTTCAAGTTAAGAATTTTAGAATTGAGATCAAATACCAAGCTTGTTAAAAATAAATAAGAAAATGAAGACATATAAAATGGGAAAAGACTATACATACGGTATTGATGAAAATTTTAGTTGTTAAGTTTGTTGACTACCACAAAACTTGTTGATGAGAGTTCGGTTCCCCACATTGTAATCTTCTTCCTCATTTTCCTTTTCAATAACAATCAAAAAATATTGTTAAAATAAATCATATAAAGAAAAGTCAAATCATTCAACATTCAATGACAAAATAAATAAAGTTACCCTATTTAACCGGTATTTAAATAATTTTAATCCTATTTTGTGATATCTTCATCTTTATTTGTTTTTTGACAATTGTTGAGTAAACATCCTCTCATGGTTACGTATATTCATTCAGAATTTGATAGTAAAGGATAACTTTAAAAAAAGACAAGAAAATAAAAAAAGGAATTCAAAAATGACAAGAACAAACGAACTGGCTTGAAGAGTTGTTCGGGCTTTTGGCTGAAAGGGGGAGAAATAGGAAAGTTGGGCGGCAATTGAAGAAAGTTAAAAATTAGGGCTTAGAAAAAAGGAATATTGTGTGACCTTGTTAAATAGAATGAAAGGTGCAGTTTACGAGGATCAGACTTGCACGCACGCACATGCACACACGCTAATGCACGCGCGCGCGCACCCTCCACAAACAATAACCAGTTAGGTCATGATCGACATGTCTGCCTGGCAGATGCACTATTTTTTCTTTTTTGATGCTATTTTTATTTGAATTTGTTTTGTCTTGGTTTTTAATTTTTTAAATATTTAAAAATTATGTAATATATGCCATAAATAATGATTATTTTCAACTTAAAATACTTGTAAAAAATATATAATAAATTCGATTAATTCATAAATTCAATATATATATATATATGTGTGTGTGTGTGTGTGTGTGTGTGTGTGTGTGTGTGTGTGTGTGTGTGTGTGTGAAATAAAATGAGATAAAAGAAGTAAAATGTATTATTTAAGTTTAAAACTACGTAAAAACATTGTAAATATCAATAATTAACAATATTTGATTGACTTTTGAAATTCTATTTGTATTACATACATCAAGATTAGAGAAGTAATATATATTATTAAACTTTCCCAAAGACGAGTACACTGATGATGATGTTGTTGTGCCTCTCCATATGATAATTAGATAGTGAGATTCGAGAAGAATGATGACAATTTAAGTTTGTATCGTCTATGGATGGATAGTCAAGAGAAGGAATTTGAGTCAAATAAGGAACTCAATTCTAAGGATGATTAATTTTACCAAAATATGACTTTATAATTTAGTCTCTTTGTTCGTATTAGACGAAGAGAAATGGTTAAGGAAAAAGGTAGATAGAAAAGAGAAAAAAAGTGTTATTTTTTTCACTGTAAATGTGACACTGATGTAATATCAATTCAATAAATTTGTGTATTTATGATTTTGTGTATGAGTACGAATTTAAGAATTGATATCAAATACAAAGCTTGATAAAAATAAATAATAAAATGAAGACATATTAAATGGAAAAAGACTAAACATACGGTATTAAGGATAATTTTAGTAGTTAAGTTTGTTGACTACTTGATAAATTGTTAACGAGAGTTTGATTCCCACATTGTAATCTCTTTCCTCATTTTCTTTTCAATAACAATCATAAAATATATTTAAAATCAATCGTACAAAGAAAAATCAAATCATTCAACATTCAATTATAAAATAAATAAAGTTATCCTATTTAATCGGTACTTAAATAATTTAAATCATATTTTGTGATATCTTCATCTTCATATCTTTTCAGGCAATTGTTGAGTAAACATTCTCTCATGGATACGTATATTCATTCAAAATTTCATACTAAATGGATAACTTAAAAAAAGAACAAGAAAATAAAAAAAGAAATTCAAAAATGATAAGAACAAATGAACTGACTTGAAGAGTTGTTCGGGCTTTTGGCTGAAAGGGGGAGAAATAGGATAGTTGGACGGCAATTGGAGAAAGTAAAAAATTAGGGCTTAGAAAAAAGGAATATTGGGGATCTGGTTAAATAGAAGGAAAGGTGAAGTTTACGAGGATCACGCACGCACGCACGCGCACGCACACACGCACGTGTGCATACACTTACTCACCCGCACACGCGCATGCACGCACGCACATACCCTCCACACACAATAACCAGTTCGGTCATGATCGACATGCCTGCCTAACAGCTGCACTATTTTTCCTTTTTTTAAGGTTTTTTTGTTTTAATTTGTCTGTGTTGTTTTTTAATTTTTTAAATGTTTGAAAATTATGTAATATTTACTATAAATAATAATTATTACCAACTTAAAATACTAGTAAAAAACATATAAAGAATTGGATTAATTCATAAAATCAATATATCTATGCCAAATAAAATGGTATAATAGAACTAACATATATTATTTAATTTGAAAACTACGTAGAAAGCATTGTAAATCTCAATACTTAACAATATTTGATTGACTTTTGAAATTCTATTTGTATTACATACATCAAGATAAGAGAATTAACATATATTATTAAACTTTTCCTAAGACGAGTACACGAATGATGATGATGTTGTTGTGCCTCCCCATATGATAATTAGATTGAGAGTTTCGAGAAGAAGGATGACAATTTTAGTTTGTATCGTCTATGGAGGGATGCTCAAGAGAAGAAATTTGAGTCAATTAACGGACTCAATTCTAATGTTGACTTATTTTAACGAAACATTACGTTATAATTTTGTCTCTTTGTTCGTATTAGAAGCAGAGAAGTGGTTAAGAAAACACAGTAGATAGAAAGAAAAAAAAGTTCTTTCTTTTCATTGTAAATGTGACACTGATGTAATATCAATGCAATAACTTTGTGTAATTATGATTTTGTGTATGAGTACGAATTTTAGAATTCAGATCAAATACAAAGCTTGTTAAAAATAAATAAGAAAATGAAGACATATAAAATGTCAAAATACTAAACATACGCTATTAAAGAAAATTTTACTAGTTAATTAAGTCGGTTGACTATCTCAAAACTTGTTGATAAGAGTTTGATTCCCCACATTGTAATCTCCTTCCTCATTTTCCTTTTAAATAGCAATTAAAATATATTGTGAAAACAAACCATAGAAAGAAAAATCAAATCATTCAACATACAATGATAAAATAAATAAAGTTATCCCATTTAAACGGTACTCAAAAATAATTTAAATCATATTTTGTGATATCTTCTCTTTATTTCTTTTCTGACAATTATTGAGTAAACATTCTCTCATAGATATGTATATTCATTCAAAATATCATAGCAAATAGATAACTTAAAAAAATAACAAGAAAATAAAAAAAGGAATTCAGAAATGACAAGAACAAATGAACTTACTTGAAGAGTTGTTCGGGCTTTTGGCTGAAAGGGGGAGAAATAGGAAAGTTGGGCGGCAATTGGAGAAAGTAAAATATTAGGGCTTAGAAAAAAGGAATATTTGGGACCTGGTTAAATAGAATGAAAGGTGAAGTTTACGAGGATCACGCACGCACTCCCGCGCTCGCACACACACGCGCGTGCATACACCCGCTCACAGCACACGTGCATGCACGCACGCACATACCCTCCACACACAATAACCAGTTAGGTCATGATCGACATGCCTGCCTGACAGCTGCTTTATTTTTCCTTTTCTGATGGTATTTTTGTTTAAATTTGTTTGTCTTGTTTTTTAATTTTTTAAATATTTCAAAATTATGTAATATTTACTATAAATAATAATTATTACCAACTGAAAATACTTGTAAAAATCATATAAAGAATTCGATTAATTCATAAAATTAATGTATCTATGTCAAATAAAATGTTATAAAAGAAGTAACATGTATGATTTAATTTGAAAACTACGTAGAAAGTATTGTAAATCTCAATAATTAACAATATTTGATTGACTTTTGAAATTTTATTTGTATTACATACACCAAGATAAGAGAATTATCATATATTATTAAACTTTTCCGAAGACAAGTACACGAATGATGATCATGTTGTTGTGCCTCCTCATATAATTATTAGATGGAGAGTTTCAAAAAGAAGGATGACAATTTTAGTTTGTATCGTCTATGGATGGATGCTCAAGAGAAGAAATTTGAGTCAAGTAAGGGACTCAATTCTAAGGATGATTGATTTTGCCGAAACATTACTTTATAATTTTGTCTCTATGTTCGTATTAGATGCAGAGAAATGGTTAAGGAAAAACGGTAGATAGAAAAAGAAAAAAAATGTTATTTCTTTTCATTGTAAATGTGACACTAATGTAATATCAATTCAATAACTTTGTTTATTTATGATTTTGTGTATGAATACGAATTTTAAAATTTAGATCAAACACAAAGCTTGTTAAAAATAAATAAGAAAACGAAGACATATTAAATGGAAAAAGACTGAACATACAGTATTAAGGGGAATTTAGTAGTTGAGTTGGTTGCCTACCTGAAAAAATATTGACGTGAGTTTGATTCCCCACATTGTAATCTCCTTCGTCATTTTCCTTTTCAATGACAATTAAAAAATATACTTAAAATAAATCATACAAAGAAAAATCAAATCATTCAACATTCAATTATAAAATAAATAAAGTTACCTCATTTAATCGGTACTTAAATAATTTAAATATATTTTGTGATATCTTCATCTTTATTTGTGTTCTGGCAATTGCTGAGTAAAGATTAGATACGTATATTCATTCAAAATTTCATAGTAAATGGATAACTTAAAAAAAAGAACAAGAAAATAAAAAAAAGGAATTAAGAAATGACAAGAACAAATGAACTGACTTGAAGAGCTGTTCGGGCTTTTGGCTGAAAGGGGGAGAAATATGAAAGTTGGGCGGCAATTGGAGAAAGTAAAAAATTAGGGCTTAGAAAAATGGAATATTGGGGACTTGGTTAAATATAATGAAAGGTGAAGTGTACGAGGATTGCAAACGCATGTACGCGCACGCACGCACACGCGCATGCACGCACGTACATACCCTTCACACACAATAACCAGTTAGGTCATGATCGACATGTCTGTTTGACAGCTGCACTATTTTTCTTTTTTTGATGGTATTTTTGTTTTAATTTGTTTGTCTTGTTTTTTGATTTTTTAAATATTTAAAAATTATGATATATTCACTATAAATAATAATTATAACCAACTTAAAATACTTGTAAAAAAATATAAAGAATTTGATTAATTCATAAAATTAATATATCTATGTCAAATAATATGGGATAAAAGAAGTAACTTGTATTATTTAATTTGAAAATTACGTAGAATGTATTGTAAATCTCAATAATTAATAATATTTGATTGACTTTTGAAATTCTATTTGTATTACATACATCAAGATAAGAGAATTAACATATATTATTGAACTTTTCCTAAGACGAGCACACGAAGGATGATGATGTTGTTGTGCCTCCCCATATGATAATTAGATGGAGAGTTTCGAGAAGAACGATGATAATTTTAGTTTGTATCGTCTATGGAGGGATGCTCAAAAGAAGAAATTTGAGTCAACTAAGGGACTCAGTTCTAAGATGATTGATTTTACCGAAATATTACTATATAATTTTTTTCTCATTGTTCGTATTAGAAGCAGAGAAATGGTTAAGGAAAAACGGTAGATAGAAAAAGAAAAAAATAGTTCTTTCTTATCATTGTAAATGTGATACTGATGTAATATCAATTCAATAACTTTGTATATTTATGATTTGGTATATGAGTACGAATTTTAGAATTTAGATCAAACATAAATCTTGTTAAAAATAAATAAGAAAATGAAGACATATTAAATGGAAAAAGAGTGAACAGACAGTATTAAACGGAATTTTAATAGTTAAGTTTGTTGATTACCTGAAAAATTATTGACGTGAGTTTGATTCCCCACATTGTAATCCCCTTCCTCATTTCCTTTTCAAAAACAATTAAAAATATTGTTAAAATCAATCGTACAAAGAAAAATCGAATCATTCAACATTCAATGATAAAATAAATAAAGTAATCGCATTTAGTCAGTACTTAAATAATTTGAATCATATAAACATTCTCTCATGGATACGTATATTCAACCAAAATTTCATAGTAAATAGATAACGTAAAAAAAGAACAAGAAAATAAAAAAGGAATTAAGAAATGACAAGAACAAATTAACTGACTTGAAGAGTTGTTCGGGCTTTTGGCTGAAAGGGGGAGAAATAGGAAAGTTGGGCGGCAATTGGACAAAGTAAAAAATTAGGGCTTATAAAAAAGAAATATAGGGGACCTGCTTAAATAGAATGAAAGGTGAAGTTTACGAGGATCACGCACGCACGCGCGTGACATTTGCTCACCCACATACGCGCATGCACGCACGCACATACCCTCCACACACAATAACCAGTTCGGTCATGATTGACATGCCTGCCTGACAACTGCACTATTTTTCCTTTTTTATGGTATTTTTGCTTTAATTTGTTTGTCTTGTTTTTTTAATTTTTTAAATATTTAAAAATTATGTAATATTTACTATAAATAATAATTATTACCAACTTAAAATACTTGTAAAAAACATATAAAGAATTGGATTAATTCATAAAATTAATATATCTATGTCAAGTAAAATGGCATAATAGAACTAACATATATTATTTAATTTGAAAACTACGTAGAAAGTATTGTAAATCTCTATAATTAACAATATTTGATTGACTTTTGAAATTCTATATGTATTACATACATAAAGATAAAAGAATTAACATATATTATTAAACTTTTCCTAAGACGAGTACACGAATGAAGATGATGTTGTTGTGCCTCCCCATATGATAATTAGATTGAGAGTTTCGAGAAGAAGGATGACAATTTTAGTTTGTATTGTCTATGGAGAGATCCTCAAGAAAAGAAATATGAGTCAACTAAGGGACTCAATTCTAAGGTTGACTGATTTTACCGAAACATTACGTTATGTGTCTTTGGTCGTATTAGAAGCAGAGAAATGGTTAAGAAAAAACGGTAGATAGAAAGAAAAAAAAGTTCTTTTTTGTAATTGTAAATGTGTGACGACCCAAAACGAACCGCGAGTGGCACGCACACTTATCCTACTATGTGAGAGAACCAACCAATCTAAACCCCATCATTTCAACCATAATAAACAGAATATAATGCGGAAGACTTAAAACTCAATACTTATTATTCCCAAAATCTGGAAGTCATCACACCAAGAACATCTATCCTCAAATTTCTAAGTCTAAGAGTATTCAAGAAATAAAACAAATAAAAGAGATGGTCCATGCCCGAACTTCAAGACATCAGGACGTGAAGGAGAGAGTCCAGTCCGAGCTAGAAACAGTAGCTCACCCTGAAATCTGATAAGCTGAAGACTGGCTAGAGTTGCGGTTGAGTTGAAGTCGATGGTACGTTTGCTGCACTCCACAAATAACAAAGAAGAAAATCACAAGTAGGGGTCAGTACAAGGCACAAGTACTGAGTAGATATCATCGGCCAACTCAAAATAGAAATCAATATATATTAAAAATAGTATAAAATCAAACATAATACTTAACAGGTGGCAACAACAAGTACAAGAACCATTGACAACAACACCAAGTACATCTATGAGGACTCAAGCCTCCACACCATACTCATTTGGGAAATAGGTTCTTTGAATTTAATTACATTAAAATAATTCCAGATTCAATCCCTTTATTCCTCTTGTGTCGGAACGTGACACTCCGATCCCCTAATATTACGTGTCGATTCGTGACACCTGATCCCCTAATTCTACGTGTCGGTTCGTGAACCCGATCCCCTAATTCTACGTGTCAGTTCGTGACACCCGATCCCCTAATACTACGTGTCGGTTTGTGACACCCGATCCCCTAATACTACGTGTCGGTTCGTGACACCCAATCCCCTAATTCTACGTGTCGGTTCGTGACACCCGATCCATTAACCTCATTCTTTTAGTTCATCAAGTCTTCTTTTATATCAAGGCATCATCATTAATAGAGTGGATTTAAGTTTTTTAAGATTCCACAGTATCATCATTATAATCCATCACCATTCACATAATCACAACATGCAACAACACAATTAAGCATACAGAAGACTTTACCATACCACCCAATACATTTCAATCACTATTAAGAATTTACTATGAAATAGCATAAACCATAACCTACCTCCACCGAATAATCGTGATCAAACAAGCTACTTCTCAATGCCTTTGCTTTCCTCTTCGTTCTCTCTCTCTCGCTCGTTCGTCCCTCTTCTCTCTGTTCTTTCTATTTTTCCTTATTCAAACTCTTTTTCTTTTACCCTAATTATCATATAATTAAGTATCAAAGATGAGAGAAGTAACCCACTATTTATTTCAAGGTTATCTCCTTTAACCCTCAAGTAAATAAGCTATTAAACTTACCCCCTAATTTCATATAGTTTGTCATAAATAGTCCAAAACGCCCCTTAAAACTTTTAGCAGAAATCCGACCCAGTCGAGGTTACGTCGCTCGTGAAGGCCCGTCGTGCCTGCGACGGTCCGTCCTGCAGGGTCGTCACAGAGTTCAGAGAGTCAAATTCATTAAAAAGGTCTGTGACGGTCCATCGTGCCTACGACGGTCTATGCTGCCATGTCGTCGCGAAGTTCAGAGAGTTGATTCCCCGTACCCAAATTTGAGAGTTTAAGTGTTTTGGCACGAAGACACTCGACGGTCTGTCGTTACCATGACGGTCCGTCGTGTGCTCCGTCGCCACACTCAGTTATTATCAAAAGTAATTCTACTGCTCGAAACGACTAAACAGGTCATTACAATAGATACCAATTTACCCATCGTTCGTCCTCGAACGATCACAAGAAGAAGAACAAGGACGAGAAAGAGTACCTGTATCTGTAAAAAGGTGTGGATATCTTTCTTCCATATCAGCCTCCTTCTCCCAAGTGGACTCTTCAACTGGCCGATTCTTCCATTGAACCTTGATGGATGCAATCTCCCTTGATCTCAACTTGCGGACTTCTCTATCTAAAATGGCAAAAGGCTCCTCCTCAAAAGACAAGTTCTCATCAAGAAGAACTGAATCCCAACGAATAATGTTGTTTCCATCTCCATGGTATCTCTTTAGCATAAACACATGAAATACCGGGTGCACTCCTGAGAGTCCTGGAGGCAATGCCAATTCATAAGCCACCTCCCCCACGAGCTTCAGAACTTCAAATGGATGAATATACCTCGGACTAAGCTTACCTCGCTTACCAAACCGCATCACCCCTTTCATGGGTGAAACCTTCAGCAAGACTTGCTCACCCTCCATAAAATCCAACTCCCTAACCTTTCGATCTGCATATTCTTTCTGCCTGTTCTGAGCGGCTAGAAGCTTTTCCTGAATGAATTTTACTTTATCTAACGATTCCCTCAGAAGGTCAGTACCCCAAGGTCTAACCTCAAAGCATCAAACCACCCAAAGGGAGACCTACATCTTCTCCCATACTGTGCCTCAAATGGGTCCATATCAATACTTGAGTGATAGCTATTATTGTATGAGAACTCTGCTAAGGGTAATAAGTTATCCCAATGACCACCAAATTCTATCACACATGCACGAAGCATATCCTCCAAAACCTGAATCGTTCGCTCAGACTTACCATCGGTCTGAGGGTGAAATGCAGTACTAAGATCCAACCTAGTACCTAATTCAGCATGCAATGTTTTCCAAAACTTAGAAGTAAACTGCGTACCTCTATCTGATATGATGGAAAGTGGGACTCCATGCAATCGAACAATTTCTGAGATATAAAGTTCTGCTAACTTCTCTGCATTGTAAGTCACCTTGACCGAAATGAAATGAGAACACTTAGTTAATCTGTCAACAATTACCCAAATGGAGTCATACTTACCCATTTTCTTTGGAAGACCAAGCACGAAGTCCATTGCAATTCTCTCCCACTTCCATTCCGGAATGGGCATTCTCTGAAGTGTCCCTCCAGGCCTCTGGTGTTCATACTTTACCTGCTGACAATTCGGGCATTCAACAACAAAATCAACAATGTCACGCTTCATCCTACTCCACCAGAAATGTTGCTTTAGGTCACGATAAGAATAGTGTGAATTAAATCATCGACGCGGGGTACACTGATGTAATATCAATTCAATAGCTTTGTGTATTTATGATTTTGTGTATGAGTACGAATTTCAGAATTTAGATCAAACACAAAGCTTGTTAAAAATAAATAAGAAAACGAAGACGTATTAAATGGAAAAAGACTGAACTTACGGTATTAAGGGGAACTTTAGTAGTTAAGTTGGTTGACTACCTGAAAAATTATTGACGTGAGTTTGATTCTCCACATTGTAATCTCCTTCCTCATTTTCCTTCTCAATAACAATTAAAAAATATAGTTAAAATAAATCATACAAAGAAAAATCAAATCATTCAACATTCAATTATAAAATAAATAACGTTATCCCATTTAATCGGTACTTAAATAATTTGAATCATATTTTGTGATATCTTTATCTTTATTTCTTTTCTTGAAATTGTTGAGTAATTATCCTCTCATAGTTACATATATTCATTCAAAATTTTATAGTAAATGGATAGCTTAAAAAAAGAACAAGAAAATAAAAAAAGAAATTTAGAAATGCCAAGAACAAACGAACTGACTTGAAGAGTTTTTCAGACTTTTGGTTGAAAAGGGGAGGAATAAAAAAGTTGGCGGGCAATTATAGAAATTTTAAAAAACGAGTACTTAGAAAAAAGGAATATTGGATGACTTGGTTAAATAAAATAAAAGGTGAAGTTTAGGAGGATCATGCATGCACGCACGTACGCGCACACGCGCATGCACGCACGTACGCACCTCACACACACACAATAAGCAGGTAGGTCATGATCAACATTCCTGCTTGACATCTGCACTATTATTCCTTTTTTGATTATTTTTTGTTTTAATTTGTTTGTCTTGTTTTTTAATTTTTTTAAATATTTAAAAATTATGTAATATATACTACAAGTAATGATTATTACCAACTTAAAATACTTGTAAAAAATATAAAAAATTCGAGCGATTCATAAAATTAATATATATATGTCAAATAAAAATGGGATAAAAGAAGTAACATGTATTATTTATTTTGAAAATTACATAGAAAGTATTGTAAATCTCAATAATTAATAATATTTGATTGACTTTAAAAATTCTATTTGTGCTACATACATCAGGATAAGAGAATGAACACAAATATTAATAAACTTTTTTGAAGGCGAGTACACTGATGATGATGATGTTATTGTGCCTCTCCATATGATGATTAGATAGAGTGTTTCAAGAAAATTGATAGCAATTTTTGTTTGTATCGTCTATGGAGGGATGCTCAAGAGAAGAAATGTGAGTCAACTAAGGGACTCAATTCTAAGGATGATTGATTTTACCTAAACATGACTTTATAATTAGTCTTTTTGCTCGTATAAGAAGCAGATAAATGGTTAGAGAAAAAAGGAAGATAGATAAGAGAAAACAAATGTTGGTTTTTTTCATTTTAAATGTGACACTAATGGAATATCAATTCAATAACTTTGTGTATGAGTACGAATTTTAAATTTAGAATTTTAGAGTTGACATCAAACACAAAGCTTTTTAAAAATAAATAAGAAAACGAGGACATATAAAATGGAAAAAGACTAAACATACGGTATTAAGGGGAATTTTAGTAGTGAAGTTTGTTAAATACCTGAAAAATTGTTGGCGAGTGTTCGATTACCCACATGTAATCTCCTTCCTCATTATCCTTTCAATAACAATTAAAAGATATTGTTAAAATAAATCATACAAATAAAAATCAAATTATTCAACATTCAATGAGCAAATAAATAGAGTTACTCCATTTAATCGGTATTTAAATAATTTGAATCATACTTTGTGATATCTTCATCTTCATTCCTTTTTTGGACAATTGTTAAGGAAACATCCTCTCATGGTTACGTATATTCGTTCAAAATTTCATAGTAAATGGATAACTGAGAAAAAGAAGAAAATAAAAAAAAAACTAATTCATAAATGACAAGAACAACTGACTCGAAGAGTTTTTTGGGCTTTTGGCTGAAAGGGGGAGAAATAGGAAAGTTGGGCGGCAATTCGAGAAATAAAAAAAAATTATGGCTTAGAAAAAAGGAATATTGGGTGACCTGGTTAAATAGAATGAAAGACGAAGTTTATGAGGATCACGCACGCACGCATGCATGCGCGCACACACACACATGTGCATCCACATGCGTGCGTGCACACACGTGCACACGTAAACACACGCACATGCACATGCATACACATGCACACACGCATTCACACACATGCACACGATGCACCCCTCCCCCCTTACAATAACCAAGTAGGTCATGATCGACATGCATGCCTAACAACTGCACTATTTTTTCCTTTTTTGATTGTTTTCTTGTTTTTATTTGTTTGTATTGTTTTTTAATTTTTTTAATATTTAAAATTATGTAATATGTACTATAAATAATGATAATAACCAACTTAAAATAGTTGTAAAAAAATGATTTATTCATAATTAATATATCTATGTCAAATAAAATGGGATAAAAGAAGAAACGTGTATTATTTACTTTAAAAACTACGTATAAAGTATTGTAAATCCCAATAATTAACAACATTTGATTGACTTTTGAAATTCTATTTGTGCTACATACACCGGGATAAGAGAAGTAACAATATACTATTAAAATTTCACATAAAAAGTACTATAAATATATTTATCAATAGAAGTAATATGTGCTCCTAATATTTAATTTGGAAACTATGTAAGAAGTATTGAAAATCTCAATAATTAATAATATTTGATTGACTCTTGAATTCTATTTGTGCTACATACATCGGACAAAAGAAGTGATACATATATTATTTAAAAAATACATAAAAATACAATAAATTACAATTATTAAAAACATAAAATATTTAAAGTCAATTTAATTGAATATCTAAATTCTTTCTATGTCATCTAAAGTGAGACAAAAAAATAATAGATATTGAGTCTGTGCTAACACGGACACTTGTTACTAGTATTATAGCTAAGGCATCAGGTTTACCCACAAGAGATATCTGTATTTTTGAGTTAAATTTACATATTGTTAGGTGTTTTGGATTAATATAAATACTCCAACTGAAGTCTTTGAGTAGACCAAAAAACTTTTGACAAATTAAAATTTTGTAGATATTAGAAAACTCACAAAAGTTTTAGGGGAAATGGTATGATATATTTCTCAATTTGCAATTTGGAGTTGATATGTCTTGTTATAAAAGTGATTCATATATACCCTTATCGTTATACAAAAGGCTCACATATACCCCTACTGTTACAAAATGAGCTCACATATATCCTTCATTTAACATAACTGAATAAATTAGCTTTAATTATATTTCTGACTTATAATTTAAAAAAGGTTCATGTAGGGGTATATATGATCCTTCTAACAACATTTAAGGTATATTTTAATCTTTTAGATACATAAATTATTTTTTGACGTCTTTGATTTCATTATTTAAATTCCTTATTCTTATTTAATTTTTTTGTTTCATTCCTTAGTGTAAAGAAAAAAAAACTAAAACTAATTTTTTGTGGATATATTATAATTAATACTTTTTTTAATATATTGTTATTTAGTTTTTGTATTCGAAAAAATGATTGGGTCGTGTATGATAAAGTGTACAAGAAAATTAGTGAAACATGAATTAATTTGACCATTATAATAATAAATTTAAGGGAAAAGAGACAAATATACCCCAAACTATCTTAAATGGTATACAGATACCCTCCGTCATACTTTTGGGACATTGGTGTCCTCTAAGCTATCAATGTTAGACAACTTAAAATTCAACTAAGCAGTTACCACACCGCCCACTAAATCAACTAGCTCCTAGATGACTTAGAATTTGACTAAGCAGCAAAAAATGTTGCCCACTAAATTAGCTTAGACTCAATTTATTTAGACTTTTACAATGAACTCAAGATATAGATCCATTATAGATTAGAAATAAATTTACAATGAAAGTAAAGAAGATATAATCCTAAAAAAACTAGACAACTTCCAGTTCTATCAGGTCCTTATTGCTCTTGAGGATGATTCTTCACCTTTTGTTAGCCTTTACAAGAGTTCTTGAGAATTTTTAAGTTGTTAAAACTTTTAAAATGATAAACACAAAACTCAAACTCAACAAACATGCTTCTGCACTCTATCAGATTCTTTTGTTGAGTATGAGTATTTTTCTACCTTAAAGACGACTTTTTCTTTTTAATCTTGTGTGTTTTTGTTTGCCAAAATCTTGTGTTTGTGTTATTGAAGAAGATATTAAATTAAAATGGATACGAACCCTTGGGATAAGACCATTGGTTGAAGGTCTACTGTCATGTAAAATTGTGCACCAACCACATGAGTTGGCAGGCTATTGAAAGTTGTCTTTTCCTCCTTTTCTCGTTCGCATACTTTCCAAGGACCAGGTCCCTTGCTGCATGTTGTTGACATTATGTTTTTGCCTAACATTTTCAAAGTTCATAACTTTAAAATTTTATTTATTTAATAGTTCAAGATGAATTTTTATAAATTTAAATAAGTTATCGATAACTATCTTTATTTATCAAAATTTAGAATTTTTTATTAGTTATTTTTAAAAGTGCACTTTTACATGTCATTAGTTACATTTATTATATTTTTTTGATTCATTTTATTAGCTACATTTGTTAATATTCATGTTGATATTTTGCATCGTCTAATAATTTGTTCAAATATGAATTTTACATAAGCAGTTGATCGATAATTTTGGGCCACAATTTCAAACCCACAAATTTGAGCCCATTACATAATTATTTTTGGGAAAATTATATATAATGACAAACTAATAATTCAAATTAATACTATAACTACACTTTGATTTAATTGTGCTCTGTAACAAACTGTTTGTCAGTTGCCTCTCTCCTCGCTCGCCAATCTCCCTCTCTCGCTCGCTCCCTCTCGCTTTTATACAAACACAAATGTATAAAATATGTTTGTGTTTGTATAAAGTGGGAGAAAATTGTATGTATACATATATTTTTGTTCCCCTCTCTCTCCTCTCTCAGATCTCGTTCGTCACCCTCCCCTCTCCCAGATCTCGCTCGTCACCCTCCCCTCTCTCGCTTATAGAAACGAAATGTATAAATTGTGTTTCTATTTGTATAAAGCGAGAGAAAATTATACATACACATGCAAATACATGTATCTTTGTCCTATACACTTATAATTATACAACACAAATATTCCCCTGCCCATTTTTTTTCTTTCTCTCTTTCTCATTTTTTAATTATACAATTGATCTTTTGTATATGTATAACGAATTACACAACTAGTTTCTTTGTATATGTATAGAGAATTATATGCTTTTTTTATATGTATTAGCGAATTACTTCCCACTGTTCCACTGAAATATTATTCAGACAGAAATATTTCCAAATAATGTCCAAGTGCCTACACACACTCACGTAGTGTTCTTTTTTGCCATCAAGCTCCTATATGACAAACATTTTTGTCTTTTGAATATGTACGGGTTACTAATCAATAATTTAAAAGAACTAAAATCCTTAAGCTTTCATATCTTCACACACAGTGGCGGATCCATGATTTTCATTTAGGAGGTTCGAAAAAAAAAGATTAGTGATTTGAACTTCTAAACTAATAAGTCAATCTCTAATCTTATATTCAGGAGGTTCAAAATCAATATATAAACATAAAAATTCTTAAAATACCTTGAATATACAAGTAATTTTTTCGAACCCCCAAAGCATACTCTAGATCCGCCCCTGTTTACACCGCCTCTGTATATGGATGATAAATAAGAAAATCAAATGCTATAGGTCAGTCGTTATCAGCTAGATAGAAAAGAATAATACAACTCAAATGCTATCGAACTCAGAAAATAAGAAGTAACATAAATTCTGATCATTTGAGTTGCAGTTATACACGTCTGGCATTGCTTGGTTGATTATTTGTCCATTTACGAAGAGTCTGATTAATTTAT
Source organism: Solanum chmielewskii (assembly GCA_027704785.1). Lineage (NCBI taxonomy): Eukaryota > Viridiplantae > Streptophyta > Magnoliopsida > Solanales > Solanaceae > Solanum > Solanum chmielewskii. The sequence continues at coordinate 5,461,441 of JAKWIX010000318.1, read as the reverse complement.
TTATTTTAGTATTCTATTAGTTGCTTAGATGGTTCCTGTTTTAGTATTTCTACTTTCTCAACTTTTTGTTGTGAATTTTGTGTATAATATTCTGTAATCTCTTAGCTTTTCTTGGTTAAGTTAATGAGTAAAGTATGCACTTCACTACAAATGATTGAAGTTATTATGTAGAATCTTGATCAACATCAAGACTTTTTGAAAGATTGCAAAAGAAAGGTGTTAATAGTGACAAAAAGAGTTAATGTCTCAGATGATCACTCAACGAAAAACTCTGAGCGTCGATGAGGGTTAAGTTGGAGATTTCATCTTCGAGATAGACTACCTTTATCAGTACATTGACATGGAAAGAGGGCGAACGAAAGTTGCTCGGCGATGGTGGAGTTTGGGAATGCGAATGGGGAGTTTTAGGTTTTTGGTGGGGGAAGAAAATTGAAGCTATTAGATAAAAACATATGGAGGGTTGAACTCGTTTAGGCTTGTCATTATCATTTGCTATGAGATGAAGTGTTTTGGGTTGTAATTTGGAGTGGGTACTATGTTATTTGGGTGAGTTTTAAAATTAACTTGGGCGAGTCTTTAAATCATGGATTGAAATTTAATAAATTTTTGGTAGGTGTTTTAGATTGGGATACGCGTCTCGTTGTTGATAGAAAGGGTATGTACGCTTTAAAATTTAGATGGAAGAGGCAGCAATATCCCAAAAGTATGACAGAGGATATCTATATACCATTTATGATACTTTGGGGGTATATTTGTCCTTTTTTCCTTAAGTTTATTATTATTATGGTCAAATCAATTTATGTTTCACTAATTTTATTTTTAACTTTATCATATACGACTCAATTATTTTTTCAAATACAAAAGCTAAATAACACTATAGTAAAAAAATATTTTTTAATTATAATACAACCACAAAAAAATATTTGTTTTTCTTCTTTACGCTTAGGAATGAAATAAAAAAACTAAATGAGAATAAGAAAATCAAATAATGATAATCAAAGACGTCAAAAAAAATTTATGTATCTAAAAGATTAAAATATACTTTGAACTTTGCTAAAAGGATCATATATACACCCTACATGAACTTTTTTTTTAAAAAGTCAGAAATATAATTAAAGCTAATTTATTCACTTCTGTTAAATGAAGGATATATGTGAGCTGCCAGGCATCATGACCTGCTTGGTTATTGTCACTCATATATATATATATATACACACACACACACACACACCAGCGCAGACCCAACGTATGTTAGTTTTTTTTCTACCGATTTATATGACACAAATGAAATTTGAAAAAGCTAACTAATTTTTTTATATGTGTTTTTTAAGAAAAGTATTTTTAATTGTTAATATATATAACTTTTATGTCATTTTAGAATAATATATGTTATTCTATTTGTTTCATTTTATGTGATACAAGTAATTTTAGGAAAATCAACGAAATTTCTTATACGGTTCTGATATACTTTTAGTTATCATTTTATTGTGATTCATAGTACTTTGTAGTTCTTACGTTATTTTCAAATAATATATGCAACTCTTTTTTGTTTTGATAAAATAAGGGAATCAATCAAATTTCATTATTTTTTTAACTATATTTTTCTTAAACTATCTTAAATTGTTACATTGTGTTCTTAAACTTATTTGTTACGTAATTTTCAAATATGTAATAAATGAGAAATTAAAATGAAGAATTAAAGTTTTCAAATCATTATATTTCATTTTTAATATATGATTTCCTCCTTTTCGAATTATATGAACTTATTTTTTAGTTTCATTTGAAAAAGAAAATAACTTTTGAATTTTAATTTTTTTTATATAGCATATTTAAGATCGCAAAATAAAAAATATTTCTATACACAAAATTTCAATATACATATAAATTTTAGTTTTAATTTTGATTGATTTTACCCAATATTATACTAGATATATAATTATTAAGAGCTAAGTGTTATCATAATTTATTTACTTTTATATAATAAATATATATCATAATAACTCATAAAAAATGGAGAAATAACAACAATGAGGTAATACTAATAAGAATAATTAAAGATGTTTCTAGAACTATTTAATTTTCTTGTTATCATTATTGGTAGATATTTTTATTTGCATGAAGTTACACTTTTACCTTTGATCATCATTCACTTCATATATAGAAAGATGTTTCTTGAATTATTTATTCTTGATAGATTTTTATTAGAATCAAATTACATTTTTATTCTTGATCGTCTTTTATACAAATACATCATCTTATTCATTTTTATTTATAAAGTTACTTTTTAACATTTTTTTCTTTAATTTGAATCTAATATATATTATTAATTTATCACACTTATTTATTTTCAAATATAGTAATTAGAACCAAAATAAAGTTGAAAATAATTAATTCATGATAACTTTTTATATAAAAAGTAAATATTTTTTATAAGCATAATGAATTGAAAAAATACTAAGAACTAAATAAAATAATAGTAAAATAGAGTAATAATAAAATATATATCACAATAACTCATAAAAGAAAAGAAAGTGAAGTAATAACAAAATAAGTTAATGGTAATAACAATAACTTAAGATGTTTGTAGAACTATTTAATTTTCTTGTTATCATTCTTGATAGATTTTTTTAGTGTGAAATTACATTTTGCGGGCCCACTACAATCAATTATCTGTATAATTTTAATTTTTTTAACCTAAATTCACATATTATTTTCTAATAATTTCTAAAATTTTCTAGCATTCAAACAAAAATCCCCTATCAGATACATCTCTCTCTTCTTTCAGATACATCACTATCTCCTATGGAGTACATACGTATCCTCTCTCGAATACATCTTCATCTCCTCTTGAATACACTCTATCATCTCTTGGATACATGTCTCTCCTCTCGGGTACATCCATATTCCCTCCAAATATAGCTCTCTCCTCTTGGATTCATCCGTGAGCTACTTGTCTATAAGTTTCCTGAATAAAAATGTATCATGAGCAATGTATTTGCATGTCTGTTGATAAATCTAAATTTTTTTTAATTCTAAGAATTTTTTTGTAATTTTTAAGGGAGTAGAGCTATAATGTATTAACTCTTAAAACTATGAAAATTTATGTCATTTTAACTTTAATTTATGTGACCTATTTTTCTCTGCAGTCAATTTCAAAAGAATGATGTATTAATATATTTAATAATATTTTGATTTTAAAATATACATTTTTTTCTTAAAAAGATTTATAGTTATATGAACATCCATGGTTTGTTTTAGACCACGAGTTTTAAAAGTATTTTTTTATTAAAAAAAAACTTCATTTAAGTCAAATAAACATTAAATAAATCGAAATTGAGTGAGTACAAACTTTAGTTAAGTTTTTTTTTCAACTATTTTTCTCTTTAACAAAATCTAAAATGAAAATGCTAAACCTTTTTCAGAAGTATATTTATAGTTTCCTTTTAATCAATAACTAGTCGATAATAACCAAAATTTTAATATAAATAATAGGGATAATGCCCAAGTACCCCCTCAACCTATGTCCGAAATCTCAGAGACACACTTATACTATACTAAGGTCCTATTACCCCCTTGAACTTATTTTATTAATAATTTTTTACCCCTTTTCGACCTACGTGGCACTATCTTGTGGGCCCAACGATGGTTGACTTTTTTTTTTAAACTAGTGCCACGTAGGCTAAAAAGGGGTAGAAAATTACTTATAAAATAAGTTCAAGGGGGTAATTGGACCTTAGTATAGTATAAGTGTGTCTTTGGGATTTCGGGCATAGGTTGAGGGGGTACTTGTGCCCTAAATAATGTGATAAAGTAACGTAATTTTTAAATTCAAGTATTGATATTAATTGAGAAAATATTTATTTATAAAATTCAAGGCATTCATAATCTAATATTTAATATACTTTTTACTCTCGACGAATGTCACTAATTTATCATAATTCAAGATTGTAAGAAGTAGAAATCAAGACTAAAAAGTGCAATTCACTATTGTATTAAAGTTAATTCGTAGTTTATCTAATGTGAAAATTTCATAAGTATATGATATATAATTCTATGACAAATTAATTTTTATACCATATATTCATACTATTTCAAAATTTATCGCGTTAATTGGTTATGTATTTTCTTAAACTTCAATTATGTGGTCATTATTTGTCATTTCTTACATTATCAATTCTATATTCTTCTTCTTCTTCTTTTTTTTATCTCTTCAGAATTGTGGTTAAGTCACAATTATTTAAGTCACAATTTTTAAAGATAAAATAAACATTATGTTGGAGATAAAATAGATTTGATAAAATTATGTGAATACTTATGTTTAGAAAACATTATACATAATTAAAAAGGAAATTACATACATAGAATTAAGATAAAATAAATATTATTTTAGAGATAAAATAGGTTAAATAAAACTATATAAATACTTATGTTTAAAAAATATTATATATAATTAAAAAAAATTACATACATGGAAGATTGGAGGATTATATTGAATTCGTTGTAGTAGTAATAAACATAGATGAACGATTCAAATTGTTAAGAATATAAAACGTAAAAATGTTTTTCACATTATTATTATAATCAAATCAATACAAATTGATTTTTAAAAATAAAATAAAATGAGTTTGTGGGCCACACATGAACCAAATTTTTTTGTGACTCTTGAAAATGAAAATTGGATTCTGCTAGAAAACTATTTTGACAATTAATTATACAATTATAAATTTAAAACTTTACCCATAATAATATTTAGAATTACAAAATTTTCATTGGTCGTGCTCATCATGGCTCTTCTATATATATATACTAGATGAGCGTTGCCCGTGCTAAGCACGGGCCCAACGTTCAATATTTTAATATTTTATACATTTGTTATCATTTTATTTTATGACACATGTTTTATTTTATAATACGTTATCAGTCGAGTCTCGTCATTTACTTTTGTTTGATTTACCATTTCACCAAGATTTCTTAAGCAAGGTGAAAATTCCCTTCAATACTAAAACTTCAATTGGGAATTACTTTCATACATACAAATACATGTTAGCCATAAAAATTGTGGTCAATTCCCTTGTACATTTTGATTTGAAATAATAAGATATAAAAATGATAATTTTGTCTTTGAGTTAAGGACACTACATATCAAAGTGCAGGTATCAGCTCTGCTTGGCTGTTTTATATTGGACTATTAGCATACTTCACAACATTAGATGATTGTTTTGTATTGACCTATTAGCATACTTCACAACATTACATGGTTAAATAGCATTTTGTTCACAAAACAAATGCACTATTTATTAAGCAAATTGAGAGTATGGAGAAACTGAACATCGAGAGTAGTTGAATGTTAACAAATTAACAACTAACATTTAAGAGTTGCTGAATATGTATGCATAATACTGCTCCGGGCTTGTAGACATGCATTCAGCTAATGCTGTAGTTGGGAGAATTATAGATATTTATAATGGACCTAAATTTAATGAGTTGCATATTAAACAAACAAAATTAATATTTTAATGAGAAAAATTAGTAATTCGAACACATTATAGCTGCCAAATTTGTTCATAATATATTCATGTGAATGTCATACTACTGAATGTTGAAGTGAGATACTTACATAGTTTAACATTTCCGTATGTGGAAATGCTAATTACATACATTTAATACCGTACAAAATTAGACAAAAATAAATGCATCTTTCACGCTTGGATCTTCTATGTAGAAATTTCGATTCAACCTTTAAATAACTCTTCATTTTTCTTTTCTCTTCTCAACATAGAAGATATTTCATAATGTGTTAAATATACAACCACGTGATAAAAAATAATAGGTAGGTAAATATTGCATCCCCTTATAATAAAATAATAATAATAATAATAAAGTTATATATAAAATAAAAAAAGAAGGAACAGTCTTGCTAAAAGCCTAAAAATGAAAACAGTAGCCTACACCATTGCTAAAAGCTTAAAAATGAAAGCAGGCAGGAGCCTACACCACTACATTTGTTATTGTGTAAAGCAACGTATATTTTCTTTATGACACGTCTCCCTTTTACTGATATATTCTATCTCATATAATTATTATAACCACTTCCTCTATCTTCCCTTTTTATTTTAAATTTAAATATTAATCCAGAAAGAAAAAACATTTAGGGAAAATGCACAAATACCCCCTCAACCTATGCCCGAAATCCCAGAGACACACTTATACTATACTAAGGTCCTATTACCCCCCTGAACTTATTTTATAAGTAATTTTCTACCCCTTTTTAGCCTACGTGGCACTAGTTTGAAAAAAAAGTCAACCATCGTTAGGCCCACAAGATAGTGCCACTTAGGCTAAAAGGGGATAAAAAATTATTAATAAAATTAGTTCAGGGGGGTAATAGGACCTTAGTATATTATAAGTGTGTCTCTGAGATTTCAGGCATAGGTTGAGGGGGTACTCGGGCACTATCCCAAAAAATTATAAACACTTCTTGTACATATACATCTCTATGTTTCATATTTATTTATTTATTATAATAATAATTATTATAAATTATTATTCATATTTTTTTTCGTTAGAGATTTTAAGATTTAGGCAAAATCAATGAACATATCAAAAATTAAAATCCAGTTTAAGAAAATCTTAAGATATATATAAAATAAAAAAAGGAGGAACGGTCTTTGCTAAAAGCCTAAAAAATGAAAACAGTAGCCTACACCACTGCTAAAAGCCTAAAAAGCAGGAGCCTACACCACTCCATTTGTTATTGTGTAAAGCAATGTACATTTTCTTTAAGACACGTATCCCTTTTACTGCTGTAGTCCATCTCATATAATTATTATAACCATTTCCCATATCTTTCCTTTTTTTATTTCAAATATAAATGTTAATCTAGAAAAAAAAATTATAAACATTTCTTGTACATATACATCTCTATGTTTCATATTTATTTATTATTATAATTATAACTATAAATTATTATTCATATTTTTTTGGTTAGAGATTTTGAGATTCAGACAAAATGAATGAACATATCAGAAATTAAAATTCAGTTCAAGAAGATGAAGCAAGAAGTTTGTTGATATAAAAAATTTATCAATTTATTTTTATCTTAAGATGGGTTTCATATCTGCAGATCAATAACCATTTAATTTTACAACACTCTCTTTAATAAAATCATATGTATTCATATATAAGAATATATAACTTATTTTAAATTGCACATTGAATTCAAAGAAGGAACTAACGTGGTAGTCTCTTCGCCACCTCCTTGAGAGCCAGTACTGAAGAAAATGCATGTTGGTTTGCCTGTCGTTCTCCAGAAAACTCTAGTAGAATCAAGAAACGCCTTAAATTAAGCACACATCATTCCAACCCCATCTTTTCTTTTAGAAGGTACATATTATATTTGAAGCTAATGAAACTAGAAAAATATAAAGCATAAAAGTCAAAAATCTAGAACTTTAACGATATTTCTACTAATCTAGCTACATTCTCGAGTATTCTACACTCGTGACTTGCATATCTGCAGAAATCTAACTTAAAATCGCAGATGTGTTTGAGACCATTTTTTACCAAAGAAAGAAAACATACCTGAAGTTTTGAATTGCAAATCGATTAATGGTTGTTGAAAAAAGAGAGTTGGAAGAAATTATGCTTTAGAATCATGTTTGAGTAAGTCTTTGTGCTAGGGATGAATTGAACTTTTTTGTTTGAATAAAGACCGATGGTTCTACAAAGATGGAAGAGAAATGGATCTACAAAATTTTGAGATTGAAATTGAAATTTGTCCTTTTTAAATGTGAAATTACATATTTGCCCTTCTTGCTTTTGGAAATGAAATTTGTCCATTTGTTATTAATGTAAAATGACCAGTTTACCTTGGTCGTCCTCTCACCACTCTTGTATATAGTAGTAATATAATATATATATATATATATATATAAATCTAGTTTAAGTCACAATTACATATTATTTTGACCCTATGTATTTTAAAATATATATATATATATATATATATATATATATATATATATATATATATATATATATATATATAAAATCTAGTTTAAGTCACAATTACATATTATTTTGACCCTATGTATTTTAAAATATATGTATATTAGAATGCATCAAAAATTGATAAGATTCGTTATTAATGTCTATATTAGTGAGATTTTCCATAAATTACCCATAAAATGAGCCCATATTAAACATAATTTATCCAATCCATTCAATTTTGTTGTGGTTATTGACTCACTCATTTATTAACCTAGCTCACTTCGGTCCTCTCGATTAATCATTTACAAGTTGGGAAGATATATTGATCCATGAAATATATAAACTTTGTTATATATAGCCGGTATAAAAAAGAGATAATAGCCAAAAGCCTTCCCAAGCTATAACTGAATTCTCAACTAGATAATTATTCTTCATGGGGGTCCTTTTACCCCCCTAAATCTTTTAAAATTGAAATATTTAGCCCCCTACAAACTCACGCCCAAATTTGTATTAGGCTGTAGTCAACACGCGCTGCCACGTCATATTATCTTTTTTTTAGTATAAACATAATAATAATTCTTTTATATTTCACTTTTTTTCGTTTTATATTTTCATCTTCACCTTTTCTCTTTCTTTTCTATTTCTCCATTTCTTTTTCCTTGAAGGCTTCTACAGATTTCATGACTATCACATCTTTGACCTTCATTGGAATTTTAAGCACCAGGAAATCTCATTCTTTAAAGCTAGAGACAAATGAAAAACTTTATCACTGAAAGTTGTTTCTTTCTCCGCTTTATAACATTTCAATAAGTGGATCTTCCTCATTAAAGGGTATGTTACCAAATGATTTCTTTAATGAATTCTTCTCCATTAATTGAATACAATACTTAGTGAACTACTCCATTAATGACTAGTCTAAAGTTCGATTCTACTAACTTTTTTTATTTTTTTATTTTGAGCAACCAACAATTTTTTTAAGTTTTGAAAAATGAAGAGATGACAAAAATTATGTGATTTAAAGGTGAGGCTTGTTTATGAATAGTTAAGGAGGCGGTAACCTGGTGGCCGAGGTGAGCCACCACTATCTATGGATCTATGAATATTAAAGAGAAAGGATAAAGAAGATAAAAAGAATTAAAGGAAACATATTTTTTTTTTTAAAAAAAATAGAATGTTAATATGAAATAAATTAAATATTTATAAAGAAAATATTTTAATTATCTTTTTGTCTCTCACTCTCCAAAGAGAGTGAACTACACCTCCTTTGCCACATTAACATTTAGAGAGAAAATAATTTTACTTTATAATAGTTTAAGGGGGTAATAGGACCCCCCGTGAAGTATGAATGTATAGTTAAGAATCCGACTATAGATTGGGGAGACTTTTGATCATTTTCTCTATAAAAAATGAAAACAAATCTTTTACCACTTAAAAAAATATAAAGACATAAAAATTTAAAACATTATTAAAATTGAGTGTATGGGATTGTATCTTGTTTTGATTTTCCCCCCCATTATAATCATTTAACCTAAGTAACTTTTAATCAACTCATTTATAAACTTAAATCAATTTAATCAAAAGTGAATTCAACATTTGATAATTATCTGTCTCATCATTTCTGAAAAATTGTGTTCATTCTAAAGAAAAATAAAAATTTACAAATATCATTCGTCTACTATTTTGTTACGTTTTACTAAATTAGCAGATATTATTGAAAATTAATGAAGTTTTTTTCCTTTTGACTTTTCTAAATAAAATCAACATAATTCACGAAAATTTATGATTAGTGAAAATTTTTAAATTTTTCTAATAATTTCTTCATTTAAATTAAATTAACTGATACATGCTATAGGAAAACTTTTGGGAAAACTATCAACTTTTTAATTTGAAGATTTTAATTTTTGTTAAATAAATATGCTAGTATTGTCACTTGAAAAATAATGTGTTCTTTTAGTAGTGCACTATCTTCAATGTGAAGTTACCACTGGTTAATAAATCTACATATAACTCGATTAATATTATTTTTGTTGATATTATTATTTTAAATGATTTTGAAAATTAAGAAAAGAGTAACATTAAATGGATAAATTTAAAAATGTTTAAATTTTATTTAAATAAAAATTTTAGGTAGTAAAAAGATAGAGCAAATATATAATTTAAATAAAATAAGTTTGTGAAATAAAAAAGAAACTGAAAGATACGAGCCAAACAAAGGACTAGCCACAAAATTATTAGATGAAAAAAATAATTAAAAAAAAAAGAAATAAAGTTTTATCGTCCCCATATTATCTTTGTGAGATAAAGTACCACTTTTTACCATGTTAATATTCTAATTTAGATTTAAGTCTAGTATTTGGATATCGAGCTATCCCAAATTCATAATATAAATTGATTATTAATCAGTTAGATCCTAATCACCTATCAAATAACCCTTAAATACTTAAATGTAATGAAAATATTGCTTAGAATCATATTTTACTGTGTGTGAGAGAGAGAGACTTGCTAAAAAAATTTAAAAAATATGTGAGTTATTGTGTGTAATAATTACTAATAAATTATTTCTAAAATTAAATATGATGATATTTTATTTCTGAAAAAGTGGCTTACCATGATAAAGTTGTTAGTAAAAATATTCATAAAAGATTATTAATCAATTTTCTTGTCCCTTTTTTTTTTGCAACAATTAAGTTTATAGATAAAAGAATAATTTCTTGCAACATTATTTTGTTGCTAAATAATCGCATAAGTCGTAACTATGTGATTTTTTACTAATAAAATCTTATCTATGGCAATAACTTTTTTTCTTGTGTAAATAATTAGCTTCCAGTAACAATATTATTTATCATTGCATAAGTTTTTTCCAATAATATACATCAGCACCTACTACAATTTTTTTTTCTTATTGCCAAAAGCACTTTTGGCAACAATATTGAAATTTCACAACAAGAAATTGTTGTTGTTGTTGTTATTGTATTTATTATTATTATTATTATTATTATTATTATTATTATTATTATTATTATTATTATTATTATTATTATTATTATATTATTATTATTATTACTATTATTATTATTATTATTATTATAATAATAATAATAATAATAATAATAATAATAATAATAATAATAATATAAACATTCCTTAAAATTTTAATTACATTTTTAATTCTAACAAAATTACGTATGTACTTGTCATTGGTACTCAACTAATGATTATATTTTTTAATTATAAATTTTTATACGATTATCAATATCATCTTAATATTCAAATAATTATATAAATGAGAACCCTAGGTCTGCCTATGTTGTGCCACCATAAATCAGGATTCCTTTTTAACTTATTTATTTTCAAAATTAGCCTTCCCTTTCATGAATAGTTGTGACTTTTTATATAAAAAAAAAGTTATGACTTTTTATGAAAAATTATGACTTTTATAAAGAGTTGCAACTTTTACGAAGATTTGCGACTTTTATGTAGAGTTGCAACTTTAATGAAGAGTTGTAAACTTTATAAAAATATATGACTTTTATGAAAGATTGTAACTTATCCAAAGAGTTGTGCCTTTCCAATAAGGCACAACAAGCACTAATTCATTCTATCTTATCAAGTCATTCTATCGATTAGTGACATTCAAAAAATAAAGGAATATAGTGGGATGATAAGTATTGTACTCAAACTTAATCAAACATTTGGGGTTCAAATATAGGGTTGGGTCAATGAATTACCCTTCAAAGTAGGATAAATCTATATTAATCAAATATAAAATAAATATTTATGTCCTCATAAACTTTAGATTAGAAGTCCCAAAAAAAGTGAAGTTTTAACCATATTGATCGAAACATAAACAACAAAATATGTCTTTTGTCTATTAAAGTAGTGTCATCGATTGCATATGATCTTGAATAAGGTACTTGCCAATACATCATTATTTGAGCGACATACATTATTTCATTGAAATCCAAGAGATGTTTTTATATTTTAATAAACTTATCAAGTGCACAACTATTTATATAAGATGTATAATAATTAGATTATGTATGTAGAGACCTTGAATAGGAGGAAAACTCTCGTAGTAAAAATGTTTGAACCACAATTTGAAAATACAAATATAGTCAATGAAATAATTACATATCTTTTCGAAAGACATTGTTGATGAACAACTACAATAAAATGAAGAATTAATAACAAAATCCATAAACACTTAGAATCAAATCTTTTTGTTTTAAGATTAAAAAAATATTTCATATTTTCTTTGAATAAAATATTCTTGAAAATTTATCATAGGGTTGTACCCTCTTGAAAACTCTTATATTATCAAATGCTCAGAAGTATATTGATTACGTAGTTCCACCACTGCGCCTACCTATGTGGCGCCACCACATATAAGAATTTCCTATTAATTTTATTTATTTCCAGAACTAGTCTTCTCCTTTTCATAAAAAATTGTGACTTTTATGAAACGTTACGACTTTAACGAAGAATTGTGATATTGATAAATTTTTTTTGACTTTTATGAAATGTTGTGAGTTGAATGAGAGTTGATACTTTTATGAAAAGTTGTGACTTTTAATAAAAGTTGCGACTTTAATGAAGAGTTGCGACTTTTATGAAAAGTTGCTACTTTTATTAAAGGTTGTGATCTTTCCAAAGGGTTGCAACTCTTCCAAATAGTTGTAACATTTTTTGATAAGGAACAATAAAAAAATTTACACTACCCTTTGTTGTCTATAAATAGGGGGATTTCCTCTCATTTTAAAACAACAAAAATTCTAAACCTTCTCTTCTTCTTTTTCTCCTTCTCCTTCTCCTCCTCCTGCTCCTCCTCCTCCTTCACAATTAAATATTTGTATACTTTGCTCCTGAGTAGCTCACTAACACCATTTCTTTTTAAGGATAAATGATACTATGTAATAATTTTCATTTTCCTTTACATTATAATGTATGTTACTACGTAATCTTGTATGTACGATAATATAGTGTTCTAAATATAATGTCGAATATGTTTTAAGGACCTTTTTTTTTATAAATTTTGTGATACTAAATTTGTGCGCAAAGCACAGGTAATTTTACTTGTTTAATGTTCAAATAATAAGCCTAAATAAAATTATCAAGCTCTTTTAGAAAAATTGGTTGAATTATGCTAACTTTAGCCAAAATTCACATCCAATTTTAACTCATAAATTGATCCAATACATGGCCCATAAAAAAACAATCCAATTGATCCTCGTGAACTTCGTCTTTCATTATGTTTAACCAGGTGACACTACGTTCCTTTTTTCTAAGCCCTGATTTATTTTTACTTTCGGCAATCGCCGCCCAACTATCCTATTTCTTTATAAAAAAACCATACCTCGACACAAGAACCAAGTTCTTGTGCTTTTGTAGCAACACAATAAAACAAAGATTTTATTATGGAAATCTTCCTAACTCAAGGAAGGGAAAAATCACACCGAAGTTTTATATTAATTGAAGATTTACAACTCACTTAATCAATGAGTCTAACTCTAAACTTCTACCCTTTTCGATTAACTATAATAAAAAACTCTCCACTCTTCTTAACTCACCAAGAAGTCAAACTCGCTTCTTGTTTACAAAAAATCTCAACTCTTCTTAACTCTAACCACCCAAGAAGTCAAACCCACTTCTTGTTTACAATCTCTCAACCTCTCTCTTACTTTACCCGAAGAAGTCAAACCCACACATTGTTAGGATTTTCAATAAAAGGGCTCAAAATTCGTAGAAATAGACACACGGAGTAGCCGAAGGGGGTTCGACATCTACTATATATACATAAATATTATTTTAACCATATATAAATAGTATAATTTTTAGTCGAAGGGGGTTCGGATGAACCCCTTTCTACCAAGGTGGCTCCGCCCCTGCTTGTTACAATTCTCTCAAGACTCTATCCCCAAGAAGTCAAACTCACTTCTTGTTGCACAATCTAGGAATTATTACAACTCAATAATAAACCTATAATAAATCAACAAAGACTAATAACCCTAGACTTTGATTGATCAGACTTCAACATTCAATTGTTCAGTGTGGAGCAAAATTCCCTTTTTCATTCTCTTCTTGTTTTTCTCAATTATCCATTTGCTATGAAATTTTGAATGAATCTACGTATATGAGAGGATGTTTCCTCAACAATCGTCCATAAAAGGAATGAAGATGAAGATATCACAAAATATGATTGAAATTATTTAAATGTCGGTTAAATGGGGTAACTCTATTTATTTGCTCATTGAATGTTGAATGATTTAATTTTTCTTTGTATGAATTATTTTAACAATATCTTTTAATTGTTATTGAAAAGGAAAATGTGGAAGGAGATTACAATGTGGGGAATGGAACTCTCATCAATAAATTTTCAGGTAGTCAACCAACTTAACTACTAAAATTCCCTTTAATACCCTATTTTTATTTTTTCCCCATTTTATATGTCTTTGTCTACTTATTTATTTTTAACAAGCTTTGTGTTTGATCTCAATTCTAAAATTCTTATTTTAAAATTCAACTCTAATACACAAATCACAAAGTACACAAAGTTACTGAATTGATATTTCATTAGTGTCACATTTACAATGAAAAAAAGAACAATTTTTTTTCTATTCTCTATCTACCTTTTAACGTAACCATTTCTCTGCTTCTAATAATATGAAAAAAGACTAAATTATAAAGTCATGTTTGTGTAAAATCAATCATCCTTAAAATTGAGTGCTTTAGTTGACTCAATTTCTTTCTCTTGAGCATCCCTCCATAACTGATACAAACTAAAATTGTCATCATTCTTCTCGAAATTTTTCGTCTAATTATCATATGGGTAGGAGAAGGGATATGTGTGTGTGTGTGTCACACTTCCAGTCTAACCTACAACCAAAACATGTCCTACTTACAACAATGTGTACCTAATCAAGGGCTGTGATTGATCATTGCAATATGGAACAAACCATGAAACTAAACCTTCTTCTGACAAAGTTGTATTAAGTGGCTTTTGTGAATATCTTGGTTATTAGAAAGAGCAAGACAAATTTTTTCAAGAGAGAGGTTTTAATCTATCCGTGAATGTGACGTAAAGAATATTGGTTCAGTTTTTAGTGACTCATATAGAAGGTAATGACTAACTAGCACAAGAAGATGAGGAAAACTGTCTGTCACGACCCAAAACCGGGCCGCGACTGGCACCCACACCTACCCTCCTGTGTGAGCGAACCAACCAATCTAAACCTTAACATTTCAATATAATATCAACAGAAAGTAATGCGGAAGACTTAAACTCATTAATAAAATCAATAACTATTATTATCCCCAGAATCTGGAAGTCATCACCACAAGAACATCTATGATCAAATTACTAAACTAAGAGTATTCTAAGAAGCTAAAACAAATAAAAGCTAGTCCATGCCGGAAGTTCAAGGCATCAAGACATGAAGAAGAAGATCCAGTCCAAGCTAGAAGCTTTAGCTCACCCTGAAATCCGGAGTAATGAAGACTGGCTAGAGTTGCGGTTGAGTTGAAGACGATGGCATGTTTGCTGCACTCCACAAATAAAAAAGAAGAAAACAATAAAAGTAGGGGTCAGTACAAAACACGGGTACTGAGTAGATATCATCGGCCAACTCAAAATAGAAAACAGTATATATTAAGCAATATCATAAAATCAACTAATATCCTTAGCATGCAGCATTTACAGTTACCATAACCCTTGGTTAAAACACCAAACACATCAATGAGGACTCACGCCTCCTCATCATACTCATTTGGGAATTAGGTTCATTAGATTTGAATATATTATCATCTTTCAAGATTCATTATCTTTATTCCTCTCGTGTCGGTACGTGACACTCCGCTCCTCATATACTATCCTGGTGTCGGAACGTGACACTCCGATCCTCATTCTATCCTGGTGTCGGAACGTGACACCCGATCCATATTCTATCCTGGTACCGGAACATGGCACCCGATCCATATACTATCCTGGTGTCGAAACGTGAAACTCCGATCCTCATATTCTATCCTGGTACCGGAACGTGGCACCCGATCCATATACTATCCTGGTGTTGGAACGTGACACTCCGATCCTCATATACTATCCTGGTACCGGAACGTGGCACCCGATCCCCTAATCTCACTACTTTCGTTCATCAAGCCTTCTTTTATACGAAGGCATCATCATTAACAAAGTAGATTAGGGTTTCTTTTCAAGATTCAGGATTCAATAGCTTCATCATGATTATTATATCACAATTACATAATCAAATTCATGCAAGCATACAATTAAGCATATAGAAGGGTTTACAATACTACCAATACATATCATTCGCTATTAAGAGTTTACTACGAATAGCATAAAAATAACCATAACCTACCTCCACCGAAGATTAGTGATCAAGCAAGCAATTTCCCAAGCTTTGTTTATCTTCGTTTCTCCTCTTTCTCGTTCGACTCTCTCTCTCTCTCTCTCTTTCTTGTTCCTTCTATTTTCTTTACTAAAAACCCTCTTTCTTTTACCCTAATTAGCACATAATTAAGAATAAAAGATGGCAATAATAACCCACTAATTAACTTAAGGTTACATCTTTTAACCCCCAAGTAATTAGACTTATTAACATTAACCCACTAACTTTATAATTAAAGCAGGAATAGTCAAAAACGTCCCTTAAAACGTATAAAGAAATCCGACCCAGACTGGGATTGCGCAACCTGCGACGGCCCGTCGTGCCTGCGACGGTCCGTCCTGCAGGTCGTCGCAAGGTCCAGAGAGTTGATTTCCACTGAAGATTCTGTGACGGTCCGTCACACCTGTGACGGTCCGTCCTGCCATTTCGTTACGAAGTTCAGAGAGTCGATTTTCAGTACCCAATTTCAGATTTTCTAAGTGTTTCGAAATGAGACCCTGCGACGGTCCGTCGTGGGGTCCGTCGCCTTAGCCTATTTTTCCAGAAATAAAATCTGCTGCTCAAAACGACTAAACAGGTCGTTACAATAGATACCAATTTACCCATCGTTCATCCCCGAACGATCATAAGAAGGGAGACAAGGGCGAAAAGGAGTACCTGAATCTGTAAACAGATGTGGGTATCTTTCTCGCATATCTGCCTCCTTCTCCCTAGTGGCTTCTTCAACGGGTCGATTCTTCCATTGAACTTTGATGGATGTAATCTCCCTTGATCTCAACTTGCGAATTTCTCTATCTAGAATGGCAACAGGTTCCTCCTCATAAGACAAATTCTCATCAAGTAAAACTGAATCCCAACGGATAATGTAGTTTCCATCCCCATGGTATCTTTTCAACATCGACACATGGAATACCGGATGCACTCCGGACAGCCCTGGAGGCAAGGCTAACTCATAAGCCACCTCCCCTACTCGCTTAAGTACTTCAAATGGACCAATATACCTTGGGCTAAGTTTACCTCGCTTACCAAACCGCATCATCCCTTTCATTGGCGAAACCTTCAACAAGACTTGTTCACCCTCCATAAACTCCAAGTCTCTAACCTTCCGATCTGCATACTCCTTCTGTCTACTTTGCGCCGCTAGAAGCTTTTCTTGAATAGATTTCACTTTATCTAACGATTCCCTCAGAAGGTCAGTACCCCAAGGTTTAACTTCAAACGCATCAAACCAACCAATGGGGGACCTACACCTCCTACCATACAATGCTTCAAATGGAGCCATATCAATACTTGAGTGATAGCTATTGTTGTAGGAGAACTCTGCTAAGGGTAAGAAGCTATCCCAATGTCCTCCAAATTCTATCACACATGCACGAAGCATATCCTCCAACACTTGAATTGTTCGCTCAGACTGACCATCGGTCTGAGGATGGAATGCAGTACTAAGGTCCAACCTAGTACCCAATTCCGCATGCAATGTTTTCCAAAACTTAGAAGTAAACTGCGTACCTCTATCTGATATAATGGACAGTGGAACCCCATGCAATCGCACCACTTCCGAGATGTAAAGTTTGGCTAACTTCTCTGCATTGTAAGTCACCTTGACCGGAATGAAGTGAGCAGACTTATTTAACCTATCAACAATTACCCAAATAGAATCAAACTTTCCCAATGTCTTTGGAAGACCAACCACGAAATCCATTGCAATCCTTTCCTACTTCCATTCAGGAATGGGCATTCTCTGAAGTGTTCCTCCGGGCCTCTGGTGTTCATACTTTACTTGTTGACAGTTTGGACATTTGGCAATAAAGTCAACAATATCACGCTTCATTCTACTCCACCAAAAGTGTTGCTTTAGGTCACGGTACATCTTGGTTGCACCCGGATGTATAGAATACCTTGAACTATGAGCCTCTGTCAGAATAGTGTTGATCAAATCATCAACTCGGGGTACACATACCCTTCTCTTGATTCTTAAAACACCTTCCTCATCGATTGTCGCTTCTTTAGCCTCTCCTTGTAACACTTTATCTCGGATCCGGATCAATTTCTCATCATCAAACTATTTTCCCTTAATCTTGTCAAGAAAAGAAGATCTTGACTCCACACTAGCCAACAATCCTCCCTTCTCATTTACTTCTAACCTCATCAAGTCGTTAGCCAGAGTCTGAACCTCTCTAGCCAATGGACGTCTAGAAACTTGCAAGTGAGCTAGACTTCCCATGCTTCCCGCCTTTCTACTTAAAGCATCTGCCACAACATTCGCTTTTCCCGGATGATACAAGATAGTGATATCGTAGTCCTTTAGTAGTTCCATCCATCTCCTCTGTCTCAAGTTCAAATCTTTCTGGGTAAAGACATACTGTAGACTGCGATGATCCGTGTAGACTTCGCACTTAACTCCATATAAATAATGTCTCCATTGCTTTAATGCAAACACTACCGCAGCCAATTCCAAATCGTGGGTCGGATAGTTACGTTCATGCACCTTTAATTGCCTCGAAGCATAAGCAATCACATTCTTCTCTTGCATTAGTACTGCACCCAAACCAGAATAGGATGCATCACATTAAACAATGAAGTTCTTACCCTCTACGGGCAAGGTGAGAATAGGTGCGGTAGTCAACAAAGTCTTGAGCTTCTGAAAGCTTTCTTCACATTCGTCCGACCATACAAATGGAACATTCTGCTTAGTCAGGTTCGTCAATTGGGAAGCAATAGAAGAGAATCCCTTGACAAATCGACGGTAGTAGCTAGCTAACCCAACAAAGCTCCTTATTTCTGACACATTAGTGGGTCTTACCCAATTCTTCACTGTCTCAATCTTAGAAGGATCTACCATTACTCCATCCTTAGAAACCACGTGCCCCAAGAAGGATACTGCATCTAGCCAAAACTCACACTTAGAGAACTTGGCATAAAGCTTTTTCTCCCTCAACATTTCCAATACCATTCTCAAATGCTCCTCATGTTCCTTCTTACTTTTAGAGTATATCAGTATATCATCAATAAATACGATCACGAAGAGGTCCAAATATGGCTTAAAAATCTCGTCCATCAAGCTCATGAACGCAGCAGGGGCATTCGTAAGACTAAAAGACATCACTACGAATTCGTAACGCCCATACCTCGTTCAAAAAGCAGTCTTTGGCACATCCGTTGCCCGTATTTTCAATTGATGATAACCGGATCTCAAGTCAATCTTAGAGAAGACACAAGCACCTTGTAACTGATCGAACAAGTCATCAATGCGAGGAAGAGGATACTTGTTCTTAATAGTTACCTTGTTCAACTGCCGATAGTCTATGCACATCCGAAAACTCCCATCCTTCTTCTTCACAAACAAAACTGGAGCACCCCAAGGAGATGCACTTGGTCTAATGAAGCCTTTGCTCAACAACTCTTGAAGTTGGGCCTTTAACTCTCTTAACTCCGTGGGAGCCATTCTATAAGGGGGTATAGAAATGGGGCGAGTACCCATTTCAAGATCAATACAGAAGTCAATATCCCTATCCGGTGGCATACCAGGAAGATCCGCAGGGAACACATCCAAAAACCCACGGACTACCGAAACCGACTCAATCGAAGGTACTTGGATAGTATCGTCCTGGAGGTGTGCCAAGAAAGCTAAACAACCCTTACTAACCATTCTCTTAGCACGAAGAAAGGAGACGATACGGACCGGATTGGAAGTGTAGTCACCCTCCCACACTAACGGATCTGTCCCAGGTTTGGCTAACGTCACAGTTTTAGCATTACAATCCAAGATTGCAAAATTCGGATAAAGCCAAGTCATACCCAGAATTACATCAAAGTCAACCATTTCTAAGATAACCAAATCTACATAAGTGTTACTCCCCACAAAAGTTACCAAACAAGACCTATATACTTTTTCAACTATCACAGACTCGCCCACCGGAGTAGAAACACGAATAGGCATGTCAAGTAATTCACAATGTAAATTAAGACCATTAGCAAATGAGGAAGATACATAAGAAAATGTGGATCCGGGATCAAACAATACAGAAGCCATGCAATCACAAACCAAAAGATTACCTGTGATGACAACATCAGATGCCTCCGCTTCAGACCGCCCAGGGAAAGCGTAACAATGGGCCCTATCGTTTGTCTATCCGTTGCCCCTACCATGTTGTGTTGTAGTGGCTCTAGTTTGTCCATCACCACGGCCATTTTGGTGACCACCATTACCTCGGCCACCACGTCCTCCAGAATAACGGCCTCTACCATGACCACCTCTACCTCTAGCCATTGGGGGTCTATAACTCTGTTTCGGACAATACCTCTTGATGTGTCCAATCTCCCCACATCCATAACACTCTCTGGTTTCAAGCATAGGTCTCTCAGAGAAGTGTTGACCGGTCTGATGTGGACCCCCAACTACAGTCTGTAGTGAAGACTGAATTGGTCGGACTGAGTAACCTCCTGAACCTTGTCCTCTAGAGTAAGAGCTATTAAACTCACCTCCCTTTCAAAACCTTTTTGATGTCGATGCCATGGTGAATTCATCTGGCTTCACTCCTTCTACCTCTACCACGAAATCTACCACTTCTTGGAAGGATTTTGCCGTAGCCGCTACCTGTAAGGCTGAAATCCGCAACTCTGACCTCAACCCCTTCACAAAACGACGAATCCGCTCTTGTGGACTGAAACAAAGTTGGGTGGCATATCTGGATAGTGCACGAAACTTAGCCTCATATGCAGTAACCGACATCCTACCGCGGGATATACTTCTCCATAAACAAACCAGAGAATGATGCCCAAGTCATAGGTATTGCCTCTGTCGGTTGACACTCAACATGTGATCGCCACCACATTTTGGCGTTCCCTTGAAACTGATAAGTCACAAACTCCACACCAAACCGTTCTACTATACCCATCTTGTGTAGTAGCTTGTGACAGTCAACCAGAAAATCATAAGCATCCTCCGATTCAGCACCCTTGAAGACTGGAGGTTTCAATTTCAATAACTTACTGAAAAGTTCATGCTGATCATTTGTCATTATAGGCCCCGTAGTCAGACGAGGAAACGTGCCTATCTCCAATGAGACATCCATGCGGGGAGCCATAGTAGCCGCATGTTGTACCTCTGTAACCGGAGGTGTTGGTGCAGAAAACACTGGAGGTGCCTGACCCTGATCAGATAATCCGCTAAGATAAGCAAGAACCTGATTGATCATCTCTGGGGTAGGTTGGGGTGGCAATTCCTCATTTTGCACTTGTTCATTCTCCCCCTCCCCACCCTCTCTTACTACTTCCTCAGTCGGTGGAGGAGTCACCGCCCTAGCATCAGATGGACTAGGTGCTCGTCCTCTTCCTCTAGAGGACGTCCTCCCACGACCTCTACCACGGCCTCTTGCCGCTGCTCTTCCTCGAGCTATAGCCCCAGTGGCTGGCTCAGACGCTTCTTGTCTTGCCGATGTTGATGTTGGCGCGGTTGTTGCTCTAGTTCTAACCATCTGCGAAATAGAGTGAAGATGGTCAGATACCAATTTGTATCACCTATATACCAATTGGACCCAAGTAATAGCACGAAAGAAGAAAGAAAAAATGGAATTTTCCTAAAGTCTTATAGCCTCTCAAATAAAAGTAAAGGCGTCCCCCTACTGTTCCTTAAGACTCTACTAGACTCGTTCTTGTGTGATAAGACCAACGAACCTAAGGCTCTGATACCAAGTTTGTCACGACCCAAAACCGGGCCGCGACTGGCACCCACACTTACCTTCCTGTGTGAGCGAACCAACCAATCTAAACCTTAACATTTCAATATAATATCAACAGAAAGTAATGCGGAAGACTTAAACTCATTAATAAAATCAATAACTATTATTATTCCCAGAATCTGGAAGACATCACCACAAGAACATCTATGATCAAATTACTAAACTAAGAGTATTCTAAGAAGCTAAAACAAATAAAAGCTAGTCCATGCCGGAAGTTCAAGGCATCAAGGCATGAAGAAGAAGATCCAGTCCAAGCTAGAAGCTTTAGCTCGCCCTGAAATCTGGAGTAATGAAGACTGGCTAGAGTTGCGGTTGAGTTGAAGACGATGGCACGTTTGTTGCACTCCACAAATAAACAAGAAGAAAACAATAAAAGTAGGGGTCAGTACAAAACACGGGTACTGAGTAGATATCATCGGCCAACTCAAAATAGAAAACAGTATATATTAAGCAATATCATAAAATCAACTAATATCCTTAGCATGCAGCATTTACGGTTACCATAACCCTTGGTTACAACACCAAACACATCAATGAGGACTCACGCCTCCTCATCATACTCATTTGGGAATTAGGTTCATTAGATTTGAATATATTATCATCTTTCAAGATTCATTATCTATATTCCCCTCGTGTCGGTACGTGACACTCCGCTCCTCATATACTATCCTGGTGTCGGAACGTGACACTCCGATCCTCATTCTATCCTGGTGTCGGAACGTGACACCCGATCCATATTCTATCCTGGTACCGGAACGTGGCACCCGATCCATATACTATCCTAGTGTCGGAATGTGACACTCCGATCCTCATATTCTATCCTGGTACCGGAACGTGGCACCCGATCCATATACTATCCTGGTGTCGGAACGTGACACTCCGATCCTCATATACTATCCTGGTACCGGAACGTGGCACCCGATCCCCTAATCTCACTACTTTCGTTCATCAAGCCTTCTTTTATACCAAGGCATCATCATTAACAAAGTAGATTAGGGTTTCTTTTCAAGATTCAATAGCTTCATCATGCTTATTATATCACAATTACATAATCACATTTATGCAAGCATACAATTAAGCATATAGAAGGGTTTACAATACTACCAATACATATCATTCGCTATTAAGAGTTTACTACGAATAGCATAAAAATAACCATAACCTACCTCCACCGAAGATTAGTGATCAAGCAAGCAATTTCCCAAGCTTTGTTTCTCTTCGTTTCTCCTCTTTCTCGTTCGACTCTCTCTCTCTCTCTCTCTCTTTCTTGTTCCCTCTATTTTCTTTATTCAAAACCCTCTTTCTTTTACCCTAATTAGCATATAATTAAGAATAAAAGATGGCAATAATAACCCACTAATTAACTTAAGGTTACCTCTTTTAACCCCCAAGTAATTAGACTTATTAACATTAACCCACTAACTTTATAATTAAAGCAGGAATAGTCAAAAACGTCCCTTAAAACGTATAAAGAAATCCGACCCAGACTGGGATTGCACAACTTGCGACGGCCCGTCGTGCCTGCGACGGTCCGTCCTACAGGTCGTCGCAAGGTCCAGAGAGTGGATTTCCACTGAAGATTCTGTGACGGTCCGTCACACCTGTGACGGTCCGTCCTGCCATTTCGTTACGAAGTTCAGAGAGTCGATTTTCAGTACCCAATTTCAGATTTTCTAAGTGTTTCGAAACGAGACCCTACGACGGTCCGTCGTGCCCATGACGGTCCGTCGTGGGGTCCGTCGCCTCAGCCTATTTTTCCAGAAATAAAATCTGCTGCTCAAAACGACTAAACAGGTCGTTACACTGTCAATACTCAAGTTCTAATTTTTTTAATAGTTTGGGCTTCATACATCAAAAATTAAGCTGAAGTTAAATAGAAATTCTTATCCAGTCAAGAAAGTAACATATAGTTAGAAATTCAAATTAATCTCAAAATGTAATTTAGAATACAAGACAAAAGAAAACATAATGAAGAAAATTTAGAAAGGAAAATTACAATCAATTTTTTTAGCCAAAATATATATTTTGGAAATTTTAATTAACCCCTCCTCAAACTATAAAAGGTGAAAATAAAGGTCTAGACCAACATATGAAAAGAACACTTCACATTAGGAAGAAATCAAGGCCTTTTCTCCTTTTTTTCTCTTTTTGAAACTTTATGCACAAAATTTGCAGATTCCTCTCCGATTTGATCAACAATCTGAATAGCTAGAAGCAGAAGAAGGTTTCGAATTTCCACCCAAAAAATAACCTTCTTTTGCTTCTAGAAATTCAGAGTGTTGATCAAACCCGAGAGGGATCTACAGTTTTTGTGCATAAAGTTTCAAAAAGGGAGAAAACATTTTGATTTCTTCCTAAAGTGAATGTTTTTCTCATGTGTTGGCCTAACACTTTATTTTCACGTTTTATAGTTGGAGGGTTTAGTAGAGATTAAATTCGTAGCATGGTTAACATTTAATAATACTTTAATTAAAAATTTCCAAAATATTATTTTGGCTAAACACATTGATTGTAATTTTCCTTGCTAAATTTTAAATCAAATGACTAATTGATTCGATTACGTACATTTTAATCAGACCTAGCACAAGTCCATAATCAAAGGAAAGAAGAAAAAAAGAAATTCCAGCTTAAGCTTGACCAAGTAAACTACACGTTCATATTAATCAAAACAGGAAAGAAACATAACATTTAAGCTTCCTTAGAAAGAATAATTAAACTACTTTACAAACGTACAACACAAATGATAAACTATACAAAAACGGAGCTAAAAAAATTCTACAGAAAGAAGATTACCTGAATCTGGGCAGCGAACCGGACGACAAGTTATGATTCCACCTCTTCAACTCGAACAAACTTAACTGCTAAGACGAGAATTCCAAAACCTTATTAGGGGAACTCTCAAGTCTCCAAATCCGTCCTTGACCAGTGAGGAGAGGGGCTTTTTATAGCACCCAAAATATCCCAATTCTGAGAGTATTTTCGATGTGGGAGAAACCATTTTTTTAAAATTTCTTAATGGATAAGGCTCTAGTGAGCTGGAAACGTACGAACTAG
Organism: Solanum chmielewskii; assembly: GCA_027704785.1. Taxonomy (NCBI): domain Eukaryota; kingdom Viridiplantae; phylum Streptophyta; class Magnoliopsida; order Solanales; family Solanaceae; genus Solanum; species Solanum chmielewskii. The sequence continues at coordinate 5,436,255 of JAKWIX010000318.1, read as the reverse complement.
TACAACTTTGAAAAGAAACTGGAAAAGAATCGAAATCGGAAAAAAATAAGGAGAGTTGGGCGCGTGAGGGAAATAGGGAAATAACTAAAGGTGTAGGGTGGTTTATTGAGAAAGTAGGCCTAAATATTGGACCCAAATAAATGTATTTTCTCAAGAAATTGAATCTGAAGAAAACGATTCGATACAAATTAAAATTAACTAATCGAGTTTCTTAATTTATCAAGATAAAATGATTACTTTGAAATAAAAGATCGGCTATGCCAATTAATTCATGAATTAGTCAAATTTCTTTTAGAGAAATAAATTATACTCAATTGAAACTTCTATTCTTTTTTTTTGTAAATCAATTTTTCTCAAATATTCATAAAAATGATAAATATATAAATACATACATTATATATAAAAAATATATAATCTATATGTAAAATTACAAAAATGCCTTGAAAATAAATTTTGAAAGTAATTTTTTATTTTCGAAAACAATTATTTCAAATCGTTTGAAATTGGAGAAGCTTGAGAATTAATTAAATTGTGGAGGGTCAAAATTGGATGTCAACACATACTTAAATTAAAATTTCCAAAATATTATTTTGGCTATACACATTTATTGTAATTTTCCTTACTAAATTTTCTTCATTATGTTTTCTTTGTCTTGTATTCTAAATTACATTTTGAGATTAGCCAAAATAATGGGATTTTCCATGTGGTCCACACCTATGGGTTCACCCAGGCCACTGGACCAGCCCTGTTGTGTGAGTGGCAAGCCAAGTGGGACAAATTACCCTAGGAAGAACAAGCCACATTAAAGACAAGACAAGGGCTGGGCATACTGATATTTGTCTGCGGGAGGTTCAAGATGATGTTCGTGTGAGTCTAAGTCTTTTGGGGCTTTTTTTGGAATTAATTCAACAATTTGTGTCAACTAAAAGTTTCATTATAATTTTTAAGGATAAAATAATTATTATCAAACTTCTAATAGTTTAACCATGTATTATAGGACCGTTCTGCAAAGTTTGTTGCTTTTTGAAAAGTCGATTCTTAACTTTATCGCAGTATATGAAATAATTGCTTACCAAACAGAAGTTATATCTATGTAGGCATATGAGCATGAAATTGAGTTTTGATTAAACAAAAGAGAGGGATCAAATGGGACAAACTCAGGGGACTCATTAGGTTCAGAATCAAGAACAACATGAGATTAATAAGAGTGAACCATATACTTACCAATGCAATGACCTTTCCAAATTGGCTCGACAACCTCATTAACATGTGACTCAAAAAATAAATCAATTTTTAAAAATATTTTTTTAAAAGGAGTTGCCACCTAATTTTGGAAAAAAACTAGGAAAATAATTAATCAAAAATGTCTATAAAACCAATAGATTCTAGGTAAGGGTTCAAGTTATTCTGAAGGGAAGGTATTAGGTATCTTTCGTAACGCACTTTAGTTGCATTAATGACTTAAAGGAAGCGATGAAAAATCTGTATCTATAAAATAAAGAAAAGGATATCACATTGTGAGATGCATGCAAGCAAAGAGAGCTCAAGGACTATGTTATTTCTGTGAGAAGAAGTACTCTTATTGAAGGAAGACAAATAATTTGACTTTCAAAACAACTATTTGTCTTGGAATTTGATGCTATCTAAGGAAACACTAGTTGAGGTCAGTGAACCAGTCCCATGATTTCATTTTGTGCTCTCACTAGGTATAATGTAAGCAACTAATCCAGATACTTTTAGATGGAGGATAGACTCACAACTTCATTGATGTGAAGAGACAGGGGTACCTACTAAGGTCGGATATGTGAGTTTAGATAATAACACCTTCTGGGATAGTCAAGGACTTCTTTCCGCATCTGTGTTTTGGAAGGATGCGGCACACACGTGTCTGACGACATTTTTGAAGAGTCTGAGCATCAGAGATTGTCTCGTGTTGATATTTTTCCCTGTATATGTGTATGGTGTACCATGTACAGAGGTATTTGACATACATACGTGCCTGTTAATGAACTAATTCTACATGTTATGTACTGCCTTTGAGAACATATACCATGTTCTTACTAGCCACACTTCAATAAACAACCAAGCATGGTTTGAACAGTTCAGGAAGAAAACTTCCAACAACTTCACAGTGAAGAGATGAATATCCCCTTCACTAACTTTGCATAATATGAAGCAAGACGTAGACATATCCACTTCTGGATTTTAGAACAAACTCCGGAAGAAGAAGTATGGAAAATTCATATCATTCACTTTCATTCGATTTCTGTTATGATGTCACAAGACAAAATTGGAGAAAATTAGAAATTAATGGGCTTTCTAAGTGTATAGATGTAGAAAAATCAAAAGGAATAGGAACTCATTCATATGCTTTTTATCGTTAACTGAAATCAAATGAGTTTAAAATAAGCTAACTTCTCTCAAGTTAATATGAATTCCCACATTGCTTTCTCAACTAGTCTCTCTCTACATAAAAAAAATCCGTCTTTCAAATGTTTGGTGCCTTTAATAAGACTAGTCAGTTTGAATGGGAAATAACAGTAAATAAGACAATACCAAAAATTACTATTTTCATCAATTCTGTAGAACCGATGCACAAAATATATATATTTTAAGTGCAAAATTGTGCTTTAGCCGCCAGATTCAATTCCTTAAAGAAATTCAACATTCACAACAAAGATACAAGATGAGTTTTGGACAAAGAGAAGAATCAATTCCTCAAGAATTAATATTTGAAATTTTCTCATGGCTTCCGGCTAAGTCGTTAATGCGTTTTAAGTGTGTTTTCCGACTAAGTAATTCAATTGTATCCGAGTCAGATTTTGTGGATATCCATAGTTTACTGTTATGCTTCAACTCTCTGGCCACCCAAGGATAAGAGAAAAAAATGGTTCCAGAAATTTTGTCCGATATGGAAGTTTGATCAGTGGTATCAGCTGAACCCGTTCAACAATCAAACACCAACACTCATTTCAGTTGTATGCAGCTTCTGTGACTCCAAATGATGAAAAGATGGTGATGATGAAGACGATGCAAACTACTTGAAACAGAGTACCTCTCGTTGAGTTATTTCATTGGTTCCCTGTGAAGAAGGGAGGCAATCATAAAAGCAACTTTTGCTTCTTAGATGACAAAAAAAGAGTGATTTTCTTGCTCAATTTCTATTAGTCGAGTAACCAGCTCCAAAATAATGCTACAATATGAAAAATATGGACATACAGATGCAACGTAATGTTCAAGCCAAAAGACACAATTAAGTAATAGAACTTCCACTGGTTGCAATCGTAATAGTACGTCGACTCATGAGATGCATTCCACAATGCAATAGTTTCGGCTATTATCAATCGGTTGTTTTAGTTTGAATTGCATTGGTGAAGTTATTGAGTTTGTTTCAGACTCCCGAGATTTCATTTTGTACTTCCACTGCTGTTATTTGGTATAATCAATCCATCCCATTAGATGGAGGAAGTACTCACAACTTCATTGATGTGGACCAATTTTCTTGCATTACATCAGTTAAGGTTCTTAATTACAAGTTAGTTCACCCATGCCATAGTAATTTTAATGGAAATACAATTTTTTATTAGGATGGTGACTCACATCGATGGTGATGACGAAGACGAGGAAAACTTAAAAAGCAATAGAGGTGTCTCTGTTGACTTAGCAAACATCGGAACCAATCGTAGTGTGATGGAATGAGTCTTTAGTGGTTAAAGTTAAACTTGCAGTCCATATTACTAACATCTGGATTCCCTAACTTTTAGAATCTTCTATATTCTTCAGTTTCCACGTTAAGGCGAGCAGAGCCATTTTAATCAAATTAGAAAATCAATAGGGATGAAAGTGTAGTTACGTTCATCAAAACTCTGAATGGAAGCAGAGGTTTATACAAACTGTGACACATCACTACGACACACAATTTAGAAATAGAATCGCCAGTGATTCAACACATCACTTTTCCATGAGCATCTTAAAAACTGTGACACATTACTACGACATGTGAATAATGTATTGAAAGCTTGACAGTATTGTACATTTCAATTCTCACTTAAGCCTTCCATGTGTATAATGTATTGAAAGCATTTTTTTTTTTTAAAAAAAAATTGTGTATGTTGTTAAAAGCTTCTCACTTAAGCCTTCCAGGTAACGATATCTTATAATAAAACAGAACAAACAGTGACGTCCAAAATATTGCAAAATTATCCAAAGGGAACGACTAATTCTTCACTTCAAAGACTTATAATATATTTAGAATGTAATCTTTTATACCGCAACTTTATCTTGTCATAGCATTACTAAAAGGATGAACAAAATCTTATCGTAAAATACAAAAACAGTTCCTGAAAGATATTTGACATACAAGCACTCACGAATACCTTCCAGTTTGAACCAAATTACCCAAAGGGAACGAGACTTTCAACATAACTAGAAATGCCTTTGATATCGTTTTTCTTAGAAAGGCCCTTGATTTTTAATTCCCTCCAACTCTTTCTTGTGAAATCATAACACAAACAACATAAATCACCTAAGTTCACGACAAATACAATCTCCCCATCGAAGAATGATACAAATCTAGGCCCTCTAGTGTTCCATATCGAGGGAACACCAATAATATGTCTCTCCCATTCTCTTTTTGGAGTCTTCTAAAATCAATAAGTCAAAGTATCCTCTTACCCGTTTTCTGTAATCTATGACCCCTAATTTACCCTTCATCTCTATCAACTGGTAAATAGTACACGCACTCAATTGCATCCCAGAATGCAATGTTTTCCATTTTTTCAGATTTAACATCAAATGCAATTATAAATATATAATTGGCCATAGCAAATTGATAGATGACTCCACTAATGCAAACACTGGGCATACAATAGGGAATAGAAGGAAAATGTTGTGAGTGTCTCTCCATGATTTGTCCATGCCTAAAGTGAAAACCCAGTAGTTTATGCGCCTTTCTCGAGGATGATATGTTATCCGGAGAACCTTGTACTTGTTTTCTTCCGGCTCAAAACCTAATGAAAATGTATTCCAGCAATTACCTTCATTTGGGTTGGGCAGAAATCTTACTTGTTTTGTGGTGGGATTGCAAATTGCAGCAGGTTGCATACATGATGATTCCCAAGCACAAAATAAACCATTAACACAATTCAAACGAGAATATGCAAGGTTACAGTTGTAAAAATTGTCAAGTTGAAGATCGGAGGCAGAGGCTTTTCCATCTTTCTTTTCCTCGGCGGTGTAATAAACTCCTTCTCCATGCGAAAGGAATTTTGTCCTGACAGAATGACATTTATGGATATCCAAAAAAGCTGATTCGGATACCATGTAATTACATAATTTGGAAACGCACTTGAAACGCATTAACGAATTAGAAGGAAAATATTTCAAACATTATTTCTTGAGGAATTGACAAAATTTTGCTGGCAGAATTCATAATGTTTATTTTTTTTCTTTTATAGTCTTATTCATGACCTGTTTGGCTTTGCTGTTTCTTAATAAGACTCTTATTTCCTTTTGTTTTCTTTATAGTACATTACAGTTAGGATTCCCAAAAATTGAACTTTTTTTTGGTTTTAAAATCCTAAAAACAATATTATTGCAAGAAAATTGAAATTGTTTTTTTATAAACTATAAACACAATATTGAGCAGGGCACAATTTCATCAGAAATATTTTGGTCCCAATTATCAAAATGAATCGAAAATAGTTGATTTATTTTATACTCCCTTTGTTTTAATATGACCCCCCATTTTTCTTCACTAAACATTCCAGTTTTACCAGTTCATCTTAAACTGATAAATACAAAGAATTTCATCGATCCTTTTTGGTTCAAATTGAGAGATGAGAGCCATATTTGAATCATTTTTCTTGATTTTGTTTCCTCATTCCTTCATTTGGATCACTGATGATGATTTTATTTGGGTAGCTTGCTTCGTTTTTCGATTCATTTGGAATATAACTTCAGTAATGAATTCTGTTGAGGATATGTCAATCAATCGCTTGTAAGGTATTATGCCAGCAGCATCATGCACTAATTATCTGTACTTGAATCATTGGATCTCTCATCCAACAAAATCAGCGGAGAAATTCCACAACAAATTACATCTCTCTCACAATCATCTCGTTGGATGTCTCCCTAAAAGAAAACAATTTGATACGTTCCAGAACAGTTCATACCAAAGGAATGATGTACTACGTGGATTTGCACTCTCAAAAGATTGTGGCGGAGTTGACGAGGTACCACAAGCAACACTAGATCAAGAAGAAGGAGATTCAGCAATATACATATTACTTTCAACTCGATATCCAGCATGGTTTTCGAGGATGGATGTAGAATTGGAACAGTTAATGCAATCCAAACCCAAATAAGAATATGCATCATAGAGTTCATTAAATATCTCAATTTGAAGATAGGAGGCAGAGTCTTTTCCATCTTCGTTTTGCTCAACATTGTAGAAAATGGATGTTTGTGTTAAAATTGAAGTCTGATGTAATAAATAATGAGTGATAATGGAACTGGATTTGTCAATGTTGAATGATCCTGCTAATCATGTGTTTTTTGTGAACTAGTTTTGAGGAACGTACGTTGCACGTTACCCCTCAATTATTATAAAATTTCTGCAAAATACAAAATATTACTCCATCTATCCAACAATATTTATCCACATACCCTTCTTAAGAAATACAATGTCTTGAAAAATATAATAAGAAAATAAATATAATTGATGATAAGGGTAAATTGGGAACTAAGTGTAAAATTATACATTGATTTCATAGAGTAGAAATTTTTTTGGTGGACATCTCAAAAGTACTATCAACTATTGTTGGACGCAAGGAGAAAAATCAAAATGTTACACTCTTTCTCTAAATTTAATAAATGCATGTAAAATATTTAACAAATTTACAAAAAAAAAATATAAACAGACGTATATATTATTGCAAACCCCCAAATAGAGCACAAATAATAGGATTTGTTTAGATTTAGAAATGCCTCATTATATTAAGTGAAATTTAAAATTAACTTGCACTATCAGAAAAAATGTTCATCTTTTCTTAGCTAACCATGCTTTTTTACGTCAAGATGACACTTCAATAATTTTATCCTCGTAGTCTCAAAAATTCAAAGAGAATAATAATTAATTAAATAAATACAAAAATTGTATAATGAGATTGAAAGTGTAACATTAAAGTGACAAAAGAAAAGATAACATTTTCATTTCACAAAAATTAAAATACCTCTAAATTCTATAATCCATATGAATTAAAAATAAATGGTTAATTATGATGAAGAACAAGTATTATGCATACAAATACATAAATAATTTATAATCAATAAATCTCATTATCATTTTCGTGCCCCAACTACCACAAAATCATAACTTGAAAAGTATTCATCTGACAATAAATTTTAAACTCCTATCTTATCAGTTTTTTATAAAAAAATTTAACGTACTTTCACATGATAATATGATAATTTAATTTACTTCCTTGTTCATTCATGGTATTCAATAAAAAGTCAAGATTTACATTACATATACTTGTCGCAAGCAGTACCATGTCAAATAGATTGTTACTTACCTTTGTTTGTTTGAATCAAATGTGCAATTTCACCATCAAGGCAGGAAGCTGGTTAACACTAAACCTCTTGCAATTGTTTAGCAATTCATCAATATTATGAAAAATACATTGTAGAGATCTCACTAAAAGCAATTAGCAATAATTCTGGCAAAATAAATCCACACAAAAAAATAATAAGAGCCTACTTTGAAAGAGACGAAAAGCAAAAGTTGAAGAGTTTAATTGTAACTTCTCTCGTTTAACATTATTTTGAGATTTTGTAATGAGACTTTTCATTTTCTCCAAATATGAGATTATCTGAACTTAGACTCGTCAATAAATATGATAGGAGTATTTTTTATTATTTAATTAATATTATACTTTATAATATTTTATTTTAATCAAGAAAATAATAATTTAATTATTAAAGAGCTTATGGACTTAAATTTTACTATCATGTAATTAAAATATTTGTATTTAATTAAATAATTAATCAAATTTTAATTAATAAAAAGGCAAAATGATCATTTAACTTTTCATTTTGAAGCTTCTCACTTATAATAATGCTAGATAGATTTTGTTCATATTGACTATAAGGAATTAAAAAGAATATATATTGGAAAGAAATGGTAAATCTATTTACTTACTAATGCTTGCATCATATAAACGACTATCTATAGAAATTATTTTTATTACGTCTCGAATCCTGCGTAAACGCGTAATTATTTTATTTTATTTTTCATTTTGAAAGAGTACAAAGGCTAAAATACAAAATAATGGAAGTTGTCAAGTCTTACTATGTTCTTACTGAATTTACTTAAAATTCAATAAAAATTATTATAGTATATATATGATCTATGAATTACGAGTTTGAGATGTGGAATCATATACTAATGCCTTTTTTATAGTAAACTTCCTACTATACACCTTCGATTCAGTCACTAATGCTTGCATCATATAAACAACTATCGACTTAAACTACTTATATTACGTCTCATATCATACGTGAACGCGTAACAATTATGTTTTTTTTTAATATAATTTTTGTTACAACCTCACCAAAAAGTCCATCCACGTTTCAACCCCCACCCCCAACCCCCAACCCGACCTCACACCCCTGCCCAACAACCCCACACTTTCCTATGTCTTCTCTTTTCCTCCTATATATATACATACTAGTTCTTGAACACGTACATTGCACGTGTATCCCATGATATTTAATACCAAACATTTCAAATGATATAATTATTTTAGAATAATTGATGCATTATACAATATTTAAAGGGTATAAATGATGTTTCTGGTAAAACATTCAACTAAGGTCGCGACTTGCAAAGATCAATAGAATCTGAAGAATTTCTTATTGCATTGATAAAAAACTTTTTCTTTTAATCATATGGGATACACTATATTTATTGGTAAAAAAAAGATTACTACTTCAATTATATGATTTGTCAAGATTGCCAAATATCTAACACTATATTTCCATACAAAATGAAAGAAGTTAATTAAACAAAGCAATATATCAATAAAAAAAATGACCAATTAATAAAAAGATTACATAAAAACTAAAAGATGTGAAAATATAAAGTGTAATGGACTAATATTTCCTATTCAATTCATAAAGAGAGAAATTGTGTATATGAAAGGTTGTGAATAAAAGTATTGAATTGTAGAAGCTAAAAAGTTTCGCAATTAAAGTCATTAAGAAGTGAAAAATAATAAATTGTGACATCTAACCATGTATTCTCTTCAATTAAATATTGATATTGTATGAATCTCTCCATATGCTCTTACCTCTTTCTTCATATGCTCTAATGTTTAAGTTTTTTTAATCTAAAATGGTAATTGTTTTAAGTGCTCAAAATTCAACAATTAAGAAGAAAAATTGTTAATGCAACTCAATGATAATGGCGAACGGAATACTCATAAATGCACTTCAAATTATTACGGTAACAATTTAGTTCTATGCAAAAAGTTTTCTGTTATGGAACTTAAATTACTATTTAATAATAATAATAATAATAATAATAATAATAATAATAATAATAATAATAATATAATAATAATAATAATAATAATAATAATAATAATATTGTAATAACTCAACTATATACAGTTATTTTGATATTTCAACTTTCAACTTTTTTGTTCCCACTTATAATAATATATGATTATGCATGTAAGCAAAATGTCCAGAGTTAGAGTAAGGATTAAAAGATTTGGGGTTCTAAATATTAGGACAAACGAGAAACATGTATTTCTTGAGTTAAAGTTAGCATCTTGTGCATGTTTAATGTGTTTGTGTGTGCTATATATCATTCATCTAAACGGTATGTACAGAGGCAGAGCTACGATTATAAGTTTTAGGGTTATAAATTTTAAAATAAAATAAAGATATGTATGTCTTGAGTTAAATTTTAGCATATTGTGCATGTTTAACGTGTTCGTGTTTGTTATATATCATTCATGTAAGCAGTATGTTCAGAGGTGGAACCAATATACTTATTTTAAAAAGGAATAGAGAATTTTTTGTTGATAGTGGTGTTCAAACCCACAAAGCTAGTGTGGAAAACAATTTCACCATCCTTTCTTACCATTTAGTTATAAATCAATTTTATTAGGAAATTCACAAGTTAATATATATATATATATATATAAAAGTTTCTAAGGGATAAGACACAAGTACTTTCCTAGATTACGATCGAAATCTCAAAGACACACCTTAATTAAAATAATATTACCCCCTAAAATCATTTTTTTTTTTGTAATTTTGTACACCTTTTGACTTACATGACACACCCCATGACTCCATGTTATGAGGTGTGTGTATTCGGAAGCCATGTAAGTACAAAAGGTGTATAAAATTATCAATAAAATAAGTTCAGTGGTAATATGACCTTAGTTTAATTAAAGTATATCTCTGAGATTTCGGTCATAGTCTAGAGTGGTACTTGTACCTTGTCCCAATTTTCTAATACAAATACAAGATTTACAAAAAGCTAGCGAATTCATCTGAAATCATGAACTCCCACCTATTTCCGCCTTTGAATATGTATTGTGAACTGCTTCCAAGTATCATTTTTCAATATTTATGTGAAATTATTTGACTTGTATAAAAATTGAGACAAAAAGAAACTTTTGAAATTTGTGATTTAAAACAAACTTTAAATATTTGTGTGACCAAATATTATTTAATTAATGTAAAAGTGTAATTTTAAAGTTAGCCGTTTCTAATTACAAAATTATGATTATATTTTTTTTTTCGACTAGATAAAAAGAAAGTGTTATTGTGAGGTTGACTCTAGACTTAAAACTTGTTCTCGACTACTTTTGGCTGATCAATCAGGATAAAAATTCGGTCAAGTATAATTAGGTCTAATAATGTTTAATGTTTTTATAGATTCATGTCATGTGTAATATTTAATAATTTATGATTGAGATCCACTTAAATTATATACCCATCTTAATAATAATAACAAAATCGTCAATTGTTATTATTTTTTAAACTATCAAATATAACAGTTAAGTGTACCCTAGCTAATATTTTCAAGAAAGAAAAAGATTGGCGAAGATATGCATACTTTTGGCCTTTTTTACCTGTCATACCTCGTGCTTGTATTGGATTTTTTAAATCATACTAATTTAAAGAATTCAGCACTTTTGAAGAATCTAAATAAATAATTTTTTTTTATAATTATTTGAAAACCTCCAAACAAGTTTTTTATTAAAAATGTATTATCATGTTCTTTAGTTGAATTATTATCTATAACTCAATGATACTTTTAAGTTTGATCTATTTTTGGAGATCACTTCAAAATTTGGAGAAAGCATGAGTGAGATTACTCCCGAAGAAGTTTGTTGGGTAAAAATTGAAGAATCTCGCATATTCCTGTCAATCTTAATTTTTTTAAGGGAAAATACCCAAGTACCCCCTCAACCTATGCCCGAAATCCCAGAGACACACTTATACTATACTAAGGTCCTATTACCCCCCTGAACTTATTTTATATGTAATTTTCTACCCGTTTTAGCCTACGTGACACTAGTTCGAAAAAAAAGTCAACCATCGTTGAGCCCACAAGATAGTGCCACGTAAGCTAAAAAGGGGTAAAAAATTATTAATAAAATAAGTTCAGGGGGTAATAGGACCTTAGTATAGTATAAGTGTGTCTCTGAGATTTCGTGCATAGGTTGAGGGGGTACTTGGGCATTATCCCTTTTTTAAAAGAAGTATAGTTTTCGTACACTAATTGCTTTATTTGATATTTTTAAAAAATAAAAAGAGTTGAGAACATTGTTATTTTTATTGTTATAATGAGTATATAATTTAAATGGCTCTCAACCATAAATTATTAAATAGTAGACATGACATGAATCTATAAGGCAATTAAACATTATTTGACATAATTATACTTGACATAGATTTTGTTCTTATTTTAAAAAATTGAACATATAAAATTTTGATAAAATCTTAGAAAAAAAGTATGATAGATCCCTTAACTTTGAAATTTAAAGCTGATATACTCTCGTTATACAAGTAGCTCATATATATGTCTATTGTTATACAAATGACTCATATATATATACTTTTCCCCCAACGAAAGTGAAAATAATTAATTTTGATATGACTTTTAATTAAAAAAAATATAATTCCATAGGGGTACATTTAGTCCCACTCACACATAATTTTTTTTTCCGGACTAATTTAATATTTTCATGATCAAATAAATTAACGTTTCACTAAGTTTTTTTTAGAAAAAATCAATCATAGAATCCAATTTGTTTTCTCGAATATAAAAACTAAATAACAATATAATTTTAAGTTATAATATGACCAACAATTAGTTTTTGTTATATTCAAGGTGTTTTGATGATCCTCACAAATGCGGGGACCTGGTTCCTGGCAGGGTGCTCTCGTCCAGATACAAATGGGGTACAGTCATAAAAGCTGTCATGACAGGTGGTAGGTGAAAAGTGCTATATCCTACACCAATAAGAAGAGCGGACGAGATTGTATGTTTCAGTATCTCACAAATGCAGGGACCTGGTACCAGACAGAGTTTCCTCCATCAGATACATAATTGGTTACAGCTGTAAAGCTGTCACGTCAGAGGTTGGTAAGGCGTCAGTTCACTACACCAATCAGAATGGAGGAGGGTGTTTGTCCAATGGATAAAAACACTTCATGTTTAATACTTTTAGCATGACAAACACCATATTATATTCATTCATCAAAGAAGGAAGTCAGCCAGCAAAAGAACTCATATAGAAGTTTGCAAGGGACCTGGTTCTCGCAAGCAAGGGACCTGGTACCCGCAAGACTACGACGTGAAAAGGACGAAAACACAGCTGTCAGAAAAGCTGTCATATCTGATGCGGTAGGTGCACAACTTTTCCAACAGCAGGCCTTCAGCCAATGGGATGACTTCAATGTATTTGTGGGAATTTATATTATCTCTTTCCAACAAACACAAATTCAAGACTTGGCAAATTAAACTTGGATTTTCTCTGAAAATTCACAAGCTTGAACAGAAGGTCATCTTCAAGGAACAACATTGCTCAACTCAACAGAAGGACCTGATAGAGTAAAGAAGAATCTTTGTTGTATTTAGAGCTTTGTGTCTATGTACTTACATTGTAAATCTGTTTCTAATCAATAAAGGATTCAGATATTTGTTTTGAGTTTGTAAAAGTCTAAATCAGTTAAGGTTAACTGATTTAGTGGGCAACATTTATTTGTTGCTTAGTCAAATTCTAAGTCATCTAGAGTTAGGTGGTTTAGTGGGCGGTGTTGCATCCGCTTAGGCTCTTCAAGTAATAGGTATATTACATGATCGTGAGATTAATAACTTTTTCTCACATTGATTGTAACCGGGTTTCGCTTTTGCTTGAGAAGATTAGTGAAGACGGTTGTAAATCCTGTGCAACAGGTCGTGGTTTTACTCCCTTGAGCAAGGAGGTTTCCACGTAAACTGCTTGTGTTGTGTTCTTCATATTGTTTAATCTTCCACACTGTTCTTGTTGTGTCAAGGGACCTGGTCCGTTGACTGGTAGTGGACGCACATATTTCAACAAGTGGTATCAGAGCAAGTGCTCACTATCTGGTTAACACCAAGAGAGAAGTTCCTGCGAGAAATGGCGTCACTACTGGATAAGCAAAGAAATCAGTCTCCCGCAAGACCTCCTCTGTTTGATAGTAAGCTATATAAATATTGGATGATTCAGATGAGAGACTATCTCATGGCTGAGGACAGTGAAATATTGGATGATTTAGATGAGAGACTATCTCATGGCTGAGGACAGTGAAGTATGGGATGTCATATGTAAAGGTCCTTATGTGCCAACTATGGAGGTTAAAGATGGAGAGGTCACAAGAGTCATTCCCAAAACTAGAAAACAATATAATGACTCTGATAGATTATTAGTCCAGAAAAATCATAAAGCAAGGAAGTTATTGATATGTGGCCTTAGTGTAAATGAATATGATCTGATTTCATCTTGTGAATCATCCAAGGAAATTTGGGATCTGTTAAAAAATACTTATGAGGGCACTGAGGAAATAAGGAAATCTAAGCTAGATCTCTTTTCTACTCAGTTTGAAGATTTCACCATGGATGATGGTGAACTCATTCATGAAGTGCGCACCAGATTCTCCAACATCACAGATGAGCTCATGTTCCTTGAAGAACCTGTTCCTATTGTCAAGACTGCAGATGGTAAAGACAAAGAAGGGGACCAGGTCTGTCCCAAGATAAGTAGAAGAGAAGTCTTCTTCGGGGCAGTAAAAAGAGAAATGGCTGCATGGGAAAAATCCTCAAGTGATTCAAATGATTCTGAAAACACAGATAATGGTTTTATGGCAAAGTCAGATGAGGAAGATTTTGATGAAAAGGTAACTCTATCTTATTTCAAGAAAAACTTGAATACCTTTTCTTCTAGTAAGTTGAGAAAGTTGGCTGTTGTATTACTTGATTTGATAAGTGAGATGAAAGATGAGAAGGATCTCGTAAACAACAACCTAGACATCTTTCAAGATGGAAAAATTGCTTTAGTTGCCCAAATATCTGATATTGAAAGTCAAAAGGTTGTTCTAGAAACAGAAAATTTAGAACTAAAGGAAAAGATAAAAGGGGCAACTACTACAATTTTCAAAGGAAAGAATGAGGCTAGTAGATTGCAGCTGGACCTTGAAAATAAGCTGCATACTGCTGAAATGAAGATTAAAGTGGCTTTCGAGAGAAATCATGCATTGGAGAGGGATTTGGTCCGTGTAAAAAAGGAACTTGAAAATTCCCTCAAATGGACTAATTCCTTTAAGATCCTTACAAATATACTCGGTCAAGGAAACAACATAAAAGGAGATCTGAGCTGCAAAAGAGACTGTCCTGCGCTTAAAGACTGTGGAGAAAGTTCATCAAACTATTCCAGACCACGGAATAGACTGAAGAAGGGACCTGGTCCTGTGTATGGTCAACAAAAGAACTTGTAGAAGAAGGGACCCGGCCTTGCTTCTGTTCCTAAGTTGAAAAATATCAATATGCCTCACTGGACAAAGAATTTTCTTATCACTCCTTTATCCGCTTACTGGGAACTTCAACTGAAGTGGGTTCCCAAGGCTAACACGTGATATGACATTCTTGTGAGAGGAAGTGGCAACAACCAGTGTCGATTCATTAATGGTGGATGCTCAAAGCACTGAACTTCCTCTATCTCAAGACACTTCAAGGTGGAGGTGTCTCTTTTGGCAAATGGCAAGAAATGCTACATTATTAGTGTAGATTTGTGATGAATGAAATGAAGCTATGCTCTTATCAGATAACAATTTTGTCACAAACTTACTCTCTCGGTCGATGATTTTGATAGAAAAGAGATGCAAGAACATGTATATTGCTGATCTGTTTACTGCTCATTGTGATAGTCTCACTGAACTTAATGCTCAAGGTATGAATGCTGAGGTATGATTAAGGAGACGTGCTCATGAGTGTTGCTTTGATCCACAAACCTGTGTCAGGGGACCTAGTCCAGTCTGCATAAAATAATATTTGCAAATGACAAAGGTTGTGATGATGATGTTAAGGAGAAGCAGATCAGACCTCCTTCAGGTGAAATATGCAGACTTTGAATCTTTCAAGAAACTTTCTACTGAAGTGATAAATGGTACATGTTTGTGACCAAAATGATGATAATGAGAAGTTTGATCTCAACATTGATAAAAGAATAATTGTGGTACACTCTTCCTCCAGCAAGGCTTATCAGGGGTATACTAAAAATGGTCATGTGTTTATTGATGAGTCTAGAAGATTTTAGAAGTTGCAAGGAAAGAAATTTTTGAGATAGAAGAGTTGCTTCAGAATCAGAGAGATGGTTTAAATAGTGAGCTTGTTGAAGAACATCCTCTTCATGAATCCAACAATCTTAAAGAAGATGATGTAGATGATGAACCTGATGAGAGACCGGGTCCTCTAGACAGTGCTGAACAAAGATGATGCAGTTCAAACTGATAATGTGACTTTTGAAGGTGAGAATGAAGAAGCTAATCAAGCTCAGTTTGAAAGATGCAAACTCTGATAGTCGATTACCCAACAAGTTGATCGGTTGTCCAAGTTGCTCCTCAACAATGTCTCCAAGAGAGGTAAAATTGTCAAAAACTCTCCTCTTTGAATTCAATATGCAAGAAACTGCTGATCATTCAGGTACATATTGATGATGTCATCTTTGAGGCAATCTTTGAGGTGTTGTGTGAAGATCTTATTTCTATTTCACTCATTGAAAGTGATGTTGAAATAAGCATAATGGAAAAATTAAATTTCTTCCTAGAGCTACAGATTTAGCGCACCTTGAAAGGTACCCTCGGTTGTCCAGAAAAGCACATTAATGATCTATCAAATGGCGTAAATATTTGAAGTTAAGACAATGATAAAGAGGGATAGTGTCATCATGAAGTTTTGTAAGAAGGAAGATCAAGTGGATGACATCTTCACTGAAGCTCTGAGCACGGACCAATCAAATACTCTCATAGGAGCTTAGCTACATAGAAGAAGATAGCACAACATTCAGGGATCATTGATGTCTGATCAAAGAAGGAACCGGGTACGAGTTCAAAGAAGTTTCTGAAAAGGCTTCATGTTTTGGGTGTATAGACAATTCATACTTTCTTGGGCACTAACTAGAAGCTGGATGCTGATCGATCGGGGTGAAAGACTCTACTCATGTACAAAGGAAAATATTCTGAAGGCTGCTGAGAAAATCTTAAGTCATCTGAAGAAAATAGAGGACCTGGTCATATTCTGTCCATCGGGAGACTTTTTGATTTGTAGTACATGGTGTTGTTGATTATTCTAAGTATCAAGCTGATAGATTGAGTACCTCAAGAGTGGATTATGTTATGCGCTGATCTTCACTCATGTGGAAATGCTAAAACCTTCTTGAATGGACCTACCTGAAGCAATCAACTCTTTCATGACTATGAAAAGGGAGCAGGTATCCTTGCTTTTCGGTTATGTATGTTTTAGCAAATTCATTTTCATACCTTTTGTAGGTATACACACATGGAAAAGGGGATGAAGAAAAATGGAGGTCAGAATAGATCTAGGCAATGACATTCAAACTACAGAGAGGGACCTGGTCCTTTCTCGAAGGTTAGCAATCTTAACATTGCAGTTTGAATTATGCATGAGAACCATTGAAATTGCCACATGTCTGTCCTTCAGGAATCTGAATGTTGTCACATCTTTTAAGTGCCAAAATTATACCTTATTTTCTCTTTCTTTATATTCCATATTTCTTTCTATTCCCCAGAAAGATTGAGTTGCCTTCCAAATATCAAGGTGCTATAAAAAAAATTTTACTCGTCTTTTCAAACACACTTCAAATTGTTAACCCCTTGATTCTTGCTGGAGAATTCTTTGATGAAAATGTTTTAAGTGTGAAGAGGGATCTTGTCCTCCATGAAAAATGAAGAAGTGGAAAAGATGATGCTAAAAAAAAAGTTGATATTCTGAGAACTCAAAGTTTTCTGAAGAGGAAGGTGTAAAAAAAAAGAAGAAGAAAGAAAATCTTCTTGGTTCCTCAATTGTTGATCTATTCATCTCGGAGGCCTTGAGTTGTTTGTGTTACCAATCTTTCTGTTATGAAAAACTCAGGCTGGTGTTGGAAGCTATGACAGTTGCTTGTGTTAATTGGAAAACTGAAATGGGTTGTTTAAAAGTCCAGCTTCTGAAACAACACTATCAGAGGGACCAGGTGCCAACAAAAAAAAAATTGGCAGCCCTGAAGGTTAAACATACAGGCTGGGCTGTACATCATGTTGTACGCTAAGAGAAGATTCTTGAAATCTTATGTTGGGGATATGCTCTACTAATTCTATTATTTCAATCACTTGCCTCTAAATCATCCATTCTCTTCCTAACTCTTTATGTCAGTCCTCATTTATCTCTTGGACATTGTTCTGGTTTTCATCTGTAATCATACATACAATGCTTTGATGACTGATTTTTTTTTATGGATGTTAAATGTCTTGTTTTTACTGACTTGCCTCATTACTTTATGCCTTTTTTGCTCATGCTCTGTGTTGCCCAAGTGGCCATGAATGTGCAAGAACTATATTTCTGTCAACTTTGTTTACTGCTTTAACCCTTTTTTATGATGTCAAAAGGGGGAAAGTTGTTAAGGTAAGGTATGAGATCAATAGTGTTATAACTACTTGAAGAAGACATTTCCACATCGATAGGTGGAATCAATGGTAGCTACTTAAAGAGATAAGGTCATGCTAACAGGGGGAATAAATGCTTGCTACCTGACGAGGACCTGGTCCTGTCGATAGGGGGAAGAAGATGTTTGTCATCATCAAAAAGGGGGAAGATGCTATGTTGATATTTTGATGAGTTGACAAACTTCGAGATGATGAAACTCATGGTATCCCAAGAATTCTTTTTGATAGGGGGAACTGATGAATAAGTATGTCATCAACGAAAAGGAGGAAAATACTATGTTGATATTTTGACAAGTTGACAAACTTCGAGATGATGAAACTCAAGTTACCCCAAGAATTCTTTTTGATAGGGGGGAACTGATGAATAAGTATGTCATCATCAAAAAGGAGGAAAATGCTATGTTGATATTTTTACAAGTTGACAAACTTCGAGATGATGAAACTCAAGTTACCCTAAGAATTCTTTTTGATAGGGGGAACTAGTGAATAAGTATGTTATCATCAAAAAGGGGGAAAATGTTAGTTCGTAGCTGAGTTAAGATGATAGCTCGAACTTGATATGATGTTTTGATGATTTAACAAACTTATCGATCTAACAAGGAACCAAATCCTTGTTATTGGAACTGCTGACAATAAGATGAATGATAAACTCAGTGTGAGGTATATTTGTGTGCCATCATCAAAAAGGGGGAAAATGTTATATTCTAGGTGTTTTGATGATCCTAACAAATGCGGGGACCTGGTTCCTGGCAGAGTGCTCTCGTCCAGATACAAATGGGGTATAGTCATAAAAGCTATCATGAAAGGTGGTAGGTGAAAAGTGCAGTATCCTACACCAATAAGAAGAGCGGACGAGATTGTATTTTTCAGTATCTCACAAATGCAGGGACCTGGTACCAGACAGAGTTTCCTCCATCAGATACATAATTGGTTACAGCTATAAAGCTGTCACGTCAGAGGTTGGTAAGGCGTCAGTGTACTACACCAATCAGAATGGAGGAAGGTGTTTGTCCAACGGATAATAACTCTTTATGTTTAATACTTTTAGCATGACAAACATCATATTATATTCATTCATCAAAGAAGGAAGTCAGCCAGCAAGCCTTTTAAAGAACTCATATAGAAGTTTGCAAGGGACCTGGTTCTCGCAAGCAAGGGACCTGGTACCCGCAAGACTGCCACGTGAAAAGGACGAAAAGACAGCTGTCAGAAAAGCTGTCATCTCTGATGCGGTAGGTGCACAACTTTTCCAACACAGGCCTTCAGCCAATGAGATGACTTCAACGAATTTGTGGGAATTTATATTATCTCTTTCAAACAAACACAAATTCAAGACTTGACAAATTAAACTTGGATTTTCTTTGAAAATTCACAAGCTTGAACATAAGGCCATCTTCAAGGAACAACATTGCTCAACTCAACAGAAGGACCTGATAGAGTAAAAAAGAATCTTTGTTGTATTTAGAGCTTTGTGTCTATGTACTTACATTGTAAATCTTTTCCTAATCTATAAAGGATTCAAATATTTTTTTTGAGTTTGTAAAAGTCTAAATTAGTTATGGTTAACTGATTTAGTGGGCAACATTTGTTTGTTGCTTAGTCAAATTCTAAGTCATCTAGTGTTAGGTGGTTTAGTGGGCGGTGTTGTATCCGCTTAGGCTCTTCAAGTAATAGGTAGATTACTTGATCGTGAGATTAATAACTTTTTCTCACATTGATTGTAACCGGGTTTCGCTTTTGCTTGAGAAGATTAGTGAAGACGGTTGTAAATCCTGTGCAACAGGTCGTGGTTTTACTCCCTTGAGCAAGGAGGTTTCCACGTAAACTGCTTGTGTTGTGTTCTTCATATTGTTTAATCTTCCACACTGTTCTTGTTGTGTCAAGGGACCTGGTCCGTTGACTGGTAGTGGACGCACATATTTCAACAGTTTTTTTTCTTTACACTAAGGAATGAAAAAAAATAAACAACTCAAATAATAATTTAAGACATCAAAAATACAAATCTCTCTTGTGAGTTTATAAACTTTGACGCCTTAGCTATAACATTCTTAGTAACTTTGTGACCTCCAATCTACTTTTTATACTATTAATATTTCTATGTAAAACTAGGAGCTGATGGCCCGTTCCTAACATTGAATTTTTTTTGCAAGAAACATATGAGTTTATATATATTTTACGAACTCTATAACTAACATTCTTCTATTGTATTGTATATATGTTTGTATCTGAACACATACTATGCAACAACTATGATTGTATTTAATAATTGCATGTTTTTTTTTGTATAGGCTATTGAAAAAGATCGAGATTCAACACCAAGTGAGTTACGTTTGCACTTTCATACACATGGTCATGACGGAAAATCATTTGTTGATGAGCATTCTCGAATTGTCCATACAAGTCTAAAACTTTTAAACCTATCAAAAATTGTATATGTAATATCTCAAAGTCCGCTTAGAGTACAATTTCCGGAAGCTAACTTAACAGCATAGTTGCTTTCAAAAATTGTACTCTAAGTAAACTATAATTTGACCAATCAAGACTTTGAACCTATGAGACATTACATATACATTTTAGATAGGTTTTAAATTTTGACTTAAGTGGTTAATTCGAGAAGAATCATCAACAAATGATTTTTCATCATGACCATGTATATTAACGTGCAAATGTAACTCGATGTTGGATCTCAATTTTTTTTAATAACTTATACAAAAAAATCAAGTAATTATTATACACAATCATATTGTTGCATCGTATATGTTCAGATACAAGCATGCATACCATACAATAGAAGATAATAGAAGATAATAGAAGATGCTAGTCATAGAGTTAGTAAATATATATACTCACAAGGTTCTTGCGGTATTCTCTAATTGAGATAGAGCCGCCCGTGTGAGTTTCAGTAGCAATTTCTTGACCGCCAAGACAATTCTTCACATTAATTTCCAACTTCTTAATACACTTGTCACTTTCCAAAATTGCATCCATCTTTTCCACACATTTTCTGGTACAAAACTCAGCCTAACACCTTCCCCTTTTATTTTAGAAATGAAATTCTTATTTTACCGCTGCCTTAATCCAATGTCTTTTAACTTCATTTTCACTAATGGAAGCATCTCAATTGAATTTTTTCTGAAATAAATTTTGAAAGTAATACATTAATGTCCTATTTATAAATGTGAATACACTTGCTAAAATCACTTATGATTAAAAGTTATACCTTGAATTCTCCAAAATAACCATTTCTTATATAATTTGAGACACGTTTTCAATTGATTCCATTGGAATCAAAATCACTTTTGAAAGACTTGAATATGGAATTATAGAACGTTTTTGAAGGTTCCAACCTGTATAAATTTTAAGAGGTTATTAGGAGGGCAGTGAAGTTGCTTTGACTCAAGTAAAGGTAGAAAATGATATGTAACTAATGGTTTCGAGATTAAGATGAAATAATTGAAAAGAGATTCACTATTCAGATCTTCTCAACAGTGAAATAGAATAGAAAAGAGAAGAACTAATTCTCCTTCACAAGCATATCTTTCTCTTGTTTGGTGGCAACTACTTTATTATCTATACAAACTACGAACGTGTGTATAAAAACCTATAGCAGCCACTATGCCAAAACAAATTAGCAAAAGCAAGAATTTTTTTGATAGAATGTGTTTGGCAAGCGGATTAACTAATGTGGAATACAAAGTCATTCATGAGACAGAGAACAAAGGAGAAAATTAGGAATTCACGTACACGTAGGAGTTGAGAATTTATCTCAACAGTTATCATAAATTTTCACAATATTTAATTACATTAGATGTTTGTATGACAATTATAGGACTCTTCTTACTTGGTATAGTTATTCGTAAATTAAATGATCAATTATTTTCTCTATTGCCACCATAAAAATATGCTAAATTAGTTCAGAAAACATAATTATGCAAGTTTTTATAGAGATGACATGAGTAAATATCATTGTTTAGACAACTACATTATAGTACAATCATCAATTTTTAAAGAACAAAAATTGTGCTCTTTTGAATATATTGTCTCAAAGTCTATATCAAAGATGCATAATAATGTCTATAGGGTCGCATTCTTGCTTCAACCAAGAGATTGGGAGACAACATCGTAGAATGAAATGCGCCAATGCCAAGTGTTCTCTATATGTACCTTAGTTAAAAAATATGTTGTGTGTTTGTGTTTTTTATAATTTTAGTTTTATAAGGTTTTATTTCATTTTTCTTTTATTTGAAATGCAAATTTACTTATTTTTAAATATAATTCATCTAACACCAATAAAAATATTATTTTGCATTTTAATCAATATAACAAAATTAAAATTTATTCTCACTATATGAAGTTATTATAATTTTTTCAATTTATTAATTTATTTATAAACCGCGTGAAGCGCTGTCAAATTCACCAGCTATCATATATGTTATATTTTAGTCAACCACTTAGATATCGTGCTATCCTCATATTCATTATATAGATCGATTTCTAATTTTAATACGTCAAAATTCAATTCAAATTACATTATTTGATACCTTCAAACTATATAGATTGAGCCTATTCTAATCTATCAAATATTAATTCAAGTCTTGCTAATAAACATCCTCAAATTCGAGTCACAAAGATTATTATTAGTTATTACTATATTTTTAAAATAGTAATAACAATATATTACTATATTAAAAATATAATGTTTTTCATATCCTATTATATATAAAAAATAGATTATTATTATTGTTATTACTATATTTTTTAATTTTAACAAAATTACATACGTATTTGTCATTATCTAGTTAACTAATTATTATGTTTATTTTTGTAAAAATTTACATGATTTCATCAGTATCATCTTATATATATTTTTTTTTTGATAAGAAGGAAAATCCGCTGTCGCTACTTTTTGGGTGCGCATAAGGTAAAAACCTCACTCCAATGCAATAGCTCGCAAACCACATAGGAGAGGTAACCCGCATATTGACAAGTCTGGTGTGACGAGCTCGACCCAGAAGACAAACCCTTAGCTTTCGCTGGAAGGGGTTTCGAACATGCATGAGACCTCCAACATGGAAGTCTCAAGCTCAAACTATTGGGCCACCCCGATGGGTAATATCATCTTATAGTGTTTTAATATTTAAATAACTGTCACAATCCGAATCTACATCCTGGACGAGATTGACACTCGAGAATCATTGTTGGTCCAAAGCGAATCCTCATTCTAGTTGACTACAAACGGAAGACTAACTTAAGCATACAAAGCTAGAAGCTAAGTGAAATTCATTGAACTCAATTACAAAATCTTTAACATGAAATAGAGTATTTAACTCGCCAGAAATAGGCAATTCAAGTCCTCAAAACATTTACAAAACTTATTTCAACGAAATTCACCAACTAAACCACATTATTCATTTGAACTTATTTAAACAACTTTCACTCCAACTAGTTTTGACTTAATTCCAACAACTAAATCTACTAACTAAACCACAATATTTATTTGAATTTATTTAAGCAACTTTAACTCTAACTAATTTTGACTTAATTCCAACAACTAAATCCACCTACTAAACCACATTATTTATTGAACTTATTTAAACAACTTTAAATCTAACTAGTTTTGACTTAATTCCATCAACTAAATCCACCAACTAAACCACATTATTTATTTGTACTTATTTAAACAACTTTTTAACTGTAACTAATTTTGACTTGATTCCAACAATTAAATCCATCAAATAAACGACATTGTTTTAAATAATAAGTCGAACTAACTAGTTGTTAATTAAACTTTATTTGAACTTATTTTTAACAAATAGATTATTCCTAAATTTAAAGTTAAGTGTCAATCCTAGATGGACACAACTTGATTTTGTAAGAAAATCAAGTTTCCCATCAATTAGATCAACTAGTGTTGATACTTATGCTTAACAAACACATTGTTCCTAAAATAAAGTTTAGTATCAACACTAGATCAACACAAATTGATCTTTCAAGAAAATCAATTTTGTCATCAATAGGATCAACTATTGTTGGTACTTGTGCTTAACAAACACATTATTTCTAAATTAAAGCCAAATATCAACACTAGATAAACACAAATCAATCTTGCAAGAAAATCAATTTTGCCATCAATAGGATTAACTAGTGTTGATTCTTGTGCTTAATAAACACATTATTCCTAATTTAAAGCTTAGTATCAACACTAGATGGACACAGATCGATCTTACAAGAAAATCAATTTTGTCATCAATAGGATCAACTAATGTTGATATTTGTACTTAAGAAACACATTATTTATAAATTAAAGCTAGTATCAAAACTAGATGGACACAAATTGATCTTGCAAGAAAATCAATTTTGTCTTCAATAGGATCAACTAGTGTTGGTACTTATGCTTAACAAACACCATTATTACTAAATTAAAGCTAAGTATCAACACTAGATGGACACAAATCGATCTTGCAAGAAAATTAATTTTGTCATCAATAAGATCAACTAGTGTTGGTCCTTACAATTAACAAACACATTATTCCTAAATTAAAACTAAGTATCAACACTAGATGGACACAAATCGATCTTGCAAGAAAATCAATTTTGTCATCAATAGGATCAACTAGTGTTGGTACTTATAATTAACAAACACATTATTCCTAAATTAAAGTTTAGTATCAACACTAAATGAATACAAATCTTGTAAATTTATAATTAACATGAATCTATATTTCATGATTCTTCCTACTAGAATAAACTTTTACAAAACATACCATTTTTATTTAATTTTTTAAAATAGTTTTACAAAAAGATGCCATAGAAACATGTTTCGAAATTGCCATGTTTATTTATATTCCATTGAAATGTTTAGTAAAACTTCTAGGAGAAAAGAGTTGCGAATGCAATTTTTTGAACTGGTGAAATAAATTAAATGCAGTTTCAAAACCATACTTGGATTGCATTGAATAAAAGCAATTTTACCTAGGACTTTTAAAAAAAAAGTGATCATAAGGTTTCAAAATAAATAGACGGTGCCATAAGTCTTAAGTATTAGATGTAGGTGACAATTAAGTGATTAATGACTAAGGATTGTGGAGTTGCCCTCAAGTTTATATGTTGATAGTTTGGTCCATTGAATTAAATGAAGGATAAAAGGGTAAATTGATTAAAATCTAATTTAACTAATTTTGGTGGGAATTAAAATTGGGGGAAGCCACCAACAAGCTGTACCAAATGGGGAAATAAAATATTTTCCTCCACCTCTCATCATTTTTTTCTTCCTCTCTTCTTCTTCGTCGTTCTTGCTTGCTTGCTTGTCTTTTTTCCCGTTCTCTTTATCTTTTTTTTCTTTTTTTCGTACATTATTGGTCTTGACTGCTAGTCCTTGAACTTTCTTCTTTTCTTCTTCTTGAATCAGATTTAACTAATTTAATCAGTGGATTAGATTTTGTTTGCTCTCAATTGAAATTACTTCATAAATGATTAAGGTCACACACCATTGTTTTGATATATAAAATTAATAGTTCTTTGAAATTGTTCATCATCATTTGGGCACCTACAATTTTTTCAATAATTTGCATTCACGTTTCCAACAGATTGCTATATGTTGCAACAATTGACTATTGGAGCAAATTATAGCCATATGTAGCAACAGAAATGTTATTTCAATAGCAACAGAATTGACAGATGTTGTAACATATAACTTACACAAGCTGCAACATATAAGCTAGACATGTAGCAACATATGACTTACATGTCGCAATCAACATGATAGTTATATAATACCGTTGTAAATCATTGTTTCAAGTGTTATATCATATTTTTATTGCTTAATTATGATTTTAAGTACTAAAATTTTTTCCAATTTGACATTTTTTCATTCCTACATCGCTCAATTAATCGATTAAGTCATCCTTGAAGTGACATATGTGGCAACATATGCATGTTCTATTGGGAAAATTGCAATAGAAATGTCACATGTGGCAGCATATGTATATCGTAAAATGATCTTTTGGGGGTTAATTCAATTAAATTGTCACCTAATTCAACATGTAACACTAATATATAGTCCTACAACATGTCTAAGTACAAATTATGATATGATACAACAACCTTCATCAATTCTATCAATTATTTTTACAAAGACTATCATTTACCCCTAGTTCATCATACAATGACCAAGTAACTACATATGATAGTTATATAACACCCTTATAAATTGTTGTTTCAAGTGTTATAACATATTTTTATTGCATAATTATGGTTCAAATTACTAAAATTTTGTATAATTTGACATTTTTCCATTCTAAATTGCTCAATTTATTGATTAAGTCATCATTGAAATGACACATGTAACAACAAATGCACGTTCTATTGGAAAAGTTGCAACAGAAATGTCATATGTGGAAACATATGTATATCATAAACATGGTTGTTGTTGTAATTGACAAGAGTGTGTTGCTTCACTGGTCGGAGCAGCGTTTGGTGTTGTTGTTGTCTGCTGTTTCGCGAATGTGAAAGAAGGAGATGAGGGGAGAGGGCGACGCTTCCCGATTCTCTCCGGCTGCTGCTTGCTGATGTTTCTTGCCGGAGAAGAGGAGAGGAGCAGGCGAAGGGAGAGAAAGAGGAAAAACTTGCTGCACCAAGTTTGTTGATCGGAGAAGGGAGCAACAAAAGGGGAGAGGCAGCTGCTGCTGCTCAGAGACGAGAGAGGGCTTGCCGGAGCTGCCGTGTGAGAAGAAAGGGATGCGTCTGCTCTTCTATGAGAGGAGGAAAAGAATTGGAAAAATTTAAGGGTTTGAGTCTATTAGATCGAAATAGGAAAGTGGGAGATGATTCAATCTGATCATTGATTCAAACAAGATGGATAACTACGATTTGATCTCGAATTTTGATGGATGGTTGAGATTAAGGATGTGTTTTATACGAAGAAAATTGTTTGAGAAAATAAAATTTTTTAGTTGAAAATACATTTTAAAATCAAACTGAAAATTTATTTTGGGAGGTGGGATAGGGTGACGATGGTTTGGGTGGGGAGGTCGAGGGTAGGGGTGAAAAATTTGGAGGGGATGGTAGGGGGATCGAGGGTAAGAGTGAAAAAAATAAAATTTGAAATTTATAATATTTTTTAAATTTTCTTTTAGGGGTGGAGGGATGATCGGGTCGGAGGAGGACGGAGTGAAAACACAAATTTTGATATTGAAAATATTAGAAATTAATGTTTTTTTAAAAAAATGTAATTAGAAGTTGAATTAGAGTTTTGGAAAATGTTTTCCTTAACTTTTGGAAGGAAGTTATTTTCCTTAATTTGGAGGAAAATGAGTTGGTTTAAAAAACATATTCCAAAACTTTTGTCCCAACCAAACATAAAAAAATTAGAAAATATTTTCAGAAAATGTTTTGCTTCATACCAAACACATCCTAAATGAAAATTGGAGTCTTTGGAAAAAAAATTGAGACAAGAATAGGCTAAATTTGAAATTAACGTGTGACTATAATCAAAATAAGAATTTGAATTAAAGTGGCTAGAATTAAAACAGATTGAATAAGAAATGACAAGAATTGAAATACAATTGGAGAGATTAGGCTTGATTTAAATGATTTAAGAGAATATTAAGGAGATTCTATTCAATTAATAAAATATTACACATATTAAAAAAATCATATAATTAAACACATCAAAATTTTAAAAAATATTTAAATAAATAAGTAAAGTAATTATTTCAAGGTAATTATCAATAAATAAAATAATTTTATAATAATTTTTTCTATCAATTTAATTTAATAAATTTAAATTACATACCTCCTAATTATATAACTTTAATTTTATCTATCAACAAAAGTTTGTTAATACCAAATATAAATCTTCTAGAATCGGTCATCAGTATTTTTTAATTGATAATGTATTTCATATCTTAACCACTAATATATAAGACCTGATTTGTTAAACTACTTCAGGAGTATATAATCAACGTATTTCATATTTTAATGTATAATTCATTACGTTCCATTGCCTACGTATGATCATAACACTTGACATCTATTCAAGATCAAACGTAATAATCTCGATAGAATTTGCTTTGTACATTAATTTATGATGTTTTATTGTCTATTTCATAAAACGAGACAAGACATTAAAGGTTGTATGTACAAATAATTATAAATATAAAATTTAATTACTCCCTCCATTTAAAAAAGAATGATCCTATTTCCTCTTTAGTCTGTTTAAAAAAGAATGACCTATTTCCTTTTTCGACAACACTTTAACTTTAACTTTCTACATGACATGTTTAAGACCACAAGATTAAAGGACATTTTGGTACATTTGACATAACTTTAATTTAGAACCACAAGATTCAAAAATCTTCTTTTTATCTTAAACTCCGTTCCAAGTCAAATAGGCTATCCTTTTTGAAATGGAGGGAGTAATTATTATCATGACATTTTTACGACAAAGATGGAAGTTAGGACAAGACCTACAACATCTTGATAAAACTGAAAAGTAAATAGAATCATCCGAAAGCAAAAAGACTCACCATAGCTAAATCAAACTCCATGTGATATCAACGAAGGTCCTGTTGATGACCTTAATTATATGTATCTGCATCATGAAACGATGCAGGTCGAATGAATAAGTACATTGAATGTACGAGCCTGTAAGGGTAACACTGAACATAACCTCAAGCTTGAGCTGATAAAAAGGAAACATAAAAATAAAAAAATAATCATAAGTCTTCTTCTCAAATGCTCTCAGCGCACGTTAGCTTAACGTGAGCTGAAAAGTGTCAATGGCGAGGGGAAGAGGAAGGGGACGTGGGCGAGGTCGGAAACCATTGGTAATGGATGATAGTAGCTCAAGAGGAACTCATATGGAAGAAAAGGACTCACAGCAGCGGGAGCAAGCTCAACAAGAGGAAGCTAATTATGAAGATGAGCTAACTACAAGTACTAAAGGAGCTAGGAAATTGAGTTTTGAACCTCAAAGTACAAAGGAAATGGAACGTGGAAGCTTAGATCTAAAGGGTTTTGAAGATGAGATCCAAGTTGAAGGCAATGGAACAGGATCAAAAAGTGTTGAGAGTATGGATATGGTGGATCATGTAGAGAATGATCAGGAGCAGAAGAAGCAAGCAGCTGAACCATGGGTAAATATGTTCAAAAATAATAGAGTTGCGAGCAATGGAATGCAACTAGCCTATGTTCCACCACAGATAGTTGATGGGCATGCAGTAGTGCAGCTTGAAGAGAAAGAGGTTCAGGAGGAAGAGCAGAAATGGAAATGTGCCCTTATTGCCTATGTGATTGGGGAATGCCCAGGGTATAATACAATGAAGAGGTATATAATGATGAATTGGTCAAATGTAAGCAAGCCTGAAGTATTCCTTCATGAAGATGGATACTATTTGATCAAGTTCCAGAAATTAAGTGATATGAATGAGGTTCTGTTTTCAGGACCATACTCAATCAATAATCGACCAATAATTCTGAAGCAATGGTGTCCTGAATTTGATTTTGGAAATGAGTTCTTAACTGAAATACCTCTATGGGTTAATTTTCCAAAGTTGCCTTTGAATTGTTGGGGAGGGAGATCCTTGAGTAGGATAGCAAGTGCAATTGGAGTACCCATCTTTGCAGATGAATGTACTACTAAACAAACTAGGATTTCATATGCTAGAATGTTAGTAGAAGTTAATGTCACAAAATCTATCCCCCAGAAAATCACAGTAGTTGATCCTTATGGGAAGACATTCTTACAGGATGTGGTGTTGGAATGGAAGCCTCAGTATTGTGATAAATGTCAGAAGATTGGACATGTATGTCAAGTGGAGACTGGTTTAAATGAGGAGATAATGAAGAAAAGAAGACCAGGGAAGAAAGTCACACAAACATGGCAATACAAAGGGCCAATAACACAGAAGACTGAGCTAGAGAAGAAGGAAGAGCATAGCCAAGAGATGAGGATGAGGCCACAAGAAGAAGAACAGATTTCAGAAATAGTGCAAACACCAAAGAGTAATGCAGTACAGGGGTATAGTCAGCTGGAGTTAAGCTTGGATAACTTTCCCATACTGAAGCCTATTGCAACAAGGAATGGATTTGAGAGTCTTATGAATGTGAAAACTGCTTCATTTTCTGTTGATAGAGGTGGAGCACCAAAGTCCTGTTGATGAAGTGGTTATTTTGGAATGTGAGGGGTATGAATAAAAGGTATAAGCAAAAGGAGATCAAAATGCTTATACAAAATAAAGTGTGTTTAGCTGGTTTAGTAGAAACTAGAGTTAAAAATAATAAGTTGAGTTCAGTTCTTAAAGGAATAGCACCAGGATGGCAGGTTCTACACAACTATGAAGATAGTGCTAATGGCAGAATTTGGGTGATTTGGGATAATAATTGGTATGAAGTCAAGAAAATTTCCAGCTCAACTCAGATGTTGCATTGCCAGGTGAATGAAAGGAGTAAGGGATACCAGATTATGCTAACAGTAGTATATGGTCTTAATACAGCTGAGCAGAGAAAGAGTTTGTGGAAAGATTTGGAAACTCTAGCACAAGGTATTACACAATCTTGGTTGATAGTAGGAGATTTTAATGCTGTAATGTATGCTAAGGATAGAATAGCTGGGGTTCCTGTTACTAGTAATGAGATACAGGATTTTGGAGATTGTGTGAGAGACATGGGAGTTAATGAACTGCAATGGAGTGGTAACTACTACACTTGGAATAATAAGCAATGTGGAGAGAGTAGAATCTCAAGTAGAATAGATAGAGCCTTTGGCAATGATGTATGGATGGATAACTGGGGGCATGTAGTGGTAGAGTATGGGAATCCAAATATTTCAGATCATAGCCCTATGATGTTAACTCTGGAAAAAACTCAACAGCATGGGAAATGTAGCTTCAAATTTTTCAATGTTTGGACTGAGCATGAGAGGTTTATGGAGATTGTAGAAACTGCATGGAAAAGACAATATGGTTATGATGCAATGAAGATGGTGTGGTGTAAATTGAAGGATCTACAACATAGACTGCAGCAGCTGAACAGGAAAGAATTCAAGTACATTGGGAAGAAGATTGAACAGGCTAGAATAGATGTAGCAAATGTTCAAAATCAGCTGAATGAACAAGCTACTGATGAGATGATTATGAAGGAGAAGGAATTATTGATCAATCTTGAGAAATGGTCCTTAATTGAAGAGAATGCCCTGAGACAAAAATCAAGGATTAAATGGATTCAACTGGGAGATGCAAATAACAAGTACTTTAGTGCAGTCATTAAAGAGAGAACTCAAAAGAAGCAAGTAAGAAGTATTATGACCTCAAGTGGTCAGATGACATATGATCCCCAGGAAATCCAAGAGGAGTTTGTGGTATTTTATAAGAGTTTGATGGGGACTTCAGCAGGAAAGCTACCAGCAGTCAATGTAAAAGTGATGAAGAGAGGGCCTGCACTGACACAACAACAAAGAATTCAGCTGTGTAGAGATGTAACTGAACAGGAAATATTTGAAGGATTGAAGTCCATAGGAGATGATAAGGCACCAGGGATAGATGGATACAATGCTTATTTTTTTAAACATACTTGGAAGATAGTTAAAAGGGATGTCATTGAAGGTGTGGAAAACTTCTTCAAAACTGGGAATCTACATAAGGAGTTTAATTGTACACTAGTAACTCTCATTCCAAAAGTGCAGAATCCCAAAACAGTGAAAGAGTATAGACCAATAGCCTGTTGTACAGTGATGTATAAGATCATTTCCAAGGTACTAACTAACAGAATTCAGGGGGTGATTCAGAGCATTATATGTGAAAGTCAAGCAGGGTTCATACCAGGAAGGAAGATTGCAGATAATATAGTACTTGCTCATGAATTGGTTAAAGCCTATACTAGAAAGCATATCTCTCCTAGAAGTATGTTGAAGATTGATCTGCAGAAAGCCTATGACTCAGTAGAATGGGATTACCTAGAACAAGTAATGTGTGGACTAGGATTCCCAGAGATGTTTATTAATTGGATAATGAAATGTGTTAAAACAGTCAACTACTCCATAGTTGTTAATGGACAGACTTCAAAGAGCTTTGATGCAGCTAAAGGATTGAGACAAGGAGATCCAATGTCTCCATTTTTGTTTGCTATAGCAATGGAGTACCTGAGTAGGCTACTGAAGGGACTTAGAGAAGAAAAGAAGTTCAAATATCATCCTAGGTGCTCTAAACTTAACATCACTCATCTATGTTTTGCAGATGATTTATTATTGTTTGCTAGAGGAGACTTGGATTCTGTTAAAGCTATGCAACTATGTTTCTCACAATTCTCCCAAGCTTCAGGGTTACAAGCAAATCTTAGTAAGAGCTCAATATATTGTGGAGGGGTTGAACAAGATGTGAAGAATCAAATGGTTCAGCAGCTAGGATACAATATGGAAGAGCTACCTTTCAAATATCTGGGAGTACCTCTATCAACCAAGAAGATGTCTGTGATGCAATGGTACCCACTCATAGAGAAAATAATGGCAAGAATCACTTCATGGACAGCTAGAAAACTTTCATATGCAGGAAGGGCTCAACTAGTGCAGACAGTGCTATTTGGAGTGCAAGCTTATTGGGCTCAGCTATTCTTAATTCCAGCTAAGGTAATCAAAGTAATTGATAGTATGTGTAGAAGTTACCTGTGGTCTGGTGTTGGGAAGGTAACTAGGAAAGCCTTAATAGCATGGGAGAAGGTATGTAGGCCAAAAAATGAAGGAGGGATGGGGCTGATAAATATGCAAATGTGGAATAGAGCTGCAATAGTCAAACTGTGTTGGGATCTAGCAAATAAGGAAGACAAGCTGTGGATCAAATGGATACATGTTTACAACATAAGAGGTCAGAGTGAATGGCAGAAGAGAGATCAAGCTAGTTGGATGATCAGGAAGATAATGCAGGCTAAACAAATTGTTGATCAAGCTCACATTAAAGAAGGAAAAGGGGTGATAAGGCAAATTTATGATACTCTGAGAGGGGAGCAGGCTAAACCAGTGTGGAAATGTCTTATGTTCAAGAATCCAGCAAGGCCTAAAGCTATATTTTTACTGTGGATATTCATGTATAGAAAGCTGGCCACAAAGGATAGGCTTGTTAAGTGGGGGATAATACAAGAGAAAGCTTGTGTACTGTGTGCAAATGAGGATGAAAGTCTGGACCACATGTTTCTGCATTGTCACTATGTGAATGAAGTATGGAAAAGAGTTCTAACATGGGCTGGATTCAAAAGCAACAGAGCAGGGACATGGACACAGCTGATTCAATGGAGCATTCAACAGGGGAAGGGGAAGTCTACAAGAGCTCAGCTATTCAAATTGTTATTAGCTGAAATGGTGTATGCAGTCTGGAATGAGAGAAACAAGAGAATATTTGATGATAAGAAGACTTTGATAGATGAGATAGTTAAGAAGATTGCCTTTGTAACTATAGCAAGATCTCCTATGAAAATTTGTAAGATGATTAGCCATAGGAAGATTTGAAGCTTAGGGAGTTTTTTTTTGGTGTAGGGAGATGTTTTGTTTGATTAAGCATGCTGAGTATAGCTGCTTGCATTGTAATGATTTTCGGTAATTAATGAATTGGTTACCAAAAAAAAAAAGGAAACATACTCACCTCTGTTCTACTCAACTCATGGATACTCGACTCAATGCAGAAATAAAGCAACTATAAAGATGCAGCTTATATAAAACTTTTAAAACAGTAGATAACGACTCAATGTATTGAGAAATATAATAATATCTCAGTTGTATATAAACTTTATTTGAGAGGTTCTATAACCAACAAACATCACTATGAGAGATTCAATAACAAACAAACATTACTATGAGATATGTGATGATACAACATCTCGCTCACACTGCCAGAGTTGTCCTATACCTTGCCGAGGTACAAAATTCCTCAACTAAGTGTAGCCACTAGCTAGTCTATGCTTAAAACAAATAAAAAAATCATCTAAAAAGTATGACCCTTTCTATTCATGTTGGCTACTTGGTTTATGGGGACTGTGATTTGTCTAAACTCTCCCATGTGGGTGCCAATACTACCTCCAAAATATAAATAGTTCATATGTTTAAATATATATATAAACTCTTTTGTGGTTTGTAAAATAATACTAAAAAATCTTTCTCTAAAAAGAGATCCTACTCAACTGCTCAAAACTCTTTTGGAAATCTCAATTTCCTTCTTATTTAAATGTGAAAACATTTACTCTTGAAAACACCTAGTTCCCATATCTTTTTAAAGAAAAAGAACTCAACTCTACTCTTCCTCAAACTCAACTGCTTAAGTCTTAAAACAAGTTTAGAAAAATTTGTAAAAGACTTCTCAAAATAGGGTTCATGTCGAATTATCAATGTGAACTACTCAATTCATGATTTTTCTACAACCATACATAAAACTCAATACTCGAAACTCAACAACTCAAGAACTTCAATGATGCTACTAATTTCAAGAATGCATGGGCATGAACAACTCAACTTAGGGAATTCATGATACTACTCATCTCAAGAATGTTCAACTTTTAGGATTCATGCGAAATTATGTGCATGAACAACTCAACTCAAGTACTTCATGAATAACATATAATAGTCTCATGATTAGGAATATAATCTCAGAAAAATTAGGAACTCAATACTCAAGAATTTAATGGGTAACATGTAATAATTCAAAATCGAGCATAACAGTTACAAATAATTTATGTATCCAAATTCCAAATAGATCTCCAAGGGTTTTACCAAAGAAAAAAGTTTAAAATGGAATAAGGAGGCACTGCAAAGCTGAAGGAGCTAGGTGGGTCATAATTTGAATCACTTGTTTGGTATTAAAAAGCTATTAAGACTCTTGTTCCTGATTCAAAATCCATCTACTTTGTTTTTCTCTAGTTTTAGGTGTGCATTCTCATGTACTACTCATGCATTTTGGTAATCCGTTCAAATACTGATCATAGAGGGTACAATCATTTTTTCCCTGTTTATTTCTCTATTATAATTTATGTTTTGAAAAGAATTTGTTGGTTATATATCTTTGATCTTAGTTAAAGTAGTTCAATACTCCAATTTCTACTGAAGGATTATGACTTTGTCGAAATACTATGACCTTTATGAAAAGTTGTCTTTTTTAAAAGATTGTGACCATTTGAAAGGTTGTGTCTTTTCCAAAGGGGTGTGACCATTATGAAAGGTTGTCTTATTTTCAAAGAGTTGCAACTTTTACCTTTTGTTGAATATAAATAGAGAGGTTTTCTCTCGCATTGAATTCTTCCATTCTATTGCATACATTACTTACAAAACAAAATCGATCGATCGTATCTGTGTGTATAATTTGTTGCTGTCATTTTAAGTTTGTTGAAATTATCGAAGTTTTGGAGTACCACTACTTTTTTAATGGTTAATATGTGTTATCTTGGGATGAATTAAACTGCAACCTCAGGTATTTGAGGGGATTAAATTTCTTAAGGACACAAAGTGGGTTCTATGGACTCGGATAGTTCTTTCTGTTTTTCTTTTCATCTTTTATTTTTCTGATTTTCTAATCTGAATACATGAGATAACAAACTTAAAAAATTTAATATTGATGGTATTTCCTGTGGTAAGGAAATTATTTCTTTTTTCTGTATTTTTTTGTTAGAAAGTAAAAGAAAAAGAAAATTATTTTATCGTATGATAAAAGAGATTTGAGATGAACTAGTACTACTTTAATATGTTCGAGTATATTTTCTATAGTAAGTTTTTCTTTGATGGGTAATATCTTATTTTCTTTTCAAGTGCATTCAAGCATTGCACCCCTTCAATTTTCTTTTCAATGAGAATGTTACTTTGTGTAAAAGACTAAGATGAACACTTTAATGAATATATATTGTCTCCTAACAATATTTGAACATGAGTTTAGTTTCTTGTTGGAATCCAATGTCTTATAGGGAAAATTGGAATATGATGAAAACTAGAAAAGAAAGATATAATTTGAAAGAAAAGTGACTTGCATGGATCCATTGCCGACAGATAGAATATGACTCAATGAGAGGAAAAATCAGGTTCTATTTTTATTTCCCTTGATTATTATTTTTTCTATCCGTTATAACTTATGAGATTTATTTCATAAATGTTAGGATAGATTGTCATTATGTGATGATCTCAGAATATATATTTATTATTATTAGTATGTATTCTGTTTAGATGAGAGAAAAATGTTTTGTAGTTTTCTACTCCATATGAAATTTGATTGTGTCTTACTTATGGAGTCTAAAATCTTCGTTTTTTTTCTCCGTTGGTACGAAGAATATAAGAACTTCATGAACAAATCAAATTGTGCATTGTTTCAATGAAATAGAAACTTCACCAATTTGTTAACTACTTTGTTTGAATGAATATTCTAACTTGAAGAGTACAAAATCTTTGTCATGAATAATAAGAGGCTAAAGGATTTGGAGAAGATAAAATCTTCTTCGTTAGGTTGAAACAATGTTGTATTTGAGGTTTCTGGAGATTAAAACATTTTTTCTTTAATACTCTCTCTGAATGTTAAATTGATTAGAAGAATAGAAAAACTTCATCAGAGTTCGAGCTTATTCGGTTAACGATTAGAAGAATATACAAACTTCATCATTAAACCAAAAACAAGTTGTATAAAGATTGAATCTTTATTGTTAGTATTCTAAAAACTAATTGCTCTATCTAATTGTGATAGAAAGGGAAAAAACACTAGTGACATAAAATTAGTGACTTTTATGGATGTATTGGCTGTTTTTATGGATTAAATCTCCAAAAGAAGGTTTTGCGTTGCCAATGTGTATTTGATGGTATACAATTTAAAAGCATGAGAAAAAATGTTGAAATAATTTCAAATAGTTGGAAAATATTTAAAATGTGGGGGGTTCTTTACTTGTGATAAAGACAAAATTAGACTTACTATCTAATTAAAATTTAAAAGAACAAGATATGAAATATAATGATATTCTATTATTATGTTAGACCCACAAAATTCTTAGAATATATTTTATATTCTGGTCGTTGAGTCTCTCTGTCCTAGTATATGTGATATGACTAGTATACAAATCACAAAATTCTATTACTCGTTTGAAAGAACTGTATTCTTTGATGAAAAAGTGTCACTTAAAATAGTATGATTTTTTATTAAAAGATATGTCTATTATAATAAATTTGTTTTTATATACATTAACATTGGTGAAAAGTGATCTTTTATGTTTGTGTTGTAAAACATACATTTAGGTCATATTGCCCGTATTAGACCAATAAGACTATGGTCATGAGTAATTTCTTAAACAAATTGAATGTTATGGAAATGTCCTTGTGAAAAGGACACCTTGCAATATGTTGATTTTGAAATAACGTCTATATTTGACAAAGTTATAAAAAGTAAAGAATAAGATATTTGTAAGAAAAAGTTACCTCACGGAAGGTCTTTTCAAACTCAGTA
The DNA here is from genome assembly GCA_027704785.1 of Solanum chmielewskii. Classification (NCBI taxonomy): domain Eukaryota; kingdom Viridiplantae; phylum Streptophyta; class Magnoliopsida; order Solanales; family Solanaceae; genus Solanum; species Solanum chmielewskii. The sequence goes on along the minus strand of JAKWIX010000318.1, from coordinate 5,398,543 downwards.
TTTATGTCAGTTCTAACTTGCTTGAATCAAACTGTTTGTGACTTGAACGCTTGAGACATGTCAATTACAAAACCTTGCAAAAACTGATCAACTTAGAAGTTTTGCTTAACTTCTAGTGCAAAAAATTAAAATGTCAAGTATGAGTTGTTGAAAGGAATTCTAATCCCTTAGAATCGATTTACACTGACATTTGTGATATGAAGTTAACAGTAACACCATATCATGGTGGAAAAATTGCTTCATAAATTTTATTGACAATGACACTATATACTGTTATATCTATGTGAGAAATGATAATGATGAAGATGTAGAAACATATTGGCAATATAAAACTAAAGTTGAAAATCAATTGGATAAAAAAATTGTAATGATTAGAAGTGGTAGATGTGGAGAATATGAATATTCTTTTGCAGAAATATATTTGGAAAATGAAATCATCCATTAAATTACCTCAATACTTACCTCAATCTAATGAAATTGTTGACAAGAAAAAAATCAAACTTTAAAGGAAATGTTGAATATCCTACTTATAAGTTCAGGCATACCACAACTTTTTTTGGTGTGTGGTTGGGGGGGGGGGGGGATGCTATCATTATAGCACAAAAGAACAACAAAAAAGTTTGTATGTTAAAAAGAGAAAAAATAAAAAGTTTTATTTGTTAATAAAGGGAGCAACACATAGAAAACTTTTTTCTCTTAAGAAAGGGAGAAACAAAAAGTTTTGTTTGTTCAGACTTTGTTTTATCTTGATACGAAATTGTTTGTCGTCCCTTAAAATATATACGAGCAATAACTCTTGAAAGTTAGTGACTAACAATTTCAAATATAGTCTAGTATTTAGATATATGTTATCCCCAAATTCAAAATATAGATTGATTTTTTATTTTTGTCCATCAAAATTCAATTCAAATCACATTATTTGATACCTTCAAACTATATAGATTGAGCCTATTTTTTATTCTCTTAAAATTTAATTTAAGTCATTCTAATTAACATCCTCAAGTTCAAATCATACCATTTAACACCTAAAGTTTTATTTGTTTAGTTGTGATGTGTAACGACCTGATTCGGTAGATAGGAAAAACATAATGAAGAAAGAATTGGGATTAGAAAATTCTATCGTAGTAACTTGGAATTTTCCAACCTAGTTAAGAATATGGACGAAATTGGAGTCATTGAGATATAGGGAAAATCTGATAACGAATGAGAAGTATAATTATGAATTTAATTACATGGTTGGATAGCCAAGACGAAAAAGAACCCGTACGACTTTATGGAATTGAATTTGGGCGAGTAGAACTATCAAAAATGATCATAGCGTGAATGGTAACATTCTGTTTCCGAGCATCCCACTGGAGTGGGATAAGGGCCATCAGACCAGGCCGTTGTAGTGGGATGGGTCTGCCATGGCGGTCCAGACGTGGCTTAAAGTAGCTAATAAACCCGTAAACGATCATATTTGGCACATTTCGATTTTTAGAGCTAAAGAGATGATCTCAGACGAGTTCTTGACAGTTTTTTCACCATTATTGAGGATGTAAGATATTAACTCTCCAAATTTGTTTTTGAGTCGTAAAACCTATTTTCTTGGGTTATTATAATGAGTAAGGGTATGTTTGAGAATTATGGTAGAAAAAGGTCTAATATGGGTATTAGAATCATGGGTTTTGTCTAGGGTTATTGGATTTTTATAATCCAAATAATAGATCTTTGATTGTTGGTCCTTGCGTAAATTAATTATTGTAGATATAGAAAAGCCGGAAAGATTCCAGAAAAGGAAGATTCAAGTGTCTTAGGGGATTCAAGCTTGAATTCGAGGTAGGTGATGATTCTGATTTCAAGTTGGTGTGATATATGTTTGTAATTACTTCATTGTAATGCATGTATGTATGTGAATGTTGTATTATTGATCACCCTAATCGCAAATGAGGATAATTGATTGATACATACCATGAATCACCTCTTGTTCTATGATTTTGATAATGTACTTTGTTTGTGATTATGGTGTGTGAATGAGATCAGATTGCCATGTTTCGATATAACTAACATGGGATCGGATTGTTATGTTTCGGTATAACATTGGATTGGATTGCCACATTTTTGCACAAATTTCGTACTCAAACTATTTGTTTAAGATGTTGTGTAATTTTGGGGTTGTACCCCTTGTTCTTAGACTTGTTGTTGTTAGAGTTTTGATACAATGATTTTAAGGTAGGTACTTAATTCTGCATTTGTTTAGTTAATTATTTGCTTGCGTAACTTAATTGTCTTAGTTTTAGTTTAGTTGCTTAGTTTGTGTTGTAGTAGTGGTTCTCCCATAGGATAGTTAGTGTGGGTATCCATCACGACTATCTGGGTCGTGACAAAGTTGGTGTCAGAGCCCTAGGTTAAGTGATCTCGTTGTACTAAAAGAGACTAGTAGAGTCTTTCGCAACGGTACGATGACATCCGTACTTTTCTTCAAGAGGCTATAGGACTTTATGAAAACTAATTTCTTTCTACTCTTCGAGATATTACTTGAATTCAATTCGTATTTGGGTGATACAAATTGATATATTTCCTCCTTCACTCTATTATCCGAACTAGAACATCAAAAATGGTAACACCATCACTAGCAAGAGGGAGTTACCATTCAGAACAAGTATCCACTGCCTTGGATAGATGACATAATATTTTTGACATATGGCAAGGTATATCGGTTGATTGATTTAAGGTCTGGTTACCATCATTTAAAGAATAAGGCGGGTTAGGCTTGGGTTCTACCAAGTTCTGTGATTGAAATTAAAAGTTTTATGGGATTTTGTAACTACTATTCTTGCTTGTGGTACGAGTTGAGTCCAAGTTGTATCTCCCGCTTTTAATTGGTATCTCAATGAAATGAAGTAGATGGAACACAAGCAAGTTAATTAGAACCTAGAAGTATCTAATTGGTATCTTGCCTTAGGGGCCATATAAGGCATGACTGATGGTCGTTTATGGAACAAACTAATAAAAGAAATTGGACTTTTTGGCGAGTTGTAACTTGGAAGGTTGGATGTGTGCTTCTAGTTGTCTGAAATTAACTATGAATGTGAAAGGCGTATTATTGGGTGCTTGGATATAATTATGTGCCTAGTAATGCTTGTCTGATTATTGATATGTGCAATGTGCTGGCCTAAATGTTGAAATTTTTCCGATTGTAACCGCTTGTGTGTCGTGGAACTTATTGTGAAAAGAAGGTCATCATGAGATTATGTGCATGGGTCTAGATAAAATTACGATGTGGTTCGTAAGCGAAAAATCTTGATTTGCATTGCAACCAACTGATAATCGTGTGAATGTCTGGGTGTATCTTGGGAACGAGTGAGTGGTAGTGGTTGAATGTAATGTAAGGAAAATTGTAGAGAGTGTGTCGTTAAGATTGACTAGGGCAGACAATTATTATCCTAGTTATGAGGATTATTCTAAAGTTACTAATTTAAATTGGGAACCTTTGTGGAATTTTAGAAAAGAGAAGAACCGTAGAAAAATCTTGGTCAAGTTCTATTTCTGTTTTTACCGCAGGAGAAGAATTATTTCCGCCATACCGGTATCTTCCCCTCCAAAGCAGGATGAGGCGAGGCAGAACCTTAGCCCGTGTCCCGTGTTTTCTAAACTATCTGATAAGACCCTAAATGGGATCCGAACTAATCCCCTTTACTTGAATCAGTGGTCAACAATAAAATATAAGGTATTAGGTCTGTTAAAATTATGGAGAACTTGTGCATATGAGGGTAGGATGTAGTGATCACAAGTACTATAATAGTTGTGACCGAATGTCTAATGTGTTGTTTGATCTGAATTATACTTATTCGTACGTTTCAGTTCAATTGACTTGAGATTTGATGTGGTTTGTGATATACGTGATGCCCCATCCATGTTTGTACCCCAGTTGAAGAATCAGTCATTGTTACTCATGTACATCGTGTTTGTCTGTTGTGTTTATGGAATTTCAGACTTGGGTTGATTTGGTTATGTTGGATATGACTGACTTGATATAATCGTATGCATGACTTAATTGTTCCCCTATTATACAGGACTAAATTTTAACACTAAGTCGGTAACTCTAGAGATTCGGGGTAAGGAAAGGTTAGTGTAGGAAGGGGGTACAAGCCTAAGTTAGCTAAAGTCATTTCTTTCGTGTGAGGTATGAAACAGGTGGGGCCAGATCTTTTGGCGTAATTGCCTCATATTTGGAATGTTGAGGTAGAATCCCCCTCTATTGAGTCTATTCTTGGGATGTAAGAGTTGAGATAACTTAAGGCTCAAATCTAAGAGCGTCTTGATAAATGATTCATCCGTCCTAGTGTTTCCAAGTGGGGTAATCCTGTTTTGTTTGATAAAAATAAAAGAGGATAGTACGAGGACTGATGATTTTATCTTAATGCACAAGGGAATGGACTAATACGAGTATGACAATCTTATCGATAAATAAAGTTTCATTGAGTATACTTGGGTGAAGGAAATTGAGGATTTTAGTAAGAGAGTGTGTACCAAGATTGGGTTAGTCCTTTGAATTTGATGAGTGTACCTGAGTTTGAGGTGTCGTGTTGATAAAATATTGGCTTCTTTGCAATAGTTAAGCCTGAGTGAGCACAAATGTAATAAGAGTTTGTAGTAGATTGTGACGGGATGCAACGATATAATAAGATTGTGGCTAAGCAAGTTTGGTGTAGTAATTATGACTTGCGAGTATCTAAGTTTGTGTTTTTCCAATATTTGAAGAGTAACGTGATTGTATGGAAAGTTTTTTGAGATGATGGGACACTACTCTAATAGAATTTAAAAGAACTAGAGTCACAATGAAGGAAAATACTATGATGAAGTGCAACCTTTAGAAAGAGTCGAGAGCTGGAATATTGTATTTGATTGCAAGGGTTAAAGATGTATATTTAGAAGGGTATAGAATTGGGTTCAAAGATTCCTAATTTCTTTCATTTTACTGTGACTATGATAATAGTGTCACAAGTCCATTAGATTGGTTATATGCTATTGGAAATGATTTGAGAAAGAAGTGTACATACATTAGCTCGAGTCTGATGATAAGTGCCTTGTTTTATTTTGAGTTCAGTAAGGAGTACGATTGATGTTTAGCGAAAAGATATTGTAAGATGGATAGAGATGGGATCCATGATAAACGAGGATCCATGAATTCATAAGAACTTTGAGACATAAGCTAATGTTCATAGATAAAGGGATTGAGTTATACAGTTGAATTTACTACTCAGATTTTTCATTAAATCTATATTCGTGGTGATAAATTTTGTCAAGGTGTGAATTTGGAAGGTGTGGAATGGTCACTTGTATCAAGTATTCCTCATTTTAAAAGACTTACACCTAGTTGAGTCGTAAATTTTATTGCTGTTGATTGTTGAAGTACCTTAGAAAGCTTTTCATTTAAAAAGTGTTGGTTTAGAAGTAAGGTCAATAGTCAGAATGGTTATGATGGTTGTTAGTATTAAGAGTGTTGGCTTTATTAGAAGGATGTAAAAATTAGGTTGAGTCAAGTGAATTAAAATGACTGGTATCGACTTTTCAAAGGAAAAACTTTTGTGTTATTCGATAAATTCTTATGTGACCATTTATTGAATTTTTACACATTGTTGTGAGTGTGATACACTAGCTATGCTTACGTGTGTTTTTATTTTTGGATGGATATCTAGTGGTGGATCAGATGTACGGATCTTGCGGTGTTCTGTTGGTTGAGCGGGATGAGTTGGGAAGATGTGGTTATTTTAGATGACTTATATGGTGTTGTCTTGGATTTGTAAATCATTTCAGTGGTTTTACATGTACTACATTGCTTATGAGAATTTATAGAAGATCTACCTTGCGTAATTATAGTTGTCTGACAATCTTGTATTCATCTTGTTGTTGAGGTCATATATCGATTATGTGTAGTTGAATGTGGGGATCATTGAATCCAATTCTAATATTCTTAAAGAGGTAATCTACAATTACTAAATCTAGCTTTTAGATAGTGTTGTTGGAATGTTTGTCTGTTTGGACGTTTTGTATGTTTGGACATATCTCTCAAGGAGTATCTAATATCTTAAGATTGAAATCGTTATAACTTATGTTCATGGGATTTTTATGTTGCGGGATGGAGATGTTGAAAACTATGATTATTTGAGTATTTGTTCAAGTTTACTTCTAATTATAGCGAGTATTGATTTAGAATTTTATCATAGTTATGTGAAAAAGGATTCGTCTAGAGGTTGTGTCAAAGTCCTTGATAACATGTTGAATACATGTGTGTGATCAACCTTGGGGTTTTTTGAGGATCACTTTATTTGTTAGTTAAGTTTACACACAATAATTATCACTCGACTGTTGAGATGACTTCATTGAGACTTTGTAAGGGAGGATGTGTAGGTATTCAAGTGGTTTCTTTGAAATTGGAGATGTGAAACCCTTTAGGGTAATGAGATTCGGTAAGAATGACATGTGAGACAAGTATCCCCAGTAATTCGATGATTCAAATACTACTCTACCCTTACTTTAGCTAGTCCTCTCATAGTTGATCACTCAGGGACGAGTGATGGGTAAATTGGTATCTATTATAACGACCTGATTCTGTCATTAGGGAAAAACCAATGAAGAAAGAATTGGGGCTTGGAAACTCTTTCGTAGTAACTTGGAACTTCCCAACATAGTCGAAATTTGGAAGAAATCAGAGTCATTATCTAATAATGAATGAGAGATCTAACTATTAATTTGATTAAATGAGTGGATAACTAATATGATAAGGAATCCATATGACTTTATAGAATTGTATTCGGGAGAGTAAAACTCCCAAAAATGATCTTACCGTGAACAGTAACATTCTGTCTCCGAGCATGCCGCCAGAGTGGGATTTGGGCCGCTAGAGCAGGATGGGTACATAATAGCGTGCCAGACACGACTTAAAGTCTCTAATAAACCCCTAAACAACCTTATTTGACACCTTTTGTTTTTAGAGCTAAGGAGACGACCCAGACGAGTTCCTAACAGTTTTTCATCATTTTGAGGCTAAATGTAAGATTTTAAGTCCCTAAACCCATATTTTGATCCGTAGAACCTATTTTCTTGGGTTATTATCGCCGGGGAAGGTTTTTTCTGAGAATTATGATGGAAAAATCCCTACTTTGGGTATTAGGATCTTGAGTTTGGTCTAATGTTATTGGTTTTTTTCATAATCCAAATAATTTCACGTTTGATTATTGAGGCTTGCGTATATTAATTGTTGTAGATCTTAAAAAAAGCAGAAAAAATACCGAAAAGAAAGATTTAGTGCCTTAGGGGATTCAAGCTTGGATTCGCGGTAGATGATGGTTGTGATTTTATGTTGGTGTGATATATGTTTGTAATTGCTTCATTATAATGCATGAATGTATACAGATGTTGCATTATTGATCACCCTAATTGTAAATAAGGATAATTGAATAATTGTATGTCATGCATCACATCTTGTTGTACGATCTTGAATGTACTTGTGTTTGTGATTATGGTGTATGAATGAGATCTAATTGCCACGTTCCGACATAACTAACTTAGTTCAGATTGCTACGTTCTGACATAACTAACTTAGATCAGATTGCTCTGTTCCGACATAACTAACTTAGATCAGATTGCTACGTTCCGACATAACTAACTTTGATCAGATTGCTACGTTCCGACATAACTAACTTAGATCAGATTGCTACGTTCCGACATAACATTGGATCGGATATCCACGTTTGACATAAATATTAGATCGGATTTCCGTGTTTCGGCTAACTAACTTGTATCGAATGGCCATATTCCGATACAAATATGGGATCAGATTTTTACGTTTCGACATGTTAACTTTTTGGGTTTTGTTCCATGAGAGGACCATTGAATTGAGTTCCATGAGAGGACCATTGACATGTTATAACTTATTGTTTTGAACATGGATTATGCCTTATGACTTTTAAAATGTCTCTTCTTAGTATGAGTGGGGGGAGGAGAATTCATTCATGCATTGCACAACTGGACTTTAAGAGTGGTTGTGGTTTTGTTCGCTTACGGTATGAAGATTATGTTAATCAATGTTGTTTGTATTCGGTATGTTACATGGTTGTATTGTTGTAATTACTTATATATGTTCACTAAGTGGGATAGCCGCGTAATCCTTCTAGTACGCACTGGTGTGTATTGATACTGCACTTACTCTTATTTTTGTTGAGTACACGGCATCTTCAAGCGGCTATTGACAGACCTCATTTAGAAGAACATTGATTGTTTGAATCCAAGAATGAGCTAGTTCTTCCGGCCGTCCTTGGGTTCTCTATTTTGTTAAGTCCACTTTTTCGGAATCAGACTATTTGTTTGAGGCTTTATTAAGTTTCAGGGTTGTACCCCTTATTCTTAGACTTGTTGTAAGAGTTTTGGTACAATGACTTTCAGGTTCTACTTATTTAATTCCACATTTGTTTTGTTAATTAACTTACACCCATAACTTAAATGTCTTAGTTTTGATTTGGTTGCTCAATTTGAATTGTAATAGTGGTTCTCCCACAACATGGTTAGTTTTGATGTCAAACACAATGATCTGGATCATGACAAAAAGATACAAAAATAATTAAGAAATTCAAACAAATGGCCAAAAAATTAATTTGTCTGCACCTGATTTAATTTCTCCAGATTCTTTCCAAACCCAAGTCACACCATTAACACCACACAACCCTCCAAACCCAAGTCACACTATTGACACTCCCCCCCCCCCCCCCCCCCCCCCCCCAAAAAAAAAAAAAAAAAAAATTCACACCATTTGACATCTCATGTTTTGTTTGTTGTGTTAAGTGTGTAGGTATGTTTGTTTTTCATCCTAAGTCACACTATTAACACTCCACCCCCCTCCCCTCCAAAAAAGAATAAATCAATTCATACCATTTGACATCTCATGTTTTGTTTGTTGTGTTAAGCGTGTAGGTATGTTTGTTTTTCTTCTTTTCCTTGGGTATGAGGTATAGTGTGTCAGAATAGATATTTTGATGAAAATTAATATTTATTAAATTTAAAATATACTAAAAAGTAATGGTGAAGTTTGATATTTACGCACGAAAATCAACCATAATATATAGTAGCAATGTAACACTAAAGTACAGAATAATTCATGGTGTTGTCTAAACACATGTTCACACATAAGTGACTTATCGTACTTGAATCAAATTAACTACACAAGGTACAATTTAATTACTTGAATTCTAATCACCTATCAAATAACCCTTAAATACTTAAACTTAATGAAAATCTTGATTGGAATTTTATATATATATATATACTTGTTAAGAAATTTTTAAAAAATATGTGAGTTACTGTGTATGTAACAATTACTAATAAATTATTACTAAAATTAAATATAATGATATTGTAGGAAAAAAGTAATTTACCCTGATATTAGTTGTTTGTTTAAAATATTCGTAAAAGATTATTAACCAATTTTCTTGTCTATTTTTTTTTTTGCAACAATTAAATTTACTGAGAAATGAATAATTTCTTGCAACAATATTTTTATTGCTAAATAATCGCACAAGTCATAATGATGTGATTTTTTACCAATAAAATTTTATTTATGTCAATAGCTTTTTTTGTTGTGTTAATAATTAGCACTGAGTAACAATATTATTTAGGAAAAATTGAATGAAATAGCAAATTATTAATTTAATTAAATGTTATAGGTATAGTTTTTTTAATTGTAATTCGCAGTAAACATTTCATTTTTTGCCATCTTATTCAGTATACAATTAGTCATTTTCGATATACAATTAGCCCTTTTATACATTTCGTATAAAATGTATAAAATGCGTTTGTATTTGTATAAAGCGAGAGAAAGTGTATATACAAATATATATACATATGTTTTTGTCCTATACACTTATAATTATACAAATTACAATGTATAAATGAATTTATAGAAAAATGAACAATTTGTATAAAATTGAATGTTTCTAGCGAATTATATAAATCATAGCAAACATAAAATTTGTTATGGAGCGCAATTATGAAAACGATAATTATAACATACAAAGATGATTTTTATGTTTGCTATATATGCAAGATTTTCTATTATTTATCGTTGCATAATCTTTTTCCAATGATATTTACATCAACACTTCAACTTTTTTTTCTTATTGCCAAAAGCACTTCTGGCAACAATATTGAAATATCAATACAAGAAAATTGTTGCAAAATTCCTACATTCTTATAGCTCGTTTCAGAATTGTATGTAATATTTTATCACTCATATTATATTTAAAAATAATATTCTCTATATTACAATATTATATATTACTATTTTTTCTTATATTATTATTATTATTATTATTATTATTATTATTATTATTATTATTATTATTATTATTATTATTATTATTATACACATTTCTTAAAATTTTAATTACATTTTTAATTTTGACAAAATTATATATGTATTTGTACTTCTGTACTCAACTAATGATTATATTTATCATTATTTTACACCTTTTTATCGGTATCATCTTATATTCTCGTGGTAATATTTTAATATTTAAATAATATACGTAAATAAAATTATCAAGCTCTTTCAAAAAAAAATTGGTTGAATTATGCTAACTTTTAGCCAAAATTCACATCTTCTTTTAACTCATAAGTTGATCCAATTCATGACAGATCTAAGAAAACAAAAACATAAAATCCAACCCAATTGATCCTGGTAAATTTCGCCTCTCATTTTATTTAACTAGATGATCCACATTCCTCTATCGTAAGCCCTAATTTATTTTACTTTCTTCAATCTCCCCCAACTATCCTATTTCTCTCCCTTTCAACCAAAAGCCCTAACAACTCTTCAAGCACTGACTGTTCACTTGTAAATTTATATGTCCTTATCATTTCAAAATTTCTTTTTCAGTTATCCATTTATTTACGAAATTTAGTATGAATATACGTAAATCTGAGAGGATGTTTCCTCAACAATCGTCCAGAAAAGGAGTGAAGATGAAGAAATCACAAAACATGACTGGAATAATTGAAATATTGGTTAAATGGGGTAACTCTATTTATTTGCTCATTGAATGTTGAATGATTTGATATTTTTTTGTATCATTTATTTTAACAATATTTTTTAATTGTTATATGTAAAGGAAAATGAGGAAGGAGACTACAAGTGGGAAATCGAACTTTCATCAACAAATTTTCAGGTAGTCAACCAACTTAGCTACTAAAATTTTCTTTAATACCGTATATTTAGTCTTTTTCCATTTTATATGTCTGCGTTTTCTTATTATATTTTTAACAAGCTTTGTGTTTGATCTCAATTCTAAAATTCTTAATTTGAAATTCGTACTCATACACAAAGTTATTGAATTGATATTCTATAAGTGTTAGTGTGTTACATGTACAATAAAAAAAAAAGAACGGCTTTTTTCTCTTTTCTATCTACCTTTTTTCCTAATCATTTATCTGTTTCTAATACGAAAAAGAAACTAAACTCTAAAGTCACGTCTTGATAAAACCAATCATCCATAGAATTGAGTCCTTTAGTTGACTCGAATTCATTCTCTTGATCATCCCTCCGTAGCCGATAGAAACTAAAATTGTCATCATTCTTCTTAAAATTATCCGTCTAATTATCATATGGGGAGGCACTATTTCAATATCGTCGTCGTCATATGTGTACTCATCTTCAAAAAAGTTGTACTCCCTCTATTTTAAAAAGAATATCCAATTTCTATTTTAGAATATTTAAAAAGAATGACCTTTTTCTTTTTTTGACAACAATTTAAGTCTAACTTTTCACATGACATGTTTAAGACCACAAGATTCAAGGGTATTTTGATGCATTTGACATAACTTAATTTATAACCAGAAGATTAAAAAATCTTACAGTTTTTTAAACTCCGTTTCAAGTCAAATTAGATAATTTTTTTTTAAACAAAGAAAATATTTATTTTCATTGAACAATGAAGCTTTGTTCATTGGTATGAATGTCTTGCGTCATGATTACTTTCGGTATCATTGATACCTTGTTGTCACAACGATGAATTTGAAAGTCATATTAATCTTCTACTTTTTCCTCGTTAGCTAAATTTTGAAACTCCATTTCATGCTTTTGAGGAAAATGCACTTCTCTTCAACCATAAAAAGAGAAGTAAGAGAAAAAAAATGAAATATTTTATTTGGAACAAGAATATTTGAAGTTGAATTAATAGGAAAAAAAAAAAGCGGGGTGGGTGGGGGGGTGGGTGGGTTATATATATATATATATATCATCATTTCATATTCATTCATATTTAAAAGTGCAAATGTTTTAAGTTCAAAGTTGAATTACGAAAATATCCTTCACCAAATTAAAATGTTATAACACATGAAATTAATTAAATATTAAATGTACATACAAAATTAATTTGACTATTTTTTCCATCTTCAAAATAAAACTGAAAAAAAAATTAATTGTGGAGCTAGAGAATTCATGTACTCGTTTCATTTGTATTACATTATCAAAAATAGTGAAACTTTAGATGGAAAAGAAGATGAAACGTCATTTTCAAGTGATAAACAATGAAAAAGTAGGAAAGTTATTACTAATTCATAAATTATATTTAAGAAAATAACTTTTAAATAAATAATAAACAGTACATGTCCTATGCATAATTTATTCAAGGGAAACTGTAGAACATAGCAGAAGAAAAATAAAATCGGGAAATTCTTCTGCTAGCCCAAGACCGTTTACTAAGATTCAAGATTCAACTAAAGAAGATGAAACTAGAAAGAAAAACTTGTTGGATTTTAAAAAGTGTGAATGGAAAATGAAGAGTTGCGACTTTTATGAAGGTTGCCACTTTTATGAAAAGTTGCGACTTTCATGAAAAGTTGTGATTTTTATGGAAAGTTGTGACTTTTATGAAAGATGACGACCTTTCAAAAAGATTGTGACTTTTCCAAAGGTTTATGACCTTTCCGGTAAGGCACAATAAGAGCCTTTTCGCACTACCATTTGCTTTCTATAAATTGAGGAATTTCCTCTCATTTTAAAAAGAGAATTTTTGGATTTTTTCTACTACTTCTAAATCTAGTATTCGAAGTATACTTTAGTGCTGTTGAGTGGCTCGCTGACACGAGCGTTTTGGGTATCAAAACACTGGTGATTGAGGGACATATTCCAAATAAAACCTCGGATAATAAAGGGGAATAACTTCCTTAAGGGGACAGTGTGCATTCAGTGGTTTGATCTGCTTTCTATTTTTTTAGATTCTGGTATGTGTTACAAATTTTTGATTTGGGAATTAACTTCTATTCTTCTGTTCTTCACTGGTTCATTAAAACTTTGGTAACTTCACGCTTCTGCAAAATCTGTTGGAATCAGTAAGATTCGTTAAACACAGATTGACAAAAATTCTTTTTTAAGAAAAAGATTTCGTATATTTTTTCTTATGTGTTTCTGATCTAGTTTCTCTACTACTTTTAATTTTCTAGATGTGAAAATGTTCTTAAATTTTTTTGTGTATTATCAAGTTCTTCAAAGTTTTGTTCTAAGTATCTTAGGAATACAAAATGAACAACAATATTAAGGAAATTTTTATATTGTTAGTATTTTTTGTATTCTACTGATTGAAAGAATCTGATCATGTAAGTAGAAGATAAATGCATTACTTCTCCATAATCCGTTGCTTTGTTTAGCAAGGTCGAAGTGAGTGTAACAGAAAATAATTTGTGGTATTCCGATTAAAGATTACCAGGTAACCTTCTTATTATATTGTCTAAGAAGGAAAATAGTTTCTAAGAGTTATCATCTTTGATTTTTTATCATTGCAGAATGAAATTTACTTAGCAAATATTATTGCCTTTAAAACTCTTTAGTTTGCAAAACTGAGAGATGCATATTTTTGTTTGATAAAATTGTATGTCAAAATGTTATAGTTGGAAGACTATTTGATAAGAAAAACATTTCTATGTGATAAAAGATATGTTTAATTCAGTTTCGAGACTAAAAATTTTTTTTAGTAGTTTTGTACTCCTTGTGAATTTGAACATGTCAGATTGTTGTGGATTAAAAACTTCTGTAGTTTTCTACTCTGAATAAATTAGACTAAGTCTGTGGTGTACTTTTGATTTTCAATAAATTTCAGTATGTCAATTTGTGATAGAGAAAAAAGACCAATGACTTCGAGTTGGTGAGTTTGTGCCTCTATGGAATGAACTTTGACACTATGTAAATATTGTCAAAGAGAAATGAATAATCTATAATTCTTTCGTAGAATAATAGTTTCAAAATAGGTTTCATACCGCCAATTACATTTTGATATACTGGGAAATATGTGGAAAATATTTTCAAATACTTGAATTTTATTTTAGATCACATTTATGATTTGGGGGTTCTTTGCTTATGATAAAAGTAAAATTAGGCTAGGTGCTAATTCTATTTTGGAGAAAAAGATATGAAATTCAACGATACTTTTGTATAGTGTTAGACCCACAAAATTCTTGAAGTCTATTTGGTATTGTGGTTGTTGAGTTTCTCTATTACTAGTATATGATGTTACTATTATGAAACTACCAAATTATATGTATACTTGTTCAAAATGATTAAGTGTCACTTAATATGTTGTGATTTTTCATGTAAAGATATGTCTATAATGTATAGACATGAATATTGGTGAATAGTCATTTGTCATGTTTTGCAAAGGAAGCATTTGGACTATATCACCTTTATTGGATCCGATGAAACATTGTTCATGAGTAGTTCTATAACAATCAAATTGAAAGTTATGGAAAGGTCCTTATGAAAAGAAAATTTGACAAGGTCTTGACTCTAAACAATGTTTGTATCACACAAAATTGTAAGAAGTTGGGAAAAAATTGAGAAATAAGTTACCTCGCGAAGAGCTTTTGAAAATTATTTGTTTATACTTGCTTGAGTCAAAGTTTATGACATGAGCACTTGGGGCATGCCAATTAAAAATAAAAACCTTGTAAAGAAAACTGATCAAGTTAGAAGTTTTTTCTAACTTTGAGTGCAACAAATAAAAATGTCAAGTTTGTGTGCTATCTAAGTATACTGAGCATTTTTATAAATATGTTGAAAGGAATTCTAATTTCTTAGAATTGATTTACACTGGCGTTTGTGATATGAAGTCAATATCTTCTCGTGGTGGTAAAACATATCTCGTTAGTTTTATTGACAATTGCATTAGAAACGACTATGTCTATTTGTTTAATGGTAAGGATGAAGCAATAAAAACGTCTAGACAATATAATATTGAAGTTGAATATCAGTTGGAAAAAAGATAAGAAGTGAAGGAATGGAGAGTATAAATTTCATTTTGCAGAAATGTGTTTGAAAAGTGAAATTATATATTAATTTGCTGCCCTATTCACCTCAATCCAATGAAAAACTGAACATTGAAAGAAATGTGGAGGCATCATTTATATGTTTGGGGTTACCACACAACTTTTGTGGAGGAACTATCCTTACTGCAAAAGGGAACAATATTTTTTTTTGTCTTTTCATAAAAAAATCAATTTTGTTTGTTCAGGACACAATCTATTCCATATGAGAAATGGAAAAGGAAGAAAATTCAACTTGAAATATTTCAAGTGTGGGGTGTCTAACCAAAGTCCAAGTTTCTATTCCTAAAAGGATTGAAATAGGGCCTAAGACTGTGGACTGTAAAATTAGACTTGAATAGTCTAGTAAAAGGTCTAAATGACATTGGAAAGAAAAAGAGTATAATGAACTTAATAAAGAGATTCAGAGGCGTAGTAAATGTCAAGAGACATATTCCTCGAATATGATTTTGTAACAATTCTTGTGTCTTATGTAGACTCATCCTTTTGAAAAAATGGTGTCAATAATGAGATTGGTTTAATCATAAGCAATCATCTTCCTCCAGGAAATAAACTTTTGAATTTAAAGTGAATCCTCAAAAGGAAAATGAAAATCGATAGAACTGTTGACAAATATAGAGCAAGACTTTGCATTAAGGCTTTAGACAAAAATAAAAATTTTGATCTTGTTGATATATATACTCGTCAGTAAGTAGAATTACATCCATTCGGATGCTAATATTATCAGTTATGATATATGACCTCCAAATTCATCAAATGAATGTCAAAACATTTCTCTTAAACGGAAAATTGGAGGAAGAAATTTACATGAAACAGCCGAAGGGTTTTATGGTTCCTGGTAAATAAAAGAAAGTGTGCGAACTTGTTAAGTCACATTATGGACTAAAACAAGCACCCAAACAATGACTTAATAAATTTGGCCAAACCTTGTTGGCAAATAGTTTAAGAATGATAGAAGTGATACTTGTGTTCACATTAAAATCACAAGTTCATTGTTTGTTTGTATATTGGTGATATGTTGATCATCAATAGAGACATAAATGACATCGATGCTACTAAACGTATGCTAGATAGGAAGTTTGGAATGAAATATCTTGGAGTAGCTGATGTGATGTTAGGTATAAGAATCCTTAAAACTCCATAATGTTTAGCATTTTCACGGTCTCATTGCATTTAAAAGGTACTTGACTAGTTCAAATATTTGAATTTAAATATTATCAAGTCTCCAATAATTGTGAGCTTTGCATTTCAAAAGATTGAAAGTGAAAGTGACTCACAATTGCATTGTGCTAGAGTATTGAGAAGTATGATGTATATCGGTAGTGTGCGCGATCAGATATAATATTTGTTATTAATGAAATGATCCGATTCACAAGTGATCCCAATATAACTCTTTAGATGACAATAAAAAGTGTTTTGGAGTATTTGAGAAATACTTAAAACTATGTCTTGCATTATAACAGTATCCTGTAGTATTGAAAGAGTAAAGTGATGCAAATTGAATCACCGGACAAATGAAGTAATATCCACGAGTGGATATGGATTTACTCTTGGTAGAGGAGCAGTCTCTTGAAAATATTTCAAAAGAGAGATGTATCGCTAGCTCTACAATGATCTATAAGCTTGGTGCTCAAGATAAAGTCGGTGAATAAGTTGAATGGAGCATGATGTATAACGGAAAGTCTCGTCATATAGGACATAAACACGATACCATTAGATAACTACTCTATGGTGAAATTATCAGAATTCACTATGTAAAGTCAAAAGATAATAGGTCTGAATCACTTACAAAAGGCCTAACTAGAGAGAAAGTTGACACATCATCTAATGGAATGAATATATGGCTGAGGACAAGTACTCATAGCGGTAACTCTATCAAGTACTCATAGAGGTAACTCTATCTAGCAGACTGGAGATCCCAAGAACTGATTCAAGGGGAAAAACAAAATTGTGAATGACGGTTCGGCATTGTCAACCAACTCAATCCATTCTCATAATGAAGACAATGCTTAGGAAAAGGATACAACATTAAGGCTTTTTAATGAGTTAATAAAGCTTAATGGTTTTCATGATTGCTAAGTTTGGCAGAGTTGACCAAATAGTATATCTACGCGATAACACGTACCTATATGAGTGTGAAATGTGAGCCGCTTCGAAGAAGATGATCGTCAAAGCCCATCTTTCTATACACTCATAAAACCAGGATGTGTTCATGGATGAAACGAATATAACCGTAAGAACCATAAATGGTAAAGGATTAATTTTGTGGCATATGGTTGTAGGTATAAACCAAATCTTGACGGTTCAAAAATATCCCATATACCGATTGACCGAGTATATTCGACATATGTTCACTATGAAAAGTCCAAGGGGAAACCTACTTATCCAGATGCAATTAATTCTTGCTTTTAAAGTACATACTTGTCTGTTTCTTTGTCTTGGAGTCATTCCCCATTCATTCGGGGGATTGTTGGGTTTTAAAAGGTGTGTATGGAAAATGAAGAGTTGCGTCTTTTATGAAAGCTTGCGACTTTTATGAAAGGTTGGGACTTTTATGGAAAGTTGTGACTTTTATGAAATGTGAGGACCTTTTCAAAAGATTGTGAATTTTTCAAAGATTTGTGACTTTTCCAGTAAGGCACTATAAGAGCTTTTTTGCAATACCTTTTGTTTTCTATAAATTGAGGGATTTTCTCTCATTTTAAAAATAGAATATTAGGACTTCTTCTACTATTATTAAATTTAGTATTCTAAGTGTACTCTACTGTCATTGAGTGGCTCACTGACACCAGCGTTCTGGGTATCAATATACTGGTAATTGAGATTATTCTATCCTGGAAGGACATATTCTAAATCAAACCTCGGATACTAGAGGGGAATAATTTCCTTAAGGGGACACTGTGCATTCAGTGAGCTTGATCTTTCTTCAAAAAAAAATTCAGATTCTGGTATGTGTTACAAATTTTAGATTTGTGAATTAATTTGTATTCTTCGGTTCTTCACTGGTTCAATAAAACTTTGGTAACTTCGTGTTTCTTCAAAATATGTTGGAATTAGTAAGATTCTTTAAACACAAATTGACAACAATTCTTCTTTAAGAAAAATATTTCGTGTATTTTTTCTAATCTGTTTCTGATCTAGTTTCTCTATTACTTTTAATTTTCTTGTTGTGAAAATGTTCTTAAACTTTGTTGTGTATTATCAAGTTCTGCAAAATTTTGTTCTAACTATCTTAAGAATAAAAAACGAACAATAATACTTTATTTATGGAAGAAGACTCTTAAATTATCTTTGTTTTCGGGTTGTTCATGATTCTAGATACTAAGGATGTTAGACTATTCTAATCATTTTTATAAATATATCTTTTAAATATTTAATAAGCCTCGTAGATCTGTGAAACTTATGCCCCGTGTTTCGGAGCTTACGCCTCGCGCTGTACGGTATAAGTTGTCTCGCCTCACGGCCCTGCCTTTTAAAACACTGTATATAATTGTTAACAAATACATTGAAGTTGACAATAATAATGTGAAATAAGTATCATCAAGATAACTCTTCAGTTTTCAAATGCTTGGACTTCCGCTAAATAACTTTTTATCTTCCAATATCTTTATTACATAATGTAATGCACATATGAATACCTTTTTTAAAATATTTCCATTTATATATAGTTTTCTATTTATTTATTAGAATATATTTTTTATTTTGTAAATAAAAAATAATATTTAAATGAAGGACAAAATGGTAATCCAAATTTGAGTTAGGAGCTTCCTGTAATATATGATATGATATGATGACTAGGTTAATCTACCACCAACCCAATCTTGTTTATAGAAGAAGACTTTTTTATGTTGGTTTGTTCTTCGGTTGTCTTGGGTTATTTACAAATGACTAGAAACACTTGTTTATATTTGTTTAGAGATGATTCTAGAAACTAAGGTTGTAAGACTATTCTAATCGTTTTTACAAATATCTCTTTTAAATATCTATACTCTAGTCTCTCTAGTTTTTTCTTAATTACAAATATCAAAGATATTTACTCTACAAAATTCTAGAAAGTCCTTCCAAATATCGAAGATATTTTTTGTACCTCCAAAAGCTCAATTTTACTTTTTCACAAATCTCTGATGGACAATAGCTAACTTAACATCGGAGAGTTGTATGTTGTTCTTATTTTGCTTTCCCATTTTGGTCGTAGGAGGAAGATTACCTCAGCGTACGCAGTTTCACCACTAATATGTGACGAGAGTTTTTTGTGAAAGATTAAAGTTGATTTTTTGGAGGTGCAAAAAATATCTTAGATATTTAGTAGAACTTTCTAGAATTGTGTAGCATAAATTATTTGATGTTTGTACTTAAGAAAAATCTAGATAGTATATTTAAGAGAGATATCTGTAAAAACGATTAGAATAGTCTAACATCCTTAGTATCTAGAATCATCCCTGAATAATTATAAATAAAGGTGTCATAGTCATTTGTAATTAACTCAAGACAACCTAAGAACTAACCACAATAAAAGTCTTCTTCTATAAATCAGATCGGGTTGGTGGTAGATTCCACTATGAAGGAATATTGATTGTATTGAAGTGTTAACCTAATAAGGGAATACATGGGAGATATATATAGGAGATATAGGAAGGAGTATTAATCCTAATAGGACTAGGATTAAGGAGTACTAATCATAATAGGACTAGGATTAGTACACAGTAAATACTAATATTATTTAATACTATTTATTTAATACTATCTGTTATTATCCCCCCCTCAAGCTGAGCTGAGCGGAAGCGAACGGAAGCTTGGAATTGAGATAATCGTGCTGTCGGCTCAAGAAAGGCTTGGTGAGAATATCAACCGGTTGTTCTTCAGTGGGTACATACTGCACAGTCATGGTGCCGGCCTGAACTTCATCGCAAACAAAGAGACAATCGGTATCAACATGCTTCATTCTGGTGTGTAGGACGGAATTCTTGGCCACACAGATGGTTGATTTGTTGTCACAATAGAGAGCAAGAACAGTGTGAGTGGCGCGGAGTTCGCAATGAATATATGTGACCCACATGGTCTCAGCAGCAAGAAGAGCAAGGGCGCGGTATTAAGCTTCAGTCGAGGACCGAGAGACCTTGGGTTGTTTTTTCGTACACCGGGAGATCAGGTTCGGCCCCAAAAAAATGAGAAACCCCGATGTAGATTTTCTGTCATTTTTTTCATTCGCCCAATCTGAATCTGAGGAACCCCGAAGCTCCAAGTCCCCGGGTCGAATGAGTAAACCACGACCAATAGTGCCAAAAATGTACCTGAGAATGCGTTTTAGACAATGGTAATCATGTTCACTTGGTTGATGCATGCGCTGAGCAACTCGGTTGACAACAAACTGGATGTCAAGACGGGTAATGGCCAGATACTGTAGAGCCCCAATGAGGCTACGGAAGTGGGTGATATAGACAAAGGGGGTGTCGGCTCCATTCGTAGACGAAGAGACTGCCATGGGTGTTGGTTGACTGGTGCATTTTTCTAGTCCAGCTTTCTGCAACAGATCTCGAGCATATTTTGACTGATGAAGAAACAAGCCGCTGCCTGTCCGAGAAACCTCCATTCCCAAAAAATAATGTAATGGGCCAAGGTCCATCATTTTGAAGGTAGTATGCATAGCTCGAGTGACATCCTGAATAAGAGCTGTAGTAGAGCCTGTAATAATGATATCATTTACATAGACAAGAAGAATGACTTAACTGTGTGCTGAATGTCGAGTAAACAGACTCGTGTCGTGTACGCAAAACGTGAAGCCGAGTCCCTGGAGGAACAATTTCAGACGTGTGTACCAAGAACGGGAGGCTTGCTTGAGCCCATACAGAGACTTCTGAAGTTTGCAAACATGTTGAGGGAAGAGGGGATCAACATAGCCCGGTGGTTGCGTCATGTAGATAGTTTCATCAAGCATGCCATGAAGAAAAGCATTGGAAACATCCAACTGCTTGATGAGCCAATTGTTGCGCACGACGAGTGACAGTAACAGGCGAATGGTTTCCTGCCGAATAACAGGACTGAATGTCTCGGAGTAATCAAGCCCATACTCCTGATTGTAGCCTTTAGCAACCAAACGAGCCTTGTACCTGGAAATACTGCCATCTGCATTGTGTTTAATTTTGTACACCCATTTACAGCCCACTGGGTGCCGCCCATGGGGCTTAGGTACAAGAACCCAAGTTTTCTGATCAATCAAAGTCTTAAACTCGTCATCCATAGCATGACGCCAAAAAGCATTTTTTGAGGCAACAGAGTAGGTTGTTCGTTCACTATCGGGAAGGGGTGTATTTGGTAGTATGGTAGCCTGAAAGGTTTTTGGTTTAAAGATACTGGCTTTACCACGGGTTAACATGGGATGAGTATTGGGGGGTGGCACGAGCGGTGGTGATTCGGGGGTGGCCGGGAAGGACCCAAAACGGATCGGGCTGGAGATGTTGTGGGTATGGGGTGGTTCGGGTTGGTTGTGAGTATAGGTGGTGATTGCGGGTGTATTGTGGGTGACGGTCGAAGGGGTGATGAGGGGTGGTTGGGTAGTGGGTGGAGGTGTGGGGGAAGGTGGTGAGGTACCCTGTGAGTATGTTGGAAAAAGGGGAAGGACGCCAATGAATGATGTATTTGTGGAGGAGGAAATAGACTCATAGGGAAACTCATTTTCGACAAATTTGACATGACGAGATATGTAGACTTTATGAGTTTGTTGGTCAAGACAGCGATAACCCTTGGAGGTAGGATGATAACCCAAAAAAATACAAGGACGGGATCGGGGTTGTAATTTGTGAGTAATATGAGGGCGTAGCCAAGGGTAGGCAAGACACCCAAAGACGCGGAGGTTGGTATAATTGGGAAGTTCTTGGTAAAGGAGTTGATAGGGTGATTTGTTGGAGAGGGTGTGACTGGGCATTCTATTAATGAGGTAGTTTGCGGTGGCTAGAGCTTCTACCCAAAAAGAGACAGGGAGATGAGATTGATGTAGAAGAGTAATCACAGTTTCAATGAGATGGCGATGCTTACGCTCAGCCACCCTATTCTGTTCGGGAGTGTATGGACAGGAGGTTTGATGTATAATTCGCAGGGATTGAAGAAACTGGCCAAAGATGTTATTTACATATTCCTTTCCATTTGCTACTTCGAAAAAGTTTAACATGAGAATTGAATTGTGTTTTGACCATTTTTTTCAAAAGTGACAAAGGTGGTGTATGCCTGTGATTTGTGTTTTAGTGGGCACAACCAAGTGTATTTTGTAAAATCATCCACAAAACAAATATAATAGCGAAAACCAGTAAATGAAGGAATAGTAGTAGGACCCCATAGGTCAGAATGAATAAGTTGAAAAGGTGCAGTTGTACGCTTCTCAGATAAAGTAAAAGGTAATTTATGAGATTTAGCAATTGAATAGGAGTCACAATTGTTTACATGAATGGAAGAAAAACCTAATTGAGACATTAAAGAATTTATTATTTGAGTAGATGGGTGACCCAGACGACTGTGCCACAACAGACTGTGACCATCAGCCGAAAGAGCCACCGGAGCCACAGGAACGCTTTCAGAAACTGGGTGGGAAGACGAACTTGTGCCAGGAAGAACGTACAGACCATGCTCACAGGGGCCCTGAAAAATCACCCTCTTGGTAGTATTGTCTAGGATCTTAAAATCATTAGAGGTGAAAAAGAGTGATCAATTATTGTCTTTTGTGAATTGGTGAACTGAAAGGAGATTGGTTTTAATAGAAGGGACGTGGGTAAGGTTACCTAGGTGAAAGATAGCGGTGGGGGTTTTAATGGTACCCGTAACAGTGTGAGAAATATTAAGGACTCACCGTTGCCAACAGTAATACCATTGGAGCCATGATATGGATTTGGAACGTTAAGCTTGGATAGATCAGAAGTAACGTGCATGTTGGCCCCAGTATCCAACAGCCATTCAGAGGAAGGGCCGGCTTGAGATGCATAGTTTGCACGGTTATAACTATTTCGGCTCTCCTCATACCGAAACCAGCAACGAACAGCGGTGTGTCCTGTTTTCTGACAGATTTGACAGGTTGGACGATCCCGCTCGTAAGTGCCCTGCCCGCTGCTGGAAGATGACTGCCCGCCGCTGCCGAAAGAGTGCAGGCTGTTGTTGCTGCCGTGCTGCTGACCATCGTACGGCGAACAACTGCCCTACCGACCGCCACGCCCGCGGCCTCCGCTGTTTCTGCCGTAGTCGTCGCGGCTCCCCTGTCGACCGCCACCACGCCCCCCGCGATAGTTCTGGCTTGCGGTGAGGGCGGTGGTCGGCTCCATAACAGCGGCTTCTCAGAGAAGAAGTTTGCTTTCAAGATCCACGTTGATTTCTTCACTTTTTAGCCACGAGGAGAGAGTAGCCAGGTCAACGGGCGTTGGACTGATGCGAACCGCCTGTTTAATGGAGGAGTAAGCTGATGGGAGCCCCCGAACGATGCACATGACGAGATCTTTTTCGGAAATGATTTCGTTCATGGTGTCGAGGGCTGTGATGATGGTGGAGACCTCGTCTAAATACTCCGCCATAGTTTTCGTGCCTTTGGTAATTGTGTGGAGACGATCACGGAATTGAAAAATATGAGAGTGGGAAATTGATGCATAGCGTGTTGCGAGGGCTGTCCACTGGGCTGAAGCAGTTGTGTAGGATCGGACGTGTTTCTGAACCGTGGGAGAGATGACTGTAATCAAACATGATCGGATCTGGCCATCCACGGCTTTCCAGGAGGCATGGGCCGGATTGGTTTTTTCTGATTTGTCCGTGGCGGTGATGACTGTCGGCGGCGGTTCTGTGCTTCCATCGATATATTTGAGAAGGTAATTGGCCTCAAGGGCTGTAAGAACGGTGATTTTCCATGTAGGACAATTTATGTCTGATAATTTTTTGGGAATCAGGGCATGAAGATGTCTTAGAAGGAGTTTAACGCCAGAAGGAAGTGAATCTAGGGGATCCACCTCGGTTTTCATGGCTGCCGCCACCCAAGAGAAGAGAGGGAACGATCGGTGCCCTAAAGAGAGAGAAAAAAAAATCTAGAGAAAAGAAGATCTAAGTTTTCTGGCTCTTGATACCATGAAGGAATATTGATTGTATTGAAGTGTTAACCTAATAAGGGAATACATGGGAGATATATATAGGAGATATAGGAAGGAGTACTAATCCTAATAGGACTAGGATTAGTACACAGTAAATACTAATATTATTTAATACTATTTATTTAATTCTATCTGTTATTACACAAGTCTATAATATCATATCATATCATGTATTATTAGAAGTGGGAAACTCCTAACTCAAAGCTGGATTATCATTTTGTCCTTCATTTAAATATTATTTTTTATGAACAAAATAAAAATATATATTCTAATAACTAAATTAAAAACTAGATATAAATGGAAACATTTTTAATGTATTCAAATGTGCATTATATTATGTAAAAATGATATTGAAAGACAGAAAGTTATTTAGCGAAAGACCAAGCATTTAAAAACTGAATAGTTATCTTGATGATACTTATTTCACATTATTATTGTCAACTTCAATGTAATTGCTAACAATTATATACAGTGTTTTAAAAGGCAGGGACGTGAGGCGAGACAATTAATACAGTACAGGGCGAGGCATATATATATATATATATATATATATATATATATATATATATATTTTCAATTTTATATTTTTATTACTAATAAAATAAGCAAAAGTAAATCTTTCAATGATTTATGATTTTTATTTGAGATAAGTATTAGTAATCAATAATGAAGAAAAAAAGTATTATAATTACTATTTTGAAAAATATCATTACACCACGCATAAAAAATAAGATTTAAAGCAAAAAAGATTAAAAATAAAATAAATAACGTTCGGGCGTATATTTTTATGCCTATAACTTACGTTTTTATGCTAGAGTCTTATGCCTCAAATTTTAAGACTTACGCCGACCCCGAGGCTTGTCCTGAGACTCGCCCCAAAAATATTTTTGAAAGCACTAATTATATATATGGGGATGTTCATGGGTTATTTGATAAGCATACCTTGCGAAACAGTGAATGCAAGTATTGGAGTCAAGCACTCAAGAATTGTTTTTTCATGCTCTCTTTGACTATTAAGTTTGATTAAACAAATAATATGTTCTTTGTATTTCCTTAAATAAACATTTCATATTTATTTTTTGAATATTTGACTAGAAAGTATTTTCACATGTATTCACCATCTTAAAATGTGTATGCATGTTAACTTATGAATCATGATTCGAAATATGAAAATTAAATTATCTAATTATTTTATATTATCTCATGAAATTAAATAGAATATATTAAAATTATTTAAAATAAATTTTATATATTAATAATTACAATCAAAAGTGAAAGAAAATTTGCTTTTAATTATTCTGTGTTTGAAGATAATTCTTTTATTTATTTTCTTTTAATGAATGAAAATATATAAGTAAGAAAGATAATAATAAAAAAAATAGAGGGAACATAACGGAAAGGGGATGACAAGAGTTAAGGCAAAGGATACAAAATAGTACTGTTAGCAGAAAACAATAATAAAATAAGAAAATGAAGATTAAAAAATGAAAATATGATAAGAACTATGAAAAATAATTATGATCAAACTATTTTATTTTTTTTGTTCATGCTACAAAGTACAATAGACACACTATGTCATGTGATTGTAATATGGAGACAACTATATACTTGTTACAAGTAAATATGGTAATTTAAATTTTGGTACAAATTAAGAAGGTATGTTATATGTGTATTGTTTCTTTCTTAGAAAAGTAACAAACTAATATATAATAATAACATAAAAAAGTAAATTATATTATCACATAAATTTTGATATCAAAATTTAATAGGTTATCAAAATATCTAATTATTTAGCATTTACATTTTACAACAAAAAAGTCATATATATATATATATATATATATATATATATATATATATATATATATATATGACCCCATGCTTTTTAGGATAACACTTAACCATTTCCCTTCCCTATATATTTCCCTTCTCCTGTCCCCTTTTCCTATTAATTCAACTTCAAATTTTTTTCATTCCAAAAAAAAAATATTTCAGTTTTTTTTCTTCTCTTCTTATGGATGAAGAAAATCAGAAAAGGTAAGTGCTTTTTTTTCAAGAGCATGAACCGAGTTTCAAAACTCATTGTTATAACAATAAGATATCTATGATACGAAAAGTTATCATGAAACAGGATTCAAATTTCATACCAATGAACAAAAATTCATTGTTCAATGAAAAAAATACCAACTTTTTTCAAAGGCGAGTACATAGACAATGATGATGAAATGATGCCACCCCATATGATTGTTAAATGGAGAATTGTCATAAGAATGTTGAGATTTTAAATTTGTTTTGGCCACGAGACACTCAAGAGAAGAAATTTGAGTCATGTTATGGATTCACTTCTAAGAACGACTGTTTTTTTTTTAATTGAAACATGACTTTTAAAGTTTAGTCATTTTTTCCCATTAGAAGCAAATTAAATAGTTAAGGAAAAAAGTAAATAGAAAAGAGAAAAATCCTTCTTTTTTTTTCATTGTAAAATTAAAATTTATACCGTTGAAATATCAATTCAATTTCTCGTAATATATAGTTGAATTTTTTTATGATGATTTTGTTTATTTGATTCTAGATTTATTTTTACATAGTTAGTGTAAGACAATTCAGGTTGATATGTGTGAGTATTATCTGTTGTTCATCTTGTGTTTCTAAGATATTTACAACAAAAACTTTGAAGAACTTGGTAAGAAACAACAAAGTTTAAAGAGTATTTTTAAAACTAGAAAAATTAAATTTGTACAAGAAATAGAATAAAAAACAAATTAGAAATAATAAACAAAATATTTTCTCAAATAAGAAAATTGTGCCCACTGAATGCACGTGTCTCCTTAAGGAAATTATTCTCCTCAAGTACCCGAGGTTAATAGAATATATCCTGTTGATTTGTTGAGTGATTTTTTGTATGTGGGTATTCCTAAGATATTTAGAAAAAATACTTTTGAGAACTTGGTAACAAACAACAAAGTTTAAAGAGTATTTACAAAAGAGAAAAGACATAAAGTAAACCATTGAAGTTGTCTCGGATTATTATAAAGACACCTTAATTTTGCAACTGTCCTATTACCCCAATAAATAATTTTGAATGTATTTTGATTAGTCTCAAATTTTAAGAAGCTAGTGAGTTCACACCCCAATCATTACATAACACGTGTTAATTTAATTAAAAAATATATTTTTTTCATTTCGTTATAAACATATTTGTGTTAGTGAATGTCTAATTATGTGGAGTCCTTGTAGGATATGGTTAGGAATCCTACTTGGGGACCAAGTAAGGTTTTCCCTATAAGTAAAGGGTTTTCCTTCATTGTAAATAAGATTTGTGAAAGATCTATGAATCCTGAATATACTTTAAGAGAAATAAGAAGTTTTTTCTCTTCTCCCTACTTTATTCTTCTTCTAAATTTATATAGTTTCATAACACGTTATCAGCACGAGTTTCTAACCAATTGACATATCGATTGAGCTATATATTACCGAACTCGTCTTTTTGCCAAAGTTGTGAAATTGGCCGGTTGATGTGTACGAGGGGAGAGACGCATGTTTACATATAAATTGAGTAATCAATTTTGGATCTATTAATTGAATTTTTTAGTATTACAACGTTATAGAGAAAGCAATATGCCAGGTTAACATGTTTCTTTATTGTATTTACTTGATTCTTTTTACAAGAGCTAATGAAATTTATAATGTTTTACATGATGCCACTATAATTAGCGAAGAAAAAAAAGTTAATAATATATGATTTGTTAAAATATATTGGTGAACTACAATTTTGAAGATTCTATATTAGAATATGTTTCTTACTATGGATCCATGATAAAAGTTTTCATCACAACTTCCCTCGTGTTGAAAGATGTTATATAATATTATTAAAGGATCTAAAGTGAGTCTTAATTGAGAATATAATCCAATTGCATAAAAATAAAGAAGATAAGTTGATGGATTCAAGTTCAATTGCACCAAGATGGTAAGACGATAGATTCATGTCTAATCGCACCAAGAGGGTAAGACATCGGAATTCTTGATGCTTTGTGATGAAAGATGTTGGATTAAAGTCCCTCATTGATTTATGGCATAAGACATTGGGTTTGAGTCTCAATGCACCATTCATGATATTATGATGACTAAGGGAAATAATGAGTTTTTGATAAAATCAGTCATGAAATATATCTCGTTAAAGCAGATCCATTTCCCAAAGTGAATGTTGCAGTGGATAAATATCTAAAAGAAGACAATTAATTAAATGATGCACATGAATATGGAATGAGGTACTAAGTTATCAAAATTTGATGTACTTAGATGATTGTGTTCTATTCATGAAGAATTAGAGACTTTGATAATTGGTAAAAATACAGATCCATTCTTTAGAGTGAATGAGGGGATAAGCCACCATGCTAGACGTGAATTTTCTTGTAGTTCTTGTTAACAAGACAAGTTAATTGTGAGACCATCATAAATGAAAGTTGAGATTGAATTCTCTGCGTTCTAGGAAAGTATACAGATATTTGTGGACCTAATCATCCACTTAGTGGATTGTTTAGATATTTAATGGTCCTAATAAATATTTCTTCTATATGGTCTCATGTAAGCCTATTATTATCTCGCAACTTGGTGTTTGCAAAAGTATTGTCACAAATAATATGTTACATGCACAATTTTCTTCAGACTTGTTCATTCAATGATGGGAACACGACTCACCTAAAGGGTACAGTAATTGAGAAGAAATAAATCTGAAAATTACTCTTGGAGTAATAAAATTGAAATTTACTCATATAATAATAAATTCAAAATTTACTAAAGCAGAGGGCAGATGGCGTAGTAAACTTGGAGTTTACGAGTACTAATAATTTTTTAAGTTGCCATGAATAATTTGGTCATCCCAAAGATATATATAAAGAGTAATGGACATACATTGAAAAACTAGAAGATTCTTCAAGAATTCTTTTGTTATTTGTTCTCATGACAAGTTGATTGGATCAACTAATGTTGAAATTAAATCTATAAATTTTGAAAAGTATAAAAGGTGAGTATAGGTCCGTTCACCTATCATGTGACATGATAAAAAGATGCATCTATAAGATAATCACATTTGCGTTTATTGTCAACCAGTAGTTTGACATTCACAAAATTGTTTGTGCAAAAATAATTGAGTTAAGAGCACAATTTTAGAATATGTAATCAAGACAATTTATCTTGATAATATTGATAAATACTCAAGATAATGTGACACTAAATGTCTCAAATAGTAAAATCATTTTTTATGAAAATAAATCTTCATATGTTGATGTGAAATACGATATTGCATACAAAAGTAATTGCACGCATCAGACCAATAAATTATGACCAAATTTTCTTTCAATTGATTTATGGTCGGGGACCAAATATTTTTCATCTGATTATTTTGACATGTGGTATATAATCAATGAATATATATTGATGCACAAGGATAGATTCTCCAAAGATTGAGATATATGTTAGTTTGTCTAACATAAGGAGGAGATTAGTAGGGGAGATTAGAAGCAACACAAAAGTTGTAAATACTCCTATTGAATGTCCCTTAAGGATAAAGTCTATGACATACATGAAGCATGATAGACTAATAAATTCTAAATAAAATAATCCTTGAAAAAGGGGGAGTATCAATGAATCAAAATGATCATAATAAGGAGACAATATGCTCCTGGAGAGCCTACGATATAACACTTTATGAAACCTCACGAGAGGGGTAGCTACCTAAAAATAAGGAAGTGATGAGATCTCATAAGTTTTGTCATATTGTGAATCGATACAAAATGGTATATCGTTGACGATATCTTTGATACAATAGCGCACAATATTATAAAAGATTATGAGAATATGAATTCTACATCTATTAAAGCATGCTTGTGTAGAAATAATTATCAAGTGAAAAGTGAAATGATGCATCTTGGTAAGCGTAAAGCTTATTTGACTTGCAATCTAGGGACTAGAAGATGTCATACATCTAATATTGAATGTTGTTACTTGACGAAATTGATATGAAAATATCGAATGGGTTCAAAATCTAAAGCATATACAAGTTTTTGGAAAACTTGTTTATCATTCTCATAAGGATTAAATAGATTCAAAATGCATAGAGCATATACAAGTATTATTATGCAAGTTGATGACTAGAATTGAAACTCTTGGCAATAGATTATTTGCTTAAAGAAGTTGAAGTAAGGAACTTGCAGAAATCTTTTATCCTGAAGGAAAGATTCATAAAAGCAGATAGAAGGTTTTTCTACACTCATAAGCTCCAAAGAATGGTGATATCAACATGCAAGAGGTCTTTTCAAGTAATATTATTGTTGATTTATTCACCAAGTCTCTACCAACTACAACTTTCAAGAAGATGATGCACAAGCTTGGAAAACAAAGATTCTAGTCTCTGAATTGATGTTGTCATTGGGGGGAGTTAATACGCGATGTACTCTTTTTTTTCTCACAAGGTTTTGTCCCACTGGGTTTTCCTTGTAAAGTTTTTAATGAGGCATCCATAATGCGTAGTGTTAGATATGTGTACTCTTTTTTCTTCACTAGTTTTTTTTCCTACTGGGTTTTATCTAGTAAGGTTTTAACGAGGCACATAATCTACCGACATTCAAGGGGGAATGTTATAAACAATTTGTATTATAGTGAATGTCTAATTATGTGGATTCCTTGTAGGATATGGTTAGGAATCCTACTTGGGGACCAAGTATGGTTTCCCTATAAATAAAGGGTTTCCTTCATTGTAAATAAGATTTGTTAAAGATCAATGACTCATGAATATACTTCAAGAGAAATAAAAATTCTTTTCTCTTCTCCCTACTTTATTCGTCTTCTAATTTCATATAGTTTCATAACATGTTATCAGCACGATTGTTCTATTCTTAAAAAATTATTATAGAAGACGGGAAAAGTACAAAAGAGATCTTGCATAAGTTATGCAATAAGGTTTTTATATCTTCAAGGTATGATTTATCTTTACGTTATAATTATTTATGTGACAAATCTGGAGTTACCATTTGGAGTAAGTATTTAAAGTTTTATACATTTAATTTAAACGAATGAGAAGAGAATTCCGTAATTTATTTTAAAAATTGAATAAGCACAATTTAGTGAAAGATGTGTTTTCAACCTTTATATGAGGTATGTGATCTATTAAGCTATATTTATTAACTACTAATGTTGATTATAATAAATCAATAATCTCAATTCTGTGCGTAATGATAATGTACGATCATATTAATGATCATCAAAGTAACAAAATTAAATTAATTTTGAAGGCTTGAGGTTGAGCCTCATTGCGGGTAAGACGATAGATTTAAGTTTTATCGCACCAAAAGAATAAGACGATGAATTTATGTCTAATCGCACAAAGAGGGTTAGACATTGGGTAAAACTCCTGATGCACTATGATGATAAGATATTGGGTTCAAGACCCGTCGATTTATGACCTAAGACACTTTTATATAAATACGACATTCAATTTGAGTTTTAATGCACCATATTGATGATATAATAATGACTAGAGAAAAACTAATGTGTTTTAGATGAAGAGTCATGAAATTTACTGAATTTACTCCATTACAAAAGTAAATGTTGTATTAGTGCATAATATGTCTGAAACAAGACAAGTGATTGAATAATGCACATAAATATGGAATGAGGTACTAGCTATCATAATTTGATTATCTCACATGTTTGTGTTTCATTCATGAAGAATGAGAACTTCTGATAAATGCTAAAATATGGATCCATTCTTTAAAGGGAATGAGGTGTAAGCCACCATGCTAGGCATGAGAAAGATTCCGACCTTGGTCAATGATGTGGTATCACCAAGAATGTCTCTAAGAAAACATGTATTACAGAAAAGTTTCATGTTTTATCTTCGGGCTTGTATTGGACAAGAATTAATGCAATTGAGGCACATTCTATGGTAAATAAGAAATTTAATAATTCCTATACTTTCTTAGTTTTACACGATTGTCTGGGACATCGTTAGTCTATAATGTTTAGACGAATTATGAAAAATTAAAATGGACTTTCATGGAAGAAACTAAAAATTCTTTGAAATGGTGAATTTTCTAGTACTACTTGTTAGCAAGGCATGCTAATTGTGAGACCACCATAAACGAAAGTTGAGATTGAATTTTCTGCATTCTAGGAACGTATACAGATATTTGTGGACCTAGTCATCCACCAAGTGGATCGTTTAGATATTTAATGGTCCTAACAAATGTTTCTTCTATATGGTCTCATGTGTGTATTATTATCTCGCAACTTGATGTTTGCAAAAATGTTGGCACAATTAATATGTTTACATGCACAATTTTCTTCAGATTAATTCATTCAATGATGGGATCACGACCCACCTAAAGGATAAAGTAATTGAGAAGAAATAAATATGGAAATTACTCTTGGAGTCATAAAATTGAAATTTAGTCATATAATAGTAAATAAAAAATTTATTAAAGCAAAAGGCACATGACGTAGTAAACTTGGAGTTTACGACTAATAATTTTTTTAGTTGACATAAATAATTTGGTCATCCCAAAGATATGCATATTGAGTAATGGACATACATTGAAAAAATAGAAAATTCTTCAAGAATTCTTTTGTTGTTTGTTCTCATGACAAGTTGATTGGATCAACTAATGTTGAGATTAATTCTCTAAATTCTTAAATGTATAAAAGGTGAATATGGGTCCGTTCAACTATCATGTGACATGATAAAAGGATGCATCTATAAGATAACCACATGTGCGTTTGTTGTCAACCAGTAGTTTGACATTCACAATATTGTTTGTGCAAAAATAATTTAGTTAAGAGTACAATTTAAGAATATGTAATCAAGACAATTTATCTAGATAATATTGATAAATACTCAAGATGATGTGACACTAAATATCTCAAATAGTAAAATCATTGTTCATGAAAATAAAGTTACATATGTTGATATGAAATATGATATTACATACAAACATAATTGTATGAATCAAACCAATAAGTTATGATCATTTTTTCTGTTAATTGGTTTATGGTCAGGGACCA
Source organism: Solanum chmielewskii (assembly GCA_027704785.1). NCBI lineage: Eukaryota > Viridiplantae > Streptophyta > Magnoliopsida > Solanales > Solanaceae > Solanum > Solanum chmielewskii. The sequence continues at coordinate 5,365,025 of JAKWIX010000318.1, read as the reverse complement.
AATAGTTTTCATCTAATAATTTTGATGTGCAGCATATGATTAATGAATATACTATGATGCACAAAGATAGATTCTCCAAAAGATAGAGATATATGTTAGGTTGTCTAACATAAGGGGAGATTAGAAGCAACACAAAAGTTGTAAATACTCCTATTGAATGTCCAATAGAGTCTACATGCATGAATCATGATAGACTAATCAATTCTAAATAAAATAATCTTTGATAAAGGGAGAGGATCAAAGGATCAAAATTATTATAATAAGAAGATAATGTGCTCTTGGGGAGCCTACGACATAACAATTTATGAAACCTCATGAGAGGGGTAGCTATCTAAAAATAATAAAGTGATGAGATCTCAATAAGTTATGTCTATTATGAATTAAAACAAAATGATATATCGTTGACGAAATCTTTGATATAATAACGCGCAATATTGTAAAAGATTATGAGGATATGAATTCTACATCTATTAAAACATGCTTCTGTAGAAATAATTATCAAGTGAAAAGTGGAATGATGCATCTTGATAAGCGTGAAACTTATTTGACTTGCAATCTAGGCACTGAAAGATGTCATACATCTAATTTGAATGTTGTTACTTGACAAAATTAAATATCCAATGGGTTCAAAATCTAAAGCATATACAAGTTTTTGGAAAACTTGTTTATCATCCTCATAAGGATTAGATAGATTCAAAATGCATAGAGCATATTATGCAAGTTGATAACTACAATTGAAACTCTTGGCAATAGATTATTTTCTTAAAGAAGTTGTAGTAAGGAACTTGCAGAAATCTTTGACCCTGCAGGGCATACTTCGTCAAGGTTTTTCTACACTCATAAGCTCCCAAGAATGGTGATATCAACATGCAAGAGGTCTGTTCAAGTAATATTATTGTTGATTTATTCACCAAGTCTCTACCAACTACAACTTTCAAGAAGATGGTGCACAAGCTTGAAAAATGAAGATTCTAGTCTCTGAATTGATGTTGTCATTAGGGGAAGTTAATACGCGATGTACTCTTTTATCGTCACTAGGTTTTGTCCCGCTGGATTTTCCTTGTAAGGTTTTTAATGAGGCATCCATAATGCGTATTGTTAGATACGTGAACTCTTTTTTCTTCACTAGTTTTTTTTTCCTACTGGGTTTTATCTAGTAAGGTTTTAACGAGGCACATAATCTACCGACATTCAAGGGGAAGTGTTATAAACATATTTGTGTTATAGTGAATAGCTAATTATGTGGAGTCCTTGTAGGATATGGTTAGGAATCCTACTTGGGGACCAAGTAAGGTAAACCCTATAAATAAAGAGTTTTCCTTCATTGTAAACAAGATTTGTGAAAGATCTATGAATCCTGAATATACTTTAAGAGAAATAAGAAGTCTTTTTTCTTCTCCCTACTTTATTCTTCTTCTAAATTTATATAGTTTCATAACACATTTAAAATTTTTCCTTTATCTTTTTTTTTCTTTATTTCTCTCTCTCTTACTTTTTGAATTTTAATTTTGATATATCTTAAATTTCATTTCATCTTCCATCTCCTACTTTCAAGTAATTCATTCCTTCATTTCCTTTTTTTTCTTCACCTCCCACCCGATGTCAAATTGAAACTCACTTCCATTTTTTTCTTTTCTTTTTCTTCTTCTTAACCGGTCAAATTCTTTATAAAATTGATACTATTATTTAGACTTTATTGAATTATTGATAACAAAATTAATTATTTTAAAAAAAATAAAATTTTGAAGGTACCATCAACTACTCATTTTTCATATATATTAGAAATGATAATTTTAAAAGAATAAATTAATTTCTCAAAAATTGAAAGAACTTAATTGAAATCGAATAAAAAAACTATTTGATACTTCCTAATCATCTTGAAATCTAATGAATTAATCGAATTGTTTGAAATGTAAGAAAATATTTAGATAAAATTTTAAAACTACAGAAAGTAAAACTAATAGGAAAAAAAAAAGAAGGAAGGTGAAGTTGTGATGAAAATGGTGACATTGAAAGTAAGACGTTTCAAACAATGGAGATGAAAATAAATTTTTGTAAAGAAAGAAGAAAGAAAGAGAAAAAATAAAAAGGAAAAAAAGTTAAAATAATAAAAAAATAAGAAAATATATTTTATAATAAAATACTTGTAAAAATAAAATTGTATTAGTTATTTTAGGTTGCTCACTCTCTTTGAGAGAGTGCACACCACTCTCTATGTCATATGGACGAAAAATGATGTAATTATACCTATTCAAAATTGTTTAGTGCGGTAATAGGACGGTTACAAAGTTAAGGTGTCTTTTTAAAAATTCGAGACAACTTCAATGGTTATTTTATGTCTTTTCTCATTTACAAAACTAAAAAATTAAAGCAATACAAAAAATAGAATCAGAAATAAAATTAGAAATAATACACAACATATTTTTCTCAAATAATAAAATCAAGCCCACTGAATACACAATATCTCCTAATTATTGTCCTCAAGTACTCAAGATTGATAGAATATATCCTCCCATTATAGAATAATCTTACTCACCAGTGTATCAGTACTTATATCAACGGTGTCAGTGAACTGCTTGGCAGTAAAGTACACTTAAAATACAGATTTAGCAATAGAAGAAGTCCAGAAAATTGGTTATTTCTTTGTTAAAATGAGAGGAAATCCCTCTATTTATAGACAACAAACGATAGCACGAATAGGTGATTATTTTGTTTTACCGGAAAGGTCACAACCCTTTGGAAAAGTCAGAATCCTTCGAGGAGGTCACAACCTTTCATAAAAGTTACAATTTTCATAGAAGTCAGAACTCTTCATAAAAACAACAATTTTTCATAAAACCGAACTGAACCAACCAATCGCACCCTAATTACTCGTAGATGATAAGCCTTTCATTCCTTCCTTGCAACATCCTACCAGCCAGGGCCGATTCTATGTATGGAAAAATGAGGCCTTTGCCTTAGACCCCCAAATATGGGGGCCTCAAATTTTTGTAAAGAATAAATTATGTGTTAATTTTTTTTATAGAAAAAATGATTACTCATGATAAAAAGTATAACTTTTTTTAAAATAAATTATTTTACCCACTTTAGCATCTTTTATACTTTATTAGAAATAAAAATTAATAGTGAAAAGTGTTAAACAAAGTGAATTACACAATTTCTTTTTATTTCTTTTTAAATTTAAGTTTCAAGCATTATTACAAGCATATTAAAATGAGGTATACCAAGTCATTCTTGAAGGCATGGATGAAGCTTTCTCTGTATGCGAGAGATACATCCTTCGCTACCTGCATCAACAAGCGGAAGAGCTTTCAACAAATAATAGTCTGGTTTACATGGAGTCAATGGTGGTATCATCCTTAATCTATTGGAAATAGGGATAGAGGTTGTTGAATTAGCTACTGCCGATTCGGTGGATATCAAGAAACAAAGGTTGAGCTGCAGCAATGATAATGATGACTATCTTTATCGTCGAATCTCAAGATGGAGAAATTTAGAGTTATAAACTTTCAAAGTCTAGATAGTAAAGACAAAAACTAGGCATACCATGCATCCACTCCCTATGACCCTGAATTCCATGTGTATTCTGATTTCACTAGCAAACTTCTACTCTCACTTATCCAACCCACTTCAACAATTTTGTATTTGATGTATCACTCTTCATACCAAATTATTGTTAAAGCTCACGTGAATCTTCTTATGCAATCAAGACACGTTAGCTTACCTCAATCAAATAGCTTCTACAATTGTAATGAAAGAAAACATGAATGATGAAGCACATTTTCGTAATTCAACTTTTTTTGTCCATAAGCCCATACTAATGTTGAATATAATGTTATAATTAATGTGTGTTTACATTTTGTCCAAGTTAAGATACAGTTTGTGCACGAGGCACTTTAATGATGGATTTGAGTACTGTTTGTCACGGGACTACTTACTGGTCACATCTCGCTGCAATTTATAAGTCTAATTTGGAGTGACAACGATTAGCATGTTGAACAATATTATAACTTGGAGCACTTGTTTGTGATTGTCTATCTACAACATAAGAAACAAGTTTAACTTTAACTGCATCACAGTGAGTTGTTAGTACGTCCTTGCCTTTGCTCGATAATAATATCCCTTGACCTGGTGTAGCTTTGACATATCTGATGATTCTTAATGTTGCATTCATATGTAATTGTGTCAAAAACTGAATTAGAGTTTAAACGTTGTAGGCTATATCACGCCTGAAATTACTGTGAGGTATAACAACATTTCTATTACTCTTTGATACCTTCCTTTATCAGTAGCCAACTCATCAATTGCATCTTTGGTGTTGGTTAACTTATTGTTATCATTATGTATTATAAGTACAATTTTACACCATTATCTCAAACTCCTAGATGAGCTATCCTCAACTACATCCTTTTGAGCAATTATTAAACTATGACTATCATATCCTTCAATTTGCTAAAACATTGCCAGAGACATAAAGGAAGACTCAAAACAAAAATTGAAAGACACCAGAATGCTTGAAAGTAATTAATGATTATAAGCAAATGCTTAAACTAAGATATTAGTTGGAAAAAAGTGAATGCATAAGCCCGGGTAGTAAACACATGTAATAAGATAAAAACATAGTCTTTCATGAGACATAAACTCATAGATGATTAGCCTCCCATCTCCTTCCTTGCTATATCCTTAGAGATTCCGATGGTGGAGATTGAGAATGAAGTTTAATTCAGTTTGTAATATGAGATAGCTTGTAAATGAAATGATAGCAGCTTTAGTTTGTATCGGTATGGAGGGATGCTCTAGAGAAGGAATTTGAGTCAACAAGGACTCAATTCTAAGGATGATTGATTTTACCGAAACACGAATTTATAATTAGTCTCTTTGTTCGTATTAAAAGCAGAGAAATGGTTAGGAAAAAAGATAGATAGACAAGAGAAAAAAGTTATTCTTTTTTTTCATTGTAAATGTCACACTGATGGAATATAAATTGAATAACTTTGTTTAATATACGAATTTTAAGTTAAGAATTTTAGAATTGAGATCAAATACAAAGCTTGTTAAAAATGAAAAAGAAGATGAAGACATATAAAATGGGAAAAGACTAAACATACGGTATTAAAGAGAATTTTAGTAGTTAAGTTGGTTGACTACCTGAAAACTTGTTGATGAGAGTTCGATTCCCCACATTGCAATCTCCTTCCTCATGTTCCTTTTTAATAACAATTAAAAGATATTGTTAAAATAAATCATACAAAGAAAAATCAAATCATTCAACATTCAATGAACAAATAAATAGAGTTACCCAATTTAACCGGTATTTAAATAATTTGAATCATATTTTGTGATATCTTCGTCTTCATTCCTTTTCTGGACAACTGTTGTGAAAACGTCCTCCCATGGTTATGCATATTCATTCAAAATTTCAAAGTAAATGGATAACTGAAAAGAAAAAGAAGAAAATAATTAAAAATTCTTAAATGACAAGAACAAGCAAATTGACTTGAAGAGTTGTTCGGGCTTTTGGCTGAAAGGGGAAGAAATATGAAAGTTAGGTGGCAATTAGAGAAAATAAAAAAACAAATTAGGGCTTAGAAAAAAGGAATATTCTGTTGCCTAGTTAACTAGAATGAAAGGAAAATTTTACGAGGATCACGCACGCACCCCTACACATAATAACCAGGTAGGTCGTGATCGATATGCCTGCCTGGCAGCTGCACTATTTTTCCTTTTTTGATTGTTCTTTTGTTTTAATTTGTTTGTCTTGTTTTTGAATTTTATAAATATTTAAAATTTATGTAAAATATTGTTGCCAATATGTGTTAGAAAATCAGAAATTACTGATTCTAATAAATTGTTCAGAAACACGAAGTAACTAAAATTTATAGAAGCAGTAAGAAAGATGAACAAAAATTAATTCAGAAAAAATCTGTAAAACGTACTAGAATGTGAATAAAGTTTTAACAAGAAAATATCAAGTCCACTGAACTCATAGTGTCCCCTTAAGGAACTTATTCCCCTCTAGTATCCGAGGTTTTATTTGGAATATAACCTCCCAGAGTAAAATGATCTCAATCACCAGAGTATAGATACCAAAAACTCTGGTGTCAGCGAACCAATCAATAGCAGGAAAGTACACGAAGAAAATTTTTGTACATAAAAGGAAGAAGAAACTCAGAAAATTCGTTAGTAAATATTCTGAAGAATGAATGTTATTTAAAGGCAAGAAAAACATGTTCCACAAGGTTGCAACCCTTTCAGAATCCACACAACCATTAATGAAATTTTGCAACCTTTCAAATGCTACGTTCCTGAAAGTTGCAACCTTTCAGAACAGTAATGGCAAGAATTTTTAAATAAAAAAAGGGAAAGTTTAAATAAAACGGGTCGCGCATGGATCCGAGTCGGGTCGGGTTAATTAACTAAAGAGTTGAAATATTTCGGTTAATTTTAACTAAATAACTGAAAACGTCAACTAAATAATTGAAAACAATTTTGGCCATTTAATTTAATTAATTAAATAAATAATTAAAAAAATAAAAAAAATTTGTCCAAAAATAATCTCTTGATCGATCATTTACCGAAGTTGAAGCAGAAGCAGAGCGAGTGAGGACGACGAGGGCGTGAGGGGGGTCCCTCTTTCCAACCCTTTTAACAATATGTAGGAGTGTTTCTATATTTAAACTCTCTTATTTGTCTTTCCACCACCGATGAGGGATATATACCTTTTCATTAAAGCATAAGAAGACTTTTCAAGTTCTTAACTTTACAAGTTATTTTCTTTCCCATCAGTTCCTTCAACATACCCAACAATCCCCCACGTTGATGTGGAATGGTTATAACATAGGAATGCACGGATAATTGTGTACTGTACAGGCAAGGATTAGTTGCATCTGAATAAGTAGGTTTCCTCTTGGACTTTCCGTAGTGAACATATGTCGGATATACTTGGTCAATTGATGGATATGATATCTTTGAACCATCGAGCTTTGGTGTATACCTAGACAACTATATGTCACACAATTAACCCTTTACTATTTATGGTTCTTACGGTTGTGTTCGTTTCTACCACTTACACCTCCTGGTTTCATGAGTGTACAGAGAATAGACTTTTTACATAAAATTCTCTTTGAAGTGACTTACACTTTACACTTATATAGGTGATTTGTAACCGTGTCATCTCGTAGATACACTATTTGGTAAAATCTACCAAACTTAGCAAATCATTAAAAACTTTAAGCTTTATTACCTCATTAACAAACCTTAAAGTCTTAATCTTGTTCTTGAACATTGTCTTCATCATGAGAATAAATTGAGTTAATTGACAATGTCGAATCGTCAACCACAACTTTATTTTTCTCTTTAAATCTAGCTCTTGGGATCTCCAATCTTCTAGATAGAGTTACCTTCATTACTGACTTGTCCTAAACCGTAAACCCATTCCCTTAGATGGTCTTTCAACTGCCTCTCTCACTAGACCTTTCGTTAGTGGATCTGACACATTATCGCTTGACTTTACATATTCAATTGTGATAATTCAACTAGAAAGCAGTTGTCTTACGGTGTTATGTCATCGTCTTATATGACGAGACTTCCTGTTGTACATGACTCTCCCTGCCTAGTGCTTGACTATAGCAATGTATGCAAATAGGTCCAACAGGTTTGGGCCTGAATGGAATATTCTCTAGGAAATTCCGGAGCTATTCAGCTTCTTTACCAGCATTATCCAAAGCAATGAATTCAGATTCCATTGTGGAGCGAGCAATACATGTCTGTTTGGACGATTTTCAAGAGATTGATCATTCACCAAGTATGAACACATAACCACTTGTGAAGTTTACTTCATTTGACCAGGTGATCGAATTTGCATCACTATATCCTTCAATCACAGCAGAATATTTATTATAATGCAAAGCATAATGTTGTGTATATTTTATATAACCCAACACAAGTTTCATTTCCATCCAATGAGGTTGATTTGGATTACTAGTGAACTGACTCAGTTTTCTAATAGCACGTGCTATATCTGGTCGCGTACAATTCATAATATACATCAAACTTCCCAACACTCTGGCATATTCCAATTGAGAGTCACTTTGACCTTCATTCTTTTTAAATGTACAACTCAAATCAATTGGAGTTTTGACAACATTGAAATTCAAGTAATTGAACTTATCTAGAACTCTTTCAATATAAAGAGATTGAGATAATGCTAGTCCCTAGGAGTTTTGATAATCCTGACCCCTAAGATCAAATCAGCAACTCCTAAGTCCTTCATATCGAACTTGCTGAACAGTATGCGCTTAGTAGAATTTATATCGTCAATGTCTTTACTCATTATTAACATGTCATCAACATACAAACAAACAATTACTTCATGATTCATAGCATTTTTAATGTAAACACATTTATCACAATCGTTAATCTTGAATCCATTTGCCAACATTGTTTTGTCAAATTTAGCATGTCATTGTTTGTGTGCTTGCTTGAGTCCATAAAGTGACTTTACAAGTCTGCACACTTTCTTCTCTTTATCAGGAACTACAAACCCTTCGGGTTGTTCCATGTAAATTTATTCCTCCAACTCTCCATTTAAGAATGTTGTCTCTACATCCATTTGGTGGATTTTAAGATAATGCACTGCTGCTAGTGCTATTAACATCCTAATTGATGTTATCTTTGTTAGTGGAGAGTATGTGTCAAAGTAGTCCAGACCTTTCTTTTGTCTGTACCCTTTGACTACTAGTCTAGCCTTATATTTGTCAATAGTCCCATCAGATGTCATTTTCCTTTTAAAGATCCATTTTGATCCTAAAGGTTTATTTTCTGGAGGAAGATCAGCCAATTTCCAAGTTTGATTACTTAAAATTGATTTAATATCACTATTGACTGCTTCTATCCAATAAGTTGACTCGGAAGAAGACATAGCTGCTTTAAATGTTTGAGGCTCATTTTCAAGCAATAGTGCTACAAAATCTGGTCCGAAAGAAGTAGGTTTCCGTTGGCGAGTACTACGCCTAGGATCCTCACTAGTTAGAATATTTTTTCGTTGATTCTTCTTGTGGTCGTTTAGGTATTTCACTTGTTGACTCACATTCAGTTTTATATGGATAAATATTTTCAAAACAATCTGCATTATCTGACTCAATTATCTTACTAAAATGAATCTCAAGATTATCAGATTTGTGAATCAAAAATTGACAGGCCTTACTGTTCACAATATACCCAATAAATACACAGTCTACTATTTTGGGTCCAATTTTAACCCTTTTGGGTAAAGGAGCCTCTACCTTGGCTAAACACCCCCACACTTTAAAATATTTCAAATTGGGTTTCCTTCCTTTCCACAACTCATATGGAATTGATTTTGTTTTTCGATGGGGTAGAGTATTTTATTAGTTGTGACGATGGCTTTCCTCCAAAGGTTTCGCGGTGAACCAGAATTGATCATTAAGGCATTCATCATTTCCTTTAATGTTCTGTTCTTCCGTTCCCCCAAACCATTTGACTGTGGTGTATAAGGTGTAGAAGTTTGATGAATAATACCATATTTCAAACATATCTCTGCAAAAGGAGATTCATATTCTCCACCCCTACCACTCTGAATCATTTTAATCTTTATATGCAATTGGTTCTCCACTTCATTTTTGTATTTCTTAAATGCATCAATTGCTTCATCCTAACTATTAAGCAAATATAGATAAAAAAAATTGAGTGCAGTCATCAATAAAAGTTATAAAATACCTTTTTCCACCACGAGATGATGTGGACTTCATATCGCATATATATGTGTAAATTAAGTCTAATGTTTTGAAATTTCTTTCAACAGACTTATAAGGACATTTAACAAATTTACTTTTCACACAAATTTCACATTTTGATTTATCGCATTTAAAATCAGGCAATACTTCTCGAGTAATAAACTTTTGCAAGGCTTTGTAATTTACATGTCTCAAATGGGCATGCCATAAATCATTTGACTCTAATAACTAAACATAAGCAGGATTTTTATTAATATTGTCAACAACCATTACATTCAATTTGAAAAATCCCTCATTGAGGTAGCCCTTTCCTATGAACATTTCATTCCTTTTTATTACAGTTTTATCACTAACTAGGATACACTTAAACCCGTTCTTAAACAGTAGTGCAGCAGAAATTAAATTCTTTTAAATACTAGGGACATGCAAAACACTAATCAAAATCAACACCTTGTCGGATGTCATTTTCAACATTACTTTCCCAGTTCCTGCAATCCTTGTTCTTGTTGTGTTTACCATGAACAAATCTTCATCATACTCAGCAAGAGTGTATGTTGCAAAGTCTTCTTTCAAAGAGCAAATATGTCGAGTGACACCTGAGTTGAGAAACCACTCCTTGGCATTTCCAACTAAATTACACTCTGAGATCATTGCACACATGTCATCTGTATCTTCCATCTCTTCTACGATGTTTGCTTGACTTTTGCCTTTGCCTTTGTCTTTGTCCTTTCTTGGAGCATGACAATCAGAAGACTTATGACCAGCCTTGCCACAGTTGTAACAGTTGCTTTTGAATTTCTTCTTGCTCTGTTCTGACTTCTGCCCATTTGACTTCTTTCTCTTTTTGTCTTTGGTTGGAGCTTCTTCAACAATATTAACTCCAATAATTGTTGAGCTCTTACGAGACTTATTTTTGGTGTTTTGTTATCCTCCTCAATCTTGAGTAGAATCACAAGATCTTCAAGCTTCATTTCTTTACGCTTGTGCTTTAAATAATTCTTGAAATCGTTCCACGAAAGAGGAATCTTCTCGATCATTGCAGCCAATTCAAAAGCTTCATTTACTACAATATCTTCAGCAATCAGATCATGGAGAATAAATTGAAGTTCTTGCACTTGTGATCTAACAGTTTTACTATCTACCATTATATAGTCTAAAAACTTTGCGATCACAAACTTTTTCAAGTATGCATCTTCTGTCATATATTTCTTCTCAAGTGCATCCCACAACTCTTTTGAAGTAGTTATTGCACTATAGACATTATATAAGTCATTCTCTAAAGCACTCAAAGTGTAGCATTTACATAGGAAGTCTGCCTATTTCCATGCTTCAATTATCATGAATTTTTGTCTGGTCGGGCATATCATCAGTAGGCATTGGTGTTTCTTCACTAGTAAATTTCTGCAGACCAAGAGTGGTAAGCCAGAAATATACCCGTTGTTGTCATCCTTTGAAATTCACACTTATGAATTTACCCGATTTCTCTGCTTGTGGCACAACAGTTCGGGTTGGTGCACCAACAGCCACTGTAACACCATTGTTTGTTATGTCTGATAAACAAAAACCGATACAGTCATACTAGGAAATAAATTATAATTGCATACTTAAAGGAGTATAAAATCACGAAGATTTTTATTTCCACCAGTAACACAGATTATAAATAATTTTCTTAAGAGTGTTGCCAATGTGTGTTAGAAATCAGAAATTACTGATTCTAATAAATGTTAATAAATACGAAGTAACTAAAATTTATAGAAGCAGTAATAAAGATGAACAAAAATTTAGTTCACAAAAAATCTGTAAAACGTACCAGAATGTGAATAAAGTTTTAACAAGAAAAGATCAAGTCTACTTAACTCACAGTGTCCCCTTAAGGAAATTATTCCCCTCTAGTATCCGAGGTTTAATTTGGAATATAACCTCCCAGGGTAAAATGATCTCAATCACCAGAGTATCGATACCAAAAACTCTGGTGTCAGCGAACCAATCAACAACAGGTAAGTACACGAAGAAAATTTTTGTGCAGAAGAAGAAGAAGAAACTCAGAAAATTCATTAGTAAATTTCTGAGGAATGAATGATATTTATAGACAAGAAGAATAGTTTCCGAAAGGTTGCAACCCTTTGAGAATCCACACGACCATTGATGAAAGTTTGCAACCTTCAAATGGTACTGACTATTCCTGAAAGTTGCAACCTTGAGAACAGTCATGGCGAGAATTTTTAAATAAGAAAATGGAAAGTTTAAATAAAACAAGTCGCGTACGAATCCGAGTTGGGTCATGTTAATCAACTAAAAAATTGAAACGTTTCGGTTAATTTCAACTAAAAAACTGAAAACAACAACTAATTAATTGAAAACACTTTTGGACATTTAATTTAATTAATTAAATAAATAATTAAAAAATTTAAAATAAACTTTGTCCAAAAATAATCTCTCGATCAATCATTTACCGAAGCCGATCGAGCGACGACGACGATGGTGACAGCGCAAGGGGGTCCCTCTTTCCAACCCTTTTTAAATAATTAATAGGAGTGTTTCTATATTTAAACTCTCCTATTTTTCCTTCCACCACCGATGAGGGACAAATACCTTTTCATTAAAGCATAAGAAGACTTTTCAAATTCCCAACTATTCAAGTTCTCAACTTTACAAGTTCTTTTCTTTTCTCTATTTTCCATCAATTCTTGCAACATACCCAACATATATAATATAAATAATGATAATTAACAACTTAAAATACTTGTAAAAGATATATAAAAAGTTCGATTGATTCATAAAATTAATATATCTATGTCAAATAAAATGGGAGAAAAGATGTAATATGTATTATTTAATTTGAAAACTACGTAGAAAGTATTGTAAATCTCAATAATTAAAAATATTTGATTGACTTTTGAAATTCTATTTGTATTACATACATCAAGATAAGAAAATTAACATATATTATTAAACTTTTCCATATACGAGTACACTAAAGATGATGATGTTGTTATGCCACCCCATATGATAATTCGATAGAGATTTTCGAGAAGAATGATGACAATTTTAGTTTGTATTGTATATGGAGGGATGCTCAAGAGAAGGAATTTGAGTCAACTAAGGGACTCAATTCTAAGGATGATTGATCATACCGAAACAAGACTTTGTAATTTAGTTTCTTCTTCGTTCGTAGTAAAGCAAAGATATGGTTAGAAAAAAAAGATAGATAGAAAAGAGAAAAAAATTATTCTTTTTTTTCATTATAAATGTGACACTGATGGAATATAAATTCAATAACTTTGAATATTTATGATTTTGTGTATAAGTACGAATTTAAAATTATGAATTTTAGAATTGAGATCAAATACAAAGCTTGTTAAAAATAAACAAGAAAATGAAGACATATAAAATGGGAAAAGACTAAAGATACGGTATTAATGAAAATTTTAGTAGTTAAGTTGGTTGACTACCTCAAAATTTGTGATGAGAGTTTGATTCTCCACATTGTAATCTCCTTTCTCATTTTTCTTCTCAATAACAATAAAATATATATTTAAAATAAATCATACAAAGAAAAATCAAATCATTCAACAATCAACGAGAAAATAAATAAAGTTACCTCATTTAACCGATATTTAAATAATTTGAATCATATTTTGTGATATCTTCATCTTTCTTTCTTTTCTGACAATTGTTGAGGAAACATCCTCTCATGGTTACGTATATTCATTCAAAATTTTATAGTCAATGAATAACTTAAAAAAAGACCAAGAGATTAAAAACGAATTCAGAAATGACAAGAACAAAGGAACTGACTTGAAGAGTTGTTCGGGCTTTTGCATGAAAGGGGAGCATAGGAAAGTTGGGGAGCAATTGAAGAAAGTAAAACATTAGGGCTTAGAAAAAGAGAATATTGGGTGACCTGGTTAAATAGAATGAAAAGTGAAGTTTACGAGGATCACGCACGCACGCACACGCACGCACGCACGCACACGCACGCACGCATGCACACGCACGCACGCACGCACGCACACGCACACACGCATATGCATGCACACACGCACCCTCCACACACAATAACCAGTTAGGTCATGATCGACATGTCTGCCTGACAGCTGGACTATTTTTCCTTTTTTGATGGTATTTTATTTTAATTTGTTGGTCTTCTTTTTAATGTTTTAAATATTTAAAATTATGTTATATATGCTATTAATAATGATTACTACCTACTTAAAATACTTGTAAAAAAACATATAAAGAATTCAATTGATTCATAAAATTAATATACCTATGTCAAATAAAATGGGATAAAAGAAGTAACATGTATTATTTAATTTGAAAACTAAGTAGAAAGTATTGTAAATCTCAATAATTAACAATATTTGATTGACTTTTTGAAATCCTATTTGTATTACATACATCAAGATAAGAGAAGTAACATATATTATTAAAGTTTTCCGAATACGAGTATACTGAAGATGATGATGTTGTTGTGCCTCCCCATATGATAATTTGATAGAGAGTTTCGAGAAGAATGATGACAATTTTAGTATGTATCGTCTATGGAGGGATGTTCAAGAGAAGGAATTTGAGTCAACTAAGGGACTCAATTCTAAGGATGATTGATTTTGCCGAAACATAACTTTATAATTTAGTCTCTTTGTTCGTATTAGATGCAGATAAATGGTAAAGAAAAAACAGTAGATAGAAAAGAGAAAAAAATGTTCTTTTTTTTAATTGTATATATGACACTGATGTATTATCAATTCAATAACTTTGTGTATTTATGATTTGGTGTATGAGTACGAATTTTAGAATTGATATCAAACACAAAGCTTGTTGAAAATAAATATGAAAACAAAGACATATTAAATGGGAAAAGACTAAATATACGGTATTAAGGGGAATTTTAGTAGTTAAACTGGTGTACTACTTGAAAAATTGTTGATGAGAGTTTGATTACCCACATTGCAATCTCTTTCCTCATTTTCCTTTTCCATAACAATTCAAAAATATTGTTAAAATAAATCTTACAAAGAAAAATCAAATCATTCAACATTCAATGAGAAAATAAATTGAGTTTTCTAATTTAACTATTATTTAAATAATTTTAAACATTCTTTGTGATATCTTCATCTTCATTCTTTTTTTGGACAATTATTTAGGAAACATCCTCTCATGGTTACATATATTCATTCAAAATTTCATAGTAAATTAATAACTTACAAAAAGACCAAGAGATTAAAAAACAAATTCAGAAATGACAAGAACAAAGGAACTGACTTGAAGAGTTTTTCGGGCTTTTGGCTGAAAGGAGGAGAAATAGGAATGTTGGCGGCAATTTAAGAAAGTAAAAAATTAGGGCTTAGAAAAAAGGAATATTGGGTGACCTGGTTAAATAGAATGAAAAGTGTAGTTTACGAGGATCACGCACGCACGAACGCACACGCACACGCACACGCGTGAATGCATGCACGCACGCACCCTCCACACACAATAACCAGATAGGTTATGATCGACATGTCTGCTTGACAGCTGCACTATTTTTCCTTTTTTGATGGTATTTTTATTTTAATTTGTTTGTCTTGTTTTTAAAATTTTTAAATATTTAAAAATTATGTAGTATATGCTATAAATAATGATTATTACCAACTTAAAATACTTGTAAAAAATATGTAAAGAATTCGATTAATTCATAAAATTAATATATCTATGTCAAATAAAATAGGATAAAAGAAGTAACATGTATTATTTAATTTGAAAACTAAGTAGAAAGTATTGTAAATCTCAATAATTAACAATACTCGATTGACTTTTGAAATTCTATTTGTATTATATACAATAAGATAAGAGAAATAACATATATTATTAAACTTATCCGAAGACAAGTACATTGATGATGATGATGTTGTTGTGCCTCCCCATATGATAATTAGATAGAGAGTTTCGAGAAGATAGATGACAATTTTAGTTTGTATCGTCTATGGAGGGATGTTCAAGAGAAGAATTTTTGAGTCAACTAAGGGACTTAATTCTAAGGATGATTGATTTTACCGAAACATAACTTTATAATTTAGTCTCTTTGTTCGTATTAGATGCAGAGAAATGGTTAAGGAAAAACGGTAGATAGAAAAGAGAAAAAAATATTCTTCTTTTTAATGTAAATGTGACATTGATGTAATATCAATTCAATAACTTTGTGTATGTATGATTTTGTGTATGAGTACGAATTTTAGAATTTAGATCAAACACAGAGATTGTTAAAAATAAATAAGAAAACAAAGACATATTAAATGGGAAAAGACTAATTATACGGTATAAAGAGGAATTTTAGTAGTTAAGTTGGTTGACTACTTGAAAAATTGTTGACGAGAGTTCGATTCCCCACATTGTAATCTTCTTCCTCATTTTCCTTTTCAATAATAATTAAAAAATATTGTTCAAATAAATCATACAAAGAAAAGTCAAATCATTCAACATTCAATGATCAAATAAATTGAGTTTCCCCATTTAATTGGTATTTAAATAATTTGAACCATACATTGTGATATCTTCATCTTCATTCCTTTTCTGGACAATTATTTAGGAAACATCCTCTCATTGTTACATATATTCATTCAAGATTTCATAGTAAATGGATAGCTGAGAAAAAGAAGAAGAAGATAAAAAAAGGAATTCAAAAATGACAAGAACAAGTGAACTGACTTGAAGAGTTGTTCGGACTTTTGTCTTAAAAGAAGAGAAATAGGAAAGTTGGGCGGCAATTGGAGAAAGTAAAAAAAATAGGGCTTAGAAAAAAGGAATATCGGATGACTTGGTCAAATAGAATGAAAGGTGAAGCTTACGAGGATCACGCACGCATGCACACGCACACCTGCTCAGACGCACGCACGCGCACGTGCATACACGTACGCACGTAACCCCCCCCCCACACACACACACACAATAACAAGGTAGGTCATGATCGATATTCCTGTCTGACGGTTGTGCTATTTTTCCTTTTTTGATTATATTTTATTTTAATTTGTCTGTCTTGTTTTTTAATTTTTTAAGAATTTTAAAATCATATAATATATACTACAATTAATGATAATTACCAACTTAAGATACTTGTAAAAAACATATAAAAATTCGATTGATTCATAAAATTAATGTATCTATGTCAAATAAAATGGGATAAAAGAAGTAACATGTATTATTTAATTTGAAAACTACGTAGAAAGTATTGTAAAATTCAATAATTAACAAAATTTGATTAACTTTTGAAATCTATTTGTGCTATGTACATCGGGATAAGAGAAGTAACACATATTATTAAAAAATTTCGAAGACGATCACACAAATGATAATGATGTTGTTGTGCCACCCCATATGATAATTAGATAGAGAGTTTCGAGAAAAATGATGACAATTTTTGTTTGTATCGTCTATGGAGGGATGCTCAAGAGAAGGAATTTGAGTCAACTAAGTGACTCAATTCTAAGGATGATTGATTTTACCGAAACAAGACTTTATAATTTAGTCTCTTTGTTCGTATTAAAATTATGATTTTGTGTATGAGTACGAATTTAAAACTAAGAATTTTAGACTTGAGTTCAAATACAAAGCTTGTTAAAAATAAATAATAAAATGAAGACATATAAAAAGTGAAAAGACTAAACATACGGTATTAATAAAATTTTAGTAGTTAATTAAGTTGGTTGACTATTTCAAAACTTATTTTAGTAGTTAATTAAGTTGGTTGACTATCTCAAAACTTGTTGATGCGAGTTCGATTCTCCACATTGTAATCTCCTTCCTCATTTTTCTTTTCAATTATAATCAAAAAATATTGCTAAAATAAATCATACAAAAAAAATTCAAATCATTCAACATTCAATGATAAAATAAATAAAGTTATCTCATTTAACCGGTACTTAAATAATTTGAATCATATTTTGTGATATCTTCATCTTTATTTCTTTTCTGGCAATTGTTGAGTAAACATCCTCTCATGGTTATGTATATTAATTCAAAATTTCACAATAAATGGATAACTTAAAAAAAAAGAACAAGAAAATAAAAAAAGGAATTCAGAAAAGACAAAAACAAATGAACTGACTTGAATAGTTGTTCGGACTTTTGGCTGAAAGGGGGAGAAATAGGAAAGTTGAGTATCAATAGTAGAAAGTAAAAAATTAGGGCTTAGAAAAAGGGAATATTGGGGACCTGGTTAAATAGAATAAAAGGTGAAATTTACGAAGATCACGCACACATGCACACACACGCGCGCGCATACACTCGCACACGTGCATGCACGCACACACCCTCCATACACCACCAGTTAGGTAAATATCGACATTCCTGCCTGACAGCTGCACTATTTTTATTTTTTTGATGGTATTTTTGTTTTAATTTGTTTGTCTTGTTTTTTTAATTTTTTAAATATTTAAAAATTTTGTAATATATACTATAAATAATGATTATTACCAACTTAAAATACTTGTAAAAACATATAAAGAATTTGATTAATTCATAGAATTAATATATCTATGTCAAATAAAATGGGATAAAAGAAGTAACATACATTATCTAATTTGAAAACTACGTAGAAAGTATTGTAAATCTCAATAATTAACAATCTTTGATTGACTTTAGAAATTCTATTTGTATTACATACATCAAGATAAGAGAAGTAACATATATTATTAAAGGAAGACGAGTACACTAATGATGAAGATGTTGTTGTGCCTCCCCATACGATAATT
Source organism: Solanum chmielewskii (assembly GCA_027704785.1). NCBI lineage: Eukaryota > Viridiplantae > Streptophyta > Magnoliopsida > Solanales > Solanaceae > Solanum > Solanum chmielewskii. The sequence continues at coordinate 5,346,541 of JAKWIX010000318.1, read as the reverse complement.
AGATAGAGAGTTTCGAGAATAATGATGACAATTTTAGTTTGTATCGTCTATGGAGGAATACTGAAGAGAAGAAATTCGAGTCAACTAAAGGACTAAATTCTAAGGATGATTGATTTTACCGAAAAATGACTTTATAATTTAGTCTCTTTGTTCGTATTAAAAGCAGAGAAATGGTTAAGGAAAAACGGTAGACAGAAAAAGAAAAAAATGTTCTTGTTTTTCATTGTAAATGTGACATTCAATAATTTTGTGTATTTATGATTTTGTGTATGAGTACGAATTTCAGAATTTAGATCAAACACAAAGCTTGTGATAACAAAGACATATTAAATGGGAAAAGACTAAACATATGGTATTAGGGGGAATTTTAGTAGTTAAGTTGGTTGACTATCTGAAAAATTGTTGACTAGAGTTTGATTCCCCACATTGAAATCTACTTCCTCATTTTTCTTTTCAATAACAATTAAAATGTTGTTAAAATAAATCATACGAAGAAAAATCAAATCATTCAACATTCAATGAGCAAATTAATAGAGTTACCAATATTTAAATATTTGTAAATGTGACACTGATGGAATATAAATTCGATAACTTTTTATATTTATGATTTTGTGTATGAGTACGAATTTTAAATTAAGAATTTTAGAATTGAGATCAAATACAAAGCTTGTTAAAAATAAATAAGAAAATGAAGACATATAAAACGTGAAAAGACTAAATATATGGTATCAATGAAAATTTTATTAGTTAAGTTGGTTGACTACCTCAAAACTTGTTGATAAAAGTTCGATTCCCCACATTGTAATCTCCTTCCTCATTTTCCTTTTCAATAACAATCAAAAAATATTGTTAAAATAAATTATACAAAGAAAAATCAAATCATTCAACAGTCAATGAGAAAATAAATAAAGTTACTTCATTTAATCGGTTTTTAAATAATTTGAATCATATTTTGTTATATCTTCATCTTTATTTTTTTGTTGAGAAAACATCCACTCATTGTTACATATATTCATTCAAAATTTTATAGTAAATGGATAACTTAAAAAAAGAACAAGAAAATAAAAAAAGGAATTCAGAAATGACAAGAACAAAACACACTGACTTGAAGAGTTGTTCAGGCTTTTGGCTGAAAGGGGGAGAAATAGGAAAGTTGGCAGGCAATTGTAGAAAGTTAAAAAAATTAGGGCTTAGAAAAAAGGAATATTGGGTGACCTGGTTAAATAAAATGAATGGTGAACTTTACGAGGATCAAATATGCACGCACGTACACGCACACGCACTCACACGCACATGCATGCACGCACGCACCTCACCACACACAATAACCAGATTGGTCATGATCGACATGCCTGCAGCTGCACTATTTATCCTTTTTGATGGTTTTTTTGTTTTAATATATTTGTTTGTTTTTTAATTTTCTAAATATTTAAAAAGTATGTAATATATACTATAAATAATGATAATTGCCAATTTAAATTACTTGTAAAAAATAAATTAAAAAATCAGTTGATTCATAAAATTAATATATCTATATCAAATAAAATAGGATGAAAGAAGCAATATATACTATTTAATTTGAAAACTACGTAGAAAGTATTGTAAATCTCAATAATTAACAATATTTGAATGATTTTTTGAATACTATTTGTGCTGCATACATCGTGATAAGAAAAGTAACATATATTATTAAACTTTTTTGAAGACGAGTACACTAATGATGGTGATGTTGTTGTGCCTCTCTATATGATAATTAGATAGAGAGTTTCGAGAAGAATGATGACAATTTTAGTTTGTATCGTCTATGGAGGGATGCTCAAGAGAAGGAATTTGAGTCAACTAAGGGACTCAATTCTAAGGATGATTGATTTTACCGAAACATGACTTTATAATATAGTCTTTTTGTTAGTATTAGAAGCAGAGAAAAATAGTTAGGGAAAAAAGGAAAATAGAAAAAAGGAAAAAATGTTCTTTCTTTTTTATTGTAAAAGTGATACTGGTGGAATATTAATTCATTAACTTTGTGTATTTATGATTTTGTGTATAAGTATGAATTTTTAAATTAAGAATTTTACAATTGAGAACAAACACAAAGCTTGTTAAAAATAAATAAGAAAACGAAGACATATAAAATGGGAAAAGACTAAACATACTGTATAAAGGAGAATTAGTAGTTAAGTTGGTTGACTATCTGAAAAATTATTGTCGAGAGTTCGATTTCCAACGTTGTAATCTCCTTCCTCATTTTCCATTTCAATAACAATTAAAAAAACAATTGTTTAAAACAAAGAAAAACCAAATAATTTAACATTTAATGAGCAAACAAATAGTGTTACCTATTTAACCGATATTTAAATAATTTGAATCATATTTTGTGATATCTTAGTTTTCATTCATTTTCTGGACTATTGTTGAGGAAACATCCTCTCATGGTTACGTATATTCATTTAAAATTTCATAGTAAATGGATAACTGAGAAAAAGAACAAGAGAATAAAAAAAGGAATTCAGAAATGAAGAGAATAAGTGAACTAACTTGCATAGTTGTTCGGACTTTTGGCTGAAAGGACGAGATATAGGAAAGTTGGGCGGCAATTGGAGAAAGTAAAAAAAATTAGGGCTTAGAAAAAGGAATATTGGGTGACCTTGTTAAATAGAATGAAAGACGAAGTTTACGAGGATCATTCACGCACGCGCACACGCACACTCACGTGCGCACACACGCACACTCACGTGCGCACACACGCACATGTGCATGCACCCCCCCAATAACCAAGTAGGTCATGATCGACATGCCTGCCTGGCAGCTGCACTATTTTTCCTTTTTTGATGATTTTTTAGTTTTAATTTGTTTGTCTTGGTTTTTTTATTTTTTTAAATATTTAATACTTATGCAATATATACTATATATAATAATAATTACCAACTTAAAATACTTGTAAAAAACATATAAAAATATTAGATTGATTCAGAATATTAATATATCTTTGTCAAATAAAAAGGGATAAAAGAACTAATATGTATTATTTAATTTGAAAACTACGCAGATAGTATTGTAAATATCACTAATTAACAATATTTGATTGACTTTTGAAATTATATTCGTGCTACCTACATTGGGATAAGAGAATAAACACATATTGTTAAACTTTTCCAAAGACAGGTACACTAGTGATGATGCTGTTGTTGTGCCTCTCCATATGATAATTAGATGAGAGTTTCAAGAAAATTGATGGAAATTTTAGTTTGTATCGTCTATGGAGGGATGTTCAAGAGAAGAAATTTAAGTCAACTAAGGGACTCAACTCTAAGGATGATTGATTATACCGAAACATAACTTTATAATTTAGTCTTTTTGTTCGTATTAGAAGCAGAGAAATGGTTAGGAAAAAAGGTAGATAGAAAAGAGAAAAAAATATCCTTTTTTATCATTTTAAAAGTGACATTGATGGAATATTGATGCAATATTAATTCAATAACTTTGTGTATTTATGATTTTGTTTATGAGTACCAATTTTAAATTAAGAATATTATAATTGAGATCAAACACAAAGCTTACTAAAAATAAATAAGAAAATGAAGACATATAAAATGGGAAAAGACTAAACATACGGTATTAAGGGGAATTTTAGTAGTTAAGTTGTTTGACTACCTGAGAAATAGTTGACGAGAGTTCGATTCCCCACATTGTAATCTCCTTCCTCATTTTCCTTTTTTCAATAAAAATTAAAAAATATTGTTAAAATAAATCATACAAAGAAAAATCAAATCATTCAACATTCAATGAGCAAATAAATAGAATTACGCTATTTGACCGGTATTTAAACAATTTGACTCATATTTTGTAATAAGTTCATCTTCGTTTCTTTTCTAGACAATTGTTGAGGAAACATCATCTCATTGTTACATATATTCATTCAAAAGTTCATAGTAAATAGATAACTGAGAAAAGAACAAGAAAATAAAAAAAAGAATTCATAAATGACAAGAACAAGCGAACTAAGTTGAAGAGTTGTTCGGACTTTTGGCTGAAAGGGGGAGAAATGGAAAAGTTGGGCAGCAATTGTAGAAAGTTTAAAAAAATTAGGGCTTAAGAAAAAAGGAATATAAGTGACCTGGTTACATAAAACAAAAGACGAAATTTACGAGGATCACACACGCACCCACGCGCACATACACCTGCACACGTCCCGCACGCACCTCCCACACACAATAACCAAATAGGTCATGATCGACATGCCTGCCTGGCAGCTGCACTATTTTTCCTTTTCTGATGGTTTTTTGTTTTAATTTGTTTGTCTTGTTTTTTAATTTTATAAATATCTAAAAATATGTAATATATACTATAAATAATGATAATTACAAACTTAAAATACTTGTAAAAAACATATAAAAAATTTGATCGATACATAAAATTAATATACCTATGTCAAATAAAATGAGATAAAAGATGTAACATGTATTTTTAATTTGAAAACTACGTAGAAAGTATTGTAAATCTCAATAATTAACAATACTTGATTGACTTTTGAAATTATATTTGTACTACACACATCGGGATAAGAGAATTAACATATATTATTAAACTTTTTCGAAGACGAGTACACTGATGATGATGATGTTGTTGTGATACCTGATAATTAGATAGAGAGTTTCGAGAATAATGATGGCAATTTTAGTTTGTATCGTCTATGGAGGGATGCTCAAGAGAAGGAATTTGAGTCAACTAAGGGACTCAATTCTAAGGATGATTGATTTTACTAAAACATGACTTTATAATTTAGTCACTTCGTTCGTATTAGAAGTAGAGAAATAGTTAGGGGGGAAAAGGTAGATAGAAAATAGAAAACAAATGTTCTTTTATTTCACTGTAAATGTAACGCTGATGGAGTATCAATTCAATAACTTTGTGTATTTATGATTTTGTATATGATTTTGAATTTTAAATTAAGAATTTTAGAACTGAGATCAAACACAAAGCTTGTTTAAAATAAATAAGAAAAAAAAGACATATAAAAAGGGAAAAGACTAAACATACGGTATTAAGGGAAATTTTAGTAGTTAAGTTGGTTGTACCTGAAAAATTGTTGACGAGTGTTCGATTGCCCACATTGTAATCTCCTTCCTCATTTTCCTTTTTAATAACAATTAAAAGATATTATTAAAATAAATCATACAAAGAAAAATCAAATCATTCAACATTCAATGAGCAAATCAATAGAGTTACCCCATTTAACCGGTATTTAAATAATATGATTCATATTTTGTAATAACTTCATCTTCATCCCTGTTCTAGACAATTATTGAGGAAACATCCTCTCATGGTTACATAGATTCATTTAAAATTTTATATTAAATGGATAGCTGAGAAAAAGAAGAAGAAAATTAAAAAAAGAATTCAGAAATGACAAGAACAAGTGAACTGACTTGAAGAGTTTTTCGGGCTTTTGGCTGAAAGGGGGAGAAATAGGAAAGGTGGGCGGCAATTGGAGAAAGTTAAAAAAATAGGGCTTAGAAAAAAGGAATATTGGGTAACCTGGTTAAATAGAATGAAAGAATATGTTTAAGAGAATCACACACGCACGCATGCATGCGCACATGCACACACGTGTGCACACACATGTGTGCGTGCACACACGTGTACACGTAGACACACGCACACGCGCACGCGCGCACACATGCACACGCATTCACACACGTACACACGATGCACCCCCCCCCCCCCACATACAATAACCAAGCAGGTTATGATCGACATGCATGCCTAACAACTGCACTATTTTTTCCTTTTTTGATGGTTTTTTTGGTTTTTATTTGTTTGTCTTGTTTTTTAATTTTCTAAATATTAATAATTATGTAATATATACTATAAATAATGATAATTACCAACTTAAAATACTTGTAAAAAATATTTAAAAAAATTTTATTGGTTCATAATTAATATATCTATGTCAAATAAAATGGGATAAAAGAAAATAAAATGGGATAAAAGAAGACACATGTATTGTTTAATTTGAAAACTACGTATAAAGGATTATAAATCTCAATAATTAATAACATTTGATTGACTTTTAAAATTCTATGTGTGCTACATACATCGGGATAAGAGAAGTCACATATATTATTAAAATTTTACATAAAAAGTACTATAAATATAATAATAAAAAAAGTAACATGTGCTCCTAATATTTAATTTGGAAACTACGTAAAAAGTTTTGTAAATCTCAATAATTAATAATATTCAATTGACTCTTGAAATTCTATTTGTGCTACATAAATCGAGATAAAAGAAATGATATATATTATTTAAAAAATACGTAAAAAATAGAATAAATTACAATTATTAAAAACATAAAATATTTAAAGTCAATTTAATTGAATATCTAAATTCTATCTATTTCATCTAAAGTGAGACAAAAATAGCAGATATTGAGTCTGTGCTAACACGGACACTTGTTACTAGTGTTATAGCTAAGGCGTCAAGTTTACTCACCAGAGATATATGTATTTTGAGTTAAACTTACATATTGTTAGGTGTTGTAGATTAATATAAATACTCCAACTAAAATGTTTGAGTAAACTATAAAATCTTTTGACAAAAACGTCAGATTATGGCTTGAAATTTTGTAGATATTAGAAAACTCACAAAAGTTTTAGGGGAAATGGTATGATATATTCCTCAATTTGCCATTTGAGGTTGATATGTCTTTGTGATGAAAGGGATTCATATATACCCTTATCGTTATACAAAACGCTCACATATATTCATATTGTTACAAAATGAGCTCACATATATCCTTCATTTAATATAAGTGAATAAATTAGCTTTAATTATATTTCTGACTTTTAATTTTAAAAAAAGTTCATGTAAGGGTATATATGATCCTTCTAGCAACATTTAAGGTATATTTTAATCTTTTAGATACATAAATTATTTTTGACGTCTTTGATTTCATTATTTAAATTTGTTATTCTTATTTAATTTTTTTCTGTCATTCCTTAGTGTAAAGAAAAAAAAAGTAAAACTAATTTCTGTGGCTATATTATAATTAATACATTGTTTTACTATATTGTTATTTAATTTTTGTATTCAAAAAAAATTACTGGGTCGTGTATGATAAAGTTTACAAGAAAATTAGTGAAACATGAATTAATTTGACCATAATAATAATAAATTTAAGGGAAAGGGGACAAATATACCCTAAACTATCATAAATGGTATACAGATACCCTCCGTCATACTTTTGGGACATTGGTGCCCTCTAAGCTATCACAGTTAGAAAACTTAAAATTCAACTAAGCAGTTATCACACCGCCCACTAAATCAACTAGCTCCTAGATGACTTAGAATTTGACTAAGCAGCAAACAATGTTTGCCACTAAATTAGTTAGACTCAATTGATTTAGAATTTTACAATGAACACAAGATCTGAATCCTTTATAGATTAGGAATAGATTTACAATGAAAGTACAGAAGATATAATCCTAAAACAACTAAACAACTTCACCTCTATTAAGTCCTTATTGCTCTTGAGGATGATTCTTCACCTTTTGTTAGCATTTAAAAGAGTTCTTGAGAATTTTCAAGTTGTTAAAACTTATAAAATGATAAACACAAAACTCAAACTCAACAAAGATACTTCAGACTCTATCAGATCCTTTTGTTGAGTATGAGTATTTTTCTACCTTAAAGATGACTTTTCTTTTTAATCTTGTGTGTTTTTGTTTGCCAAAATCTTGTGTTTGTGTTATGAAGAAGAGACTAAATTAAAATAGATACAAACCCTTGGGACAAGACCATTGGCTGAAGGTCTGCTGTCATGAAAAATTGTGCACCAAACACATCAGTTAGCAGGCTGTTGAAAGTTTGTCTTTTCCTTCTTTTCTCATTCGTATACTTTTCGGTGACCAGGTCCCTTGCTGCATGTTGTTGACACACAATTTTGGACTAACATTTTCAAAATTCATAACTTTTAAGTTTTATTATTTAATAGTTTAAAATGAATTTTTATAATTTTAAATAAGTTTATCGATAATTATCTTTATTTATCAAAATTTAGAATTTTTATTAGTTAATTTTGAAAGTGCACTTTTACATGTCATTAGTTACATTTATTATGTTTTTTTGATTCATTTTATTTGCTACATTTGTTAATATTCATGTTGATATTTTGCACTGTCTAGAAATTTATTCAAATATGAATAAAATTTGCATAGTTGATCGATAATTTTGGGCCACAATTCCAAGCCCACAAAATTTGAGACAATTACATAATTATTTATGGAAAAATTATATATAATTACAAACTAATAATTCAAATTAAATGTTATAACCACACTTTGATTTAATTGTTCCTTGTAGCAAACTGTTTGTCAGTTGCCTCTCTCCCTGAAACTCTGGCTCTCCAATTTCCCTCTCTCGCTCGCTCTCTCTTGCTTTTATACAAACATAAATGTATAAAATGCATTTGTGTTTGTATAAAGCGGGAGAAAATTGTATATATACATATATTTCGTTTTCCTCTCTCCTCTCCTCAAGATCTCGCTCGTCACCCTCCCCTCTCTCGCTTCTACAAACAGAAACAAAATGTATAAATTGTGTTTCTATTTGTGTAAAACGAGAGAAAATTATATATACACATGCAAATACATGTATCTTCGTCCTATGCACTTATAATTATACAACACGAATATTCCCCTGCCCATTTTTTTTCTTTCTGTCTTTCTCGTTTTATACATAAACAAATTATGCAATTGATCTTTTATATATGTATAGCGAATTATACAACTGGTTTCTTTATATATGAATAGCGAATTATATAGTTTTTTTTATATGTATAGCAAATTACCCTCTGTTCTACTGAAATATTATTCAGACAGAAATATTTCCAAATAATGTCCAAGTGCCTACACACACTCACGCAGTGTTCTTTTTTGCCATCAAGCTCCTATATGACAAACATTTTGTCTTTTGAATATGTACGGGTTACTAATAAATAATTTAAAAGAACTAAAATCCTTAAGCTTTCATATCTTCACACACAGTGGCTGATCCATGATTTTCATTTAGGAGGTTCGGAAAAAAAAAAAGAGTAGTGATTTGAACCTCTAAACTAATAAGTCAATCTCTAATCTTATATTCAGGAGGTTCAAAATCAATATATAAACATAAAAATTCTTAAAATACCTTAAATATACAAGTAATTTTTTTCGAACCCCCAAAGCATACTCTAGATCCGCCCCTGTTTACACCGCCTCTGTATATGGATGGTGAATAAGAAAATCAAATGCTATAGGTCAATCGTTATCAGCTAGATAGAAAAGAATAATACAACTCAAATGCTATCGAACTCAGAAAATAAGAAGTAACAGAAATTCTGATCATTTGAGTTGCAGTTATACACGTCTGGCATTGCTTGGTTGATTATTGGTCCATTTTCGAAGAGTCTGATTAATATATTTATTTTAGTATTCGGTTAGTTGCTTAGATGGTTCCTGTTTTAGTATTTCTACTTTCTCAACTTTTTGTTGTGAATTTTGTGTATAATATTCTGTAATCTCTTTGCTTTTCTTGGTTAAGTTAATGAGTAAAGTATGCACTTCACTACAAATGATTGAAGTTATTATGTAGAATCTTGATCAACATCAAGACTTTTTGAAAGATTTCAAAAGAAAGGTGTTAATAGTGACAAAAAGAGTTAATGTCTCAGATGATCACTCAACTAAAAATTTTGAGCGTCGATGAGGGTTAAGTTGGAGATTTTATCTTCGAGATAGACTACCTTTTTCAGTACTTTGACAATGGAAAGAGGGCGAACGAAAGTTGCTCGGCGATGGTGGAGTTTGGGAATGCGAATGGGGAATTTCAGGTTTTTGGTGGGGGAAGAAAATTGAAGCTATTAGTTAAAAACATATGGAGGGTTGAACTCGTTTAGGCTTGTCATTATCATTTGCTATAAGATGAAGTGTTTTGGGTTGTAATTTGGAGTGGGTATTATGTTATTTGGGTGGGTTTTAAAACTAATTTGGACGATTTTTTAAATTATGGATTGAAATTTAATAAATTTTGGGTAGGTATTTTAGATTGGGATACGTGTCTCGCTGTTAATTAAAAGGGTATATACGCTTTAAAATTTGGATGGCAGGGGCACCAATATTCAAAAATATGATAGAGGATATCTATATACCATTTATGATAGTTTGGAGTATATTTGTTCTTTTTTCCTTAAGTTTATTATTATTATGGTCAAATCAATTTATGTTTCACTAATTTTATTTTTAATTTTTTCATATACGACTCAATTATTTTTTCAAATACAAAAGCTAAATAACAATATAGTAAAAAAAATATTTTTAAATTATAATACAACCACAAAAAAAAATTATTTTTTTTTCTTCTTTACGATTAGGAATGAAAGAAAAAATTAAATGAGAATAAGAAACTCAAATAATGATAATCAAAGACGTCAAAAAACAATTTATGTATCTAAAAGATTAAAATATACTTTGAACTTTGCTAGAAGGATTATATACACCCTACATGAACTTTTTTAAAATTAAAGTCAGAAATATAATTAAAGATTATTTATTCACTTCTGTTAAATGAAGGGTATATGTAAGCTCATTTGTAACGGTAGGGGTATATGTGAACCTTTTTTATAACAATAAGAATATATATAAATCACTTTAATAACGAAAGACATATCAAGTCCAAATGACAAATTGAAAGATATATCAGACCATTGCCCCTAAATCTTTTGTCTGTTTTCTAATATCTACAAAATTTTAAGTCAATCATCTAACGTTTTTGTCCTAAGATTTTTTAATTGGTTTACTCAAAATTTTCATTTGGAGCATTTATACTGATCCGCAATGCCTAAGCAATAGGTAAATTTAACTCACAAATACAGATCTCTCTGGTCAGTAAACTTGACGTCTTAGGTATAACACTAGTCACAAGTGTCGTGTTAGCACAGATTTAATATTATTTTTATTGTCTCACTTTAGATGACACAAATAATATTTAGATAGTTAGTTAAATTGACTTTAAATATTTTAAATTTTTAATAATTGTAATTAATAGTATTTTTACGTATTACTTCTCTTGTCCCGATGTATGTAGCACATATAGAATTACAAGAGTTAATCAAATGTTATTCATTATTGAGATTTACAATACTTTCTACGTAGTTTTGAAATTAAATAATACATGTTACTTACTTCTTTTATCCCATTTTATTTGACATAGATATATAAATTTTATGAATCAATCAAATTTTCTATATATATTTTTATAAGTATTTTAAGTTGGTAATTATCATGATTTATAGTATATATTACATAATTTTTAAATATTTAGAAGATTAAAAAAACAAGACAACAAATTAAAACGAAAAAAATCATCAAAATAAAAAAAAACAATAGTGCAGCTGCCAGGCATCATGACCTGCTTGGTTATTGTCACTTTTAATTATATCATGCTAACCCAAATCCATGATACAGATCTATCCAATTTTAGTTTAAGTCACAATTACATATAATTTTGACCCTATGTATTTTAAAATATATGTATCTGGACGTATTAGAATATATCAAAATCTGATAAAATTCGTAAATTAATTCCTAAACTAGTGAGATTTTCATAAATTACCCATAAAATTAGCCCATCTTAAACATAATTTATCCAATCCATTTAATTTTGTTGTGGTTATTGACTCACTCATTTATTAACCTAACTCACTTCGGTCCTCTCGATTAATCATCTACAAGTTGGGATGATATATTGGTCCATGATATATATAAATTTTGTTATATATAGTCGGTATAAAAAAGAGATAACAACCAAAAGCCTCCCCAAGCTATTACTAAATTCTCAACTAGACACTTATTCTTCACGGAGGTCCTATTACCCCCCCCCCCCTATATCTTTTAAAAGTGAAATATTTAGCGCCCTACAAACTCATGTCCAGATTTGTATTATAGTCAACACGCGCTGCCACGTCATACTACCTTTTTTAAAAAAAAATATAAGCATAATAATAATTCTTTTATACTTCACTTTTTTTGTTTTATATTTTTATCTTCACCTTTTCTCTTTCTTTACTATTTCTCCATTTCTTTTTCCTTGAAAGCTTCTACAGATTTCATGACTACCGCATCTTTGACATTCATTGGAATCTAAACACCAGGAAATCTCATTCTTTAAAGCTAGAGACAAATAAAAAAACTTTATCACTGAAAATTGTTTCTTTCTCCGCTTTATAACATTTCAATAAGTAGGTCTTCCTCATTAGAGGGTATGCTACCAAATGATTTCTTTAATGAATTCTTCTCCATTAATTGAACCTAATACTTAGTGAACTACTCTATTAATGAGTAGTCTAAAGTTCGAACCTAAAACATCACTATCTATGGATCTATGAAGATTAAAAAGAAAGGATAAAAAAGATAAAAAGAATTAGAGAAAACATAACTTTTCTTTAAAAAAATAGAATGTTAGTATGAAATAAATTAAATATTTATAAAGAAAATATTTCAATTATCTTTTTATCTCTCACACTCCCAAGAGAGTGAACTACACCTCCTTTGCCACATCAATATTTAGGGAGGAAATAATTTCACTTTAGAATAGTTTAAGGGGGTAATAGGACCCCCGTGAAGTATGGATGTATAGTTTAGAATTCGACTATAGATTGAGGTGGCTTTTGGCCATTTTTCTCTATAAAAAATGAAAACAAATCTTTTACCACTTAAAAAAATATAAAGACATAAAAATTTAAAACATTATTAAAATTGAGTGTATGGAATTGTATATTGTTTTGATTTTCTTTTCCCATTATAATCATTTAACTTAAGTAACATTTTGACGAGTCACTAACCAACTCATTTATAAACTTTAATCAATTTAATCAAAAGTGAATTCAACATTTGATAATTATCAGTCTCATCATATCTGAAAAGTTGTGTTCATTCTAAAGAAAAATAAAATATACAAATATCATTGGTCTACTATTTTGTTACGTTGTACTAAATTAGCATATATTATTGAAAAATTAATAAAGTTTTTTTTCCTTTTGACTTTTTTAAATAAAATCAACATAATTCACGAAAATTTATGATTAATGAAAAATTACAACTTTTTTCTAATAATTTCTTCATTTAAATTAAATTAACTGATACATGCTATAGGAAAACTTTTGGGAAATCTATCAATTTTTTAATTTGAAGATTTTAATTTTTGTTAAATAACTATGCTAGTATTGTCACTTGAAAAATAATGTGTTCTTTTAGTAGTGCACTATCTTCAATGTGAAGTTACCACTGGTTAATAAATCTACATATAACTCGATTAATATTATTTTTGTTGATATTATTATTTTAAATGATTTTGAAAATTAAGAAAAGAGTAACATTAAATGGATAAACTTAAAAAATGTTTAAATTTTATTTAAATAAAAATTTGAGGTAGTAACAAGATAGAGCAAATATATAATTTAAATAAAACAAGTTTGTGAAATAAAAAAGAAAATGAAAGATACGAGCCAAAACAAAGGACTAGCCACAAAATTATTATATGAAAAAAATAATTAAAAAAGAGAAATAAAGTTTTAACGTCCCCATATTATCTTTGTGAGATAAAGTACCACTTTACCATGTTACTATTCTAATTTAGATTTAAGTCTAGTATTTTGATATCGTGCTATCCCAAATTCATGATATAAATTGATTATTAATCAGTTAGATCCTAATCACCTATCAAATGACCCTTAAATACTTAAATGTAATGAAAATATTGCTTGGAATCATATTTTACTGTGTGAGAGAGAGAGAAACTTGCTAAAAAAATTTAAAAAATATGTGAGTTATTGTGTGTAATAATTACTAATAAATTATTGCTAAAATTAAATATGATTGATATGTTATTTCAGAAAAAGTGATTTACCATGATAAAGTTGTTGCTAAAAATATTCATAAAAGATTATTAACCAATTTTCTTGTCCCTTTTTTTTTGCAACAATTAAGTTTATAGATAAAAGAATAATTTCTTGCAACATTATTTTGTTGCTAAATAATCCCATAAGTCGTAACGATGTGATTTTTTACCAATAAAATCTTATATATGGCAATAACTTTTTTTGTTGTGTAAATAATTAGCTTCCAGTAACAATATTATTTATCACTGCATAAGTTTTTTCCAATAATATACATCACCACCTACTACAATTTTTTTTCTTATTGCCAAAAGCACTTTTGGCAACAATATTGAAATCGCACAACAAGAAAATTGTTGTTGTTGTATTATTATTATTATTATTATTACTATTATTATTATTATTATTATTATTAATAATAATAATAATAATAATAATATACACATTCCTTAAAATTTTAATTACATTTTTAATTCTAACAAAATTATGTGTGTACTTGCATTGGTACTCAACTAATGATTATATTTTTTAATTATAATTTTTATACGATTATCAATATCATCTTATTATTGATATAATTATATGAATGAGAACCCTAGGTCTGCCTATGTGGTGCCACCACAAATCAGGATTCCTTTTTAATTTTTTTATTTTCAAAATTAGCCTTCCCTTTCATGAATAGTTGTGACTTTTTATGAAAAGTTATGACTTTTATAAAGAGTTGCAACTTTTACGAAGATTTGCGACTTTTATGAAGAGTTGCAACTTTAATGAAGAGTTGCAAATTTTATAAAAATATATGACTTTTATGAAATATTGTAACTTATCCAAAGAGTTGTGCCTTTCCAATAAGGCACAACAAGCACTAATTCATTCTATCTTATCAAGACACTCTATCGATTAGTGACATTCAAAAAATAAAGGAATATAGTGGGATGATAGGTATTGTACTCAAGCTTAATCAAACGTTTGGGGTTCAAATGTAGGGTTGGTCAATGAATTACCCTTCAAAGTAGGATAAATCTCTATTAATCAAATATAAAAGAAATATTTATGTCCTCATAAACTTTAGATTAGAAGTCCCAAAAAAGTGAAGTTTTAACCATATTGATCGAAACATAAACAACAAAATATGTCTTTTGTCTATCAAAGTAGTGTCATCGATTGCATATGATCTTGAATAAGGTACTTGCCAATACATCATTATTTGAGCGACATACATTATTTCATTGAAATCCAAGAGATGTTTTTATATTTTAATAAACTTATCAAGTGCACAACTAATTATATAAGATGTATAATAATTAGATTCTGTATGTAGAGACCTTGAATAGGAGGAAAACTCTCGTAGTTGATGATTAAAATGTTTGAACCACAATTTGAAAATACAAATATAGACAATGAAACAATTACATATCTTTTCGAAAGACATTGTTGATGAACAACTATAATAAAATGAAATTTTCTTTGAATAAAATATTCTTGAAAATTTATCATAGGGTTGTACCCTCTTGAAAACACTTATATTATCAAATGCTCAGAAGTAGATTAATTACGTAGTTCCACCACTGCGCCTACCTATGTGGCGCCACCACATATAAGAATTTCCTATTAATTTATTTATTTCCAGAACTGGTCTTCTCCTTTTCATAAAAAGTTCTGACTTTTATGAAACGTTACGACTTTAACGAAGAATTGTGACTTTGAAAAAAAAAATTTGACTTTTATGAAATGTTATGACTTGAATGAAGAGTTGATACTTTTATGAAAAGTTGTTACTTTTAATAAAAGTTGCGACTTTAATGAAGAGTTGCGACTTTTAGGAAAAGTTGCAAGTTTTATTAAAGGTTGTGATCTTTCCAAAGGGTTGCAACTCTTCCAAATAGTTGTAACATTTTTGATAAGGAACAATAAAAAAAATTTACACTACCCTTTGTTGTCTATAAATAGGGGGATTTCCTCTCATTTTAAAACAACAAAAATTTTAAACCTTCTCTTCTTCTTTTTCTCCTTCTCCTTCTCCTCCTCCTCCTCCTCCTCCTGCTTCTCCTCCTCCTCCTTCATAATTAAATATTTGTATACTTTGCTCCTGAGTAGCTCACTAACACCATTTCTTATTAAGGATAAATGATAATATGTAATAATTTTCATTTTTCTTTACATAATAATGTATGTTACTACGTAATCTTGTATTTAAGGACCTTTTTTTTATAAATTCTGTGATACTAAATTTGTGCGCGAAGCACAAGTAATTTTACTTGTTTAATATTCAAATAATAAGCCTAAATAAAATTATCAAGCTCTTTTAGAAAAATTGGTTGAATTATGCTAACTTTAGCCAAAATTCACATCCAATTTTAACTCATAAATTGATCCAATACATGACCCATGAAAAAAATCCAATTGATCCTCGTGAACTTCGTCTTTCATTATGTTTAACCAGGTGACACTATGTTCCTTTTTCTAAGCCCTGATTTATTTTTACTTTCGCCAATCGCCGCCCAACTATCCTATTTCTCTCTGAAAAAACCTTACCTCGACACAAGAACCAAGTTCTTGTGCTTTTGTAGCAACACAATAAAACAGAGATTTTATAATGGAAATCTTCCTAACTCAAGGAAGGGACAAATCACACCGAAGTTTTATATTAATTGAAGATTTACAACTCACTTAATCAATGAATCTAACTCTAAACTTCTACCCTTTTCGATTAACTATAATAAAAAACTCTCCACTCTTCTTAACTCACCAAGAAGTTAAACTCGCTTCTTGTTTACAAAAAATCTCAACTCTTCTTAACTCTAACCACCCAAGAAGTCAAAACCACTTCTTGTTTACAATCTCTCAACCTCTCTCTTACTTTACCAGAAGAAGTCAAACCCACACATTGTTAGGATTTTCAATAAAGAGGCTCAAAATTCGTAGAAATGGACACACGGAGTAGCCGAAGGGGGTTCGACATCTACTATATATACATAAATATTATATTAACCATATATAAATAGTATAATTTTTCGTTGAAGGGGGTTCGGATGAACCCCTTCCTACCAAGGTGGCTCCGCCCCTGCTTGTTACAATTCTGACAAGACTCTACCCCCAAGAAGTCAAACTCACTTCTTGTTGCACAATCTAGGAATTATTACGACTCAATAATAAACCTATAATGAATTAACAAAGACTAATAACCCTAGACTTGATTGATCAGACTTCAACATTCAATTGTTCAGTGTGGAGCAAAACTCATTTACCTGCTCCTGAGCCAAAAGCTTGAACAACTCTTCGAGTCAGTTCGTTTGTTCTAATCATTTCTGAATTCCCTTTTTCATTCTCTTCTTGTTTTTCTCAATTATCCATTTGCTATGAAATTTTGAAAGAATCTACGTAGATGAGAGGATGTTTCCTCAACAATCGTCCATAAAAGGAATGAAGATGAAGATATCACAAAATATGATTGAAATTATTTAAATGTCGGTTAAATGCGGTAACTCTATTTATTAGCTCATTGAATGTTGAATGATTTAATTTTTCTTTGTATGAATTATTTTAACAATATCTTTTAATTGTTATTGAAAAGGAAAATGTGGAAGGAGATTACAATGTGGGGAATGGAACACTCACCAATAAGTTTTCAGGTAGTCAACCAACTTAACTAATAAAATTCCCCTTAATACCGTATTTTTATTTTTTTCCCCATTTTATATGTCTTTGTCTACTTATTTATTTTTAACAAGCTTTGTGTTTGATCTCAATTCTAAAATTCTTATTTTAAAATTCAACTCTAATACACAAATCACAAAGTACACAAAGTTACTGAATTGATATTTCATTAGTGTCACATTTATAATTAAAAAAAGAACAATTTTTTTTCTATTTTCTATCTACCTTTTTACGTAACCATTTCTCTGCTTCTAAAAATACGAAAAAAAGACTAAATTATAAAGTCATGTTTCTGTAAAATCAATCATCCTTAAAATTGAGTGCTTTAGTTGACTCAATTTCTTTCCCTTGAGCATCCCTCCATAACTGATACAAACTAAAATTGTCATCATTCTTCTCGAAATTTTTCTTCTAATTATCATATGGGTAGGAGAAGGGATATATGTGTGTGTGTCATACTTCCAGTCTAACCTACAACCAAAACATGTCCTACTTACAACAATGTGTAGTTAATCAACGGTTGTGATTGATCATTGCAATATGGATCAAGCCATGAAATTAAACCTTCTTCTGACAAAGTTGTATCAAGTGGCTCTTGTGAATATCTTGGTTATTAGAAAGAGCCAGACAAATTTTTTCAAGAGAGAGGTTCTAATCTATCCGTGAATGTGACGTAAAGAATATTGGTTCAGTTCTTAGTGACTCATATAGAAGGTAATGACTAACTAGCACAAGAAGATGATGAAAACTGTCAATACTCAAGTTCTAATTTTTTTTAATAGTTTGGGCTTCATACATCAAAAAATAAGCTGAAGTTAAATATAAATTCTTATCCAGTCAAGAGAGTACCATATAGTTAGAAATTAAAATTAATCTCAAAATGTAATTTAGAATACAAGACAAAAGAAAACATAATGAAGAAAATTTAGCAAGGAAAATTACAATCAATTTGTTTTGCCAAAATAATATTTTGGAAATTTTAATTAACCCCTCCTCCAACTATAAAAGCTTAATATAAAGGTCTAGACCAACAGATGAAAAAAACACTTCACATTAGGAAGAAATCAAGGCCTTCTCTCCTTTTTTTTTTCTCTTTTTAAAATTTTATGCACAAAATTTGCAGATTCCTCTCCGATTTGATCAACAATCTGAATAGCTAGAAGCAGAAGAAGGTTTTCGAATTTCCACCCAAAAAATAACCTTCTTTTTCTTCTAGAAATTCAGAGTGTTGATCAAACCCGAGAGGGATCTACAGATTTTGTGCATAAAGTTTCAAAAAGGGAGAAAAGATTTTGATTTCTTCCTAAAGTGAAGTGTTTTTCTCATGTGTTGGCCTAACCCTTTATTTTCACGTTTTATAGTTGGAGGGTTTAGTAGAGATTAAACTCGTAGCATGGTTAAACTTTTAATAATACTTTAATTAAAAATTTCCAAAATATTATTTTGGTTAAACACATTGGTTGTAATTTTCCTTGCTAAATTTTAAATCAAATGACTAATTGATTCGATTACGTACATTTTAATCAGAACTAGCACAAGTCCATAATCAAAGGGAAGAAGAAAAAAAGAAATTCCAGCTTAAGCTTGACCAAGTAAACTACACATTCATATTAACCAAAACAGGAAAGAAACATAACATTTAAGCTTCCTTAGAAAGAATAATTAAACTACTTTACAAACATACAACACAAATGATAAACTTTACAAAAACGGAGCTAAAAAAAATTCTACAGAAAGAAGATTACCTGGTTCTGGACAGCGAACCGGACCACAAGTTATGATTCCACCTCTTCAACTCGAACAAACTTAACTGCTAAGACGAGAATTCCAAAACCTTTTTAGGGGAACTCTCAAGTCTCCAAATCCGTCCTTGAACAGTGAGGAGAGGGGCTTTTTATAGCACCCAAAATATCCCAATTCTGAGAGTATTTTCGATGTGGGAGAAACCATTTTTGAAAATTTCTTAATAGATAAGGCTCTAGTGAGCTGGAAACGTACGAACTAGTACAACTTTAAAACGAAATTGGAAAAGAAAATCAAAATTGGAAGAAAATAAGGAGAGTTGGGCGCGTGAGGAAAATAGGGAAATAACTAAAGGTGTAGGGTGGTTTATTGAGAAAGTAGGCCTAAATATTGGAACCAAATAAATGTTTTTTCTCAAGAAATTGAATCTGAAGAAAACGATTCGATACAAATTAAAATTAACTAATCGAGTTTCTTAATTTAACAAGATAAAATGATTACTTTGAAATAAAAGATCGGCTATGCCAATTAATTCTTGAATTAGTCAATTTTCTTTTAGAGAAATAAATTATACTCAATTAAAACTTCTATTCTTTTTTTTTGTAAATCAATTTTTCTCAAATATTCATAAAAATGATAAATATATAAATACATATATTATAAATATAAAAATATATAATCTATAAAAGTAATTTTTTATTTTCGAAAACAATTATTTCAAATCGTTTGAAATTGGAGAAGCTTGAGAATTAATTAAATTGTGGAGGGTCAAGATTGGATGTCAACACATAGTTAAATTAAAATTTCCAAAATATTATTTTGGCTACACACATTAATTGTAATTTTCCTTACTAAATTTTCTTCATTATGTTTTCTTTGTCTTGTATTCTAAATTACATTTTGAGATTAGCCAAAATAATGGGAGTTTCCTTGTGGTCCACTCCTATGGGTTCACCCAGGCCACTGGACCAGCCCTGGTGTGTGAGTGGCAAGCCAAGTGGGACAAATTACCCTAGGAAGAACAAGCCACATTAAAGACAAGACAAGGGCTGGACATACTGATATTTGTCTTTGGGAGGTTCAAGATGAAGTTCGTGTGAGTCTAAGTTTTTTTGGGGCTTTTTTTGGCATTATTTCAACAATTTGTGTCAACTAAAAGGTTCATTAAATTTTTAAGGATAAAATAATTATTATCAAACTTCTAATAGTTTAACCATGTATTATAGGACCGTTTTGCAAAGTTTGTTGCTTTTTTGCAAAGTCGATACTTAACTTTATCGCAGTATATGAAATAATTTCTTACCAAACAGAAGTTATATCTATGTAGGCAAATGAGCATGAAACTGAGTTTTGATTAAACAAAAGAATCGGTTCATTTCGCTATCCTATGAGGAAGTTATCTCTTTTAGTGAAAAATTAAGTTGTTGGTTTCCGGCATAAATATTATTGTTCAGGTATTTCAAATTTCATACTGTGTTCATTTGGTATTTTGAGTATGTTGGGAATCTAGAGCTCAGAATGGAGTGATTCTTACGAAATTCTTCTCGATATAATATTGGGGTTAGTATGACATTCTCTCATTCATATGATTTTCTTCCTTTATCCGTATATCCGTAGGGGGAAATTGAAGTTTTATCGATTTGGACTCAATCTTTTTATGAAAAATGTATCTTTAGAATCCTTATGTTATGGGCAAACTAATTTTGGTATAAACTTTTGATTCATCAATTATTTCATTATATTAACTACATACTAGTCTTGGATACGTGCTTCACACGCGACTTACTTGAAAACATTATATACGGTATGTTAAGAAAATCACACAGCAATAAGTATCACACTATTCAACGAAAAAATATACATTTTGGAATATATGAACAATCAATCTATTGTTTCATAAAATATGTAACCCCTAAAATTAAAATAACTTGTTTATCACATATAATGGTTGAAATCGTAAGAAAAGTAGTGCATAAAACCTTTCATATTATATCAACTTGATGAATTTCGCGAAATTCGTGCGCCTAAAATAAATTACACTAATTACTTATAGCGTAAAATTAACCATTATCACACAATGAAGAAATTAGTATCAAAATAATTTTTCTAAACTGTGATTATAAAGCCACGTCAATATAGTATATGAAAATTTTCTATACTCTATAAGAAATTAAGAATATATGCATAATAAAAAGCAAGAAAAGGCAATATGCACAACTTATAATCTTTTGTTCCGACAAATATCAACTACTATACCTCACTATCTAATTCAAAAACTTGCTTTACATATTTACACTTATATAAGGATACATGAAAGAACACAATAAATTATCATAAATTTACACATTTAATTTTGGGGGTTGTAAATACAAAAGGAACGAAAACTATGGAAATAATTAAAAATATGGATTTTGGAACTGAAGAGGTGCAAATAATTGAAATGTGATCTTTTAAATATAGAAAATGATGGGAAAAACTAACAAAACTTCTATGTCATATATATGCAAAGTTAATTAGAGACTCAATATATAAATGAAAATCAGAAACACATATAAATTATTTATAATATCTAAGATTTCAATTAATTTCAAGACCAATGGACATATTTACAATACTTGTGATCTCAAAAAGTAAAGAGTAAAAATAGAATGTCAAGTGGTAATTGATCCATGTTATTTTGGATAATGACTTATGATTCAATCAAATGTATCATTCAACCTTTTGGAACATAATGCCAAATGATAATGGATAATATCATATTAGTTAAAAGTATATGTACATAAATAATATAGTTTTACAAAATAATATGTATTAATGTGCATCAATAGACTACAATTAACTTTTTCTACCAATATATTTATCAATCTCATTGTTTTTGGCCTTATAATTTGTCATATACCTATAAAATTGATACTATAATCTAAAATTCAGACCAAACTCATGTAAATAATTAGTAATAACAATTACTAAAAGTTGAAACATAAAGTAATCAAAGAAAGAAACTTGAAAAAGGAACTTACTGTAATGACAAGATGATCTTGAATAAAAATGCAGCATTACTTTTACAAATCTACATATGGTGACCCTTCATCTTCTATAAAAACTCTTAGTTTTTTTCCTTTATTAAAATAATAAAGATTCAAACTTCATAAAAGTGAAAGAAAAACTCTTAACTTCTCCCTTTATTGAAGCTATAGAAGTTCAAACTTCGTAAAAAGTGAAAGATGGACTCTTCGTGTATATATATATGTATGTTCATGAAATTAGTGTGTATAATATTTTTTCATAAATATAAAATAATAATGTTGAATATAATATTATAATTAATGAATATCTACATTTTTATCCACAAATATTATTACTTTCTAAGGACATTTTCATAATTAAATTTTTAACTTGAGTGATTCCCACATATAATATTATATGATATAATATATGATGATATGATATGATATGCTTGAGAATTTGGGCGTTTTCCAGGTAAAGTTAAAGTTTGATAAAATTGAGGATTTAAGGTCGATTTCAACTCAATTTTTGATGAAAATTCAAATTTGAACTTCCTAAGATTGTGTAAGATATTTTCAAGAAATAACTCAGATTAGAGCCGAGGTTTCGGACCCGAGTAATGAAGATTTTTCTCATGAACATGTGTTTAAAGTAAATTAGAATTTTGAGTATTATTTCCACTTAACTTTTGATGTGATATTTGTTATTGAGTTTCAAAACCTTTAATTGGTTAAATTTATTTTGTACAAATTTCTGAATTTAATCCTAGTTTTTAGGAATGGGTTTTAGGGCCAATTTGGCTTGGTTTCTAAAATCATCGATATGGATATTATTGGTTATATATTTTTATTGTGATACCATTTTGTTTAGATTTTGGTGATTTGAAGACCAATCAAAAAGGGAAAACTCAAGTGCCAGGTTGAATGATCATTTGTTTGAGGCAAGTGGCTTCCTGACCCTTTGTTACACATATAAAATCTAGTACTCTTTATTGTGTGTGTTGGGGAGTAATGAGAATTGGTGACATACTTGATATTCGTGGCCACTTGTTCATATTAGTTGATATTAATGATGGAAAAAGGAAAAAAAAAGCAACTTTGATAAGCAATTTTAGATATAAATGCAGCATGATCAAACAATGAGTTTGTCGTGGAAGCCATCTTTATTGTAGAGAAGGAAAAACCGCGCCAAAACTTTACCAACTTCAATAAGCAATTTTAGATTACAACTCATTAATCAAAGGGACTAACTCTAGTAACTTAACTCTTCAACGATTAACTATAATTGAAAACTCTACTCTCTAAGAAGTCGAATACGCTTCTTGTTATAATTCTCTGTAACTCACTCTCTCTCTTTGAACAATAACTCCTAAACACTGATTCGAAGATGAAACAATGCAAACTAAACTTCAGAAAGAAATCCTAACTCTAGTTATTCTTTTTTTCCCCTTTTTGATCTCTGAAGTGGCTCCGCCTTTTGTGGGAAAAAATCTCTTGATTTGTAATTACAAAAGCCCATCTTCTTTTCTTTAACTTTTTATTTTATAGAAATGGATTAAACCTTGGTAAAATCCTACACGGAAAGAAATTATATATTTATTCTTAGAAATATAGTCCTTTTCCTCATAGAATTTGTTTGTCTCTATCCTTTTCCGCATGGAAATCATTTGCCATTTTATTTTTCCTTATTTGTAAAGAATTATTGTTTAAAATGGCATAGAAGTATCTTAAGTTGGGACTTGTTGTGGAGTTGGGTTCTGAAGGCTAGCAGACAAAATTCCCCCAAATGTGTACTACGAAAGGTAGTGTAACATCATGTAAATTTGACTAACTAAGAATACGCTAAGAAACCAAGAATAATCAATTTTGGGGATAAGTAGGGAAATCTGGAAATTTTCAGCTTTAAAAAGTGAGTTTTGGTCATTTTCAAATGGCCATAACTTCCATCTTAAGAAGAGTTTTGATGAGTTATTTATATGGACGAAAAGCCCTTGGGAAGATCTTTCCAACTCCGCTGAGTTTTCAAAAATCCGATGTCGTATGAAGGTTATATGTCTTTCGTAAGTTGGATGTTGGAATGAGGAAAATCCAATCCAGATTTTAGTTAGGGTAAAATTTTCTTTTCACCCTAGTATTTTCTAATTCGTTTTAAGGTCATATTAGGGGTAAAACCAAGCCCCAAATCAGTTTTACAAAAAAACTAGAATGCTTAGGGCTTGGGAGAAAAGAGAAAAGAAGAGGATGATCAAGAATTGTCCAAGAAACACCAAGATCGTTGCATGAATTTCCTCGGGGGTGATCCATATCGAAGTATTGAGATCTTTTTGTGTTGGTTCTTCCACCCACACCTCAATTTGATTCAATTCATCAAGTTAGACTAGATTGGATGATGAACATTGATATTTTGATGAACAATTGTCGAATTCTTGATTGAATGGGTTGTAGAATGTTCTAGTTGAGTTGATTCGTATTTCTAGGCTGTTTTAGGAGTCTAAAATATTGGGTAATGAAGTATTTAGTGATGCCAAGTGTCTGAAGAAAGATCCATGGATTTTATAAGGTTTAGAGTTGAAAATTGGAGAAGAAAAGTCAGAAATCCCGTCAGACAACCCCTGAGGGTCGCGCCTGCTAGAGCCCCTCAAAGCAAGTGTGACAGGCCTTGGCGCGGAGCGCCAGCTAGAGAGCCTCATTACATCAGTCTCTGGCGTTCCGCGCCTTTCAGAGCGCCAAGGTCACCTGGAGACCCCATTCTTCCCCTATCTTTCCGTACTAGTTCCTAAGTAATGTACCTATCATTTCTAGTTAATTCCAACACTCCAAAGTACATCTTAACATCATGAAATCATCCATAAACATGATATATTCATCTTTGAATCCATAATCCAATTCAAGGAAAGCTAATAAGAAGTTAAAAGTTAAGTCTATGAGTAAAGGAGAAAGTCAAGTGAGTTCTTAAAGTAACCAAGAGTCTGTAACAAAACATTTTAAACTTTGTTTTAAGGCTCAAGCTACATGTTAAGCAAGAGTAAATAGTTGAGTTCATTTTCAAAATTTATAAGGGTACTAAGTAATCCCTATGATCTTACAAATGTTTTCACGTTTAAACAAGTAAAAAACCTTCAGGCTAGTTTTCAGACAGAGATAACAACTTTATGAAATGAAGCAAGCAGGGAAACTATGATTTCCAAGAGAGCTTTAAAATCTAAGTTTTGAGAAGTAATCTCCAATCACAGAATCAACATATTTTAAAAAGATAAAAGCCAGTATATATATTTTTGGGAGTAGTATTGAGCACCGATTTGGGGATGCGAGTTTCAGATTAACTCAAGTATCTATGAAAACCATGTAGCCTTCATCAGTAGGAGATTTACTTTTTAGATGATTCATTTTCACAGTTTACTAATGGATTCATTAGGCAGTTTAGGTCCTATACTCTAGCAAAGTTAGGATGGATGGGTAGTGTGTACCGAGTAATGTTGTATCATCACTATATATCTTAAGTGATGGTTGTCGGTTAGAGAAGCTCTCATAGAAGTATTGTATTTTCATATACATCAGTTATTTTTATTCCTATATACATCTCAGGTATTATTTGTATACTTGTATACATTTATAGTTTACAACATGTTTTCAGTCAGCATTTCGTTATATTACAATTACTTTTTAAACTGCGTGTATTGAATAAGAGTTGGTAAATCATGAGTTAAGTATAGCTAAGCTAAGTGTTGTTCTTACTCCTTTTCAAGCTTAAAGGGTTGTTTAGCTTTCAACTCGCATACTCGTACATACAATGTACTGATACCAATTGGCCTACATCGTTTCATGATGCAGACACAGGTAACCAGGATCAGCACGCAGTGCACCGTTGACCCAGGTGTGCCCTCCATAGTCACTTGGTGAGCCTCCTTGCATTCCGAAGGACATCTCTTTCATTGCTTTTCCTGGCTTAGTTCATTAAGATGTTGTGGGGTCTGTCCTACATCCATCTCAGTCAGTTTAGATCCTTCATAGACATTGTAGTAATTAACTTTTGAAGTCTCCTTTATCTTATACTTCACATGTTACATATTGAGACCTAAGTGTCACTTTGGCCAAGACAATTATTTAAGTTATTTAGTGAGAATGCTTTTAATTCTCTATTTAAGATGAGTATAGTCTTACGCCAAGTTAAGTAAGTCAGGCCAAGGGTTCGATCAAGGCCAGCAATGGTCGTTGGGTGTTGGCCACGTCCAGGGTATAGGCTCCGAACATGACAGGTAGCTTTTGCAGCTGTGATATATGAACTGTGGGTGGAAAGAAACGACATAGTTTTCAACAATATGATCACAGGAAATAAAATTTGGTGCATAGCACTAAACCCACCCTTTGTATTAGATTTAGAGATAATAATAAAATCTTTGATTATATTTGTAACTTGTAATATTCTCTCAATTCTGAATGTCTCTTAGTGAGTAGGTGTAGATAGGTTTTTGCATTAGATGAGCATCTAAAGGCATATGCTCTTGATCTATATTTGCTTACTTGGTGATTAATAAAATGTAACAGTTAATTGTAAAAAAAAGATTATTGTTTAAAACATGTTTCCTATTTTAGATGTGTTGGTATGAGGATTTAGGATGTGGAAGGAGGAGGGTTGTGAGATAGGTCTAAGAGCTATAACACAAGATCTACACGAGCATTTTTGTCTTGTTGTTGCTGCAAAAATTAGTTTTTCAGGCTACTCCCCCCTGCGACTCAATCGAGATAGTGCGAAAAGACTCAATTTCAGTTAAGAGGGCTTCATTCTGGTCCTAGTGGCACTAAGATCATTGAGAAATATGGAAACTAGGCCAGTAGCATCAAGAGCAACAATAGGAATATGGTCGTTATTATCAAATAGCCTGCAATCAGCAAGAGTCAACCTATTCATCATATACTTTTTGTTCAAAACCCTGCCTTCTCTTAGTGGTACCTCAAAAGCTTTTAACATAGTGGTAATGAGGTTTCCAGAAGCCAGTGATATGGACTATGTTAGGATCAACCACTCATTCCATATGTTTAACCATTAGAGAGGTCCATTCAGTAGGTTCTTTTTGTTCCACTGCGTTGTCTATCCCCATGTCCCCTCATGACGTCTCCCCCTCCCCCCTTTGATAGAACACCCTTGTTCACCAATTCATACAATAGTTTGTGAAAGGGTGTCATTTCCCCTTTAAGCACCTTACTAGGTTGTGTAGTAACCCACCTTTCAGTAAATTAGATATGAGCATACAATCTTCATCCTTCATTCAGACATAATTAACTAGACCAACAGTCAATATGTGAAAAGTTTTACTGAGATGAACATTATCAAAGACCAGTTCAACCCCATTTACACAGGAAGCAACAATGTTGTCCTCAAATACATTGAGATTCACGTAAAATTCAAACATCCTCATTATCATGAACCTCTACTTAGTGTCCAGAAATAGATCAATCCAACCCTAAAAGTATAGCAACCCAAGAACCTTTTGGATTAAAGGAAAGGACCTAACCTCAAGTTGGAAGGTTCTTCACCTTAAAATTGATTCAGACACGAAACACCTTTCTTTCCCATTTCCAAGAACTTGGCCAAATTCTTACTAATATTTAATGGAAGGAGAGAGGGATCAAATGGGACAAACTCAGGGGACTCATTAGGTTCAGAATCAAGAACAACATGAGATTAATAAGAGTGAACCATATACTTAACAATGCAATGACCTTTCCAAATTGGCTCGACAACCTCATTAAGATGGTCATGGCTGGTGCTTCGTGTGAAAGTAACTCTAAAGTTGGTATGCTTTACAACAACATGTTGGAAATTTTGGGGAGTTTGAATGAGGGGAGTATCGTCAATGTCTTGGTTTTTAGAGGTGGTTGTTTGTGGGATAGAGGGGCGAGTAGTTTGTGGGAGTATTGGAGTAGTTGTTGTTGAAGGAAAAGGAATTATGTGGAATGTTAGACAATGGTCAGAGGGGGGGTTGAGATTGGGAAATGGAGACTAGGGTTAGGGTTTTCTTAAAGGGGTGGAGAAGGTGAAGGGTTCACCAGATGCTTAAGGTGGGAGAAGGGAGGAATATGGATGGATCATATATGAAAATCGACAAGAAAGGGATTGGTTAATGGGTGAAGTGGAGGTGACGACTTCCCCCTGAGATGATGCCATAGGTGAACAAGGAGTGGACGTTTTTTTCCAGTGAGTAGGAAGAGTCTTCACTGTCAGAGTAAGAAACTAGGGTTGGTGGTACATTGATGGTGATGATGGATTTTGAATTTGAGAAGATTTTTTTTTGGTTTGAAAGATGGATGTAATGGATATTTTGGGAGTGGACGAGTAATGATGAAATCCTGACACTTTGATGGGACGCTTAAAAAACGCTTCAGTTTTCTAAGCAACTGATATGACTGGTAATGAGTTTCCCACATAAATGTTGGGGTTTAAAGGTGGGTGTACATAGCTGGACCAGGTTCATAAGCTTCTTTCAATGGAAACACCATATGAATGAGTGTGATGTATAGTTGGATATAATGAGGAGGAGTGCATACCTATTGAAATAAGAACATGTTCCTTTACATGAGTGCACCTTTGTAGCATAGCTATAGGATACTAAGGGTAGTATCATTAGACCTGATCATAATGTTGTCGAACTGCAAGTGTCTACCTACTATGGAGTACCAAGATAAGTTAGTATGACTATATGCCGAGATTATTCTACAAAGCTTTCATCATGAAAATGTAGTTGGAGAGGAGAGTTATCCTTGATACGCTAGCCCTAGGGCCAGTCGATTTCTTCGGAATTGTTCTCTTTCAAGTGCTTTGGTAAATATATCAACAACCTGGTCCTCAGTTTTGCAGAAATTCATGATGATGAGACATTTATCCACGTTATCCCTGAGAAAGTGATGATAGACATCTATATGTTTGTTTCGCTTCTGTTGGACCGGGTTCTTTGCCATATTGACAGCACTTGTATGGTCTCCTATGATAGGCTTGCATCCTACTTTGATTCCAAAATCCTCAAGCTATTGTTTTATCCATATGTGATAGGAGTTGAGCACAACAGGAGACAGCAACAACGTATTCAACTTCAGTAGTAGACAGGGCAATCGAGTTATGTTTCCTTGTAGCCCATGTCACTAGACATTTGTTGACATCCTTAAAAGGCTCAACATCGTGTGACTCAAAAAATAATCAATTTTTAAATAATTTTTTTTAAAAGGAGTTGCCACCTAATTTTGGGAAAAAACTAGGAAAATAATTAATCAAAAATGTCTATAAAACCAATAGATTCTAGGTAAGGGTTCAAGTTATTCTGAAGGGAAGGTATTAGGTATCTATCGTAACGCACTTTAGTTGCATTAAGGACTTAGAAGAAGCGATGAAAAATCTATATCTATAAAATAAAGAAAAGGATATCACATTGTGAGATGCATGCAAGCAAAGAGAGCTCAAGGACTATGTTATTTCTGTGAGAAGAAGTATTCTTATTGAAGGAAGACAAATAATTTGACTTTCAAAACAACTATTTGTCTTGGAATTTGATGCTATCTAAGGAAACACTCGTTGAGGTCAGTGAACCAGTCCCATGATTCATTTTGTGCTCTCACTAGGTATAATGTAAGCAACTAATCCAGATACTTTTAGATGGAGGATAGACTCACAACTTCATTGATGTGAAGAGATAGGGGTACCTACTAAGGTCGGATATGTGAGTTTAGATAATAACACCTTCTGGGATAGTCAAGGACTTCTTTCCGCATCTGTGTTTTGGAAGGATGCGGCACACACGTGTCTGACGACATTTTTGAAGAGTCTGAGCATCAGAGATTGTCTCGTGTTGATAGTTTTCCCTGTATATGTGTATGGTGTCCCGTGTACAGAGGTATTTGACATACATACGTGCCTGTTAATGAACTAATTCTACATGTTATGTACTGCCTTTCAGAACATATACCATGTTCTTACTAGCCACACTTCAATAAACAACCAAGCATGGTTTGAACAGTTCAGGTAGAAAACTTCCAACTCTTACTTGTGATATCGGAACACCCTAATTTAACTTCACAGTGAAGAGATCAATATCCCCTTCACTAACTTTGCATTATATGAAGCACGACGTAGACATATCCACTTCTGGATTTTAGAACAAACTCCGGAAGAAGAAGTATGGAAAATTCATATCATTCACTTTCATTCGATTTCTGTTATGATGTCACAAGACAAAATTGGAGAAAATTAGAAATTAATGGGCTTTCTAAGTGTATAGATGTAGAAAAATCAAAAGGTATAGGAACTCATTATATGCTTTTTGTCGTTAACTGAAATCTAATGAGTTTAAAATAAGCTAACTTCTCTCAAGTTAATATGAATTCCCACATTGCTTTCTCAACTAGTCTCTCTCTACATAAAAAAAATCCGTCTTTCAAATGTTTGGTGCCTTTAATAAGACTAGTCTGTTTGAATGGGAAATAACAGTAAATAAGACAATACCAAAAATTACTATTTTCATCAACTTTGTAGAACTGATGCACAATATATATTTTCATTGATCCAAAATTGGGAATTAATGTGTTTTAAGTGCAAAATTGTGCTTTAGCCGCCAGACTCAATTCCTTAAAGAAATTCAACATTCACAACAAAGATACAAGATGAGTTTTGGACAAAGAGAAGCGTCAATTCCTCAAGAATTAATATTTGAAATTTTCTCATGGCTTCTTGCTAAGTCGTTAATGCGTTTTAAGTGTGTTTCCCGACTAAGTAATTCAATTGTATCCGAGTCAGATTTTGTGGATATCCATAGTTTACTGTTATGCTTCAACTCTCTGGCCATCCAAGGATAAGAGAAAAAAATGGTTCCAGAAATTTTGTCCGAGATGGAAGTTTGATCAGTTGTATGCAGCTTCTGTGACTCCAAATGATGAAAAGATGGTGATGATGAAGACGATGCAAACTACTTGAAACAGAGTACCTCTCGTTGAGTTATTTCATTGGTTCCCTGTGAAGAAGGGAGGCAATCAGAAAAGCAACTTTTGCGTCTTAGATGACAAAAACAGAGTGATATTCTTGCTCAATTTCTATTACTCGAGTAACCAGCTCCAAAATAATGCTACAATATGAAAAATATGGACATACAGATGCAGCGTAATGATCAAGCCAAAAGACACAATTGAGTAATAGAACTTCCACTGGTTGCAATCGTAATAGAACGTCGACTCGTGAGATGCATTCCACAATGCAATAGTTTCGGATATTATAAATCGGTCGTTTTAGTTTGAATTGCATTGGTGAAGTTATTGAGTTTGTTTCAGACTCCCAAGATTTCATTTTGTACTTCCACTGCTGTTATCTGGTATAATCAATCCATCACATTAGATGGAGGAAGTACTCACAACTTCATTGATGTGGACCAATTTTCTTGCACTACATCAGTTAAGGTTCTTAATTACTAGTTAGTTCACCCATGCCATAGTAATTTTAATGGAAATACATTTTTTAGTTAGGATGGTGACTCGCATCGATGGTGATGACAAAGACGAGGAGAACTTAAAAAGCAATAGAGGTGTCTCTGTTGACTTAGCCAACATCGGAACCAATCGTAGTGTGATGGAATGAGTCCTTAGTGGTTAAAGTTAAACTTGTAGTCCATATTACTAATATCTGGATTCTCTAACTTTTAGAATCTTCAATATTCTTCAGTTTCCACGTTAATGCGAGAAGAGCCATTTTAATCAAATTAGAAAATCAATAGGGATGAAAGTGTAGTTATGTTCATCAAAACTCTCAATGGAAGCAGATGTTTATACAAATTAATGCTATATCACATGAAAGAAAAAGAGCAAACGCAGTTGGTAATGTTCAAATTGACATAAACACACAATTTAGAAATAGAAATGTTCAAATTGACATAAACACACAATTTAGAAATAGAATCGCCAGTGATTCAACACTTCACTTTTCCATGAGCATCTTAAAAACTGTGACACATTACTATGACATGTGTATAATGTATTGAAAGCTTGACAGTATTGTACATTTCAATTCCCAAAAGTAGCATTGTTTTTTTTTTTTGAAAAAAAATTGTGTATGGTTGTTAAAAGCTTCTCACTTAAGACTTACAGGTAACGATATCTTATAATAAAACAGAACAAATAGTGACGTCCACAATATTGCAAAATTATCCAATGGGAATGACTAATTCTTCACTTCAAAGACTTACAATATATTTAGAATGTAATATGTTATACCACAACTTTGCCTTGTCATAGAATTACTAAATGGATGAACAAAATCTTATCGGAAAATAAAAAAACAGTTCCTAAAAGATATTTGACATACAAGCACTCACGATCGAATGCCTTCCAGTTTGAACCAAATTACCCAAAGGGAACGAGACTTTCAACATAACTAGAAATGCCTTTGATATCGTTTTTCTTAGGAAGCCCCTTAATTTTTAATTCCCTCCAACTTTTTCTTGTGAAATCATAATACAAACAACATAAATCACCTAAGTTCACGACGAATACAATCTCCCCATCGAAGAATGATGCAAATCTAGGCTCTGCAGTGTTCCATATCGAGGGAACCCCAATAATATGTCTCTCCCATTCTATTTTTGGAGTCTTCTCTAAAATCAATAAGTCAAAGTATCCTCTTACCTATTTTTTGTAATCAATGACCCCTAATTTACCCTTCACCTGTATCAACTGGTAAATAGTACATGCAATCAATTGCATCCCAGAATGCAACGTTTTCAATTTTTTCAAATTTAACATCAAATGCAATTATAGATATATAATTGGTCAGAGCAAATTGATAGATGAATCCACTAATGCAAACACTGGGCATACAATACGGAATACAAGGGAAAACGTTGTGAGTGTCTCTCCATGATTTGTCTATGGCTAAAGTTAAAACCCAGTACTTTGTATGCCTTTCTCGAGGATGATATGTTATCTGGAGAACTTTGTACTTGTTTTCTTCCGGATCAAAACCTAATGAAAATGTATTACAACACTTACCTTCATTACGGTTGGCTAGAAGTCTTACTTGTTTTGTGGTGGGATTGCAAATTGCAGCAGGTTGCATACATGATGATTCCCAAGCACAAAATAAATCATTAACACAACTTGACAGTCGTAAAAATTGTCAAGTTGAAAAACGGAGGCAGAGGTTTTTCCATCTTTCTTTTCCTCGGCAGTGTAATAAACTCCTTCTCCGTGCAAAAGGAATTTTGTCCCGACAGAATGACATTAATGGATATCCAAAAAAGCTGATTCGGATACCATGGTACTATAGAATTTTGAAACGCATTAACGAATCAGAAGGAAAATATTTCAAACATTATTTCTTGAGGAATTGACAAAATTTTGCGTTTAATTTTTTCTTTTTGCGTCTTGTAAGACTCTTATAGTCTTATTGCGTTTAATTATATCTTTTTGCGTTTAATTTGGCTTTTCTGTTTCTTAGTAAGACTCTTATTTCCTTTTGTTTTCTTTCAAGTACATTACAATTAGGACTCCCAAAAATTGAACCTTTTTTTTTGTTATAAAATCCTAAAAACAATATTATTGCAAGAAAATTGAAATTGTTTTTTTATAAACTCTAAATACAATATTGAGCAGGGCACAATTTCATCAGAAATATTTTTGACCCAATTACCAAAATGAATTGAAAATAGTTGATTTATTTTAGACTCCCTTTGTTTTAATATGACCCCCCATTTTTTTCACTAAACATTCTAGTTTTACCAGTTCATCTTCAACTGATAAATACAAAGAATTTCATCGATCCTTTTTGGTTCAAATTGAGAGATGAGAGCCATATTTGAATCATTTTTTCTTGATGTTGTGTCTGCATTCCTTCATTTGGATCACCAATGAAGATTTTATTTGGGTGGCTTGCTTCGTTTTTCGATTCATTTGGAATGTAACTTCATATTAACTTCTGTAGAGGATATGTCTGCAGTCGACTTGGTTGCAATTACAACAAAGGGACGGGATCTTGAATCATTGGATCTCTCATCCAACAAACATAATAATCAATCAATCGCTTGGAAGGTATTATGCTAGCAGCATCATTGCACTAATTATCTGTACTTGAATCATTGGATCTCTCATCCAACAAAATCAGCGGAGAAATTCCACAACAACTTACATCTCTCTCACAATCATCTCGTTGGATGTCTCCCCAAAAGAAAACAATTTGATACGTTTCAGAACAGTTCATACCAAAGGAATGATCGACTACGTGGATTTTCACTCTCAAAAGATTGTGGCGGCGTTGATGAGGTACCACAAGCAACACTAGATCAAGAAGAAGGAGATTCAGCAATATACATATTGCTGACAACTCTTGGACTTAAGTACATGAAAAATACAATCTCCCCACTACTAGGAGTGCAGGATGATATAACTATAGGTTTTTTATCAATCCATATCAAGGGAAAACGAATGATATGTCTCTCCCATCGTTTTCTTGGAGTCTGCTCTAAAATCCACATGTCCAAATATCCACTTTGCCTGCTTTCATAATCATAATCTATGGCTGCTAATTTACCATTCACCTCTCTCAGCTCGTGACAGTACATCCTGAATGCTTCCCACAATGCAATGATTTCATAATTTTCAGATTTAACATCAAATGCAACAATAGCAGATTTGTAACCATTTATAACAGACTTGTAGATGAACTGATAGATAACTCCACTAATGCAAACACTAGGACTAGTAGACGGAACACAAGAGAAAATGATTTGAATCTCTCTCGATGATTTGTCTATGCCTAAAGTGAAAATCGAGTATTTTATGTATCCTTCTTGAGCATGATATTCTGCTGAGACAACTTTGTACTTGTTTTCTTTTGGCTCAAAACCTAACGAATAGTTACACCAATGAATATGTTTATTTTAATGGGGAAGAAATCTTACTTCTTTTGTGTTGGGATTGAAAATTAGTAGAGATGATGATCTCCAATAACAAAATAAACCATTAACGCATGAACTGAAATGAGAATTTGTAGGGATACGATTGTAGATATTATTAAATTTATCAATTTGAAGAAGGGAGGCAGATTCTTTTCCATCTTTCTTTTCCTCCGCGGTGTAATAAACTTCTTCTCCTTTCAGAAGGAATTTTGTCCTAGTAGAATGACATCTATGGATATCCAAAAAATCTGATTCCGATACAATTGAATTACAGAATGTGGAAACACACTTTAAACGCATTAACGACTTGACAGGAAGCCATGAGAATATTTCAAATATTATATCATGTGGTATTTTGCTGGAAGAATTCATAATGTCGAAGGCCTAATGTTTATTTTCTTTTGGCCTCTTATTTATTGATGTCCTGTTTCGCTCTGTTTCCTTGTATAACTCTTTCTTTTTTATTCCTATTGATGTTCTGTTTGGCTGTCTGTTTCCTAGTAAGTCTCTTATTTCTCTTTGTTTTCTTTGTAGTACATTACAACTAGGACTCCCAAAAAAACTGAACTTCTTTTTTTGTTTGTTTTAAAACACTATTATTGCAAAAAAATTAAAATTGTTTTTTTTTAAAAAACTGTAAACACAATATTGTAGGAAAAAGAAAATTGAGCAGGGCTCACGATTTCATTAGATTTTTTTTGGACTGTGAGGTGCAACACAATATCGTTATCTTGTTTTTAAACATGGAACTTGTGTATGATGTGGTGTTTGAACCATTATGGATGAAAACATTAGTTCCAGTTAGCATGTTTGCTGCCTTTAACAAGACTAGTCATTTTGAATGGGAAATAACAATATACCAAGAATTACTATTTTCATTGACTTTGTAGAACTGATGCACACTCTATGTTAGTTTATGCAACAATTAAGGAGATTAATTACAGCTTTCTGATTAAACTAGAGGACTAAGCATTTTAGTTAAATTATGACTGTGTAGTTAGTTACAACTAATCAACTTATGATCATTGTAATTGACAAGTCAGATGGTGTATATATAGACAACATCTACAATGTAAATGGGATATTCTCTCACAAAATAAGATTCAGCTTTCTCTTCATCCTCTTCTACTTCATATTACTAACATCTGGATTCTCTAACTTGTTAAATCTTCTTGATTCTTCAGTTTTTGCATTGAGGGCAAGCAGAACCATTTCAATCAAGCCTCAATTTATGCATATATTCCGTGCAACAGAAAGAGCCTGAAAGAGAGAGGTTATAATCCCCGAACGTGATGTGGAGAATGTTGATTCAGTTCTTAATAATATCTGGATTCTCTTCCATTGTTTTCTTGGATTCTTCTCTCAAGTCCACATATCCATGTATCCCCTTCGACATTCATAATTATAATCTATGACTGCTAATTTGTTGTGATAGAAACCACAATGCAATAATTTCATAATTTTCAAATTTTACATCAAATGCAACAATAGCAGATTTGTAACCGTTTATAAAAGACTCATAGATGAACTAATAGATAACTCCACTAATTCAAACACTCGGGCTACCAAACAGAAAACAAGAGAAAATGCTTTGAGTCTCTGCAGTGTAATAAACTCATGCTTGTTCGGCTGGTATTCATTTATGTAAAGGAACTCAATAAATGTGTTAGTGTGCCTTAGTTAGTTAGCTGATTAGTTGTTAGTTAGAGGATTAAATCATTGTTTAAATCAGCTTAATTAAATCAGTTAGAGAGTTAGTTAGAGTTAGTTAGCAGAGTCAGTAATGTGTATAAATACATGTAAAATGTACTCATTCTGTTTCTTCTCAACTATGAATGAAAAGATATTTTCTCCTTCTCTCACATTGTTCATGTTGCTGATTACAAATCTTGAACATCTTCACATGGTATAAGAGCTTTAGCAAATGCAGATTGAGAAGACTTCTTCCACATGAAGTGAGGAATTCAAGCGATTTTACATTCATCTCTTTCGTAGATTTTTTTCCTTTTTCTTCTTGCTATTTGATTTCATGGAGAATTTAGGAAATCTAGCACAGAATAATTCAGAGAATACTTCTACAAATGTTACTGTTATCACTCCATCCATTGATTATCATCATCCCCTGTTTTTATATCCCTCAGATGCTCCTGGTTCATTGTCTGTTGGGATTATGTTAAGTGAATCTGATAACTATACCTTGTGGAGCAGAGCTATGAAGATTGCTTTACTAGGTAAAAATAAACTCGGTTTTATTGATGGATCAGTAAATCAAGGTCAGTTCACTGGAGATTTGGCTCGTTTGTGGGATCGATGTAACGCAATCGTTGTTTCGTGGATCATGTGCAATGTAAGTAAAGATCTTTTGAGTGGTGTTTTGTTAAGATCTTTTGAGTGGTGTTTTGTTTTGTTCGATCAGTTACTCGATCTGGGAGGATTTGAGAGAAAGATTTGATAAAATAAACAGCTCAAGAACTTTTCAATTGCACAAGGAAATCTTCACTCTAGTTCAGGGTACTTCGTCTGTTTCTGTCTATTATTCTAAGTTGAAGGATTTTGTGGGATGAATATGACTCAATCATGCCACCACCTTCATGTGATTGTCCTAAATCTAGAGAATTTAGTGAACATTTACAATATCAGAGGGTTTTGCAATTTTTGATGGGTCTAAGTGACAGTTATAGCCAAGCTAGAAGTCAAATTCTGATGATGCCTCAAGTTCCTAATGTTAATCAAGTGTATGCAATGGTGAATCAAGATGAATGTCAAAGGATTGTAGCAGGAACTAGTAAGATGATGCTAGATTATTCCACACCCACATCTATGTACTCTAAGACGGGGGATGACACAAATAGGCAGAAAAGAGGACAAATTTTTTGTGATTATTGTCATATGAAGGGACATACTAGAGGAGAATGCAACAAGCTGAAGAAGTGTGATTATTGTCACAAAACAGGACATGTGAAGGAAAAATGTTTTCAGCTCATTGGGTAGCCTGTCGATTATAAAGGGAAGAGACAAGCTAATGTGGCTGTTGCTGGTTCTTTGACAGGTAGTAGTAGTGGTTTGGCTGACCCTAATTCTGCAGGTTCTCAAATGATACAACACTCAAGTCAACATATGAAGCCTCAGTGTTGCCACAATGATGTACAGTCGAGATATGATCCTCATTACTATATACAACATCAGTCACATCTGCCACCACAACAATTTGCATCATCCAGTCATAAAGATGCTTGTGCTGGCAGAAATAGTGTTGCCAATAGCAGTGTGAACTTGACAAGTACAAACCATTTTTTTTCTCATGAAAGTAATCATGTGAAGTGGATAGTAGATACTGGTGCCACTAACCACATGATAGGTGATCATAGACATTTGATGAGTGGAGGACTGTTAGAAAATGCAGGACAAGTAAAAAGAGGTCAAGTACAATTACCCACAGGAGACTCAGCAAGAGTTTCACATGTTGGAAATTGCAACTTGGGTGGAGGTGATATTCTTACTAATGTTTTATGTGTGTCAACTGTTATTTGTAGTTTTGATGATTTGACAAACTTAGGGACCTTGTAAAGGTACCAGGTTTCATACTTGAGTGTTGCAGATGAAACAAACCCAGGGACCTAGTAGTGGTACCAGGCTCTCATGGTGACGAGCCAGTTGACTGCCAGCTGGAGACGGTACAGAAAGTAGGTGCACACTTCCCAATGGCATCAGAAAGTAAGGCTTTTCCAACCAATAGCAAAGAGTTTAAGGAAAGTGACTTGTCCATATAAAAGGCATTTTCCTAAACATCTTTAGCAGTTTTTGCAAATTGATAAAAACTTTTGAAGAACTCTTGCAAAGACCAAGCAAAGGCAGAATTATTCCAAGAACAACAGCAATCTCTGGAGCTTTTCGTATAGTTGTTTAGGAGTAAATCCTCTTGTTCATAAATTTAAACTATTCCTGAATCTATAAAGGAATCGTTGTGTAGTGTTAAAAGTCTAGGTTGTCCAAGTGGGATACCTTAGTGGGTAGATTGTTTTCTACTTAGGCTTGTTAAGCAATAGGGACTATTGCTTAAACGTGAGATTAAAAACTTTTTCTCACTTTTGTTGTAATCGTGTTTTACTTTTGCTTTTAAAGATTAGTGAAAACGATTGAAAATCCTGTGAGACAGGTCGTAGTTTTACTCCCTTAAGCAAGGAGGTTTCGACGTAAAATCATCGTGTTGATTTTACTGTATTTTACTTTCTGGTTTCATTCATCAGTGTAGTAAGGGATCTAGTCCATTACTTGTTAAGTGAAGGCATATATTCTATCAAGTGGTATCAGAGCAGGCACTATCTATTTGGTTAACACAAAGATAGTGATATTTGCTCTAGAATGGCTGCTCCACTTAACCTCGAAGAAGGTCAGTCGTCAACAAGACCTCCCTGTTTCAATGGACATTTCTACAGTTGGTGGAAAGTTAGAATGCACGATTACCTCATGGCTGAAGACAACGAGTTATGGGATATTGTATTGGATGGACCATTCATTCCGATGATAGAATAAAAGGATGGAGAGAAAACTAATCTTGTTCCAAAGCCTAGACAGAAATATGACGAAGCTGACAGAAAAAAGATTGAAAAAGGTTTAAAAGCTAAAACTCTTCTTGTCTGTGGGATAGGACGTGATGAGTACAACAAGGTGTCAGCTTCTGAGTCTGCTAAGGAAATTTGGGACTGTTTGAAGACTGCACATGAAGGAACTGAACAAGTCAAAGAATCTAAGATTGACATGCTTACCTCACGGTATGAGAACTTCAAAATGAAGGAAGGAGAAACAATACATGACATGTTCACCAAGTTGTCTTCCATTACAAATGAGCTGCGAAGTCTGGGTGAACCTATAAGCATGACCAAACAAGTCAGAAAAGTGCTTCGAATTCTTCCAAAATCTTGGGAAAGCAAGGTTGATGCCATTAAAGAAGTCAAGGATTTTAAGGTGCTGACTATGGATGCTTTGATTGGTAATCTGAAGACACATGAGATGAATCGAAATTACGATTTGTCAAAGAAGGAAGCCAAGAAGGAAAAGTCATTGATGCTGAAGTACAAATCAGATGAAGATTCCAGTGATGATTATATGGCATATCTCATCAGCAGATTTCAAAAAAATTGTGAGGAAAAACAAAGTTTATAAAAGAGGAACAAATGGTACTCGAAATGATACTCAAGGTGATACTTGCTACAAGTGTGGAAAAGCTGGGCACTTCATCAGAGAGTATCCTTTGCTCAAGAATGAAAACAAGGAACATCAAAAACCAAGAAATGACAAAGAGAATAGAAGGGACCTGGTACTCGGCAAGAGAGATCGAAAAACTGCTGCAGATTTGGTCGTCAAAAAGGCTCTTGCTGCATGGGGTGATTCTTCAAGTGATTCAGAAGACCCTGATGAGCCAAAAGATGTGTCCATCGTTGCTGTACATGAAGAGGAAACTGTCTTGAATGAAATGTTTGCTCTCATGGCTCACACAGAAAATGAAGAAGAGGACAAGCAGTTAACTCTTCTAGATATGAAAAATGACTTGGATAAATATTCTCTTAAAAAATTGAGAACTTTGGCAAAAGTCATGATTGATTCTGTGATAGAGTTAACATCTGAAAGAGACACCATGAATGCTGAACTTGACAATTTAACTGAAAACAAAGTTAAACTTGAAGAGAAAGTATCAAGAATGGTGTCTCTAGAGTCAAATAACTCTGAACTTAAGAACCAGTTGAACCAGATTACTGAAGAAGCTGAAAAGCTGAATGGAATGTCAAATGGTTTACAAGCTGAAATTCAAGAAAAATTGAAAAACTCTGAGAAAAATCTTGGTATGTCGTTGGAAAAGAGTAACAAACTAGAACAAGATATTGTCAAACTTAAGGAAGAACTTGAAAAATCCCTTAAGTGGACAAAATCCTCAAAGTTACTGTCAAATGCAACAAATCAGAGTAATTTCAATTAGAAAGGACTAGGAAGTTTGAACATCACTCCTCCTTATAATCCTCACAGTAAGTATGTGTTTGTGTCTTACAATCTGCTATGTCTTCACTGTGGTAAGAATGGACATTTGAAGGGTGAGTGTGCTAGCTGGAGAAACTCCTATGAAAGACTCTCTAATTATGCTGAAAGGCAAAATTTACCAGAAGAGAGACCTGGTCCTCCAAAGCATGTTTCAACTCACAGATTTTCAAAGAAAAAATCTATCCCTGCTCCCATGTCCTTTGTTAGAAAGCTTCAAAATCTACCCTATTGGACTAAATACAATCTAATCACTCCTTTGTCTGCCTTCTGCGAACTCAAATTGAAATGGGTTCCAAAACTAAACAAGTGATTATTGATGCAGGTGAGTGAGATGAGCAGCAGTCAGTGCTGGTATATGGACAGTGGATGCTCTAAGCATATGACTGGTGATGTATAAAACTTCCTCTCACTCAAGACACTTCAAGGAGGAGGTATCTCTTTTGGTGACGGAAAGAAGGGGTACATTTTGGGAGTTGGCAAGGTTGAAAGATCTCTTGAAGATTCAATTGACAATGTGTATCATGTGGATGGATTGAAGTACAGCCTGTTGAGTGTGTCTCAAATCTGTGACAAAGGAAATGAAGTCAAGTTTACTTCTGAGAAGTTCACTATGGTGAGTCTAACTACAAACAAGGTAATTCTCACTGCACAGAGAAGTAAAAATATGTATGTGGCCAACTTAGAAACGTTTCATGGAGATGACCTAACATGTCTTAGTGCTCAGAATGAGAATGCTGATCTTTGGCATCGTAGGCTGGGGCATGTAAGCTCATCTTTTTTGAACAAACTAATTTCTAAGGACCTGGTCCGAGGTCTGCCAAAGCTGAAGTTTGCTGATAATAAAATTTGTGAAGCTTGTGTTAAAGGAAGACAAATCAGATCATCCTTTAAGCCCAAGAAGCAAGTAACATCATCAAGAACACTAGAGTTGCTTCATATGGACTTGTGTGGACCCTTGAAGGTTCAAAGCAGAAATGGGAAAAAGTACATTTTGGTGATTGTTGATGATTACTCGAGATACAGTTGGACAATATTCTTGAGATCAAAGGCAGACACAGCTGAAGAGTTGGTGGTATTTTTCGAAATGATTCAAACCAAATTGAATCAAGTCATTTGCAGCATTCGATCTGATCATGGTACTGAGTTTGAGAACTCAACACTGGATAAATTCTGCATGGAGAATGGTATGAGTCATAATTTTTCTGCTCCAAGAACTCCTCAACAAAATGGAGTAGTGGAAAGAAAAAACAAAACCTTGGTGAACATTGCCAGAACTATGATTATTGAATCAAATCTTCCTCAAAATTTCTGGGTTGAAGCTGTTAACACAGCATGTCATGTAACCAATAGGTGTCTAATAAAAGCTGTTTTGAATAAGACCCCCTTCGAGCTGCTCAACAACAGAAAGCCTATGCTGAGCTATCTTAGAGCATTTGGATGCAGATGTTTTGTGCTGAATAATGGAAAGGATGATCTGGGAAAATTTGATCCTAGAAGTGATGAAGGAGTGTTTGTTGTATATTTTTCATCCAGCAAGGCTTACAGAATATTCAACAAACAAACTAAATGCATTGAAGAAAGTATTCATGTTGTATTTGATGAAGATGGAAGCTTGAAGAATGATGGATCAAATGATGATGATGATGTGATGAAACTGTTCAAATCGAAGAAGACTGAAGGAGGTGAAGCTGATGCAGATCAACAATTGAAAAACGACTGTGATGATCAGAATCATAGTCTACCTGAAGAGGTTGTTGAGGTTGAAAAGGATGATATGGTACCTGGTACTACTCAAAATTCCATCCAGAGTACATCAGACTCCCCAGAAAATGATGTCACTCTTGATGAAGAAGAACATGCTGATCAACTCAATCTGTCTGCTCTAAGATCAGGATGGAAGCATAGTTCATCACATCCTCTTGATAATCTCATTTCTCCTTTGAATTCTGGAATTCATACTAGATCAAAAACAAGAAATCTAGTTGCATTCTCAGCATTCATATCATCTATTGAGCCTAAGAATGTGAAAGAAGCATTAGGTGATGCAGACTGGATCAATTCTATGCAAGAAGAACTTCATCAGTTTGAAAGAAGCAAGGTATGGTACCTAGTTCCTCGACCTGAAGGCAGAACAGTAATAGGAAATAGATGGGTTTTCAGAAACAAGCTTGATGAAAATGGAGTGATTACCATAAATAAATTCATGTTGGTGGTGCAAGGATACAATCAAGAAGAGGGAATAGACTATGATGAGACTTTTGCACCTGTTGACAGAATGGAAGCTATTAGAATTTTAATAGCTTTTGCTGTATTTATGGGGTTCAAGCTGTATCAAATGGATGTGAAGAGTGCATTTCTGAATGGAGATCTCAAAGAGGAGGTGTTTGTCAAGCAACCTCCTGGTTTTGAAGATGCATAGCTACCAGATCATGTGTTCAGATTGAATAAGGCACTATATGGTCTGAAGCAAGCTCCAAGAGCATGGTATGAAAGGCTGTCAAAGTTTCTGCTGAAGAATGGTTTCAAAGAGGCAAGATAGACAATACTTTGTTCTTATTAAAAAGAGAACAAGAATTTCTTATCGTCCAAGTTTATGTGGATGATATAATTTTTGGAGCTACTTCAGAACATTCGTGTGAAGAATTCTCATCATTAATGGGAAAGGAGTTTGAAATGAGCATGATGGGTGAATTGACATTCTTCCTAGGTCTTCAAATCAAGCAATCATTAAATGGGATTTCAATATGTCAGGAGAAGTACATTCAGGAGCTGCTGAAGAAATTCAATATGTTTGATTCTAAACCTATTGATACTCCTATGGGAACAAATTCCAAGATCCTCTTGTGAATCAGACAATGTATAGGGGAATCATTGGATCCTTGTTATATCTGACAACTAGCTGGCGTGATATTGTGTATAGTGTTGGAATGTGTGTCAGGTTTCAAGCATGTCCTCGTGATTCACACTTGAAGGCTGCAAAACGTATTCTCAGATACTTAAAGAAAATAGGGGACCTGGTTCTCTTCTATCCTGCAGGTGATACTTTTGATCTGGTTGGCTTTGAAGATGTTGATTTTGCTGGTTATCAAGTTGACAGGAAGAGTACCTCTGGAATGTCTCATTTCCTTAGATCATCACTTATCTCTTAGGGTAACAAAAAGCAGAACTCTGTGCCTCTTTCAACTGTTGAAGCTGAATATGTAGTTGTTGCAGCCTACTGTTCTCAGTTGTTGTGGATCAGGCAACACTTGGAAGATTTTGGGATTCACATCAAAGCAATTCCTCTTATGTGTGACAATACTAGTGTTGTTAGTATTGGAAAGAATCCAGTCCACTATAAGAGAACAAAGCATATTGATGTTAGACATCACTTTTTGAGAGATAATGTTGAGAAGGGAAATATGGTGCTCACATATTGTCC
Source organism: Solanum chmielewskii (assembly GCA_027704785.1). NCBI lineage: Eukaryota > Viridiplantae > Streptophyta > Magnoliopsida > Solanales > Solanaceae > Solanum > Solanum chmielewskii. Next base: position 5,301,829 of record JAKWIX010000318.1, on the reverse strand, counting down.
AACGGAGGAGCAAATTGCAGACATCCTTACCAAGGCTCTCAGCAAGGATCAATTTGAGAGAAATTGGTTGAAGTTGGGCATGTTGATCTCCAAGTGATGCTCTTAGCTTCAAACAGTTGAACTCCCTTGATGGCTAAAATTGCAGTGCAGGTATCCTTTTTGTGAATATTTAAATATTTGAACAAAGATCCTTTTTGTACCTTTTGTAGGTATACTCTCAGTAAGGACATGCTTAGCAAGGGAAGCAACTAGAACAACCGAGGAATGAAATTTAACTGTGCTATGGTACCTGGTGCCTGTCCAGGTTAGTATTTATACATTAAATTGAAACTGAAAAATATGACCGTTGATAATGCCACGTATCAGTCATCGGTCACTCTGACCGTTTGTCCCATCGTTTCTCTCTCAGACGACACATCCAATCACGGACATGGCACCTTTTCACGCCTTTTAAAAACCCCATTTACTTCTGTTGAAATCCTCATCTGTCTCTTAACTTTCTTCTTGTTCACGAAGGGTTTTAGCAAAAGCTAAAAAGGCAAAAATTTGTTATCTTCTTCTTCTCTTCGCTGTTCGAAGAAACCATTTTCTCGTATGAAAAACATGTGTTCTCCTTCATCTTCCTCCAAACAGATGCTAGATGCTCTTAGTGAAATAGAGCCTCCTGCATTCTACTCTCCACTACTACACAGGCTAGACTCAATCCCTCTTCCAGTTCTCAACAAGAAACTCCTTATAATCCCTTCTATGCCATAGATCTAAACAGTTCAGTCGTGCCTACCGGACCTGGTCCGTTTCAAGACATGTTGCCTGACAATCTCCTTGAAGGAGATTTACCCAACCATAAGGCTTCTGAGTCCAACATATTGGCAGCAAGTGAAGAATTGGTGATTGAGAGCTTAGCTATGATGCGGGAAGAAGCAATGGCGGAGAAAACTGACGTCTTGGAGAGGGAAGAGGTAAGAACCACTCAACCTATTTTTGATAAAAACCCTGATATAGGAAGGTACTCTTCTTCCTCTTCCTCTGACTCTGAAAACGAGGAGGAACCTTTAAAATTGAAGGTTGAGACAAGAGAAGGGGAGAAATCTAGAAAAGGGAAGGAGAAGGTTGTAGAGAAGGCCCCTAGGAGACGACCTACTACTAGGTCTGCCACTCAAAAGTTGATGGCTGATGCTTTGAAGGCTTGTGCACGTTCTACTGCTGCAGTTAGAAGTGCAAGAACCTTTAAGGTATCAAATTTTAGAATACCTGAGACTAATGTGGTTGAGTTGTCTGGTGAGGAAGTGAAAAAGAAAACTAAGAAAAAGAGGTCAGAGAAGAAAAATGGAAAGGTTTCAAAGAAGGTTGAAAACACAAAGTCGAAAAAGAAGAGTTCTGAGGGAAAAAGGAAGAGGTCACAGGGACATGGTATCCAAGCCAAGAGAGATGAAGGTGTCAACATGCAGGAAGTTGTTGACAGCCTGAGAAACCAAGCCGTCATGGCAGGAAGAATTTTTGATATGGGAATCATAACTCTTCCTGGCATGGATTCTCTTCACGATATGATAGAGATCCAATCTTGGTTACACTTGTTCAATAGAAAATCCCCCATCCTCCATGAAGAAGAAGTGCGCGAATTTTACTATAATTTTCAATTCAAGGACGATGGGAGCATCCTCACACGGGTAAATAACATTGTTGTATGTTTAGATGAGGGTGTGTTGAGCAAAATTCTCAGGGTGCCTAAAGAGGGGACCCGGTCTGTACTAGGCAGAACTTGCTCTTCTGAGTTTGCTTCTGTGATTTCTAAGACACCCACAACCAAGGTTGCTGGGATTTATAAGAAAATCATAAGGAGTGAGTACCAGTTGGTCTTTGAGTTCATCAACAAAGTTCTCCTTCCTTACACTGAAAAGAGGACAGTAGCAACTGTTGCTGATTTGTTTGTGATGGAGATATCGTGCAGCTACGAAGCCCTGAACCTCCCTGGTCTAATGCTTGAGCATATCCACAAAACTGTCATTGAGAGGAAAGGTGTTCACGGAATGGGTAACGGATACTTTCTCACGGAGGTATTCAAGCATTTTCAAATTCCTCTCAGTGTTGGAGAAGTTGGGACGGTTAAGCAGACTATCTCCGAGAGTACCTTTGTTGAGTGCGAGTGCATTGAAGGAAGAGGCTATCCAAAGAGCAAAATGGCTCAACTTATTGAAGATTAGGATCTGCTTAAGCACGAGGTTGAGGAGATCACTGTGCGTTGAGTGGTAAAGAGGAAGAGATTGCTATACTCAAAGCAGAACTGCTTACTACACAGAGTGAGGGGCCTGGTTTTTCAGTGGTACAAGCTCTGGAGAAAGAGAATGCTGAGTTGAAGGCGAAGATCACTGCCTTGCAGGAAAAGGCCATCAAAGATAATGATGTTGCCAATGCACGACTCACTCTTGTTATCCAGTCCCTGTCTCATCCTCCCCCCTCTTCCTAGCCTGTTAAACAATCATCCCCTGTGTTGTCCTTTTTTTGTGGCTTATCATTGTTTTGATGGATATTCAGTTTGTTTTTAATGTATTAATGTTATGATGGCATGCTGGTTGACTTATTCCTTTGTTGTTCTGATTATCTTCTTTTGTGCATGTTTTTCTCTTACTGACTGATTGCTCTTTAGCTCTGATCTTGTTCAGTATTTCTGTTGACATCATTGGTTTACTGCATATTTTTTTATGATGCCAAAGGGGGGAAGTAAATCTGTAAGTAGCTAAATAATACAGTGAGGGGGAATATACAGTAAGGGGGAATATACACTAAGGGGGAATATAGCAAGGGAGAATAAAGTTGGAGAAGATCCGAGATCATTGTTTGTCATCATCAAAAAAGGGGAAAATGTTATTTGTAGTTTTGATGATTTGACAAACTTAGGGACCTCGTAAAGGTACCAGGTTTCTTACTTGAGTGTTGCAGATGAAACAAACCCAGGGACCTTGTAGAGGTACCAGGCTCTCATGGTGACGAGCCAGTTGACTGTCAGTTGGAGACGGTACAGAAAGTAGGTGCACACTTCCCGATGGCGTCAGAAAGTAAGGCTTCTCCAACCAATAGCAAAGAGTTTAAGGAAAGTAATTTTTCCATATAAAAGGCACTTTCCTAAACATCTTTAGCAGTTTTTGCAACTTGATAAAAACTTTTCAAGAACTCTTGCAAAGGCTACTACCAAGCAAAGGCAGAATTATTCCAAGAACAACAGCAATCTCTGGAGCTTTTCGTGTTGTTGTTTAGGAATACATTCTCTTGTTCTTAAACTATAAACTATTCCTGAATCTATAAAGGAATCGTTGTGTAGTGTTAAAAGTCTAGGTTGTCCAAGTGGGATAGCTTAATGTGTAGATTGTTTTCTACTTAGGCTTGTTAAGCAAAAGGGACTATTGCTTAAACGTGAGATTAAAAACTTTTTCTCACTTTTGTTGTAATCGTGTTTTACTTTCGCTTTTGAAGATTAGTGAAAACGATTGAAAATCCTGTAAGACAGGTCATAGTTTTACTCCCTTAAGCAAGGAGGTTTCAACATAAAATCATCGTGTTGATTTTACTGTATTTTACTTTCTGGTTTCATTCATCAGTGTAGTAAGGGACCTGGTCCATTACTTATTAAGTGAAGGCATATATTATATCACCAACTTTCAAGATTAATCTCATGTCAGTCTCAAAAATGACAAGAGACTTGAATTGTTGTGCTACATTTTATCCAACCTATTGTGTGTTACAGGATCTCTCATCTGGGAGGGTGAGGGTGACTGGTAAGGAAGAAGATGGCCTCTACACTTTGTAGTCACATATAGAAGATAAACAAACTAATGGTGGCAAATATGGTGACAAGTGTTTTTCATCAAGTCAAGAAGTAGATACTCTTACTTGGCATCAAAGAATGTGTCATGTCCCAATAAATGTTCTTAAAAGGATGCCTATGTTTCATGATATTAGTAAAAATAAATCCTTTACTTTGAATAACTGTGAAATATGTCCACTTGCTAGACAATCTCGATTACCCTTTCCACAAAGTATAAGCAGGTCTACTGCTATATTTCAATTGTTGCATATTGATGTTTGGGGACCATATAAATGGAATACTTTTGATGGAATGAGATTTTTCTTAACCATTGTTGATGATTATTCAAGATGGACATGGGTATTTTTGATGAGACTCAAATCAGATGTTTTCATGCTACTTAAAAATTTCTTTATTGAAGTAGGAACACAGTTTGGAAAGAAAGTTCAAAGGATAAGGTCAGATAATGGTGGTGAGTTTTTTAGTCATGATTGCAGCAAGTTATTACAAAGTTATGGTATATTGCATGAGAGTTCTTGTCCTTACACACCACAACAAAATGGTGTTGTTGAGAGGAAGCATAGACATATTCTTGAAACTGCAAGGGCCATAAAGTTCCAAGCTAATTTGCCAAATAGTTTTTAGGGATTATGTATAGAATCAAGTGTGTATGTATTGAATAGAATACCCTCTACTTTATTGAGTGGAAAGTCACCATTTGAGTTGTTGTATAGCAAATCTCCATCTTTAACACACCTAAGGGTCATAGGGTGCTTATGTTTTGCAACCAATCTTACTCAAAAAGACAAGTTCAGTCCAAGAGCAGTGAAAGTTGTGTTGATTGGTTACAGCACTCATCAAAAAGGATACAAGCTATATGATCTAGACAGTAAGATCTTCTTTGTTAGTAGAGATGTGGTGTTCATGGAATCTATATTTTCATTCAAGGGCAGTGTGGAAGATTCACACACTCATAATATGATTCATCATCATTTCTCTTATGATGACCTGATCACATGTCCTTCTGTCAATATCAATTCTGATGGTTTTACAGTTTTCCCTGTTGACGAAATTGAAGTCTTGCCCTCTGATAATGTAGTAGTACCTAATGCAGAACATATTGAAGTCTTACCTTCAGCTGTTGCAGTTCCAGTAGACACTGGTGAAGTGAGAAAATATACAAGGGGTTCAAAACCTTCTATATGGCACAAGGACTATGTGATCAAGACAGGATCTAGTTCATGTACTTATTCTATTGGTGATAATATAGATTATACTGGTATTTCTCCAAGATATCAAAGTTTCATCTCACAATTTTTAGTTGACACTGAACCTCATAATTACACTCATGCTGCAACTGATGATAGATGGGTGAATGCTATGAAAGCTGAAATTCAGGCACTAGAAGACAATAAGACTTGGGAAATTGTTATGCTTCCCAAAGGAAAGAAGGTAATAGGGTGTAGATGGGTGTACAAAATCAAATACAAGGCAGATGGGACTGTTGAAAGATTTAAGGCACGATTGGTGGCTAAAGGGTACAACCAAAAGGAGGGATTAGATTATCAAGAAACTTTTTCACCTGTGGTCAAGATGACCACAGTCAGAGCTGTAATCTCAATAGCAGCAATTAAAGGATGGAAGTTATATCAGATGGATGTTTACAATGCATTCTTGTAGGGAGATCTATATGAAGAAGTGTATATGACCATCCCAGACGGCTTTTCTAAGCTAAGAAGAAAGGCTGGTCAAGTGAGCAAACTTCTGAAATCTTTATATGGATTGAAACAAGCATCGAGACAGTGGAATATTAAACTCACTACTACTTTATCTTCAGCTGGTTTTCAACAAAGTGCTGGTGATTATTCTTTATTTACAAAGAAAGAAGGTGAAAAGATAGTTATAATTCTAGTATATGTGGATGATTTACTACTGACAGGAAATGATAGTTTTATGATACAACACACTAAAGATGTGCTACATACAACTTTCAAGATTAAGGACTTGGGAGAGTTGAAGTACTTTCTAGGAATTGAATTTGCTAGAAGTGAAGCAGGAATCTTGATGCATCAGAGAAAATATGCAATAGAGCTAGTAGCAGATATGGGGCTCGCCGGAGCTAAACCTGTTACAACTCCCATGGACCAAAATCAGAAGCTTACATCAACTGAATTTGATCAGTATGTCCCATCATCACATGAGGATCCAGGACTAACAGACCATACTAGTTATCAAAAGCTTATTGGAAGACTGCTATATCTTACAACAACAAGACCAGACATAGCATTTGTTCTGCAAAGTCTAAGTCAGTTTATGCATTCTCCTAAAAAATCTCATATGGAGGCAGCCATGAGATTGGTGAGATATGTGAAGAATGCTCCAGGTCGTGGGATATTAATGTCATCTGGTGGTGATAATTGTTATTCTTACAATAACTTGTATTTGTAAAGTTAATAGCCAGAAACAGAAACAGAAATAAGATGAAGCAGAAAATAATATAGAATACAAGAATTAATCCGAGTCCACAGAAACTACTGTGTGTCCTTAAGAAATTTAATCCCCTCACTGTACCCAAGGTTATGGATTAATTTCTCCCAAGATAAAACGGATTAAACCTGTTAAAGAAATAGCGGTACCTCAAACTTCTTTAACTTCAACGAACTTAAGAACAGCAACAAGTCACACAGACTCAGTCGATCGACACTTTGATTTTATTTGAGAGAAAAATAAATGCAGAGAAAAATTTTTTTCCAGTGTTTGAAAAATCAAAAATTGACTTCCTTTTATAGCCATTTTCAACAAGGAACATGTCTATTCAGTAAAATATGTTCAGACCCATTTTATCCAGAAAGTTGTGTCTTTTGGGAAAAAAAATAACAACTTTTTGAAAAAATGTGTCTGTTAGGAAAATAACTACCTTTTGGAAAGTAACGACTTTTCGGAAAAGTAACAACTTTTCGGAACTAATTTATAAGTGATAATATTAACAGGATTTATTTGATTTAACAAAAACTGATTAAATAAATTTTGTCCAAAAAATTTATCAATCAATCACATCATTTGCCAAATCCAAATCCAAAGCCAAATCCAAAGCCGAGCCGAGTGAGCGACGACGACGACGGCGCGAGGGGGCATCTTCTTCTTATCTCTTTTAAGAAGTAATGGAAGTGTTTCCTTCTATAAGGACAACAATTTCCATTTCTTTTGCCGATATGGGAGAAATGACTTCTCATTTGCATTTTGCAAATGACTTTTCATTTTCCCTCCAAAGTAGTTCCCTCGCTTTTAATATTCTCTCTTTTCTTTTTCCATTCACACTTGCTAAAGCTTAATAATCCCCCACATGAATGGGGAAGGCTATTGTTAAAACATATTCATGAAAAAACTTGTGTGTCTTGTAGGTAAAGGTTAATCGCATCTGGATAAGTAGGTTTCCCTTTAAACTTTCCGTAGTGAACATATATCGGATATACTCGGTCAATCGGTAGATTTGATATCTTTGAACCGTCGAGCTTTGGTGTATACCTAGACAACATATGTCACACAATCAACCCTTGAACTGTTCTTAGTTCTCGTTGTTTTGTTCGTTTCAGCCATGAACACATCTTGGATAGTAAGTGCTTAAAGAACTGGCCTTACCGCATTCTCCTTGAAGCTGCTTACACTTCAAACTTACATAGGTGATTTCTAAATGTGTTATCCCATAGAAACACCATTTGATATTCCCTGTATGAAACTTAGAAACCATTAAAAAGTCCTTATGTCTTTATCCTAGTTACTAAACATTGTCTCATCATGAAAATGGACCATAAAATAATAATAATAATTTTTTTTTGACAATGTTGAAGCGTCATCAATGACTTTATTTTATCTCCTTGAACCTAGATCTTGGGATCTCCAGTCTTCTAGGTAGAGTTACCACCACGATGACTTGTTCTCAGCCATAGTCCCATTCCCATCGATGATTTCTCAACTCCCTCTCTATTTAGGCCTTTTGTAAGTGGATCCGACACATTATCTTTTGACTTCACATAGTCAATTGTGATAATTCCACTAGAGAGTAGTTGTCTCACAGAGTTATGTCTTCGTCTTATGTGACGAGACTTGTTGTTTACATAATGCTTCCAGCCCTTCCTATTGCAGCTTGACTATCACAATGTATGCATATAGGGGCCATTGGTTTGGGCCAAAATGGAATATCTTCTAAGAAATTCCGGAGCCATTCAGCTTCTTCACCTGCCTTGTCTAAAGTAATGAATTGAGACTCCATTGTAGAGCGAGCTATACATGTTTGTTTGGATGATTTCCAAGATATTGCTCCTCCACCAATATTAAAAATGTATCCACTTGTGGATTTTGTTTCAGTTGACCCAGTAATCCAATTTGCATCATTATATCCATCAAGAACGGTTAGATATCTGTTGTAATGTATAGCATAGTTTTGAGTGTCATCTAAGTATCCCAAAACTCTCTTCATTGCCAACCAATGATTATGATTAGGATTACTTGTGTATCGACTCAGTTTACTGATAGCGCAAGCTATGTCTGGTCGTGTACAATTCAAGACATACATTAAGCTTCCCAATACGCTAGCATAGTCCAATTGAGACTGACTTTCGCCTTTATTCTTTGCAAGATGAAGATTTACATCAATTGGAGTCTTTGCCCTTTTAAAATTCAAAAATTTGAATTTTTCAAGTATCTTTTGAACATAATGAGTTTGAGACAATGCTAGACCGTTAGGAGTTTTAAGAATTTTAATTCCTAATATCACATCAGCAACTCCTAAATCTTTCATATCAAACTTACTAGCAAGCATACACTTTGTAGCTTTTATATTAGCAATGTCTTTGCTCATTATAAGCATATCATATACATATAAGCATAAAATAACTTCCTGATTTGGAGTATCTTTAATGTAAACACATTTATCACATTCATTGATCTTAAATCCATTTGACAACATGGTTTGATCAAACTTTGCATGCCATTGTTTTGGTGCTTGTTTTAGCCCATAAAGTGACTTAATAAGTTTGCACACTTTCTTTTCTTTACCAGGAACTACAAAACCCTCAGGCTGTTCTATGTAAATTTTCTCTTCAAGCTCTCCATTTAAGAAGGCTGTTTTCACATCCATTTGATGAATTTTAAGACCGTATACTGCAGCTAGTGCAATTAACATCCGAATTGATGTAATCCTAGTCACTGGCGAGTATGTGTCAAAATAATCAAGACCTTCTTTTTGTCTAAAACCTTTGACAACAAGTCTTGCTTTATATTTGTCAAAAGTTCCATCGTCTTTCATCTTCCTTTTAAAGATCCATTTTGAACCCAAGGGTTTGTTCCCTGGAGGAAGATCAACCAACTCCCAAGTATGATTGCTTAAGATTGATTCAATTTCACTATTAACAGTCTCCTTCCAAGAGGTTGAGTCACTAGACAACATTGCTTCCTTGAATGTTTGAGGCTCACTTTCAAGAAGAAATGTTACAAAATCTGATCCAAATGAAGTAGATGTGTTTTGACGTTTACTGTGTCTTGGACTTTCTTCATTTTGTTCATTCTCTTTTGGTTCTTCTCTGGGTTGTTTAGATCCCCCACTAGATTACTCAAGTCTAGTTTTATACGGATAGATATGTTCAAAAAATTCAGCACTATCTGATTCCATTACCGTATTATCATGAGTATCCGGATGTTCGGACTTATGAACCAAAAATCGACATGCCTTACTCTTTGTCACATATCCAATGAATACACAATCCACAGTCTTAGGTCCTATTTTTACCCTCTTAGGTATAGGAACTTGGACTTTGGCTAGACACCCCCACACTTTGAAATATTTCAAATTGGGTTTTCTACCTTTCCATTTCTCATATGGAATTACATTTGTCTTTGAGTGAGGCACTCTGTTAAGTATCTGATTTGCTATAAGGATAGCTTCCCCCCACAAGTTCTGTGGTAAACCTGAACTTATAAGTAATGCATTCATCATTTCTTTTAAAGTTTGATTTTTTCTTTCTGCAATTCCATTAGACTGAGGAGTGTAGGGAGAAGTAGTTTGATGGATTATTCCATTTTCTAAACATATTTCTGCAAATGGAGATTCATATTCTCCACCTCTATCACTTCTGATCATTTTGATCTTTTTATCTAACTGATTTTCAACTTCAGTTTTATATTGCCTAAATGCATCTATTGCTTCATCCTTACTATTTAGCAAATAGACATAACAATATCTAGTGCAATCGTCAATAAAAGTTATGAAATACTTTTTCCACCACGTGATGGTGTTGACTTCATGTCACAAATATCAGTGTGAATCAATTCTAAAGGATTTGAATTCCTTTCAACAGATTTATAAGAATGCTTAGCATACTTAGATTCAACACAAATTTGACATTTTGATTTATTGCACTCAAATTTTGGCAAAATATTTAAGTTAATCAGTTTTCGCAAGGTTTTGTTATTAACGTGTCCCAAACGTTCATGCCATAAACATTTAGACTCAAGCAAGTAAGAAGAAGCAAAATCTTTATTCATATCAACTGCAATTACATTGAGTTTGAAAAGGCCATCACTAAGGTAGCCTTTTCCTACATACATATCATTTTTGCTTACTACTACTTTATCAGATTCAAATACACATTTAAATCCATTCTTGGTCAAAACTGGAATTGAAACTAAATTCTTTCTCAATTCTGGAACATATGAGACCCTATTCAAAGTCACCACCTTGCCTGATGTCATCTTTAATAGGACTTTGCCAGTTCCTTCCACCTTTGCAACAACGGAGTTTGCCATAAACAATTTTTCATCTGTAAGTGCTGGAGTATATGATGAAAATAATTCTTTGTTGGCACAAACATGGCATGAGGCACCAGAATCTATCCACCATTCTCTTGGATTTCCAACCAAGTTACATTCTGAAAGCATTGCACAGAGATCATCCATTTCTCCTTTGGATTCAGCCAAGTTTGCTTGATCTTTCTTTTTCTTGTCCTTCTTAGGGCTCCGGCATTCATTAGCCCTATGACCATGTTTACCACAATTAAAGCAGTTTCCATTGAATTTCTTCTTAGGAGGATTGCTTTTTGGACCAGATGCTTTCTTTCTTTTCTTTAATTTTGTGGAATCTTCTTCAACAAAATTTACTCCAGATATTGCTGAATTACCACGTGACCTCTTTTCTGCAGCCTTATTATCCTCTTCGATTCTCAACCTTACTATGAGATCTTCAACAGTCATCTCCTTACGTTTGTGTTTCAAGTAGTTTTTAAAGTCCTTCCACAATGGAGGTAACTTTTCAATAATTGCAGCCACTTGAAAAGCATCATTCACAATCAATCCTACATTAAAGGTTATGTGAGTATTAAGGGAAAACTTAATATTTCTAACATAGGCATTAAATAAATTTATACCTTCAGCAAGGAGATCATGGATTATGACCTGCAATTCTTGAACTTGGGTGACAACAGTCTTACTGTCTATCATCTTATAGTCCAGAAATTTTGCCACAATGAATTTTATCATTCCGGCATCTTCTGTTTTGTACTTCTTTTCTAAAGCATCCCAGAGTTCTTTTGAAGTTTTGGCATTGCTGTACACATTGTACAGATCATCTTATAGACCACTCAAAATATATTTTACACAAAAAATCTGAGTGTGTCCATGCTTCTGTTACCAAGAATCGTTCATCAGCCGGAGTTTCATCTGACATAACAGGAACATTCTCATTGATGAACTTCTGTAGACTCAATGTAGTGAGATAGAAGAACATCTTTTGCTGCCATCTCTTAAAGTCGACTCCAGAACACTTTGCAGGTTTCTCAGCCGGTGCTAAGGCAGCATTTGAATGATTATGTGCAACCGTTGTTATTGCAACACTTACTGTTCCAACAATTGTTTGACTTGAATTAGTCATTTTTTTTCTGTCACAAATGGCATATAAATTAAGTATTTAAAATACTAACAGTAAAGAACAAATCTTTACACAAACTGTTTGTGATTTAACGATAAAGTTTTTATGTTCTTTTAATCGTTAATCGAATGAGTTTTAAAAATTCAAGCAGAGTAGAAAACCAGAAAGGTTTAATCTCCAGAAACCTCAAATACAGAAACTGTTAAATTTCTTAAGATTGTTATTCTTACAATGACTTGTATTTGTAAAGTTAATAACCAGAAACAGAAACAGAAATAAGATGAAGCAGAAAATAATGTAGAATACAAGATTTAATCCGAGTCCACAGAAACTACTCTGTGTCCTTAAGAAATTTAATCCCCTCACTGTACCCAAGGTTATGGATTAATTTCTCCCAAGATAAAACGGATTAAACCTGTTAAAGAAATAGCGGTACCGCAAACTTCTTTAACTTCAACGAACTTAAGAACATCAACAAGTCACACAGACTCAGTCGATCGACACTTTGATTTTATTTGAGAGAAAAATAAATTCAGAGAAAAAAAATTCCAGTGTTTGAAAAATCAAAAAATTGACTTCCTTTTATAGCCATTTTTAGCAAGGAACATGTCTGTTCAGTGAAATCTGTTCAGACCCATTTTATCCAGAAAGTTGTGTCTTTTGGAAAAAAAATAATAACTTTTCAAAAAAATGTGTCTGTTAGGAAAATAACTACCTTTTGAAAAGTAACGACTTTTCGGAAACGTAACAACTTCCAAATCCAAAGCCAAAGCCGAGCCGAGCGAGCGATGACGACGACGGCGCGAGGGGGCATCTTCTTCTTATCTCTTTTAAGAAGTAATGGAAGTGTTTCCTTCTATAAGGACAACAATTTCCATTTCTTTTGCCGATATGGGAGAAATGACTTTTCATTTGCATTTTGCAAATGACTTTTCATTTTCCCTCCAAAGTAGTTCCCTCGCTTTTAATATTCTCTCTTTTCTTTTCCCATTCACACTTGCTAAAACCCAACAATAATCTCATGAAGGTATATTGTGATGCTGATTGGGGAGTCTGTGTTAATAGCAGAAAGTCTATTACAGGCTATGTATTGCAGTATGGGAATTCACCTATTTCCTGGAAGTCGAAGAAACAATTGTGTCTCGTAGTTCAGCAGAAGCTGAGTACAGGGCTATGGCCTCTGCAGTCGCAGAAGTGGTATGGATGACTACCCTGTTCAAAGAATTAGGTGTAGATATTAAATTTCCCATTACCTTATTTTCAGACAGTAAATCAGCTCTTCAAATTGCTGCTAATCTAGTCTTTCATGAACGAACTAAACATATAGACATCGATTGTCATTTCACTATAGAAAAAATCCAAGAAGGCCTTATTATCACTATTCATCTGCCCTCTGAAGAACAGACTGCTGACTTGTTCACAAAAGGACTTGGTAGATACTTACATTCTTATTTGATATCCAAGCTAGGAATGAAAAATATTTTCATAGCATCTAGCTTGAGGGGGAGTGTAAAGGAACTCAATAAATGTGTTAGTGTGCCTTAGTTAGTTAGCTGATTAGTTGTTAGTTAGAGGATTAAATCATTGTTTAAATCAGCTTAATTAAATCAGTTAGAGAGTTAGTTAGAGTTAGTTAGCATAGTCAGTAATGTATATAAATACATGTAAAATGTACTCATTCTGTTTCTTCTCAACTATGAATGAAAAGATATTTTCTTCTTCTCTCACATTGTTCATGTTGCTGATTACAAATCTTCAACATCTTCACAATTTATGCCTTTCAACGGATACATTAGATAATTTTTGTAAAATATATTTGTAAGATGGAAGAAACATAAGGAAACCATGGACCAAAGTTGCAGTAATATGCTATCTTAACTTCTTTCATTGAATCACAATCGACGTATCATGAAAAAGAGACTATGATATCTGAAATATAGTTTCCAACCCTGCAGCATCTACGGGAACTTCCTTTCCGTCTATTCTCATTGCCTCAATCTCCAGTAGTTAGGTTGTTGGACTAAAAGAAGCCTAACACTTGTAATGCTATCTAATTTTGTTTGTGAAAATCCGTATCTGAAAAATAAAGAAATCTCAAGGACAACTATGTTATTTCTGTGAGGAGAAGTATTCCCCGGGCACAAATGTAACAACTATTTGTCGTGGAATGTGATGATACGGAGGCTAAGGAAACACTAGTTGAGGTCAGTGAACCAGTTGTTGAGGCAGAGGTTTTACCATCTTTCTTTTCCTCCGCGGTGTAATAAAATTCTCCTCCTTTCAGAAGGAATTTTATCCCCCTAGAACGACATCGGTGGATATCCAAAAAATATGATTCTGAATTACACAATGTGGAAACACACTTTAAACGCATTAAACACTTGGCAGGAAGCCATTTCAAATATTATATCACGAGGAATTGATGATTGTTTTTTGACAAAATTCATCGACTCGTTCATGGCTGAAAGTTGGACTCTGGAACAAAATATGGAACTTGGAAGTTTAATTTATGTCAATCATCAGGGTTGAAGATGTGTTCATTAGAAGTGGTGAGTTTCTTATGTACTAGACTAAGAGAGAAACTCAGATAGCCATTGCTGGTTTTGTCCCATATATTTATCAAAATCACCTAATTCATCTAATAAACACTCGTCGTTGTTTGTTGGGTCGACTTGATAATCATTACCTGCTGTCTCTTCAACATTATGCACTTGCTCTTCCTGATATGTTGACAATTTCTCAGCAAAAACTAATTCACCATTCATATTTCCTTCATTCATTGCAGCACCTTACCCTTGAACCATTGGAAACGTGACGATTAGCTGAGAAAGTTGATGATCATCCATAGGCCACTGCGGTTGTGTTGTCATATTGTTCCTATTCTCATCATCACATCCAACATACCCTAATTCAATATTTTGCATTGGCTTCACAATCTGCTGAGGAAATTGATCACCATATCAAAATTCATTAGGCCCTTGGGGTAGTAGTGTATCATCACCATCATCATCATCGTCGTTTCCACTGAAAGTTGTTGTAGGCATATGATTTCTTGATTTTTTAACTTTACACCTAATGTATCACAAAACAACATCCTTTGCCTTATCATACCTTTATTACTTTACAACATTATTACCTTGTCGTCAAGACTATACTCTTTCATGATCCAAGAAACGTCATTAACTTCATTCTTTTTATTTTCTTTGTAGTTATAAGTTTTTTTAATCCCAGCTTTGTTTGCACCTACCGTTTTTCCTTTGATCTTCCCTTTCCAACTTCCTCCTCCAACCAAAGTCCGACTAAACCTTGTATCGCGTTTCTTTAATTTAGTAAAAAAATATTTAGTATCGGATGAGTTTTTCAATAACTCCCATGGCTTCTTACTTCCGTAAAGTTCTTCAAATTCAATATCTTTACAAACGTAATTTTTAGAAACAACAAATTTTATCAAATAACGAATAAGTTGTTTATCGATGGGTCGAAATCTCGCTCTCAATTCAGGAGATTCAATTGCCATAACTATTGATGAGAGTAGAAACAAACATTATTAATTTTAGGCAATGGCTCTAAATAATGTTCATCAACGTATTAACTTACGTGATGTATTATTGGCACACTCGAACTATATAGAAAAAATTTCGAAGAACTGTATTGATGCCCAAAGCCCTAATATATTTTATTCCCGTACTTCAACTTTAGTTTGACCATAAAGTTTGTGTCAATTGTTTTTTCTTACATATTGCTTATTTTCTATACTAGTTTCTGATAACGTACGTGCACGTTTGTCTTTTATTATTATTATTATAATTTTTATTTATTTAAAAGCGAGTTATAAGATATAAAATATTAAAATTAACAGTATTAATTTTACTAATTATTTTTTAGTCGTTAAAATAACTCATAAAATAGAATGGTGCATTTGCTATCAAATCAGAAATATGTGAAACTTGATTGTAAAATATGTCTATGAATTGCTTTTTAAAAAAAATGACTGTGAATTCCTGATTGAAAAATAATAATAAATGTATCTAATGTCTTCGATGAAATAACAAAGGTGTAAGACAACTTTATCAGAAATATAAATTTCAATTACATATTCCGCATACTATAACAAAAATATCCTAAAATATGTACCAAACAAATGACTTATTTTTCTATAAAGCACCTAAACATCGAAGTTTAACGACAATACAATAATATTTCCTTGAAAGTGCAATTACTTGTGATAAGTCCACGGGTCTACATATGAGTATATTTTATTGTATTTAAATAAAATATAGCACTATTTGTGTTACTTTTTGATGATATGAAGTTTCAATATTCATGAAAAATTCAACATTCATTCGAATAGTAAAAAATAATAAGTATGTATTCGTTTTCAAATTTAATTTTTAACAAAACAGAAAATAAATTAATAAAATAAGAAAAAATAGACGATTCAATAACATTATAAACATGTTTGTGATGATTCAAGTATAATTTGAAGAAAAAAATATTACAAATTCAAACTAAAGAGAAAATAATATCTAAGACATAGAAAGATTAAAATATGTTCTCTAACTAAAATCTTAATCTTATAAGAGAAATGATGATTTATACAATTGAAAAGCTTATATATGAAAAATAAGAGAATAAATATATTGCATAAAAAAAATTATAGCTGCGATAAATACCTTGTGTTATTTTCAAAGGTAAAATTATTTTACTATTACCTATAAATTATATATTTTCATCATATTTATTGTTTGAAATTTCACCTTTTCAAAAATGAAAAACAAGCTAAGGAAAAAAAATAAAAAGGAGTAAAAGGAACAAATAAAGATTAATAAAATAGAGAAAGGAAAAAAACACACTGAATATCCTGACTGCAACTACGTTATTAAAATACTCGGATAAATCTATATATCTTGAATTCCAAGAACACTTCAAATTGCATCATTAATTTAAAAAGATGCATATTCTACAATAAGAGAGAGAGGAACAACAAAGAAATATTGTTAAAAATTTGAAACCTTTCGATTTCAAGAAAAAAAATTTGATGAAGGCCAGGGGATGGAGGAGGACTATGAGATTTCTAGGAACACAAAATCAATTCCTCGCCGTTGTCGTTGTCGAGAAATCGTTACAGGCACCACACTTCATATGATTGTCTTAGTGCCATTTGAAATGTATATGAAGATGAAATGATTTCATTATTCACTTGGAAATAGATTTATTATTTTCAATTGACTTTTCGCTTATCTTATTCATGGTTATTTAAATGTAAGTTTTAGACTGTTATCTTTTCAATTATCCTAATTATTGTAATTGAAATGTGATTTTATTTTTCGGGTAATTAAAAATTATAATATCATACTTTTATAGTTTTATTTTCATATAATATTATATATATTCAAAAAATATTCAAGTGAAGGGCAAATTCGTAATTCACCTTTGTGCTAAGGGGCTTCCCACTTATAATATAATTAGAATCTAATAACGTGCATTGCACGTTTGTCCCTTACTATCATTACAATTTTTTATTTATTTAGAAGTGAGTTATACGGTATAGATATTGAAATTAACAATATTAATTTTACTATTTATTTTTTATTCATTAAAATAAATCATAAAATAGAATGGTGAATTTGCTATCAAACCAGAAATATGTGAATCATGAATATAAAATATGTCTGTGAATTCATGATAGAAAAATAATGATAAATGTATCTAATGTCTTCAATGAAATAACAAAGGCGCGAGACAAATTTATCAGAAATATAAATTTCAATTACACATTTTGCATTTTTTATAAAGAACATAAACATCGAAGCTTAACGACAATACGATAAGATTGTCTTGAGAATGCAATTACTTGTGATAAGTCCATGGGTCTATATAAGACTGGTCAACGGACCGGAACCGGGTCACCGGACCGGGATGAACCGGTACCGGACCGGACCGGAATCCGTTGACCGGAATTTTGACCGGTACCGGGATGAACCGGACCGGAATTACCGGGATGGTTCATCCGTTCCGTCCCATTCCACTATATACCGGGACGGAACCGGAATGAACCGGAACGGACCGGGATGGAACGGGACGGGATTAACGGGACGATATTTTTTAAATTACGAAAATATATTTTTTTTTATTTTTTAAGTATAAATTAATAGTTTTTAAATTTATACTATAATTTTTAACTTAAGTTTATTTTAAAGATATTTTATTAATTTTTTTTATTATTGTTAAGTTTGCAAGTAATCTAATAAAGTTTTCAAAATTTAAATCTTTTGAAGTTTATACTTTATAAGTTATTACTTATATTTATTAATATTTATTTTATAAGTTATATTTATAACTTGTATCTTGTAAATATTAAATAAATAAAATTTGTAATTTTAAAAAAGTAAATTAAATTACAAAAATTAAAAATATCAATTTAATTTATTTAAATTTGTAACAAATTACAATTTCAATTTACAACTATTAGTAGAGTACATAGCTTACGCAGCCACCTTCTAGGAAGGGTTCTGTTTCAACTATGTCTCGAATGTAATACTAATAGTTGTATAGTCCCGTAAATCCTCTTTCTAACTCAGCTAGGGATTGATTGTGATCAACTTCTGGTCTTGGTAAAGCTCGTTGACGATCTTGAATTTCGATGCCATCATCACTACCACATCCAATAGCTGAATCTATGAAAAGTTCAAATTGACTATCTAACTTTGGAAGTCCTTGATTTCTACGCTCAGCATTTATCCAGTCTCTAAATAACACTGATATCTCCAGGCTGTCTTCTGCTAACGAATATCTGTGGTCTCCAATTTGAAATCTTGCCGCGCTGAAAGCTGCCTCCGAAGCTACTGATGATCCTTGAATTGCAAGCACATCCTTCACCATCCTACTAAGTTTTGGATATTGAGCTCCACGATTTCTCCACCAGTTCAATAGTTCCGGTATACCATTATCGTTTGTAATATCATCTGTACCCTGTTCAAGATATTTAACAAATTCACATTTATTAGAAGAGTCAAGACCAAGTTTATGTTTCACTCGTCCATGAGCACCTACTTGATTTGTAGACGTTTGAGGATTTTCAACATTATCTAAGAATGAATATTTATCATACATTTCTTTTGCAAAGTATTTTATACTAGTTTGACATGTTACCAAATCAGGTTCTTCTTCAGGTTGAATATCTAAATTCTGATAAATGCATTCAACTAAAGCTTTTGTACCATATTCTTTATATTCGGGGTTGAAAAGAAGTGCAGTTAAATAAATTTGAGGAATAGGAAAAAAATATTTTTTAAATTTTGTAATCATAACTTCAATAGCAGAGGTGAATAAAGTATTTGTTTTATATTCAGAAAAAATAGATGAAATCTCACATATGTGTATTAAAATTTCAGAAATAGTAGGATAATATATTCCAGAAAAATTTTAGTAGCATCATAAAATGATTTCAAAAATATTCTAAGTTCATTTACTTCATCCCAATCACTATCATTAATTTTAAATTCAGGATAAGCATTATGATTATTAAATAGCGTAGTAATAGGTTGCCTATATGCATAAGCAACTTCAAGCATATCATAAAAGGAATTCCATCTAGTTTTTACATGCTTCGGAACTTTTCTAAACGGAAGTTTAAATGCATTACAAAGTTCTTTAAATTGATTAATTCTACTACTACTATTCATATGAAAAATGTAAAAACAAGCATTATCAATTTTATCACAACTATTTTCAAATAATTTCACACCGTCACTAACAACCAAATTTAATATATGCGCGGCACATCTAACATGAAAAGCATATTTACTAATAGGACAAAGTCTAGGTTCTAGCAAATTAATAGCATTTAAATTAGCAGAGGCATTATCTAAAGTAATACTACCGACTTTATCACAAAGACCAAAAAAATCTAAAATTTCCAACACAGTAGTAGCAATATAAATTCCGATTTTTTTCTTTTGACAAATTCTATAACCAATAATTCTTTTTTGTAAATTCCAATTATAATCGATCCAATGCGCAGTAACAGTTAAATAATCAAAACCATTAGGACTACGACCCATATCAGTAGTAATAGCAACTCTACAATCCATTAATTCAAAATAGGCACGTAAATATTGACAATGTTTTTCTTGAAATTCGAAAATATCTCTTTTTACCATGCTTCTTGATAAACCTTGAAAACTAGGATTATATGTTTCACGAATATAAGCAATAAAACCCGAATGTTCACCAAAACTAAAAGGTAAACCACAAACAACAACCATTTTAGCAAAGTTTTCACGATCACGATCCTTGTTATAGGTTCGATGTGTAAGAGGACCACTTGGGTTCGAAGTATTTAACTCACTTTGAACCATATTTGATCCTCTAACCGATTCTTCAACATTACAATTTCCACCACCTTCAAGAGAAGACATATATGCAAACCACTCTTTACTATGCTTGTTAATCAAATGTTTTTTTAATCCCCCCGTTGAACCTCCCGTCCCACCAGATGTATATTTAAAATGTTGTTTACAAAGATTACATATACTAAAAGTTTTTTCTTCATTCAAATAACAAAATTTCCACACATGTGATTTTAAAGAACGTTGTACATTGGTCTTACCTCTAGTTGGAATAATAGGGGGACGAGTAGTTCCAACCGGAGGTGGAGCTTCAATACCTATACTATTGACTGTATTGAGGTCGGCGGCGGGGCTAGTCGGTGTATCATCTAAATCTACTTCTTCATCTAAATTTAATTGTTCATCCGTTTCCACTTCTTCATTTTCTTGATTACTACCATAATGTCTTTCATAGAGTTCATGGGGAGTCGGACTATATGAATTAATATTTATAGGACCGGCACGGGAAAAACTAGTTTCATTCACATGCGTAAATTCATCTGTATTTATTCTAACAAGAGGAATTTTAGATTTAGACGAACTAGCACCTTTGTTAGTTTTTTTAACTAATTTTTTTA
This sequence comes from Solanum chmielewskii, assembly GCA_027704785.1. Classification (NCBI taxonomy): domain Eukaryota; kingdom Viridiplantae; phylum Streptophyta; class Magnoliopsida; order Solanales; family Solanaceae; genus Solanum; species Solanum chmielewskii. Next base: position 5,281,144 of record JAKWIX010000318.1, on the reverse strand, counting down.
CTGATTCTACTAGACCTTTTTTACCTCCACTTTTTTTAGAAGACTCCATGATATAAAATTATAAATTATAAAATACGAAACTTAACAAGAACAACTTACAAGTTAAATAATAAATACAAAAAATAAATATAAGATTAGAGAGTGGAACGAAGTTACCAAACGTTGTATAAGAACAAACGATTATAATGAAAATTAAATATTGATGTCGAAACTTGAAATTTGAAGAAGATTCCTCCTCCGAAATACACCAAATGACCAAATGATATAAGTTATAAATATGAATGTAATTTGGAAATATATATTCTCTCAAATTCTCAGATTATATTTGTAAGTAAACTTGTAATTAAAATTTTTTTACACACAACTCTAATTTATACAACAAAAAAACTAGCCGTTTTAATTTTTCCGTTTAAAATTTAAGGCTATTCTCGGGAAAAGGGTAGGGGGCGGGGGGGGGGGGGGGGGGGGGGCCTGCACTGTAGCTGCAGTGCTGCTTTATGCAGACTGCAGTCTGCAGTCTGCAGGGGCGGGCAGGCGCGGGCAGGGACGGGCAGGGCGGGCAGGGGCGGGATTTTAAAAAAATTTAAATTTTAAAATATAATTTATAAAAAATATAAATATAAATTATATAAAATATAAAATATAAAAAAATTAATATATATTAAATAAACCGGACCGGAACCGGACCGGACCGGACCGGAACCGGAATGAACCGGGATGAACCGGTACCGGTACACCGGTAGAAACTACGGTTCCGTCCCGTTTCGTGTACCGGTTTAGAATATCCCGGCCCGTCCCGTAGGCAACCGAAACGGGACGAACCGGAACGAACCGAAACGGTACCGGTACGTCCCGTTTCGTTGCCCAGTCTTAGGTCTATATATCAGTATATTTTATTGTATTTACATGAAATATAGCACTATTTGTGTTAGTTTTTTACGATATGATGTTTCAGTATTCATGAAAAAAATAACCACTCTATTCAAATAGTAAAAGTAATTAATATCTTTTAGTTTTCAAATTTAATTTTTAATAAACAGAAAATAAATTAACAAAATAAAAAAATAGACGAACCAATAATAACATTATAAACATGCTTGTGATGAGTCATTTATAATTTGAAGGAAAAAATATTACAAATTCAAACTGAAGATAAAATAATATCAAAGACATACTAAGACTAAAATATGTTCTCTAACTAAGATCTTAATCTTCAATCACCCAACAATTATACAGGAAAAGGAAAGACTCTTGTAAGAGAAATGATGATGTATACAATTTAAAAGCCTATATGTGAAAATAAGAAAATAAATATATTGTAGAAAAAAAATTATAGCTGCAAAAAATACCATGTGTGATTCTTAAAGGTAAAATTATTTTACTATTATCTGTAAATTATATACTTTCATCATATTTATTGTTGAAATTTCACCTTTTAAAAAATGAAAAACAAACTAAGAAAAAAAAGTAAAAAGGATAAAAAGGAACAAATAAAGACTAATAAAATAGAGAAAGGAAAAAAAACCAGTGAATATTCTGATTGAAACTGCATTATAGAAATACTCGGATAAATCAATATATCTTGAATTTCAAGAACACTTCAAATTGCATCACATATAAATCTAAGAAGAGGCATACTCTACAATAAAGGAGGGAGGGGGGGGGGGGGGGGTAGAAGAAAACAACAACAAAGAAATAGTGTTGAAAATTTGAAACCTTCGAGTTTCAAAAAAGAAAAATGATGAAGGGCAGGGGATGCTGGAGGACTATGAGATTTCTAGGAACACAAAATCAGTTTATCACCATTGTCGCTGTCGAGAAATCGCTGCAGACACCACACTTCATATGTTCTTCATCGTTGTCTTAAAGTCTTCGATTTCTTAATTAAAATAGCGTTCCTATATCTTCCATACCTTTTGAAATCAATATATATATATATAAATGAGGACCATAGAGGAGGTGATGTGGCACCTCTATATGGCCTCCATTTGCATTTAGTTTTTTTCACCTTTTTCTTTTAAAAAAAATTATATATCATAAAAAATTACTTAAATTTATTACAAATAAAAATATTTTATTAATGGTGGGTCATTTATAACAAAAACTCTTCATATTTTTTATTTATTTATCTCACTTAAATTAAAAGAGAAACATAATTTATTTATTTTTACTTTTTTTAATTTAATTTAATTATTTTATTGTAAAAATATATTACTTCATTTATACAAATATACAAATAAATACTTTATTAATGTATGAACATTTATAATAAAAAAAACTCTCTATATTTTTTTTCTATTGTTTATCTCACTTCTAATCATGAAATCATAATATTATTTTTTTTACATTCTAAGTATTTTTATTTTTATTTTTGAATTTATTCACTAGGAGTTACTACTCATGACTGCCCCTCTTTAATTTACTTTTAATAATATTCATGACTCTCATAATTTTTATATTCATAACCTCCACTTTAAATTTATAGTTTATGTGTCTTATGGAATTCCTTTATTTTGCCTATAAATTTATATTAGTTTCATGAAGATTCACATTCACAATTATTCTTTCTTTTTTTCATCATATAAGTTTGATTTGTAACAAAAAAAAGAAGTACATGAATGTAAGAAATAATTCATTGAAATTTTTATTTTTATTTCCTCAATTTTGTCTATATAAATTCGTATTTGATTTGTGAAGGAAATTAACATGTAACAAAAAAAAAAGTACATAAAGTTAATAAATATATCATTCTCAAGTCCTTATTTTTTTCATTTCCTTTATTTTGTCTATATAGATTCATATTTATTTTCATGAAGATTCACATACAAAGTTATAATTTCTCTTCTTCATAATACTGGTTTGGGAATTAGCTAACATGTAACAAAAAAAGTATATGAAGGTAAGATATATTTAATCTTAAGTCTTTCTTTTATTTTTATGTACTTATACATGCTTCTTAATATATATTTTTATGTTTGTATTATAATTTATCAAGTAAGTATGATTAAAAAATCTCTTTAATTCTTAACAATGTTTTATCCGTATGCAATTACTCTTTCTAATAGTTAGTTTTCCATATATAATATAGTTTGATTATAATATTTGTTAGATTTCAAGAAATAATTATTATTTAGTATGTTATTACTATTGAAAAGATAATGTATAAATATATTAAATATGGTTTATATTTCGTTTTATCTTTTGACATAATATTTTTAATTCGTATATGTTTTTTTTATTCAGTTGGTTGCATATATGAAGAGTTTGACATATGGGTCAAAACATGATGGCGGATATATTTGCAAAGAAAGATGGTACAAGGAAAAAAAATGAAGCATAATTAGAGATTTTTTTTTCACTTTGAAATTTATTAGCAACTTAGTTACTTTTGCTAGAGTTTTTAAAATTTTAATTTAAGTAAATAATTTAGCTAAATGTATTATATTATCAATGCTAATCATTTGATCCTTTAGTATTCTATTTTCTCTTTGTATAAAAAAAATAAATATATTTATTTAATTTTAACAATAACAAAATTTATGATGATTAGTTTCACTTTTTTATTATAACTTATAAAAAGTAATTGAAAATATTATTATTTTCATGATGCCATTTTTTGCGTATGTAACAATCGTCGTCGTTCTTTTTGCTTTGAAATGTATTTATAATTTTAATGTAGTCACCAATTATTATATTTTCTCTGTTCATTTTTTGTTTTTTCACACCTTATTTTTATTTTAAAAATGAAATCAATATATAATTACTAATACATTTAGTGGCTAATAAAATTATACATTTGAATTATTTATAACTCATGTCTCTTCATCTTACTTGTAAAGTTTAATACTAAATATGAATCATGACTTTATATGCTTCATTTTTCGTAAATTTTATAAGTATTTAATTAATGTTTAAAAATTATAATAAGCAAATGTAATAATAAAATAAAAGAAAACAATATTGTTTTGACTAAATCAGAGTTTGGATAGAACATCACTACTCGTACAAAAGATAGAGAAAATTAAAACATCTACAATTTTCAACCTATACAATATATTGTTATTTCAACATATTATCTCTTATTTCATTTTACTTCACCACGGTGAATATTTTGTTCTAATATATACATATACAAAACAAACAAATATATTTTATATGTTTTAAAAAAGTCTATGATATCGCAGACGAGGAAAAATATAAATATTATCTGTATATTCGATACTGACCTAAATATTATATATTTTATATTATTATCTTATAAATATTTCATATAATCGCGCGAAGCGCGGATAGTTTCACTAGTGTATATAAAAATGAAATGATTTGCTTAAAGATAAACATAGTTTCTTTATTTACCTGAAGAAAGTCATTATTCACTTGGAAAAAAATTTATTACTTTTAATTGCCTTTTGGTTTACCCTATTCATGGTTATTGAAATGTAAGTTTAACTGTTATCTTTTCAATTATCCTAATTATTGTAGTTGAAGTGTGAATTTATTTTTCAGGTCATTAAAAATAAAAATATTATGCTTTTATTTTCATATAATGTTATATATATATTCAAATAATGTTCAAGTGAAGGGCAAATTCGTAATTCAACTTTGAGCTAAAGGACTTCCCACTTATAATATAACTAGTCCTGTACACGTGCGTTGCACGTGTGTCTCATGTTAGTCTATGTTGACTCATTTGAATATATATATATATACCTAAAAAAATTAACAAGTTAAGTTAGGCTTGCACAATATTTAGAGAGTTTACTGTTTATATTTTAAATAATAAATATGTGGTACAGATGCAACAAATATTATAATATATATTTTATATTTAATATAATATTTATTACGATTATGATTATATTTAATTTGTCTTTCACAAATTATAATATTAGTATGTAATAAAATAATTATGCTTTTGAAGGCCCTCGATATGATGATGGATTGCTAAATTTGTTTATTTTAAAGAATGATATATATACATTGCATATAAGAATAACTCTTCTTATCTATAGCAAATTTATAAGTGGTTAGATATCTGATATGTGATTTCTCGGATACTCAAATATAAGATAATTCCTCATTTTAAATTGTAACCCCTTCTTCACTTCACAAAATTAAATCGTTAAATGAGCGACACCCATTCAATATTTATGATGTCATAATGATCCAACACTTGAAAGCGGTAAAAGTTATTTAAAACTTTCATCTCAGGTTGCAGATTTGTTAATTTGGAGAATCATAGTTAAGGATAATTTTAAGAAATTGTTAGACTAATTTACTTTTTAATTATATTTCTATTTTAAAAAGTTTGTATTGAACTACTAATAGATGTTAAAATTGAAACATGATTATCGTGTTAAATTTTGTAAGAATTATATTCAATCAAATAAAATAACTAAAATTGAATTGAACCTCCGGGAAGACTTGAACATCCCTTCTCTCGTTGTGAACTCCATTAGAGGATCTAACAATTTGTACATATTTCCTTTCTGTAAACAACAAATGAAGATAAGAAGAATTAGTAATCAGTGTTATGAACGGAAGCTAAAAGTGATTTAACTATATACTAAAGGATAAAAACAATACAAATATAGACATTTTTTTAATTTCTTCCAAACTGTACCTAAATATCTTCAAAGTGTATAGATTGTTGTGTCAAATACCACAATTTATAGGATATCATTGAGTAAAATCAAAAGGTCTCATAATTATGCCATCAACTTCTTGAGTGTGGGAAGATTATGAAGGTGTGAATATTAATGATGAGATAGTGGAGGTGTGGTATTAATACACATTATGATAAAATTACACCTAAAACTGATCAGATAGAGAAATGAAAAGTTTCTCTAATACCTTTTCGTAATAACTTTATAATTAATTATTGTTACAACTATTCATTCTCCTACTTTATTTTAACAATAAGTGAATCAAGTTAATTAGCTATTTAAGCATATTTAATATTTAATTAATAAGATATTTTTATAATATTTTAATTTAGTATAAGGATAAAATGGTAATTCAACTTTTCAACAATCATACAAGTTACACACATCAGTGTAGACTAATTAATAAAATAAAGAAATGAGTTGGGGGCTAAAAGGTTCAAACTTTACCTTGGATTCATGTTGACTGATGAATAAACAAAGGATTTACCTGTTAAGTCTTTGCCATTTTGGAATAAGAAAGTGAAGAGCAGCTTCAAGCAGATTTGGATGGAGAAAGGTGTGCCAAATTCTTGCAACCTCAGTAAAGTATGATTTTCTTTTCTAGCTATGTGCCTCTCCACGACTCTCTTCCCGTCTCAAAATAAGTGTTACGATAAAAAAAAAATAATGTCAACTAAAAATATATATCATAATACATAAAATCATATCTGATAGAATGTATGCCTTCACTTAACGAGTAATGGACCAGGTCCCTTACTTTAATTCAGAAAATTACCAGAAGGTTAAATGCAGTAAAATCAACACAATGATTTTACGTGGAAACCTCCTTGCTTAAGAGAGTAAAACCACGACCTGTCTCACAGGATTTTCAATCGTTTTCACTAATCTTCAAAGCAAAAGCGAAACACGATTACACCAAACGTAAGAAAGAGTTATCAATCTTACCGTTAAGCAATAGACCTCTATTACTCAACAAGCCAAAGTAGAAAAACAATCTACCCACTAAGCTATCCCACCTGGACAACCTAGACTTTTAAACACAACACACCAATTCCTTTATAGATTTAGGAGTGGTTTACAATTTAAGAACAAGAGAATAATTTCTAAAAAAAGACGAAAAGCTCCAGATGTTGTTGTTGTCCTAGGAATGATTCTGCCTTTGCTTTGTGTTAGCCTTTGCAAGAGTTCTTGAAAGTGTTTATCAAGTTGCAAAAACTGAATCACAAATGTTTAGGAAAGTGCCTTTTATATGGGCAAGTCACTTTCCTAAACTTCTTTGCCATTGGTTGGAAAGGTCACACTTTTCTGACGCCATCGGGAAGTGTGCACCTACTTTCTGTACGTCTCCAGCTCCAGCTAGTTGACTGGCTCATCATCATCATGAGAGCCTGGTACCTCTACTAGGTCCCTGGGTTTGTTTCATCTGCAATACTTCAAAGAAGACACCTGCAATACTCAAGTAGAAAACCCGGTACCTTTATGAGGTCCCACTATGTTTGTCAAATCATCAAAACTACAAATACATTTCCCCCTTTCCCCCTTTTTGATGATGAAAAACAATGATATGATCTGAAATCTTCACCCAGAATCGTTCCCCTGACTTTGTATTCCCCCCTTCTGTATATTCCCCCTAATGTATGTTCCCCCTTATTTAGCTACTTACAGTTTACTTCCCCCTTTGGCATCATAAAAAGGATATGCAGTAAACCATTGAGTCAACACAAATAATGAACAAGATCAGAGCAAACAACAATCAAACAGTAGAGGAAACGCATTCACAAAAGAACATAGGAAGAACAGCAAAGGAATAAAGAAACCAACATGCCATTATAACATAAATACATAAAAACAAGCTAAAAATCCATTAACACGATGATTAGCCACACAACAAAGAGACACAGGGAAGGATTGATTGACAGTTTAGGAAGAGGGGGGGGTTTTGGACAGGGACTGGATAACAAGAGTGAGTCGTGCATTGGCAGCATCATTATCCTTGATGGCCTTTTCTTGCATGGCAGTTATCTTCGCCTTCAACTCATTGTTCTCTTTCTCCAGGGCTTGTATAACTGAAGAACCAGGTCCCTCACTCTGTGCAGTAAGCAGCTCTGCTTTGAGTACAACAATTTCAGCCTCTTTACTACTCAACCGCACAGTGAGTTCTTCAGTCTCATGTTTAAGCTGATCAAGTCCTCAAGAAGTTGAGCCATCTTGCTTTTTGGTAAGCCTCTGCCTTCAATACACTCACATTCAAACAAGGTGTGCTCAGAGATGATTGTTTAACTGTCCCCACCTTGCCAATACCAAGAGGAATCTGAAAGTGCTTGAATACTTTAGTGAGAAAGTATCCATACCCCATTCCATGTACTCTCCTTTCCTCTCAATAACTGTTTTGTGAATGTGTTCAATCATGAGACTAGGAAGGCTCAGAGCTCAAAGCTGCACAGCATCTCCATGACGTACAAGTCAGCAGCAGTAGCAAGTGTTCTCTTTTCAGTGCGAGGGAGAACCACTTTGTTGACAAACTCGAAGACCAGCTGATAGTCACTCTTCATAATTTTCTTATAGATCCCAGCAACCTTGGTTGTGGGAGTCTTAGAAATCAGAGATGCAAATTCTGAAGAGCAAGTTTTTCCCTGCACGGACCGGGTCCCCTCTGTAGGCACTCTGAGGATTTTGCCCAACACCTCCTCATTCAAAGAAATAGCAACATTGTTCACACGTGTGAGGAGACTCCCATCTTCCAGAAATTGAACATTGTAATAGAATTCACGAACCTCTTCTTCATGGAGGATGGGGATTTCTTGTTGAACAGGTGCAACCAAGACTGGATCTCCACCATGTCATGCAGAGAGTCCATGCCTGGAAAAGTAATAATCCCCATATCAAACACTCTTCCAGCAGAACTGCTTGTTTCCTCAGACTGTCAACTACTTCCTGCAAGTTGACATTCTCAACTTTCCTGGCTTGAGACCAGGTTCCTGTGTCCGCTTCCCTCTCTCTTTCAGTTTTCTTCCCTTTTTTTGACTGTGACTTTCAACCTTCTTTGTAACCCTTTCCCTTTTCTTTTCTGACTTCTTCTTGTTATTTTTTCTTTTCAACCTCTTCTCCAGACAACTCAACCAGTTTTTCTTTAGGTATCTTAAAATTTGATACTTTGAAGGTTCGTGCACTTCTGACTGCAGCAGCAGATCGTGCGCTTGCCTTCAAGGCATCAACATCAACTTTTGTGCAGCAGACCTTGTATTAGGTCGTCTCTTAGGAGGCTCCTCCACGACCTTCTTCCTTTCCTTTGCGACTCTCCATCTTCCATTTTAATGGTTCTTCCTCACTTGCAGATTCAGATGAAGAGGAAGAAGAGTACCGCCCTAAATCAGGGGTTTTATCGAAGATGGGTCGAGAAGGCCTTACCTCTTCTTCATCCAGTGCGTCAGTATGTTGCTCTGGCCTCTTCTCTCATCATTGCCAGGCTCTCAATCACGAGTTCCTCACTCGCTGCCAGGATATTAGACCCTGAAGCCCTGTGTTCTGGTAGATCTCCCTCAAACATGTGTCAGGCAACATGTCTTCACATGGACCAGGTACTGTAGCAGTGTTTAGGTCGATGGAGAAGAAAGGGTTATCCGGAGTATTTTGAGGAGGACTGGGTGGGGGAGGAAGTCTGGCTTGAGCAGTTGTTGGAGAGTAGAATGCTAGAGGCTCAATTTCACTAAGGGCATCCAACATTTTCTTAGAAGAAGATGAAGAAGAAGACATATTTGTGATACTGGAAGGGGTCGTTGAAGAACAAAAAGAAGATGAAGACAGATTTGCCTTTGAATGTGAGAGGCCTTTGTGATAAATGAGAGAGATAAAGTTAAGAGACGGATGAGAGTTTCAAGAAGAAAAACCCCTTTTAAAAGACGTGAAAAGGTGCCAGGTCCTTGATTAGATGCGTCGTTTGAGAGAGAAACGATTGGACTGATCGGTCAGAGTAACCGATGACTGACACGTGGCATTTTCAACGGTCAAATTTTTAGTTTAAATTTAATGTAAAAATGCTAACCTGGACAGGTACCAGGTACCATGATAGAGTTTGAACTTCATTCCTTAATTGTTCTAACCTCTTCTTTTGCTGAGCAGGTCCCTATTGAGAGTATACCTACAAAAGATACAAAGATTGATCTTGTTCAAATATTTAAGATTCACACAAAGGATACCTGCACTGCAATTCTAACCATCAAGGGAGTTCTACTGTTGGAAGCTAAAAGCATCACTTGGGATCAACATTCCCAATTTTAATCTATTTTTCTCAAATTGATCCTTGCTCAGAGCCTTGGTGAAGATGTCTGCAATCTGTTCCTCCGTTGGACAGTATGTAAGCACAATATTACCTTTCTCAACATGATCTCTCAAAAAATGATGTCTGACATCAATGTGCTTTGTTCTTTTATGCTGAACTGGATTCTTGCCCATACTCACAGCACTAGTGTTGTCACACATGAGAGGAATTGCTTTGATATGGATTCCAAAATCTTCTAAGTGTTGCCTGATCCACAGCAATTGAGAACAACAAGCTGCAGCAGCTACGTATTCAGCTTCAGCAGTTGAGAGAGCACAGAGTTTCTGCTTCCTAGTGCCCCAAGAGACAAGTGATGATCCAAGGAAATGAGCCACTCCAGAGGTGCTTTTCCTGTCAACTTGATAACCTGCAAAATCAGCATCTGCAAAGCCAACCAGATCAAAAGTATCACCTGCAGGATAAAAGAGAACCAGGTCCCCTGTTTTCTTCAGGTATCTGAGAATGCGTTTTGCAGCCTTCAGATGTGAATCACGAGGACATGCTTGAAACCTGGCACACATTCCAACACTGTAAACAATATCAGGCCTGCTAGCAGTCAGATATAGCAAGGAGCCAATGATTCCTCTGTACATTGTCTGATTCACAAGAGGATCAGATTCTTCTACTATCATCTTGGAATTTGTTCCCATAGGAGTGTCAATAGGTTTGGAATCAAACATATTGAATTTCTTCAGCAGCTCTTTGATGTACTTCTCCTGGCATATTGAAATTCCATTTGATGATTGCTTGATTTGTAGCCCCAGGAAGAATGTCAACTCACCCATCATACTCATTTCAAACTCCCTTCCCATTAATGATGAGAATTCTTCACAGAGATGTTCTGAAGTGGCTCCAAAAATTATGTCATCCACATAAACTTGAATGATAAGCAATTCTTGTTCTCTTTTTAGTAAGAACAAAGTATTGTCTATCTTGCCTCTTTTGAAACCATTCAGCAGCAGAAACTTTGACAATCTTTCATACCAAGCTCTTGGAGCTTGCTTCAAGACCATATAATGCCTTATTCAATCTGAACACATGATTTGGTAGCTCTGCATCTTCGAAACCAGGAGGTTGCTTGACATACACCTCCTCCTTTAGATCTCCATTCAGAAATGCACTCTTTACATCCATTTGATACAGCTTGAACCCCATAAAAGCAGCAAAAGCTATTAAGATTCTAATAGCTTCCATTCTGGCAACAGGTGCAAAAGTCTCATCATGGTCAATTCCTTCTTCTTGATTGTATCCTTGCACCACCAGCCTGGATTTATTTCTAGTAATAGCTCCATTTTCATCAAGTTTGTTTCTGAATACCCACCTGGTTCCTATTATTGTTCTGCCTTCAGGTCGAGGAACCAGGTACCATACCTTACTTCTTTCAAACTGATGAAGTTCTTCTTGCATAGAATTGATCCAGTCTGCATCACCTAATGCTTCTTTAACATTCTTAGGCTCAATGGATGATATGAATGCTGAGAATGCAACTAGATTTCTTGTTTTTGATCTAGTTTGAATCCCAGAATTCAAGTGAGAAATGAGATTATCAAAACGGTGTGATGAACTGTGCTTCCATCCTGACCTTGCAGCAGACTGATTTGGCAGATCATCATGATCTTCTTCATCAGGAGTGACATCATCTTGTGGGGAGTCTAATGTACTCTAGCTGGAGTTTTGAGTAGTACCAGGTGCCCTATCATCCTGTTCAACCTCAGCATCCTCTTCAGGTGGACTGTGATTCTGATCATCACAATCATTATTCAGTTGTTGATCTGCATCAGTTTCAGCACCTTCAATCTTCTTGGATGTTAGCATTTTGAGTACATCATCATCATCATTTGATCCATCATTCTTCAAGCTTCCATTTTCATCAAACACTACATGAATGCTCTCTTCAATGCATTGTGTTCGTTTGTTGAATATTCTGTAGGCTTTGCTCGATGAAGAATATCCAACAAATACTCCTTCATCACTTCTGGGATCAAATTTTCCCAGATCATCCTTCCCATTATTCAGCACAAAACATCTGCATCCAAAAGCTCTAAGATAGTTCAGCATTGGCTTCCTGTTGTTGAGCAGTTTGTATGGAGTCTTGTTCAACATAGCTCTTATTAGACACCTGTTGGTAACATGACATGCTGTGTTAACAGCTTCAGCCCAGAAACTTTGAAGAAAATTTGATTCAATAATCATAGTTCTAGCTATGTTCACCAAGGTTCTGTTCTTTCTCTCCACCACTCCATTTTGTTGAGGAGTTCTTGGAGAAGAGAAGTTGTGGCTTGTACCATTTTCAATACAGAATCTATCCAATGTTGAGTTTTCAAACTCTGTGCCATGATCAGATCTAATGCTGCAAACAACTTGATTCAATTTGGTTTGAATCATTTTGAAGAATACCACCAGTTCATCAGCTGTCTCTGCCTTTGATCTCAAAAATCTCGTCCAGGTGTATCTTGAATAGTCATCAACAATCACCAAGATGTACTTCTTTCCATTTCTGCTTTGAACCTTCAAGGGTCCACAGAGGTCCATGTGAAGCAGCTCTAAGGTTCTTGATGATGTAACCTGATTCTTGGGCTTGAATGATGATCTGATTTGTTTTCCTTTAACACAAGCTTCACATATTTTATTTTCAGCAAACCTCATTTTGGGCAACCCTCGGACCAGGTCCTTTGAAATCAACTTATTCAATAAAGATGAACTCACATGTCCCAGCCTACGATGCCAGAGATCAGCATTTTCATTTTGAGCACTGAGACATGTGAAGTCATCTCCATGAGAGATTTCCAAGTTTGCCACATACATATTTTTACTTCTGTGCGCAGTAAGAATTACCTTGTTTGTAGTTAAACTCACCACAGTGCATTTTTCAGAAGTAAATTTGACCTCATTTCCTTTGTCACAGATTTGTGACACACTTAGCAAGCTGTACTTCAACCCATCCACATGGTAAACATTGTCAATTGAATCTTCAAGAGATCTTCCTACTTTGCCAACTCCCAAAATGTACCCCTTCTTGCCTTCACCAAATGAGACACCTCCACCTTGGAGGGTCTTGAGTGAGAGGAAGTTCTTTACATCACCAGTCATATGTTTAGAGCAGCCACTATCCATATACCAACATTGACTGCTACTCCTCTCACTCACCTGCACCAAAAATCACTTGTTAAGCTTGGGAACCCATTTCAGCTTGAGTTCCCAGTAGGCAGACAAAGGAGTGATCAGATTGTACTTGGCCCAATATGGTAGACTTTGAATCTTTCTAACAAAGGACCTAGGAGCAGGAACAGATTTTTTCTTTGAAAATCTGTGAGTTGAGACAGATTCTGTAGGACCAGGTCTCTCATTTGGTACATTTTGTTTTTCAGCATACCTAGAATATCTTTCACATGAGTTTCTCCAGCTAACACACTCATTCTTCAAATGTCCATTCTTACCACAATGCAGACACAACAAATTGTCGGACACAAACACATACTTACTGTGAGGATTATAAGGAGGACTTATGTTCAGACTTCCTAGTCCTTTCTTATTGAAATTACTCTGATTTGTCACATTTGACAGCAACTTTGAGGATTTGGTCCACTTAAGAGAATTTTCAAGCTCTTTCTTAAGTTTCACAACATCCTGTTCTAATTTGTTATTCTTTTCAAGTGACAAACTAAGATTTTTCTCAGAGTTTTTCAATTTCTCTTGAATTTCAGCTTGCAGACTATTTGGCTTGCCATTCAGATTTTCAGCTTCTTCAGTAATCTGACACAACTGGTTCTTAAGTTCAGAGTTTTTTAACTCTAGAGACACCATTCTTGACATTGTGTCTTCAAATTGACCTTTGTTTTCAGTTAAAATTTCAAGTTCAGCAATCATGGTATCTCTTTCAGATGTTAACTCTATCACAGAATCTATTATGACTTTTGCCAAGGTTCTCAATTTTTTAAGAGAATATTTATCCAGGTCAATTTTCATGTCAAAAAGAGTTACCTGATTGTCTTCTTCCTCATTGTCTTTGTGTGCCATGAGAGCAAACATTTCATTGAAGACAGTTTCCTCCTCGTGCACAGCAACCATCGACACATCTTTTGGCTCATCAGGATCTTCTGAGTCACTAGAAGAATCCCCCCATGTAGCAAGAGCTCTTTTGACAACCATATCAGCAGCAGCTTTACGATCTCTGTTTCCAAGTACCAGGTCCCTTCTGTTTTCTTTGTCACCCCTGTGTTTTTGATGTTCCTTGTTTTCAGTCTTGAGCAAAGGACACTCTCTGATGAAGTGTCCAGATTTTCCACACTTGTAGCAAGTATCTCCTTGAGCAGCATTTCGAGTCCCATTTGTCCCTCTTTTATACATTTTGTTCTTTTTCACAATCTTTTGAAATCTACTGATGAGATATGCCATATCATCATCATCACTTGAATCTTCATCTGATTTATACTTCAACATCAAAGATTTGTCCTTCTTGATTTCCCTTTTTGACAAATCATAATTTCGATTCATCTCATGTGTTTTAAGATTGCCAATCAAGGCATCCATGGTCAGCACCTTCAAGTCTTTAGCTTCAGTAATGGCATCAACTTTGCTCTCCCAAGACTTTGGAAGAATTCGAAGCACTTTCCTGACTTGTTTGGTCATGCTTATAGGTTCACCCAAACTTCGCAGCTCATTTGTAATAGAAGAAAACTTGGTGAACATGTCATGTATAGTTTCTCCTTCCTTCATTTTGAAGTTCTCATATCTTGAGGTGAGCATGTCAATCTTGGATTCTTTGACTTGTTCAGTTCCTTCATGTGCAGTCAACAAGCAATCCCAAATTTATTTAGCAGACTCACAGCCTGACACTCTGTTGTACTCATCAGGTCCTATCCCACAGACCAGAAGAGTTTTAGCTTTGAAACCCTTTTCAATCTTTTTCCTGTCACCATCATCATACTTCTGCCTGGGCTTTGGAACAGTAATGGTCCTTTCTCCATCCTTTACTTCCATCATTGGAACAAAGGGTCCATCAAGTATAATATCCCATAACTCGCTATCTTCAGCCATGAGCTAGTCGTGCATTCTAACTTTCCACCAACTGTAGAAGTGTCCATTGAAACGAGGAGGTCTGTGTGATGACTGACCTTCTTCGAGGTTAAGTGGAGCTGCCATTCTTAGAACAAAATCACTTCCTTGGTGTTAACCAAATAGGTAGTGTCTGCTCTGATACCACTTGATAGAATGTATGCCTTCACTTAACGAGTAATGGACCAGGTCCCTTACTTTAATTCAGAAAATTACCAGAATGTTAAATGCAGTAAAATCAACACAATGATTTTACGTGGAAACCTCCTTGCTTAAGGGAGTAAAACCACGACCTGTCTCACAGGATTTTCAATCGTTTTCACTAATCTTCAAAGCAAAAGCGAAACACGATTACACCAAACGTAAGAAAGAGTTATCAATCTTACCGTTAAGCAATAGACCTCTATTACTCAACAAGCCAAAGTAGAAAAACAATCTACGCACTAAGCTATCCCACCTGGACAACCTAGACTTTTAACACAACACACCAATTCCTTTATAGATTTAGCAGTGGTTTACAATTTAAGAACAAGAGAATAAATTCCTAAACAACTAGACGAAAAACTCCAGATGTTGCTGTTGTCCTAGGAATGATTCTGCCATTGCTTTGTGTTAGCCTTTGCAAGAGTTCTTGAAAAGTGTTTATCAAGTTGCAAAAACTGAATCACAAATGTTTAGGAAAGTGCCTTTTATATGGGCAAGTCACTTTCCTAAACTTCTTTGCCATTGGTTGGAAAGGTCACACTTTTCTGACGCCATCGGGAAGTGTGCACCTACTTTCTGTGCGTCTCTAGCTGGCAGTTGACTGGCTCATCATCATGAGAGCCTGGTACCTCTACTAGGTCCCTGGGTTTGTTTCATCTGCAATACTTCAAAGAAGACACCTGCAATACTCAAGTAGAAAACCCGGTACCTTTATGAGGTCCCTATGTTTGTCAAATCATCAAAACTACAAATAACAATATCTATCAAATTATTCTTCTTGTAAATTAAATGTTATTTTCTTCATCTGACATCAGTTAATTTGACATGACTGTAAACAAAGAAAAAAAGATTTAAATTTGTGATCTAAACCATTTTTTGAATATTTATAATATTATAAATCACTTCATCAAAAATAAATAATAAATTTAAAGTTAAATATTTTAAAATATATTAAAGTCATAACATTTTGTTAAAGAATAAACTAAAAAAATAGAACATTGAAATGAAATGTGACAAAGAGAATACTGAATAGTGATACATAAAGCTATAATTGAATATATATATATATATATATATATATAAGTATTTATTTTAGATAAGATCAATATATAAGTGAAATGTATTGTAATAGATTATTTGTAATATTTTGAATTCCTAAAATTACAAATAATCTATTACAATACATTTCACTTATATATTGATCTTATCTAAAATAAATATTTTACTTTATTTATTTATTTATTTTATCAAATTAAAAGGTTCTATTACAAAAAGAATTGTACGATCTTCAATATTAAATAACTATATAAACTGATACAAATTAAATTTTTAATTCCTAAAATTTGATAATAAAATTAATTTAATAAAATACATATCTAATTAAGATTTTTTCTTTTTGAATTTTTATAGATTGTAGGTGGGGCCTGTGTGAAACTCATGGATTCATTCCCCCAAGGCTTTGTCCAAGTCTACCATGTGATGCATATGATAGGCTAGAGTTCTTCCAAAATAAATGTGAGAAGGATAATTAATATATTTATAGGGAAAAAATGTGAGAATGATAATTAATATATTTATAGGGGAAAAATGAGAAATATCGATATAACACGACTTTTTCTTTAGCGCTAACTGGCAACAGATCTCTAGATTTGATGCAAATAGAAGTCAGTCGATAAAATTCTCTGAGTGACTGACGACTCGTGAGCTCGCAGGGCTCATAGGATGGAAAAAGCCCCTCTTTTCATTTCATTATTTCATTCACGGGTTTTCACAATGTAAGCCAACGAAAGCAAATGGGCTACTTGCAAAATTTATTTATTGGCTTCTAATTTTAAATACACTATAACCTAACACTCACTTAGGGTTAATTTAGGGCTACTTGCAAAATTTATTTAATGGCTTCTAATTATAAATACACTGCAACCTAACACTCACTTAGGGTTAATTTGATAGAGTATCTCAAAATTTTATAAACTTTTAGATATACATAAAAAAATCAAGAAATTCTATGTTGGCTTTCTCAAAATTGTTGTTCGATGTCCTTAGCGATCCAAATAATTTCATTTAAGAAATATGCTATTAACATTCATCAAATTATGGTGAATATTTAGGAGAGGAGAATCAAAGGGGGATAAAATTATACTCACACTGTTACTAATAAAATTACGTTTATTCAAATAAGTAAAAATATTAAATAAGTAATATTCTATCTCTAACTTTCAACAAAAAGATATATATTTTATCTCTAGCTTTCAACAAAAAGTAATATTTTATCTCTAACTTTCAACAAAAAGATATATATTTTATCTCTAGCTTTCAACAAAAAGTAATATTTTATCTCTAACTTTCAACAAAAAGATATATATTTTATCTCGAATTTAAATTTCTATATATTAAACTTTTTCACATTATTTAATGTTATTAAATACCGATTTCTTTTCTTTTTTAAATAATGTAAAAGTTTTATGATATAAAATGTAGCTAAAGAGGAACATGATAACGCATCATGCCAAGATATACAAGGTACTTAATATAGTAAAGAAATTTTTGTCATTGATGTAAAAGTCAAAATTATGTGGTATTGATATACCGAAACACATTTTAGACACTAAGATAAAGGAAAAACAAAGTAAAGTAAAATTTCACCAAATTAATATACAGTAAATCAATAATTTCTTTGAGATAATATTTTTTTTTGGTCTTAACTTAGGCCAATTTAAAAAAAATACCAATTTCGATAGGATAATAAAATAATTTATTTTTAGAAAATCATATATAAATATATGATCCCATTAATATTATAAATTAATAATTAATTAAAAGTACAAATATATATAAGACAAGTTAGAGAAATATGATTCTATCGTGTTTTATTTTTGTTAAAATTTAAATCTAGTTGAAACTCCTCTAACTTTTTTTATTGCATTCAAATGTTCCGGTGTTGCCACAACTACAAATCTTTTTTAGTGCATATAGAATGATCTCTTTTGTACTCACATAATATTTTACGTACTCCTGTCTGTGTTTTTGTGCATATAAAATAAACTCTTTTTAGTATTTACTTTCTGCCTAATCAGTAAAAGAGTTTACTTTCTGCCTAGAATTTAAATATCGACAATTTTTTTTGGAGGGGAGGGGAGGGGGATAATGAACGACTTCTACGGCTAGAATATTATTTTTACTAATTAGAATTATCACTCAAGAATTATAACCCCCAAGGCCCCAAGGCTGAAATTTCTTGGGACATAAACACTCCAACAATTATTTTAAAAAAACAAATGAACAAAGGACATAAAACAATAGGAAAAATAGTGACCAATAAAAAAATATTACATCAGAACTATTACATGAAAAATATTGCAATCAAATTAATTTGTTTTAAAAGAAGTGTTGAGGACAACACTTTTTTTGCAAAATCCTTGTGGCCACCAACTCTGTGTGAATGACAATATTAAGATTAGTAACTTCAAAAGAAAAATAAGTAATATTCAATGTGCATAAAGTATGCATATTGTACACTAATAAACAACATAACAATGAAACAAAACTTATCATTACTTTTCTTAAATAAAACCTCAACATTCGTAATATTTGACAAAAATAATAGAAAGAGGACTATGCTTATAACAAAATGGTCAATCTGGCGGCGTATCGACATCTTGAGGTAGTCAATGAAATATTTTAAACTATTTAGAAAGCTTTTATAAGTACAAAAAGTTACCATGAAATATAATACCTTCTTAGTTATGATAGATCAAGTATAAGGTGCTCGCTTGGAAGTGCAATTAGCTATGTATTCATGATTACAACAAAATCGCGTATAATCAAATTTGATATTCTATAAAGGTGAGATGTAAGAAAATCGTCTACAAATCATACTATCGTTCAAAATAATCTAAATATATATCATAGAAATATTATTCGCTTCTACATAAAATTTAAGGTTTATAATAAAAATAAGTTAAAAAAGAAAAAACAAAGAGATAGATTTGCTAGTTAGGAAACATACCTCAAAGCTTGATGGTCTTTGTTGTTATTCATTTTCCAGAAATAATCTGGGAGTGACATCCCCTCTTTCTTATATTTCTAATTTTTTATTGTTAATTACCAATTAATTCAAATGCTAATCAATGGGGGTAAGCAGTAGTTGAGCAGGGAGATACAGAAGGCCTATTTGTTAATTAGTATTTAGAAGTTACAAAAGTTTTGAAAGTAAACGGATGTCTCTTCCTATTACATAGAGTAGAATCTTCGAATTAATAGAACCGTTTTTTTTTCTATTCATAGACTTGATTATGTTACACATTGATTTAAATTAATATATATATATATATATATATATATATATATATATATATATATATGTATATATACTTTAAAAATAAATATAAAAAATTTGAGAAAAATAAATAAATGTTATTCTTGGCTTTAGAGACATGCCACATCAGCGGCTTCATGTTTCTCCTTTATATAAGTATAATATATATCGATAGATTTTAAAAATTAATAAAAGATTTTTTATTTAAAAAATTGGTGAAGGACATTTTCGTAATGTAACTTTGAACTTAAAATCTTCCCACTTATAATAATATATGATATGATTAGTTTACTAGAGCAATGAAAAACAGATTTACCTCGCAACGTTTATATAGACAGACTATATATCCTTTTCCGTGTTGGTTTACAAGTCAAAACAAACTTATATATAGTCTAGAATAATTATTTTTTGGGAAAAGGATCAAAAAAGTTATTTATACCCTCGCCATCACTAATTTCACCATTTATACCCCTCAATTGACAGAAATTCCCAAACCACATAAAATTGAATCAACTTCTTAAAAAATGACCCATTTCCCATTTTAAACTCATTTCCAACCTATCTATCTATCTTAAACCCAAATTAATTTAACCCATTTTCCTAGAAGATCCCAAAGGTGAAGCTCTACATCAAGAACAACATCCTGAACAGAGTGGCCGTGGCCGGTGGGATGTCGGTGGGGGACACCGTACTGTGCGCCGTCCTTGGTGAGAGATCATATAATGATGGGCTTGTCCCTGGAGAAAGTAACGATCATGTCGGATTTATCAATTGGAGTGACGATTGCAGTGACCCAATCAGCGTGGGCTTACATGGTGCCACGGAGGACAAGTCATTCTTGCGCCACTTTTCCAAGCGAGAAGGTCGTCGCTCCGATTTTCCTCTGGAGGCAAATGAGATACTTAATTTTTAAGCAATATATATATATATATATATATATATATATATATATATATATTAGCTCCTAAACTAGTGAGATTTCCATAAATTATCCACAAAAGTAGCCCATATCAAACATAATTCATCCAATCCATTCAATTTTGTTGTAGTTATGGACCCACTCATTTATTAACCTAGCTCACTTCGATCCTCTCGATTATTCATCTACAAGTTGGGATAATACATTGATCCATGATATATATATATATATATATATTCTCTTATATTAGAAAATGCATGTTTCAACATGCTTGCTTCATTGCTTTTAGGGTATTTGTGTCTTTTCAGTTCTCTATTAAGAGTACGTGTCTTCTTCCTATGTCATCAGTTCTCTCTTCTCAGTTCCCTACGTGTCTTCCTCCTACGTTACCAATGTACACATTACTCTATTCTCTCTGTATCTGTATCTCCTTCATTTATGTTCCACCATCTGTGCATCAACATTCTCCAGGTAAGGTTCTTTCATTTTCAATTTTGTATTTTTTTTTTTTGGTGCCATCTTTCTTTTTGACAAAGTCCAAGTCCCAAATTTGATTAGGGTGTGTGAATGTTTACTTATTTTTCCATTTAGGTTTGTTATAGATTTTGGATTTGTTCTTCAGCCTTCTCAAGCCTTCTCCAGGTAATGTTTTACATGTCTCAATTAAGCTTTGTTTTTCCTTCATCTTCCTTTCAATCGATGTTCAAGTTTTAAATTTGATCTGGGTGTGTAAAATTTTCACTTATTTTTTCATTTGGAATTGTTATTGATGTTGGATTATCCTTTTGGTTGGCTCATTCAGATTGATTTAGGTGGGTGAATATATCTAAATTTGATTTCGGTATGTGATACCCAAATTTGATTTGGGTTATGTGATTCTTGTTCCATGTTACAAAAATCCCAATAATGTTAATCCATTTGGGCGTTTTTTGAATTTCTCTTTCAAATTTCTGGTTGTCTTCTTTTCTTTATGTATGAAAAACCTATGTATTTTCACATGCAGTAACTTTTGGTGTTCTTTTACTAATTTGAAACTTAAACAGGCATTGGTGGTTACTTCATCCTTGCATGAAGATGCAAACTTCAGAGACTTTAAAGCTTTTTGGAATTAGAGGTGTTTGGGTATGGCAAACAATGTTAAAAGAAGGTGATCAACAGAGGCGAGCTACTGGAAAGGCGAGAAGACATGGGTAATGTGCCTTTCCTTTCTTTTTCTAAAGTTACTGGTGCATATCACAACACCATCGATGCGTGAAATAGAAGTATCTTCATGTTGATATTATCTAAAGTGTCAAAAACACCAATGAGGTGACAGTAATGTCCCAGCAATTTACATGTACCTCAACTACTATTTTCATCAAGTTATCTGCTACAACCACCAGCACATGCACTATATAATTCATATCACCCAAGTTTGAATGTACATGTCAGTATTTTCATTCAAAAGATGCTTTCACCGTAAACAATATCTTTCTCCTGTAAGCATAATTCTACAGAAAGAGCCCACAACTCTCAGGCGAGAAAGCTTCCCTTGGCGCTCTAGCTCACAGTAAACGCCTATAGTTGGGAAGGAATATCACCCAATCTTAATATCAAAATGTTGCCAAAATGCCTACTACCTTTCATCAACACAGATATAGTTACTCGATAACTTTATCTACCAAGACTTGGGACTATAGAAGAAAACCAACTTTAACTGAATCCATTTGTCTAAGCTTTGATGGCAGAGTTTGTACATACTACATAGGCTAGTGAGAGAGGGAGAGAACAAATACCTAATAGAATAATTGGTCATATGCAAACTCTTCCGAGCTGCATTGTTGGTAAAACAAAATAGAAATAGATAGTTTTTGAAGGGGTCTAGGGCTATACACAGAGCTTAGCCCCTGCCTCAAAGTTGCTAAACACATTCAATAGATTATGTCACAAGCAAAATCAATATTCAGAAACCAGAATTCAAGTTATGTAATGATTTTTTTATCGGAAACAACCTCCCTATCTCTATCTCCACGAGATAGGCATAAAGGTTTGTGTACATCCTACACCTAATGGGATTTATTGTTGTCGAATTAGAGCCAACCCAAAGAACTGAGGCAATGTGCAAGATTTTTGATTGTCATTACTCATTATTTTTATGTAAAATTGCTAACCAAATTTCAGAAAGACATTTTAATAGAACTTAACTTCATCACATATATACAGATAATGGATACGACTAAGACACTAGAACTCTGTCAAACAGAGTGTGTTATCCCTAATCAATAACAATTTGCTCAGGCATATTTGTAATCAAGCAAACTATGAAAAAAATACATAGAAAAATCAACTAAAGATAACATTTTGCATCTAATCAAACTGCTTTCTTAGCATATAAACACACCCAATGCACCAATTCCTTCTACCTCCACCAAAAAGGGGAAAAAGAAGAAGAGAAAGAGAGATTAATCATACAAAAAAGCTGCTAATGGAAGATTAAAAAGAAGAAGAAAATGAAGTGTATAAAGTTTTCATCTTCATTTTCAGCTTATACTTTCTGACTAGCCTAAAATATAGTTATGTACTATGAAGAAACTAATAAACCAGCACATGCCCGCACCTCAAATCTTACCGAGGAACTCGGCCAGGTTGACACAATACTTTCTGATAAAACTGGCACACTGACTTGTAATTCAATGGAGTTTGTCAAGTGCTCCGTGGCTGGTACTGCTTATGGATGTGGTATTACAGAAGTTGAAAAGGCCATGGCTAAGAGGAATGGATCTCCACTGATGGCAAAAAGTAATGATCATGGTGAGGATGGTGTTGTTACTTCTAGGAAGTCCACCGTTAAAGGTTTCAATTTTGAAGACGAAAGAATCATGAATGCGAGTTGGCTTTTTGAGCCTCATTCAGATGTAATACAGAAGTTCTTCCGTTTGTTAGCAGTCTGTCATACAGTCATACCAGAAGTAGATGAAGTTACAGGCAAGGTTTCTTATGACTTTTGATTAAATTAACATAATTTTTTGTATAGTTGTCCATATTAATTTTCAGGTTTTGTAAAAAATGCATCCTTTATTTTCCTCTTTACTTTTTTTTTTCTATTTTTTTATTTGCTATTTGGATATTAATTGTTAAGTGTTAATTGCTATCATTTTTTATGCTATGCTTAGTTTGGGGACTAATAGTTCAAAAAAGCTTAGCAGTTGTCCCTATTCTAGAAATTGAATGGTAATTCTATATTTTATATTGTTAAATTTATATACTATCTGCTTAGCTTAGTAGGAGAAAGTTACAACATGTTCATCATGTGGGAAATGAAAAGGCTAGAAATACTCAAAAATGAACCAAGCAAGTCATGGCTTTTGTTGGCTTCTGCAATAGGAGTGAGATTAATATGCTAAAATAGAAAAATGAAGACCCCTTTGTAGAATGCAACATCATTATTTGTTCCTTGCATAAATAATCTAGCCCAATTTTATTTGTTCCTTGCATCAGTGTTGTTATCCATGCTCTTGAATAATTAAAAGCATAATAGTTGCTCCTCTTTTTGGCACAAAAATACTGAATTCATATTATTGTGAGTTGTTTTTAGGAATATTATTAGTTGGCGAACAAACAATTAATTTTTGTTCCATATTTTCAAGACATCCATAAAGTTTCATCCCTTTAGAATATTGAAGGAAAAATATATCACTGAGACATTTATTTGTTAAAGTAATTCATGGTTTGTAAACATCTTTTATTGAACTTGAAATCCTAATGTTTCTCTATTTAATTAAGGTAGAACAAAAAATGAGAGGGTATGTGCAGGTTTGGACAATGCGATGAGATATGTTGTAAGAGTCCTGTTCTAAAGGATTAACAATGAAGTGTTTATATTGTTCGTTCCCCTGACTCTACTTGCTATGTGAGGTTTGTCATCTCTCCGTTTTATCACTTTGTATTTATTATATGTATGGTTCCTCACTCTTTGAAAGTGTAAAATATTTTTGTATTGATATTGTGCTGCCGTGACTATGTTTATTGATGCTCTTCTTATGGCCTTTTAGTTTCTATATTTGTTAGGAGTTTGAGATTTTTATTTCAAGGTTTGCAAATTGAGGAATAATTCTTGTTTTATAGGTTTACGAACTATAATTAAATAAAATCTTTTTCTTTGAATCCTTTTTGTGTGCTCCATTAGTTGCTAGATGAATTACATTTGTTTTCTTTACTTAAATTGCATAAAGTGAGTAACTTTATAATCATACTATGAGGAGAAAAATGAAGGCAGTGACAAAAAGAACTGAACAGGAGAAATACTACACTATCGGTAAGAATTGGCGGTAGAACATCTAAGTATTGATTAAAAGATGCCTTTTTTAATTGTCTTTGGTTGGAACTGTTGAGAATAGAGAAACCTTACTACGGCATTAAAACACATGCTTAATTTAAGTAGCTGTGTGTTTTAGGTAGTTTTGGCGAATCGGGTGTTGGTAAAAAACCCCAAGTAGACATTTGTGTTGCCATATACTTCATCCTACAATTTGAACCTGTTAGGCGGTGATGATAGAACCTAATACTCTATGGTTTCTTGTGTAGTTTGAGAACATCATAAGAATTAGGCAGATCAGAAGGATCCTGAGTCTCAATTGACCTAATCACTTTTCTCATCTTTTAGATCATCTAACTCATCCTTTTTGATTCGCAACCTTTTTGAACTCTCTCTCATGTTTTATACATTCAAGAATTTTGTATTGGATATTCCAGCATCCTGATGAATCAATTTGTGCATGTTCCCACTCATAAGTCATAACGTGTGTTCCAAACTCTTAACTTAGTAAGTTGTCGAAAAGTTGCAGTATTAATGGAACTGCTTGAGAAATCTTTCAAGATACTCAATGCGAAAGAAGTACTGGAAAAAAATCTAGAATTTCACTGTGCAATATAAATTGAAATAGTGTAACCTTTGAAGTGATGGAGCAAGTGTCAACTCTGAGGCAAGGGTAAGTCTGGTGTACATTCTACCTTTCCCAGATACCTCTTTGTGGGACTACATTGGTCCCTGGGTATGTTGTTGTTTACTTTGAAAGTGATGATGACCAGAGTATAGAGATTGTATCTTGACTTTTAAGCTCAAAATATGTAAGCCCCTTGATTTGTAAGAGAATAAGATTATATTTACTTATTTTTTTTCCAAAACTGGTAACATGTTCAGATCATGAACATACTTTGTATGATAGTGCCTGATTTTGTATAACTGTTTATCTTCAGGTACCGCATCACTGAAGGAGTAAATCTTCCTTTCCGTGTAATACCAACTATCAAAGAATTAGGCCATACACGTATGGAAGTGAATGTTAAGGTTTGATATTGAATGAATTTTGATTGTAAACATCAATTTGTGCTTATATGATTTACTGTTGCTAACTTTGATTGTTTTTCAGGTTAAGAGTGTGTTTGGTGCAAAAATGTTTGCTCTTGGAGTAGTTATTAAAATTCCAGTGCCAAAGCAAACTGCTAAAACAAACTTCCAGGTGACGTCAAGGAGAGCAAAGTATAATGCAGTCATTGACTGTTTGGTTTGGAAGTGAGTAATCTATTGCTTAATCACGATTGGCGTATTTCTTGAAGATGTGGTCAAGGATGGTGGAACCTTCTTAGTTCTGTTTGTCTATTAGTTCACCTGGACAGTAGAATAAGAGTATAATTCAATGTTAATTGTTCTCCTCCTCTATTGTGGCTAATTGGAGGAGTTAAATTTACTATGTCTATGTGTGGTATTAGACACACACAAAAAAATTTAACATTGGGCCCGTGCTTGCACGGGCCATCCCTGTCTAGTATATATATATATATATATATATATATATATATATATATATATATATATATATAAATTTTGTTATATATAGCCGGTATAACAGATGAAAACAAATCTTGTACAACTTAATAAAAATATAAAGTCATATATCTCTTTAAAATAACTTTTATAAAAATTGACTGTATGGGACTGTATCTTGTTTTTGATTTTTTCAACATAATTTATTTAACTTAAGTAACTTTTAGACGAGTCACTAACTAACTCATTTATAAACTTAAATGAATTTAATCAAAAGTGAATTCAACATTTGATAATTATAAGTCTCATTATTTCTAAAAAGTTGTGTTCTATCGAAAAATAAAATTTACAAATATCATTGGTCTACTATTTTGTTACGTTGTACTAAATTAACACACATTATTGAATAATTAGTGAAGTTTTTTTCCTTTTGACTTTTCTATGTAAAATAAACCATATTCATGAAAATCTATGATTAATGAAATTACAACTTTTTTCTAATAGTTTTTTCATTTAAATTAAATTAACCGATAGATGCTATAGGAATATTTTTGGAAAATATATCAATTTTTTTTATTTCAAGACTATATTTTTTTGTTAAATAACATGCCGTGTTGTCACTTGAAAAAATGTGTGCTCTTTTAGAAGTGAGTGATCTTCAACGTGAAGTTACTACTAGTTAATAAATCTACATACAACTCGATTAATATTATTTTTGTTGATATACTATTTTAAATAATTTTGAAAATTAAGAAAAGAGTAAAATTAAATGGATAAATTTTAAAAAAATTTAAATTTTGTTTAAATAAAAATTTGAGGTAGTTAAAATATAGAGCAAAAATATAATTTAAATAAAATAAGTTTGTGACTGAAAAAAGGAAATGAAAGAAACGAGTCAAAACAAAGGACTAGCCACAAAATAATAGATGAAAAAAATAATTAAAAAATAGAAATAAAGTTTTGTTGTCCCCATATTATTTTTGTGAGGTTGAGTGTCACTTTTTATCATGTTGATATTTAATTTAGATTTAAGTCCAGTATTTAGATATCGTGCTATCCCAAATTCATAATATAGAATGATTTTTATTTTTAATTTGTCAAAATTCAATTAACATCACATTATTTGATATCGTCAAACTATATAGATTGAGCCTATTTTTTAATCTTTTAATATTTAATTCAAGTCATGCTAATTAACATCCTCAAATTAAAATCAGGGAAAAAGGTTTGATATATCCCTCAACTTTGTCGTTTAGAGCTGATATACCCCTTGTTATGAAAGTGGCTCATATATACCCCTACTTGTAAACAAATGGCTCATATATACCCTTTTCCTCTAACGGAAATGAAAAAAATAATAATTTTAATCTAAATTTATATTATTTTTTTCTAAAAAATATAATCTCATATGAGTAAATTTAATCCTCGCCAAACATTTTTTTTTTACTTTTTTTTTGTTTCAATGACTAATTTATAATTATTATTTTGATAATCAAATTTATTTATGTTTCACTAATATTTTTGTAAAACTTATTGTAGATGTCCAAATTTTTTCTTCGAATACGAAATTAAATTACAATACACAAAAAAAAATAGTTTAATTTTTTATTCTTTAAACTAAGAAATGAAACAAAAAAAAAACAAAATAAAGAATAAGAAATTCAAATAATTATAATAAAAGAAGTCAAAAGATAATTTATGTATGAAAAAAATTAAAATATACCATGAACTTCGATAAAAGAATCATATATACCCCTAAATAATTTTTTTAAAAAAAATTAGAAGTAATAAATATAAATTTAAAACTTATTTTTAACTTCCGTTAAACGTAGGGTATATGTGAGTCATTTTGTAACAGCATGGGTATATGTGAGCCGTTTGTATAACGGTAAGGGCATATATGAGTCACTTTTATAACGAGGGGTATATTAGCTCCAAATGACAAAGTTAAAAGGTATATTAGACCCTTTTCCCTTAAAATCACGCCATTTATCACCTAAGTTTTATTTTTTGAGTTGTGAAAGAGAAAATAATTAAGAAGTTGAAACAAATGGCCTAACAATTAAGTTCTCCAAAATTCAATCCAAAATTAAGTCATACGATTAACACCACTCCAAACCCAAGTCACACCATTTGATACCTCAATTCTAGTTTGTTATGTTGAGTGTGTAGATATGTTCAGAGGTGAACCTAGGATTTTAAGAAAATGGGTGTATTATTATTTTAAAAATAATATTTAAAATTGTAGGGAAAATGTTCTAATATAGTCCTCAATTTTGTGATTTAGAGTTGATATGCACCTTGTTATGAAAGTGATTCATATATAACCTGATTGTCATACAAATGACCACTTATACACTTTTCCTCTAACAAATGCAAAAACTAATATTAAAAAAACATATTAATGTAGGGGTATATTTGATCCTTGTCATATTATTATTTTAACGGTCAAATCTATTTTCTTTCACTAATTTTTATTGTTAAATTTATTACAGATGCCCCAAAATATTAGTAGATATAGATATCTGGAAACACTAGATTTGGGAATTAAACAATTATTTGAAAGGACAAATTTTCCATCTTTCCACATCTTTTTATTGACTGTTATGATTAGTCTTTACAAAAAAATGACTATATTGCAAGTAGTACCCCCACTTGTCTATTGCCTCCAACAATGCCATGAATTCTTTGTCTATGCTTCTGAGCCAAGACTTTGCTCAAGTACGCAATAAGTCTGTCTACAAACTACCTTGTTGTTTCAACCTCAAACACTTGTGTATAATCTGCTAGTGCTAAGACTGATCTGGTGGGATAATTAATTTAATTGTGGAAAGTTTCCCTTTTATTATACATTTCAAGCTCAAACTAATTAGATTATCACATAATTTATTTATTTTTTTAAAATATTGTCTTAACCTTGAATGTCTTATAATCAAAGAAAATTTTGATAGTTCATGTAACAATTGATTATGTTAAAAAAAGTTTTTAATACTAGAATCAATAAGAGATATTAAAATATTTATGTTGTAATGTAACGTACAATAATTTATACGTGTTTATTTTTGTCTTACAAAACATTACAAGAAATGTTATATTGTAAGGTTTGATATTTTAATATTGAGCTTATCCAATTAGTCTGAGAACGATACATCTTTGTTGCTTTCCGTTGGTAAGATTGTTAACTCTTTTTTTTTTCAATTTTTTTGTTGTTCATCTTTACTAATGCATATAGATTCAGATTTTTAATGTATCTAGTTGATTTGGTTTCTCAAACTAATGTATGTTGCCTTTGTTTCAACATTATGATACATTATAGTTCTATCATGCACAATGCATCGTGTTCAAATATTAGTTTTGATACATAACCTCAATTAGTATTGATACTTGATACAAAATTCTAACAAATGTATCATTTATCATATATCAAACTCAAAACGTTTGTTATCATCCTCAATGTATAGGCTTACTATCAAGCTGAAGAGCACCACCAGGCACCACTTGAAGAGTAATTTTTCCATAGTTGTTGCTGATTTTGCTGGAAACAGGAAACTTTTGTTGAGTCATTCATTTGTTTTTTAATTTTTTTTTAGTTGATTAACTAGATGTTGAAAGGCGGTAAGTATGGGTAGTCTATCCATCTTACAGGTTGACGAGCGTCCTTTAGCTAGGGTTCGCCAATAGCTTTGTGAGACTTGATATTTCAGAATCTGGTAAGATGTTGGCTTATATGGAGGCTAGGTCATCCTTGTTGGAACAAATTCGGGCTCAATAGTTTGATGATGGTGATTTATGTAAGATTAGAGACAAGGTGTTAAAAGGAGAAGCCAAGGCTGCAATTCTTGATAGTGAGGGAGTTTTGAGGATTAAAAGTCGTATTTGTGTTACTCAGACAGGTGATTTGACTAGATTGATCATGGAGGAGGCCCATAGTTTGAGATACTCTATTCATGCAGGGTCTACTAAGATGTATCGTGACTTGAAGCAACATTATTTGTGGTGTCGTAAGAAGAGTGACATAGTTGATTTTGTATCTCGTTGTTTGAATTGTCAGCAAGTGAAGCATGAACACCAAAAGCCTGGAGGTATGACTTAGAGGATGACCATACCTGAGTGGAAGTGAGAGCTCATTGCTATGGACTTTGTGGTAGGGTTGCCTCGTACCTTGGGTAAGTTTGATGCTATATGGGTCATCGTGGATCGACTGACTAAGTCTGCACACTTTGTACCAGTTCAGACTATCTATAACTTAGAGAAGTTAGACAAGATCTATATTCGAGAGATAGTTCGTTTGCATGGGATTCCTATATCTATTATTTCAAATCATGGCACGAAATTTACATCTCATTTCTGGCGGTCTATGAAAAAAGAGTTGGGCACTCGGGGGATCTTAGTACAGCCTTTCACCCTCAGACTGATGGTCAGTTTGAGCGAACTTTTCAGGTTCTTGAGGACATGTTGCGAGGGTGTGTGATTGACTTTGGTGGTCACTGGGATCAGTTCTTGCCATTAGCATAGTTTTCTTACAATAATAGTTATCATTCGAGCATTGAGATGGCACCATTTGAGTCTTTGTATGGCAGGAGATGTCGATCTCTAGTTTGACGCATTTGAGGTTAGACCGTGGGGTATAGATTTGTTGAGGGATTCCTTGGACAAGGTCAAGTTGATCCAAGATAGACTTCTCATTGCTCATAGTAGGCAAAAGAGTTATGCAGATAAGAAGGTTCGTGATTTGGAGTTTATGGTTGGAGAGAGGGTTCTATTGAAGGTTTCACCCTTGAAGGGTGTGATGAGATTTGGAAACAAGGGAAAGTTGAGCCCAAGGTATATTGGTCCTTTCGAGATTGTGGAGCATATTGGTGAGATGACGTATCAGTTGGCTTTGCCACCTGGTTTGTCAGGTATCCATCCTCTATTTCATATTTTGATGCTAAAGAAGTATCATCAGGGTGGTGCTCACTTGATCGGAATTTGACTTTTGAGGAGGAGTCGGTTACCATTTTGGATAAGTTCAGAAGTTGAGGTCGAAAGAGATTGCTTCAGTAAAGATTCAATGGAAGCATCGTCCCTCGGAGGAAGCTACATAGGAGACAGATTCATACATGAGGAGTAAATATCCTCGGCTTTTTGAGCGTTCAGGTGAGTTCTTTTCTTTATCCGTCCGAGGACAAACATGTGGTAGGTGATGTAACGACCCACTAAGTCGTTTTGAGAACTAAAACTATTTTGACTCCTTTTGAAAATTTAAAGGGGTATTCTTTAAACTATTCGGTAACCAGGAGTACTAGTTGATACATATATCTATTTTATAATTAATATTTGAATAGTAAATGGGTCAAATTCATATATTTATTTGATAGCCCTTACCATTTGACCCATAAAATTAAGATATATTAGTAGGTTATTTAAGAATAAAGAAATAAAGGTTAGAAATAACCTGTATGGAGACGAGAGGAACCAAACTGCTACGGCGAACATTTATTTCCAGGTAAACCAATCCAGATTCAGTAATGATTATATATCATGATATGTTTCACTTGTGGTAATATAATAAAATAAGTTTTTAGAGGTGATTAAGTCCTAGGGTAGTTGCTGGAGTGCATATTATATTAAATATCAAAGTGGCATAGGGTTGATTGAGGTAATGAGGCCAATGAATTCTTAATTATTAGACACATTATGCATTTATATGTTTAATTTCTTAAAAAGTTAGACAATTGACTGTATGCACTTGAAGAAAAGAAAGAATGTGTTCACGACACTACTGTATTCTTTAATTCTCTTAATTGATTCTTATTTGTATTTATTTTATTAAATTAAGATAATAGTTTTTGATATAATGAGATAGGTAATTAATTATTAGGTGTATATTATATGATTTAACATTGAATTTTAGGGTATTAAGAGAGGTTAAAGTTAAATTCTTGGGTTCAAATTTAGCAAATATGATAAATTTGGCATACAAATTTTATCAAGGTTTGGAGCTAGATTAGAAATATGAGTGAGTTTTAGGGTCTATGATAGACATATAATGATTTGAATGTCTACAAACTCGCTTACTTACGAATATTGCATCATTGGTAGATCGTGAACGTTCCAAAATTTCGCGAAAACGGAAGGAACTACCTTGAGGATTCGAGGCACTAGTTCGGCACTTGAGGTATATTAAGACTTTTTAGACTTGTTGAAGGACATTTTCCTAATAAAAGATTAAAAATGAAAATAGACAGAGGGGTAAGGGCGAAAGATGGGGGTGTATCAATGGTGTGACGGACATTGTAACGAGTACCGGTGTTATAAAACAGAAAATTACTACTACAGAATGCGGATTGTAATTTGAGAATTTCCAAAGCATATGGACATTAGCTGATACATTATTGACTTGAAATTATTGTGTGTTTATGTTTTATTTATTACACCTGTATAGTTGTGATAATTGAGGTGGTTATGTATTATGTTGATATTGATTGAGTGAGATGCATCATTATCCCCTTATATTGAAATAATATTGTGTACATGCATTGACATGAGATTGAGTATAAGTTGGGCATGTGGAGATCGTCCGTGCTGGGGATGGTGAGATGTTAAGATTGTAATTTGGGCACGTGGAGATCGTCCATGCGGAAATTGTTTGATATTATGATAGTGCGTTGAGATCGTCCGTACAGATACATGGAGATCGTCCGCGTAGGTATATGGACCTCGCGAGTCGCCCATGGGTCATGAACTCTCGATGTATTTCCGAGGAGTATCATCTAAATACGGTTGAGTGAGTACTGGATATTCTGAGACATATCATTTCATGGTATCATATTGCATTGCATCTCATCACATCATTCATTCGTGATGATTATGTGTTTTGTTTGGTGGTTGGAAAGTACTTGATGTTTGATTACCTTTATTGATGAAACTTGAATAGTAAGTGTAGTATATATATACTTGTATAATTTAAGAATTTATTTTTCTTTCCGTCACTACTTTTTCGTTGTCGGTCAATGAGACATACTGGGTACGCGTGGTTTCGTACTCATACTACAGTTGTGGCACTCTTTGTGGTGCAGATTCGATTCCGAGTAGGAGCATATTTTGAGGAGCAGTTTCTTGGAGTTATGATGAGTTGCTTGGCTGTTCTGTGGCCCACACCTCCCTCTATCTTTTACTTATTTTGTTATTTAGTATTCAGACAGGATATCCCTTATGTTAGATTTGTTATTTTAGTTTCAGACTTGCATAGTATTTTAGAAGCTCTTGTACGTATGACACCAATTCTTGGGTTTCATGTCTTTTTCGGTTTTCCGCATTCTTACTTATAAGGAACTCAGTGTTGGAGATTTTCTAATTGTTTGTCTTTTTACTCATTAGTTAGTTAAGTTTGTTAAAATATGTTGGTTGGGAACATAGGTGCCATCACGACTATTAATTTGGGTCGTGACAGCTAACGTAAGTTTGAGAGTAAGAAAAACATATTACTAATCTACCCAAACTAAATGTTGATCGATCTCTCCTTTACTATTGGTTAGGTTTTGAGCCAAAAGAAAACAAGTAGAAAGTTCTTTTTACACGAGATTGTAGCGGCTTGTACATAAAACAGTGTGTTTTCGCATTAGGCATAGACAAATCACAGAAAAAGACTCAATCATTTAGCTATATAACTTCACATGTTGAATTGGAAATGAGATCATGCAATCTCATAGGGACCATTCCTAGACCTCTACAGAATCTCACCAACATAGAGGTTTTGCTCCTAGATAATATAACCACTTACAAGGATTAATTTCCCAGTTCTTGATATTTGGAAAGCTCGTATTATTATCACTTCCAAATAACATTAAAGTTGAAAATAATAATGTGAAATAAGTATCATCAAGATAACTCTACAGTTTTTAAATGCTTGGACTCTATTAAATAACTTTCTATCTTTCAATATCTTTATTACTTAATATAATGCACATTTGAATACCTTAAAAAATTGCTTCCATTTATATCTAGTTTTGTATTTAGTTATTAGAACATATTATTTATTTTGTACAAAAAAAATAACATTTAAATGAAGGACAAAATGGTATACCAACTTTGAGTTAGGAGCTTCCACTTGTAATAATATATGATATGGTATGATGACTAGTTGAATCTACCACCAATCAGATCTTTCTTATAGAAGAAGACTCTTTTATTTTGGTTTGTTCTTAGGTTCTCTTGGGTTATTTATGAATGACTATGGCACCCTTATTTATACTTGTGTAGGGATGATTCTAGATACTAAGGATGTTAGACTATTCTAATATTTTTTATAAATATCTTTCTTAAATATCTAATACTCTAGACTATCTAGATTGTTCTTAAGTAAAAATATCAAAAACATTTACTCTATAAAATTCTAGAAAGTACTACTAAATATCTAACATATTTTTGTACCTCCGGAAACTCAATTTTAATTTTTCACAGATCTCTGATGGACAATAACTAGCTTAACATCCAAGAGTATTATCTTGTTCTTCTTTTGCTTTCCTATTCTGGTCGTAGTAGGAAGATTACCTCGGCGTACGCAGTTTCACCACTAACATGCGCCGAGAGATTTTTGTGTAAAATGAAAGTTGATTTTTTGGAGGTGCAGAAAATATCTTAGATACTTATTAGAACTTTCTAGAATTTTGGAGAGTAAATATCTTTGATATTTGTAATTAAGAAAAATCTAGACAGTCTAGAGCATTAGATATTTGAGATATTTGTAAAAACAATTAGAATAGTCTAACATCCTTAGTATCTAGAATCATCCCTAAACAATTATAAATAAGGGTCTCATAGTCATATGTAAATAACCCAAGACAACATAAGAACAAACCAAAATAAAAGAATTCTTCTATAAATAAGATCGGGTTGGTGGTAGATTCAACTAGTCATCATATCATATCATATCATATCATATATTATTATAAGTGAGAAGCATTCAAGTTAAAAGTTGAATTAAGAAGATGTCCTTATAAAGTAATAATATTTCACTACTAAAAACTGTGTTTAGCGACAGACACAATCCGTCACTATATGATGAAAATCCGCCACTAATCATGATTAGTGACGGATTAGCAACGAATTATTGATTGTTTCTATTACGATCGTTAGTAAGATCTTAGTGACAAAAAATGAGTTCCGTCATAATTTCAGCGACGTCATAGTGATGAAATAAATCTATCACCACTTGTGAGCGACAGAATGATTTGTCATTATATTTATATAATTTTGTTGCTAATTTCATAATTCATTTCGTCATCTTGGATAAATTTGTGATGAAATTTCCATCGCAACATATTCTGTTTACAACATATTAGGCCTTTAATAATTCGTCGCTGATATGTCGTCAACATTCTTTTCATACCAACGACCAAATAGTCGCTAAATTTTCTGTCAAAATTTATTTTATTTGGTTTTTTAAATATGCACTACTCAAATAAAATAAATTAAAATTACTAAATACTCCAGAATTAACAAATATTAATATACTATAATATAATACTGATGGACGATTCATAATATAAATAGAAAACTCCTAAACCACATATTTTTAGTTAAATATATCCAAAGAAAACCATTAAGTACTCTTAAATGAACCTACATTCATCAAAATATTACTATGCAATTTGTAATTTTCCAAAAAAAAAAAAAGACATTATCAAAAACTAAAGTTGTGGGAGACTAAGGGATACGATCGTGACCTGAAATTGTGGTATCAACCTCATTCACATTAGTAGCAGGAGACACTTTGATTGTCACAGTCGATGGATTGGCGGATGGAGTAATCGATGCTTGCACGTGCTCAACAATAATAGGAACAAGATGACTAGTTAGTGCAGCCATCATTTGCTTTACAAACTCTTTCATATCTGTTATCGATGTTGATTGAGAAAATGGAGGTGATAATGATGATGAGCCACAAAGATTCTGTTCATAGTAATTTTTTGCTTGAGCTCCAAGACCATATATCCTTCTTTTCTTTTCTCCCCCCACGACTTGGTAATATGCTTCACATTGATCAATATCAGTTTGAGATGTTACTTTTTCCCGTAATATTTCTTCATATACTTTCTATAACAGAGAAAATGAAAAAACATTAAACAAAGGGAACAAAACAAATTTTAGAGGAAAATGCAGAAAAATACAGTAGCTTTTAAGCTTAAAAGACATGTCCTTTGTTTTCCTAGGAAAGAACTGTGTTGTTGCAGCAAGACAGGCAATCTAGTTCCAAGTGCATATAATAATCTATCAACATATAAAAGTTCATGTCATTCTTCTACTACCCTATCTTCGACCATAAACCATAAAAAAATTTAGAAGGACAAATAAATCTTCAACCATAAAGGCCACCAGCATTCAATCGAGCATCATCGAGATTGTAACACACTTACTAAGTCTCCACCTATAATTTTAAAATTTTGCAATACTGATAGAATATGATAGAATCGATAATTCATGTTTTGATGATAGACAAGAAGTGCAAATAACAGTAGCAAATGTACGCAGCAAAAAAAGTCAAGCTAGAGTCCAAGATCAAGTAAAATGGAGTTTGTCAAAGCCAAAATCAATATATTAAAGGTACAAGTTGATACAAATAAGGAAAACCTTAAATATATTATTAAGGAAAGAAGTTGTATATAATAAGGATTGTACTTTAAAAAGGAATCCTTGTGTAACAATAACTTCCTTACCTTATCTGATAAGGATTGTACAAGGCAAAACAAACTCTATAAGAAGAGCACGAGGCAGAGGAAGAAATTCACGACTTCACATAGAGAGAAAAGGGAGAATTATTCATCAAACTGAAGTCTTCTAGATTGATAGGTTTACTACGTTTAAAACATTCTTGAGTGAGAAGGTTTTTGACGTGTAGAACTATTTTCTTGTTTTGTTCTTGATTGTAATTTACAGTTTATCGTACAAAGGGTGGGTTTGGCTCTTTGTAGGATTGAGTGTTAGTAAGAGTTGTAACAAAAGGTGGGTTTGGCCTTTTGGAGAGATCGATTGGAGTCAATCGAGGTGGTAGTAGAGATAAGGCTTTTGATTATTGAGTTGTAATCACAAAATCTTATAGTTGAATTAATAAAACGAGGTTTTTCCTTCCTTGAGCGAGGAAGGTTTTTAATTCAATAAGTGTTTGTGTCTTTACTTAAAAGCAACTTACAAGAACTTGGTTCTGGTTCTGGAGTAAGGTTTCTTCAATTGGTATAAGAGAAGGTCTTTTCGATAAAAGATTCACACCTTGAAAAGACTCAATGGCAGCACCACCTACCCCACAAGAAGGAGCTTCACAAACACGACCACCACTGTTCAATGGCAAATATTATGGATGATGGAAAAATCGTATGATGGACCATCTTATTGGCAAAAACCCTGATCTATGGGGAGTAATTCTAGATGGCCCAACCATACATATGAAAACCGCAACTGATGGAATCACCAAAATCCCAAAGGAAAGAAAAGAATGGAATGCTGAAGACAAGCTTGCAATTCAAAACAATGTCAAAGGCAAGAAATTTCTGATATGTGGCATAGGACCAGACGAATACAATCGAATCTCGTCTTGTCAAGATGCCAAATCCATATGGGAAACACTGCAAACCTCTAATGAGGGAACAACGCAAGTCAAGAAGTCTAAAATTGATAATTTGAACAGGCAATATGAGCTGTTCAGGATGGCAGAAGGGGAGACCATTCAAGACATGCACACCAGGTTCACCTCCATCATTAATGAGATGTACTCTTTAGGAGAGATAGTGCCTAATGAAAAGGCAGTAAGGAAACTCTTGAGTGTCCTTCCTGAAACCTGGGAAAGCAAAGTCGAGGCTATAACTGAAGCCCGCGACCTAGACTCACTGGCCATGGATGAGTTAATTGGTAATCTCATCACATACGAAATCAAGAAAAACCAAGAAAAGGAAATTGGAGGAATAAGAAAGGAAAGGAACCTGGTTCTAAAAGCTACTACATCAGATGATTTTGAAGATGAAAATATTGCCTTCATAACCAAAAGGTTCACCAGAATGCTAAAGAGAGGGCAGACCTTTCAAAATAAAGCTTCTCAAAAACCATCTGAAAACACTAAAGACTAGGTTTGTCATAAGTGTGGGAGCCCAGATCACTTCATCAAATTCTGTCCACTTTGGGCCTTAGAACAGAAAAAGGCAAACTTTGAGAAGGGCAAAGAAATCAAACAGGATAAGTTTGTCCCCTCAAACAGAAGGATGACAACTCAAGAGGCAGATATGTCAATGAAGAGGGCCTTTGCAGCAATGGGGAATTCATCTGATGAAGAGTCTGAGGGTGATGAGACAGAAAACCAGTCCCTTCTTGCACTAGATCGAGAAGATGATTATGACTTTCTTGCCCTTGTAGCAGTGGAAACCAAGGAAGAAAAGGAAACCTGCAGATCACAAGAAACCATACTGGCACTCATGGCTGGATCAGATTATGAAGAAGATAAAGAAGAAGAAGATATGAATGAAAAGGTTAGTCTTCATCACATACAAGACAATCTAAGCTCATACTCAAAAAGGGAGCTAGAATCCCTACTCTACACTCTCATTGATGCATATAAAACCATAGACTCAAAAAGGGAATTGGATAATGGAAGACTATGCATCACCACGAGAAGAAAACAAGATTCTTGAAAAACAGAATCTTCATATTTTATCCAAGAATACTGAACTAAGAAAAAACCTAGACTTGGTAACTAAAAGGAATGAAGCACTCTCCAAAGAGCTTCTTGTGACTAAAACTGAAGCAGAAAATGGAATGAGATGGACCAGGTCCTCCATACTGCTTGACAACATTCACAAGAATCGTACATCTGGGAAACATGGGATAGGTTTTGATAGAACTAGCTCTCAAGTAAAAAATCCCAACATAGATTGTCTGTGCATGCAGTGTGGGCTGGTAGGGCATAAAAGCCATGATTGTCAAAGAAAACAAACTGCTCATAACAAAAACTTGAAGTCCTTGAGAAAACCTCATCATGAGAAACCCAATGAGCAAAAACAAATTCCTACAGTCAAATCTCTTCCTAGATGGGCCAGAAGAAATCTTATCCACTCATTCCCTAAGCATAAATCAAAGTGGATTTGGGTACCAAAATCTAATTCCCAAAATTAAATTGCAGGGATCAGTGAAGAGGAAGCATCAACAATGGTACTTGGATAGTGCATGTTCCAGACACATGACTGGAGATAAAAGAAGCTTCCTCTCACTCAAGAACATCAAAGGAGGAAACGTTGCCTTTGGTAATAGTAAAAGTGGTGAAATTCAGGGAATTGGAAAGGTTGGATCAATGGATACTCATGCAATTGAGAACGTATATTATGTGAATGGCCTACAACATTATCTTTTGAGCGTATCTCAAATATGTGATAAAGGAAACAATGTTCTCTTTACAGAAAAGGAATGCAGAGTAACAAACTCAGTGACTGGAAACCTGGTTCTACTAGGTAAGAGACACAAGAATGTGTACAAACTCAAGATTGTTGACTCCAAGGAAGATACTCTTAAATGTCTAAGTGCAGTCTCAGATTGCTCCATGCTATGGCACAAAAGAATGGGACACATTAGCATTACAACTATAAACATGCTCATATCTAAAGACCTGGTTAGGGGACTGCCAACCAAAAGTTTCAAGGACAACCAAGTATGTGGAACCTGCATTCAAGGAAAACAGGTTAGGTCATCCTTCAAATCAAAGTTGACAGTAAGTACTACCAAGCCACTAGAACAGCTTCACATGGATTTGTGTGGACCAATGCGTGTACAAAGCAGGGGTGGAAAAAGATATGTGTTTGTAATAGTTGATGACTACTCAAGATTCACTTGGACATTGTTTCTTGCAACAAAGGATGAGACATTCACTATGTTTGAAATCTTTGCAAAGCTGATTCAGAAGAAATTCAACAAAGATATAATCAGCATCAGATCTGATCATGGGCTGGAGTTTGAGAACTCACAATTCTTACAATTTTGTACTACAAATGGGATTGAGCATAACTTCTCAGCACCTAGAACACCACAACAAAATGGTGTTGTTGAGAGGAAAAATAGAACACTGGAAGATATTGCAAGAACAATGTTAATCTCAAGCAAACTTCCAAAATTCTATTGGGCTGAAGCAGTGAACACATGATGCTATCTAATAAATAGATGTATGATCAGATCAGTGTTAAACAAAACACCATATGAGCTGCTAAAAGGAAGAAAACCAAATCTAGCACATCTTAGGGCCTTTGGGTGTGTATGCTTCATACACAACAATGACAAAGACAATTTGGGAAAATTTGATGCCAAAAGTGATGAAGGAATTTTTCTAGGCTACTCATCACAAAGCAAGGCCTACAAGGTACTGAATAAAAGAACAAACCGTGTAGAAGAAAGTGTCTATGTTGTATTCAATGAACATACTAGTGAAGTTGAAGGAAATTTAGAGGATGAACCAAATGAGGGAACCTGCTCCAAGCCATCAGATCCAAAAACATAGGAAAAAGAACTCATACCCTCTGATAAAACATCTGAAATATGAGATAAGTCTACTAATGAAACTGGTTCATCTGCACCTCAAGAACTAGTAAGTATTCCAACTCATAGTTGGAAACATCAAAGCTCTCACCCTTTGCAAAACATTCTTACTCCTCTTAACTCAGGCATATCTACAAGATTCAAATTACGTAGTATGTGTGCATTCTCGGCCTATGTGTCCCTGATTGAGCCTAAAAATATAAAGGAAGCATTGCTAGACTCTGATTGGATTGGTGCTATGCAAGAAGAACTCAACCAGTTTGAAAGAAGCAGAGTGTGGAACCTGGTTCCAAAACCCCAAAATAGGACAGTGATAGGAACTAGGTGGGTGTTCAGAAACAAGCTCGATGAGCAAGGTCAAATAGTGCGCAACAAAGCTAGGCTAGTTATACAGGGATACAACCAAGAAGAAGGTATAGACTATGATGAAAAATTTGCCCCAGTAGCAAGAATTGAGGCAATTAGGATATTGGTCACATA
The DNA here is from genome assembly GCA_027704785.1 of Solanum chmielewskii. Taxonomy (NCBI): domain Eukaryota; kingdom Viridiplantae; phylum Streptophyta; class Magnoliopsida; order Solanales; family Solanaceae; genus Solanum; species Solanum chmielewskii. The sequence continues at coordinate 5,239,834 of JAKWIX010000318.1, read as the reverse complement.
TGCTGCTCACATGGAGTTCAAACTCTACCAAATGGATCTCAAAAGTGCCTTCTTAAATGGTTACCTACAAGAAGAGGTGTATGTAAAACAACCCCCAGGTTTTGAGAATACCATATATCCTGATCATGTATATAAACTGGACAAAGCACTCTATGGGTTAAAACAAGCACCTAGAGCATGGTATGACCGACTGTCTACTTTCCTTCTCACACATGGATATACAAGAGGAAAAATTGATAATACACTATTTCTTCAAAAACAAGGTAAAGATCTGTTCATAGTCCAAGTATATGTAGATAACATCATATTTGGAGGAACCAATGACTCACTAGGTGTAGAATTTGCTCAACTAATGAATAGTGAGTTTGAGATGAGTATGATGGGAGAGTTGAACTTCTTTTTGGGACTCAAAATTAAGCAAACTCCAGTTGGAACATCAATTCATCAACATAAGTACATCAAGGAATTACTGAAGAAGTATGATATGAATGAAGCTAAGTCAAATGATACCCCCATTGGGACAACAACAAAGCTTGATAAAGATGAACCAGGTTCACCAGTCAATGACACTAAATATAGAGGTATGATTGGATCACTCCTATATCTCACTGCCAGCAGACCTGATATAGTGTTCAGTGTTGGTCTATGTGCAAGGTTTTCAGTCTTGTCCCAAGACTTATCTCTAATTGGATTTCCTTATCTTTCTTCTTCAAATTACGAGTTGAGATTTGGGGAGAGTGGATAGGACAGGGTGGTGGATGACGGATATCTCGTTCGTACACATCTTCTCTTTGTTTCCCGGGCCTCTAGTGAGTTACAGACAGAGTTCGAAAGGGTAAAATCTTTGATGACTCCATCATCTATGATTGAGTTGCGAAAACTTCTGGATAGGTATCCTACATCTGAACCGAATTCTTTCTGGTTAAAGAATCTCTTTCTAGTTGCTCTGGAACAATCACATCTAAAAGCTGTCAAGAGAATCTTGAGATATTTGAAAGGCACAATGAACCTGGTTCTCTGGTATCCAACTGGTGACTCTTTTGATCTAAAGGGATTTGCTGACGCCGATTATGCAGGACACATGGTTGATAGAAAAAGTACCTCTGGGATGGCACACTTTTTAGGACCATGTTTAATATCTTGGGCAACAAGAAAACAAAATTCAGTGGCTCTACCTACTGTAGAGGCTGAGTATGTTGCAGCTGCTTCATGTTGTACCCAACTTCTTTGGATAAAAAAGCAGCTTAAAGACTTTGGTATACAATTAGGTTGTATTCCTATTCTATGTGATAACACAAGTGCTATGAACATGGCCAAAAACCCAGTTCAACACAAGCGCATCAAACACATAGATGTTAGACATCACTTTCTTCGTGATAATGTTGAAAAAGGAAACATAGTAATGGAGTTCTGCAAAACTGAGAATCAAGTTGCTGACATTTTCACCAAGGCACTAGGAAGAGAGTCATTTCAGAAAAATAGACTTGAGTTAGGGCTTATCTTTTTAGATTGAACTCTGTCCAACCAAGTTCTAAGGAGATATAAACTAGGTTCAGTCAAGTTGGTTCTACATACTCTTTACATTTAAAATAATAATAATAATAATAATAATTTAAAAAAAATTGGGGAAAATCAATCTCATCTTCTCTCTCCCATGTCACTTCTCTAAAAAGCAGGTGCAACCATCACAGCACGCGTCTCCTCGATGTCAATGCCCCATAATTACTCAAACCCCTCGAATACAACATCAAAACCGTTCCCAATAAAGCACTCTCTCTCAACAAGCAACCAACTTTCTCTCATCTTCATTCTTCAGAAAAACAAGAAAACAAAATCCCTTCCATCACGATGGTTAATCCACTTGTTTCTTACTCTGATGACGAAAGCTCGTCTGATTGTGCATTTTCACAGGGGGAAGAGAACCCATTTGTTGATGTTGTACCCAATCTTGGGGAAGAAATCCAACTTCCACCCAAACCACCTACATCCTCATCCAAATCAGATCTGCCTCCATCTCCACCACCAAAAACTCCATCTCCACCACCAAAAGCTACATCTCCACCACCAAAAGTTACATCTCCACCACCACAAGTAACCTCTTCACCATCACCAGTTAAAGAAGCATCTTCACCTGTCGTTGCAGACTCCCCACCACCACCCATTATTGAATCTCCACCATCACCAGTCCAAGAAACCCTATTATCACCGGCCCAAGAAACCCCACTATCACCAAACCCAGAATCTCCCACAACCACTATTCCAAATAATCCCCCTCCTCCCCCATCTCACCAAACCACTCCTCAAAATCCACCACCATCTCCAATTCATGATGATATTCTTTTGAGCTCCCTTCACCCTAAAAAACAAAGGCGGCCAAGAAAGCACATTGCAGTTAAACAGGTTCGTCCACACCGGCCAGTGACAAGGAGTGCGCATGTGGTCAAACCAACTTATGATGCAACATCTGGGGTGAAGCACCGGCGATTGGGTAAGTCTCCTGTTCATTCATCAGTCTCTCCAATGAATCTTGATTCTGAAACTGATGATGTGTTTGAGGGTAAACATTCTGCTACTCCCCAATCAAAATCAAAATCTGCAAAAAGAAATGCAGATAAATTTCTCAAAGTGGGAAGGAAAAAGTACGTACAAACCAAAACAGTGCTTAGGGGTAGAACCTTTCACCCTGATATACTTTCAATGGATATAGTGAAGCAGGTTTGTGAACTACTAAGGTTTCATGGGTGGGAGGAGTTATTCCTTCAGCCTAGTTTGATTTATGAAAAGGAAGTGGTAGATTTCTATACGAACTTGGTAATCCTAGAAGGAGATGTGGTGTCATCTAGTGTAAAGGGGGTTGACATTGTGTTTGATGCAACCAAACTTGGGCAAATATTGCATATACCATCTGTGGGTATAAATGAGTACAATTGGGGTTTTGATGAATATTCTAGCCTGCCAGCCAAATTCTCTCAAGGTAGAGTCAATTCTAGGGCTCAAACTGTTTTAAAGGGAATAATGAGATCTTTGCATAAGCTTCTTTTCGAGATAGTTCATAAGGTGATACTGCCTCGAGGTCACCAACGTCACATTGCCTCCATAAGAGAAATGGGACTTATGAATGCACTTGAGTGCAAAGAATGCATTGATTGGCCCACACTGATTATCAAACATCTTGCTAGAATTGTGGATCCTAAGCTAGGTTCTCATCAGTTAGCTTTTGGAAACTTGTTGACTAGAGTGTTTGATGCATTTGAAGTACCATTGGGAGAAGGCAGGAATTTAACTCGTGCAGATATGTTCACTCAAACCATCCTTGCTGATTGTGGCATTCCCATGGAGTCGGAGCAGGTTGCAACTGCGTCTCCACGTACATCTGGTCCCGTTGCTCAGTTACTCAGGGAACTTAAAGTAGCTGAAGAAAAGAACGCCACTCTTGAGTCAGAAAACCAGAAGTTACGTGTTGAGCTTGATTCTTCAAATGCTGAAATACACAGGTTGAAGGATCAGATGGTGCAGCAGCAACTTGCTAACAACGCAAGAGTTGACAGAGTTTTGGATATGCTGGCTTCTGCTTCAACTAAGCCTGGTCAACCTCCACATTGAAAAAGCATGTTGTTTGAACCTGGTTCTCTTAGTTGGTTTCACTCTGTATTGTTGCTCTTTGTTTTGTTGCCAGAACATTTTATATTGCTCAACTGGCTGGGCTTATTTTGTTGTTATGGATGTTGATTGGATTTGTTTAGCCGCTAATGGATTCTTTTTGATTCGTCAAAAGGGGGAAGAGTATTTGCGCATGCATCACATGTTACACGTTTGTCTTCATCAAAAAGGGGGAATATGATAGAATATGATAGAATCGATAATTCATGTTTTGATGATAGACAAGAAGTGCAAATAACAGTAGCAAATGTACGCAGCAAAAGAAGTCAAGCTAGAGTCCAAGATCAAGTAAAATGGAGTTATTTGTCAAATCCAAAATCAATATATTAAAGGTACAAGTTGATACAAATAAGGAAAACCTTAAATATATTATTAAGGAAGGAAGTTCTATAGAATAAGGATTGTACTTTAAAAAGGAATCCTTGTGTAACAATAACTTCCTTACCTTATCTGATAAGGATTGTACAAGGCAAAAGAAACTCTACAAGAAGAGCACGAGGCAGAGGAAGAAATTCACGACTTCACATAGAGAGAAAAGGGAGAATTATTCATCGAACTGAAGTCTTCTAGATTGATAGGTTTACTACGTTTAAAACATTCTTGAGTGAGAAGGTTTTTGACGTGTAGAACTATTTTCTTGTTTTGTTCTTGATTGTAATTTACAGTTTATCGTACAAAGGGTGGGTTTGGATCTTTGTAGGGTTGAGTGTTAGTAAGAGTTGTAACAAAAGGTGGGTTTGGCCTTTTGGAGAGATCGATTGGAGTCAATCAAGGTGGTAGTAGAGGTAAGGCTTTTGATTATTGAGTTTTAATCACAAAATCTTATAGTTGAATCAATAAAACGAGGTTTTTCCTTCCTTGAGCGAGGAAGGTTTTTAATTCAATAAGTGTTTGTGTCTTTACCTAAAAGCAACTTACAAGAACCTGGTTCTGGTTCTGGGGTAAGGTTTCTTCAAATACATTATATTCTACAAAAACATGGAAAATATGAAGAGAAGTTGGACGTGTGTGACTTCAGAGTTATTTTGTTTAAAATTATTACACGGAGATCGGTAAAAATAAAAAATGAATCGTACTTCTACAAAATCAGGTTCCATAAACACACTTATCATCTACCTATTTATCATTACCTTTCTATAGCCCTGTGAAAACGAATAAACACAGAAAGTGTACATAGAAAATGAGAAAACTTCAGATGGTGCTGTGAACTTTTGAATACTCCAATAAGGTGCACATCCAAAAAAACAACAGAGGCTAAAATTTACAGGTCATCCATTTCTTCTAGATGCAAAAGCTGTAAAGTTATCTATCAAAACTTAAATAAGAAGAAGTTATGTAGTTATTGGTGCTTATTCATGATTCTGAGGTATTAATATGCAGTAATCAAAGGTAGAGAACATGTCATGAAGGAGCTTCCTGTGTCTTTGCCAGACTCAGCAGAAAAGTGACTGCTCATGGAGAGACATGCCTTCATTTAGTTGTCAAGAATCATCAGTTTTAAGCATTCAATTTATTACTTGACAAGCTAAAGATTTTAATATGTATGATCTTTTAAACAACAATGATATACAAGGAAACACTGTTTTGCATCTTGCTGTCTCTACAAAGCAGTATGAGGCAAGTGTCTTTCAACAAGAAACTTGTTGGTTGTTCCAGTTCAAGATCTATCAAATGAACAATCCGAGAGTGAACAAACAAGGGACCAGCCTCGATCTAGTGTTATGAAGCTTCACGATTTCTTGAATTATAATAAAACCAAAGATTGTCCACGAAAAGTAAGAGACACTATTCTTGTGATAACCATTCTAATTGCAACAACTTATCAAGAAGGGTTCAACCCACCAGGAAGCGTATGGCAGGACACTTACTAGCCTAACAAAAATAACAACAGTAATATTCATGATGGCATGACACTTACTAGCCTGACCAAAACAACACCAAAATTGCACCAAAAAAGCCTAAACAACAATATTCAAATTACACCAAAATAGTAGCAGTAGCTTCTCTCTAAAACAGAACTATAATTGCACAAATAAAACGACACTAGAATCACGTCAAAACAACACTAAAATTACATCGGAAAGTCTCAGAACATCATTAGAATTATATCAAACAACAGCAATAGATACACTTTAAAACAGGAATAAAATTGCACCACAAACAAAAGTAGGAAAGCACCAAAACACCTCTGAGTTTTAGATTTACATAGACGTCTCGGGAACGCTCACCAACAAATGATTTCCCATCATGTCCTTGTGTATGAACATGCAGGTGTAATTCATTTGGCATAGGATCTCGACTTTTTTTTTCAGTAGCCTATACAAAAACTTCATCGAAAGAAGAGTCCGCTTTTGTTGACCATCTTAGTCAGAGTACCAAAATCAATTAGAAATAGTTTTTAAGCACTAGATAATGCTTCATTCTTTTAGTTTTTTTTAAACTAATGTATAGAATGCAGCTGTGACAAAAATACATACAAAATAAAATGTAGAAACTTTTGTATTATGCATATACGATGAATTCGACTTTCAAATCTAACTATGATCCTTGGTTATTAATCTCTATACAATTTCAATATGCAACATTATAGTAAATCATCAGAACGATACATCCATACAACTCTAATAAAAAAATAAATTCTTGTCAAGTTTTTTCATTAACATAATCTATCAAATTGTGGACATTCACAACATAAGTTACATTACGAGCAAACATTTGCTTAAGATGAGCTTGAGTCAACATTTTGGATAAAAAAGTCACCCTTGTCAAAACGATCATTTACTGCTAGACGTATGTTTCCTTCTAAATGTACTACTCTCTATGACGATTAAGAGTAATCAGTCAATGATACAATATTAAGCAATAAATCTAATTTTTGTTTTATTTTCTGAATAAACAGACACAAAAGATAACTTCAGCAAGCATCAACATAAGATAATTACTCAATATCATCAATCAGAGAAATACTTGAAAGTTCAAAAGATTTAAGGCAGCTCTCAACAGGTACGTCGTACTAAAACTATTCTCCTTTCTTTGTGTTGCTCAGTGTGTAAATATTTACTGATTACTCTCATTTAAGGGAAAATATAATTAATATAATTTTCTTCTCTTATAAACCGCATGGCATTTTAGGGAAAACATAGTTTCAAGAGAAACCTATTTTCAGAACAGTTAAATTTCTATTAAAAAAACCTATTTTGAGAAAATCTGAATTCTACTTGAAGCAATCAAGCTAAATTAAATGGAAAGAGTTAAGAGTTAAAATATCATATTTTCATACACCCAAACCACCAAAATCTCTATTTTCATAAGACGAGTTAAACTAGAAAACAATGATTGTTTTCAAGTGAAGCCATTGATACCCAAATCCAGCGAATCTAACATCCATATGCAGAAACGAGTTGTGGTTCTTATTTTGCAAAAAGAAAAGTCTAAACTACCCATTTTGAGAATACCACAACCCTATTGAGATGGAGAGCTAAACGAAATTGAAATTGAGATGGGAGATTGAACTTACAATTGTGACTTGGAAAACATAAATGGAGCTTGCAACAAGACTTGGAAAGTTTTCAATGGAGCTTGGAGCGAGACAAGGAAAACTTCAATGGAGATGGACTTTGAGAGAGGCTTCTTTAGAGCGGGAGGTTGAAAATGTTAAAATAAATCTGTGCCCTAGAATATATGTCTTTTAAAAATTTTACTACGGATTTTAACATTCGTCGCTTTCAAATTAATGTATTTATTTAGAAAAAAAATATAATGACGGATATTTTCTTCACTAAGCAATATAAATTTTATAAAAATATATCAAAAAATCTAGCAACATTTTTTCGTCACAAATTTCACCGCTCGATATTTATTGATTTTGTCACGTGTACTTTGTTGCTAAATCCGTAGAAAATATTAGGCACCGAAATTTCGCGCTAACATTTAGTGACACAATAAATATTTCATTGCGAATCCGTCGCTATATTATTACTCAAAAAATTATTTGTCAATTTTGTGACAAAATGGTAATTCTGTTGCAAATCCATTGTTATATAGTGATGGAATAGCGTTCGTCGCTAATATCCGTCGCTAAACGTTGCTTTTTTAGTAGTGTTTGTAGATAAAATGCAAATATTCATTAATTATAATATTATATTCAACATTATTATTATATCTTTATGAGGAATATATATATATATATATATATATATATATATATATATATATATATATATATATATATATATACACACACACACACGAAGAGTCGTCTTTCACTTTTTACGAAGTTTGAACTTATATTGCTTCAACAAAGGGAGAAGTGTAAGAGTTTTTCTTTCACTTTTTTTGAAGTTTGGATCTTTATTGATTTAATAAAGGAAAAAGACTAAGAGTTGTAATAGAAGATGAATGGTCACCATATATGGATTTATAAAAAGTAATATTGCATTTTTGTTCAAGACCATCTTGTCATTACAGTAAGTTCCTTTTTCAAGTTTTTTTCTTTGATTAATTTATGTTTCAACTTTTAGTAATTGTTACTACTAATTATTTACATGGGTTTGGGCTGATTTTTAGATTGTAATATCAATTTTATAGGTGTATAACAAATAATAAGGCCAAAAACAATGAGATTGATAAATATACTGGTAGAAAAAGTCAAATTTAGTCTACTTATGGACATTAATACATATTATTTTGTAAAATTATATTATTTATGTGCATATATTTTTAATTAATCTAATATCATCCATCATCACTTGAGATTATGTTCCAATAAGTTTGAATGATACATTTGATTAAATGATAAGTCATTATCCAAAAAAACATAGATCAATTACCACTTGACATTCAATTTTTCTCCTTTCTTTTGAGATCACAAACATTCTAAATTAATTGAAATAGCTGTTATAAATAATTTATATGTGTTTCTGATTTTCAATTTTAGATATTGAGACTCTAATTTAACTTTGCATATATATGACATAGAAGTTGTGTTATTTTTTCCCATCATTTTTCTATATTAAATGGCCACATTTCAATAATTCGCACCTCTTCAGTTTCGAAATCTATATTTTTAATAGGGAAAATGCACGAGTACCCCCTCAACCTATGCTCGAAATCCCAGAGACACACTTATACTATACTAATAATAAAGTAAGAAAAAAAAAAGATTAAGGAAATGAAAATATTATAAGAACTATGAAAAATAACCATGACCAAACTATTGTAATTTCTTGTTCATGCTACAAAGTAGAATAGACACACTATGTCATGTGATGGTAATTTGATATATTGACCAAACTAAGTCATTATTTAAAGCAATTTATCAAAATAGTACATTTTTAAATTTTTTTACAAAACTAGTAAACGTATTCCAAAGTAAAGTTTTAGGGTATATATTATTTTTTAACAATTCAGATGTGTGCTGACGGCGTTAAGTTGAGAAACATTATTTTAAGTAATGTTTTAAGCTGAAAAAGTTACTCACAGTAACGTTTTATATTGAAAACGTTTCTATGAGTAACGAATTTTTATACGCTACTTCAAGTCACGTTTTTCTCCTAAAACGTTACTCACAATAATGTTTCTTAACAATCCAATCCTGCCACTTTAGATTTAAATTCTGTAAAATAGCTATATAACGTTATATGAGTAACGTTTTATCTTTATAATGTGATTGTATGTTTGGAGCGGACACATCTAATCTAATCTAATCATAGATTATTAACAGTAAAAAGGTTAAAAATGTGAAAATTGAATTACCATTTTATCCTTTTAGTAAATTAAAATATTATAAAATATTTAGTATTCAATTAATTAAAATACTAAGCAAAAATCATATCAGATATAAATACAATATAATAAATGTGCATCTTCGAATAAGTTATAAGAGTTTGTTTGGAAATTAATAAAGAAGTTATATTCTAATTTTTCAACTTTCATAAAACTTTTGAGCTTCTTACAATAATTTATCAACATAAGAAGCTCAAAAGTTTTATCCGCATTTTGATCAATGTAGAAAGCTCAAAAGTTAATGAAGGTTGAAAAATTAGAATGAGTTCCGTCACAAGTTTAGCGACGTCTTAGTGACGAATAACTTCCGTCGCCATATGTTAGCAACGGAAAGATTCGTCATTATAGTTATATAATTTTGTTGCTAATTTCTATAATTTTGTTGCTAATTCCATAATTCTATGACGAAAAATGATGTTTCGTCTCAATTTTAGCGATGAAAAGATTCGTCATTATATTCATATAGTTTTGTTGCTTATTTCATAATTCATTTCGTTATTTTGGATAAATTTGCAACAAAATTTCCGTCGCAACATATTTTGTAACAACATATTAGGACTTTAATAATTCGTCGTTGATCCGTCGCCAACATTCTTTTTACAGCAACGACCAAATAGTTGCTAAAATTATTCTTTTGCGCTGCTGAAATATATTAAATTAAAATTACTAAATACTCCAAAATTATCAAACATACATATTATATAATACTCATAGACGATTCATAATATATAAATAGAAAACTCCAAAAGAACATATTTCTGGTTTAAAATATCCAAAGAAAACTATCAAGTACTCTTAAATGAACTCACGTTCATCAAAATATTACTAAGCGCAATTTCTAGTTTCCAAAAAGAATGACAAATTAAAAACTGAAGTTGCGGAGGTATCAACTTGAAATAGAGGTATCGGCCTCGTCCACATTACTAGTAGAAGGCATAAGCGCCGCAAACAATGGATGGAGTAATCGATGCTTTCACCTGCTCAACAATAATAGGAACAAGATGACTAGTTAGTGCAGACATCATTTTCTTTACGAAGTCTTCGATATTTTTTGTCGATATTGATTGAGTAAATGGATGTGGTAATGATGATGACCCACAAAATTTCTGCCCATAGTAATTTTTTGCTTCAGATCCAAGACCGTATATTCTTCTTTTCTTTTCTCCTCCTGCAGCTTGGTAATATGCTTCATATTGATCAATATCAGTTTCAGACAATGTTTTTTCCTTTGATATTTCTTCATATTTTTCCTATAATAAGTAGAGAAAATGAGAAAGCATTAATGGTATGGAACAAACCAAATTTTGAAGGAAAATGAAGAAAATACACAAAGTTGTGCTTAGTACAGTGTAGAGAGTGGCAGAAACACTAAGAATAAAGATGTCCCTTTCAGTTAAGTTTGATACTATTCCATATGATTCTTTAAAATATATCAGCTGCTCTTTACAAACATAAAGTAGTATATGTGAGTGCAGGATGAGGCATCCCATTGAAACTGAGCAAACTGATAGAAATAAAATACTTCACATGTTGACTTCTCTACTTCTACGAGGAAAATGGAATTCATAGATGTGTACACCATTTTTCTAGAATTTGGCATACCCTCTAAGAGAACTTATCAATACCATCAAATCAAATAATGTACTTGACGAAAGAAGCACCTCTATTTGGTGTACCAATTATTGTGTCTGTGGTAATAAACAGTGGGTAGCCAAGTAATTGCTAACAACATCCACCCCAAGAGAAGATCATGTCAAGATGAGCTATCTCTTATTACAATGGGTGTCAAGTAGAAATGCAATAGTTTTAAGCATGATCTTGTATTCTTAGCAACATATAATTATATCCACACAAGTAAAAGTAGTTCCCCAGAGTATATGCATTATGAAACAATGGGATTTGGACTCTTTGCTACACCCACATGGTCCATAGTTATATTCTAATTGGGACTTGTACCACACAGACAATGACAACTAACTATTCAAGGAAATCCCACTCCCTATCACCCCACCCCAACAAGTGCTAGTTCATCAGTGAATGACTTCTGGAAGCTAGAGCCACAGTAAAACAACACTAGAATCACATTAAAACACTAAAACTGCACCAGAAAAACCTCAAAATAGTGGCAGTAGTTTCTCTCTAAAATGATACTAGAATCGCACCGAAAAGTCTCAAAACATCATTAGAACTATACCAAACAACAGCAACAAATACACTTTGAAACAGGAAAAAAATGCACCATAAGCTGCAGTAGGAAAGAATCGAAACACCGCCAAGTTTTAGATTTACATGGAATCTCGAGAACGCTCACCAACAAATGTTTTTCCATGATGTCCATGTGTATGAACATTTATATGTAATTCACTTGACGTGGGATCTCGGCCTTTTTTAATAGCATATACAAAAGAAATCACGTTATATATATCATATAAGAAGATGTTAGTTATAGAGTTTGTAGACTGTGTGTATATATATATATATATATATATATATACTCACAAGTTTCTTGAGATGTTCTCCTAGAAATATAGCCACTAGTGTGAGTCCCAACAGATGTTACACGACCACCACGACGATTTTGCAAATTAATTTCTGATTTCCTAATATACTCTGCACTTCCCCAAAGATCCATCCATCTTTCCCAAACATCTTCTGGTACATAACCTGGCCTAACTCCTCCTTTTTTTATTTTAGAAATGAAATTCCTATAGTTCAATGTTGCCTTAACCATCCAGTGTGTTTTGACTTCGTTTTCACTAATGGAAACATCCCAGCAGAATTTTTTCTGAAATAAGTTTTGAAAGTAGTACATTAATTTCCTATCTATATATGTGAATGCACTTGCAAAAATCACTTACGATGAAAACATATACCTTAAATTCTCCAAAATAACCATTTCTTACATCATTTGAACACCTTTCCAATTGATTTCATTGGGATCAACCTCACTTTTGAAAGATTTGAATATGAAACTAGAGCATATTTGAGAAGGTTCCAGTCTGTATATATTAGAAGAGGTTATTAGGAGGGTTATCATAAATCAAAATTCAAAGACAGCAAGTTTCATCAACACAACAAGTAGAACAAAATTTAAAGAATGGAGTAACCCTGCAGAAGTTAGAAAGACAAGGGTCCTTGGATGGCTACTGTTGGATTCACCTTCAGCAACTATATTTGTATGACCTGTTGGAACATTGCTACGGGTAGGAAGACCTTGATGAGACGACTCATGTTCAGTATTGCCAAAAGATTGCCAACTTGAACCTTAGGGAAAGTTAGGACCAGATGCATCTAAAATTATTTGAGGGTATGGATTATCATATTCTAATTCAGGTGTAGCACCACCATTCAAATCTTGATCACAAGAAATCTCACCAATCATACTTTTTTCTCCTTGATGTTTCCAGATAAAATAGTTAGCAACAAATCCAGATTTATAAAGGTGACGCTTAATCTTTTCAACATTCATGAACCTAAAGTTGTGACATTTCTTACATGGACATCTAACTTTATTACCGCTCATGCGATTCTATTGCAAACATGCAAATTGGATAAATTTATCCACTCCAATTACAAAACTAGAATTTTTGGCCCTTGACAATCCAACCACGCTCTACATTATTCATGTTCCTAATAAAGTTTACATTTACAAGAATAAAAAATCAGTAATAAGCTCAAACTCTGGACCAAAAGGTACTCTCATTCACATTCATAGGCTTACAGACAATGAAAACAAAGAACAGAGATTCTACGACATAGCAAAGAGTAGTCACAAAAAATAGATTCAAACAAAAAGGAACAAATAAAGTTCAATACTAAGTACTAAACGATAAAAGTCAACTTTCACTTTAATATGAATCAAGAAAATCCATTAAGAACACATGTATAGCAAATTGAAGTCATTAATTCTCATCTACAAACAACAGTAATACAACAACAAACTAGCGAGGCATATCATGAATAGAAGAAGACGAGGAGAAGATTACGGAGGAAACGTTACCTATCTCCAGACAGTGACTAGACAGGTGAAAAGCTTGGAGACTTCTTGTCACTGTTATTTCGAGATATCGAGAATTTTACCAAGCAAAGTAGAAGCAAGCAAGGTTAGAGTCTAAAATAATTTGAAAAATATTCAAAATCAAAAATTAGAGCTAAGTTGAAGCAAACAACAGTAATGAAAGAAACTAAAATATTAAATACAACAGTTAAATCAATTATTTCAACACTAAAATAAAATATACAAGGAAAACATACATTTCATCGCGATCGTGATAAAAGTTTATTAATAACACATAAAACCTTTAGAAAAAAACGTACATAACAACTAGTGTTGAAGCTTCTACTAACAATTCACACATAAGAAGAGACTAAGAACAATATAAAATCTCTTCTTTTGCTAATGATTGTAGAAGCTAATTTAAGCAATTGAAACGCCTCATTTTCATCTCATATCTCACTGTGAATGCTAAATTAGATAAAGAACACACTTTTTTCTTAAAACATCATTGAGATATGTAATCATCATTAAAATCTAATTTCTAAATCATGCCATTACCTATTTATCTTTTTTGGATTCTCTTTTTCTATCAACTTTTAGCAAGTTATAGCTATAAGTTTGCTAAGCTACCTGCAATGCTTAAAGAGAACATACAATAAATAAATACAAAAATATTATAATATGTACATCAATAGCAAGTAACATTCTATTTTTGAAACACTGCTTACAAGTTTTAGGTGGTGAAGCAGAAGAAGAACTTCCATCAGAAGTGAGTTTACCGGCGATTTTTCGTTGTGTTAGAGTGAGTTCAGTAGATAATGTGTTTATCACTATGCATAGCATCATGTATTTAAGAAAACTTCCAGAAGACTAATGTTCTTCCCTAATAACCCCATCCCGGTTCCCCAGTTATTTTTCACCAAATAGAAGTCAAAACCCTCCTCTTCAACGCACTAGAAGCTCACTGAACTGAAAAAACAGAAATTATCAAAGGTAGAAGTTCACCTTTAACCTGAGGATGAAGGAGACAGGAGCAATTTCACCGTGAACCTGACACAGAAATAATTTCACCTGAGACGGGAGCAATCAAAAGGAGAGGGAGACGAGAGCAATCAATAGGAGAAGGAGACGGGAGAAATCGAATTCTTCCTCTCACTCAGTTGTTGCACTGCTCTTGGGACGGTTCACAGAGATAAAACCCTATTTTTTAGGGATTGTAACTTTTTGTTTCCTTTTTGTGCTTTCAATGAAGGATGACTTGCTAAAAATTATTGCAACGAACTTAGCGACAGATTCTGTATATAAATATAATTATTTAGATTAATTTTTAGAGATGGATATTTCTGTCACTACGTAATTTAAATTTCGTAAAAATATATTTAGATTCTAGAAACGCTTGTCTGTCACTACTTCCATCGCAATATATTATTAAATTTGTAACACTTACTTTGTTGCAAAATCTGTAGCGAAATTTAAGGCGCCGAAGTTTTCCGCTATTATTTCGCGACAAAAAACATATTACGTCGCCAATCCGTTGCTATATTTTAACTCAAAAAAATATTTGTAAATTTTGCAACTAAATGACTACTTCGTTGCTAATCCGTAGTTATATAGCGATGGAATTGATTACCTCGCTAATATCCGTCGCTAAATACTTTTTTTGTAGTGATAACTATTTTTATAGAATTTGATTCTAAAGTAGCAGGATTGGATTCTTAAGAAACGTTATTGTGAGTAACGTTTCAGGAGTAAAACATGACTCGAAGTAGCGTTTAAAAATTCGTTACTCGTAGAAACGTTTTCAACATAAAACGTTACTCACAGTAACATTTTTAGATTAAAACGTTACTCAAAGTAACGTTTCTCAACTTAACACCGTCAGCACACATCTGAATTTTTAAGAAATAAAATATACCCTAAAAAGTTATCATGGAATACGATTATACTAGCTTTATAAAAATTTTAAAAAACATACTACTTTGGTAAATGTCTTTAAATAATGGCTTAGTTTGGTCAAAGTTCTTGTAATATGTAAACCAATTATATACTTGTTACAAATAAATATCATAATTCAAAAACTTTGGTACAAATTGAAGGTAACCCCATGCTTTTAGGATGACACTTAACCATTTCCATTCCCTATAAATTTCCCTTTTCCTTTTGTGACGAAAAGATGAAACCGAAAATCTAACAATAAAGAACACCAAGTTTAACATGGAAAAACCTTTCAAACCAAAAGTAACCACCACAGGATCAACAAGATTTGAATTACTTCACTATACCAATAAGAGGGTTATAAATATTCTTCTAATGGCTACACAACAAGTGCCAAAAGAGAATAAACAATAGCTACACCAACAAAAGATAAATAGAAAGAAACACCACTTAACCCAGCTTCTGTTTGGGACCTAAAATAGGATCTTACAGACCTCCAAATTCGATCTTCACCGTTTAAATTGACCTATAAGATGTCAGGAACACTCAGTCTAATTTTCAGCCCGATCCAACGGTTAGTTAATTGGAAAACACGATTTGAATGTTACTGATCGGAGAAAGAGACTGCAGCAAAAGAATTTTTTTCCTTCTCTCTTTTCTCTTGTTGAAAGCTCTCTCAAAAAACCTCTCTTATGTTCTAATGTCTTTCAAAGACAATATCAATGAGCAATTAATTATTCTCTCAAGACCATCCTATATTTATAGAGTTTTGCTTTTCCTTACAAAGCAAAAACCAACTACAAATAGGATTACAATTACAATCTTTTTCCTAATAGAATTGGAAATCAAATAAAGAGAATAATTCCAATCCTTTTTCAAGTAGGATTAGGCCATGGGCCTTCGGCTGAAGCATGAAAAATAGCCCAACAAACTCCCCCTCCATCCATGGGGCCAAATGGACTTTAAGTGAAGTAACTTTTGACAGGCTTCCTGCCTGCCACACTTCTACAAAACTCATAATTGTCTACTATGAGTTCTTTCCACTTATATTCATGAGTATCTAACATGACTTTATCATAACCTTTAGGTTCTACCATGTCAGTCAAGAGGATATATTCATTAGGAGAATAACGTGTTGAGCTTCGCTTTTCTCTAGTAGATCTTCTACAAGAGGTTTCTGGATAATTCGAAGTTGTTATCCCACCGTGAGTTGGTTGATTATCAACCATAACATCATAAGTAGGAACATTTATATATTCTACACTCTGATCATTATCTGGATCATTACGTTGGGTTCCCTCATGTGCAGAAGATGTATCAATAATAGGAATTTGATCAACATCAACTAAGCTCTCATCAATATGAGAATCTAGTTTCTTAGTCTTGTCAATATTTTCAATGGATTGATCTTCAAAGAACACAACATCAAGACTTCTAATGAGTTTCTTATCAATTGGATTATAAAAGAGATATAAAAACTCATCTTGACCATAACCAATGAAGATGCATTGCTTAGTTTTAAGTTTTAACATCCAATTTCGACCTCTCATCTTTTGGAACATGCACACAAGCTTTACACCCAAACACTTTCAAGTGATCATAAGAAACATCCTTATCAAACCAAACTATGTTCGAAACATCACCATCCAAGCAACAACAGGAGACAAATTGATTACATAAGCAACAGTGTTAAGTGCTTCAGCCCAAAAAGAATTTGGAAGTTTAGCCTCTGAAAGCACACATCTAACTCTCTCAACTTAAGTTCTGTTCGTCCTCTCTGCATAACCATTTAATTGAGGAGTCTTTGGAGGAGTCTTCTGATGACGAATTCCTTGCGATTCGCAGTAGTTATCAAAGGGACCAATATACTCACCACCAATAAGGCTTGAAACTGTTTAAACACATCAAGCACTTTATCTTTGGATTCTAAAGGATATACCCAAATCTTGCGAGAATGATCATCAATTAAAGTAGCAAAGTAAAGCACCACCTTTTGACATCACTTTGAAGGGACCACACAAATCTTAGTGTACTAGCTCCAATAGCTCAGACTTTCTTGAAGGAGGATGATTGTGCAAAGAAACTCTTTTATGTTTCCCTGCTAAGCAATGAACACATATTTTCACCTTTGTTTGTTTCATACCAGTAAGCAAATTCTTCTTAGCCAAACAGGTGATCCCTCTCTCTCTCATATGACTAAGCCTCTTGTGCCACAGTTCTGATAAAGACTCACTCTCCACCAAATTTATAGAGTCACCAAGAATCGATTCTTGTGTCACGTATAAATTTGAATGTTTTCTTCCTCGAGCTAAAATTAGTGAGCCTTTAGTGAGATTCCATTGGCCATTGCACAAGTCATTATGATAGCCATCATCATCTAGTTGTCCTACAGAGATCAAATTTAAGGGAATTTCTGGAGCATGCTTGACATTCTAAAGGACCAAGTTGAACCGGTATTGGTCTTCAAACAAACAGTGCCAACACCAAACACCTTAACCTTACCAGCATCCATCATTAACCCATCAGAGTTAACAGAAGTATAAGATGAAAAGAAATCTTTTCTTGGTGTGACA
This sequence comes from Solanum chmielewskii, assembly GCA_027704785.1. Classification (NCBI taxonomy): domain Eukaryota; kingdom Viridiplantae; phylum Streptophyta; class Magnoliopsida; order Solanales; family Solanaceae; genus Solanum; species Solanum chmielewskii. Next base: position 5,221,885 of record JAKWIX010000318.1, on the reverse strand, counting down.
TGAGATGTGGGTCCAGAATCTACTATCCAACTTGTATCTTGAGATACAAAATAGATGAAGTCTTTATCACAAGCGAAGAGAAGGTCATCTTGGACAACAACAACAACATTATTTTCATTGTTTTCTTTCTTCTTCCCTTGTTTAAGATATTGCTTCAATTGATTACAAAATCTTTTAATATGTTTTGTTTAAACAATGATAACATATAATATTTGGATTCTTGAATTTTGACTTGCTTCTGCTTTTACCTCTACTCCTAGGATCTCTTGTCTTATGTCTCCCTCGATCTTCTACATATAGAACATCTGAATGTGAGGATGTTTCTTGAGATTTTATTTAAACTTCTTCATTCAACACACCACTCTTTGCATATTCCATAGTCACCTTTCCACTAGTGGAAGAATTTGTTAAAGAAACACGAAGAGTTTCCCAAGAATCCGGTAGAGTATTAAGAAGCCAAAGTCCTTGTATTTCATCATCAAAATTAACACCTCTTCCTTATAGCTAATCAAGAATACCCTGAAAATCATTTATATGATCAAGAATAGGATTTCCCACCTTGTATTTAAAGGTCGTCAATTGCTTTAACAAGAACAACTTATTATTGCCAGTTTTTGAAGCGTAAAACGTCTCCAACTTTTCCCACAATGTTCTAGCATGTGTCTCATTCACAATATGGTTGCGAACATTATCTTCGACCCATTGTCTTATATATACACATACTTGTTGGTGCTCAAATCCCCAATTTTCATCGGTCACATTCTCGGGTTTATGAGTAGAAAAAACCGAAAGATGCAATTCACGAACAATAGATCTTTCATCTTGCTTTTTCATATGTTATAGTTTCTTCCGTTTAGACATATCATCTTGCTCATATTCTCCTCCATATAGATAACCTTAGCTCTGATACTAGTTGTTATGACGAAAAGATGAAACCAAAAATCTAACAATAAAGAACACCAAGTTTAACGTGGAAAAACCCTTCAAATCGAAGGTAACCACCACGGGATCGACAAGATTCGAATTGCTTCACTATAACAATAAGAGGGTTACAAATATTTTTCTAATGGCTACACAACCAGTGCCAAAAGAGAATGAACAATAGCTACACCAACAAAACATAAATAGAAAGAAATACCATCCAAACCCAGCTTCTGTTCGGGACCTAAAACAGGATCTTTCTTACCTCCAAATAAGATCTCCACCATTCAAATCAACGACCAAGATGTCAGGAACACTCAGTCCAAATTTCAGCCTGATCCAATGGTTATTTAATCGGGAAACATGATTTGAACGTTGCTGTTTGGAGAAAAAGACTACAGCAAAAGAACTATTTTCCTTCTCTCTTTTCTCTAGTTGAAAGTTCTCTTAAAAAACCTCTCTTATGTTCTAATTTCTTTTAAATACAATATCAATGATCAATTAATTATTCTCTCAAGACCATCCTCTATTTATAGAGTTGTGTTTTTCCTTACAAAGTCAAAACCAACTACAAATAGGATTACACCCGTTGTTCATCTTGACGGGTGCCAAAACCTTTTCCTAAAAGGAAAACCTATTTATGGTAAGAAATTTATGGCAAATAAAACCCAACATTCCCGTCCATTTTTCCTATTTTTCTTTTGTTTCTATGGTTGAAGAATTTCAGAAAAGGGAAGTCCTTTTTCTTCAAAAGCATGAACTGGAATTTAAAAATCCAGCTAATAAGAAAGAAAAACAAGATGAATATGAGATTCAAATTCATCGTTATAACAACAAGGTATCTATGATACGAAATGGTATCATGAAGCAGGACACAAATTTCATACCAATGAACAAAACCTCATTGTTCAATTAAAAAAATACAGCTTTTTTCAAAGACGAGTTCATAGATAATAATGATGAAATGATGTCACCCATATGATAATTAAATGGAGAATTGTCAGCGGAATGTTCACATTTTAAATTTGTTTTGGCTATGGAGAGGGGCTCAAGAGAAGAAATTTGAGTCAGGATTCAATTCTAAGAATGACTGATTTATCGAAATATGACTCCCAAAGTTTTTTTTTTTTGCATTAGAAGCAAATTAAATAGTTAGGGAAAAAAGTAGATAGAAAAGAGAAATATCCTTTTTTTTCATTGTAAATTTAATACCGTTAAAATATAAATTCAATTTCTCGTAATATAAAGTTGAAATTTTTTCATGATGATTTAGTTTATTTGATTCTAAATTTGTTTTTACATGTCTGGTGTAAGACAATTCAGGTTGTTATGTGTGAGTATGACTTGTTTCTCATCTTGTGTTCCGATGTACTTAGAACAAATATTTTGGAGAACTTTGTAAGAGACAACAAAGTTTAAAGAATATTTTTAAACTAGAAAACTAAAGTAGTACAAAAAATAGAATCAGAAACAAATTACAAATAATATACAAAATATTTTCTCAAACAAGAAAATCGATCCCGCTGAATGCACAGTGTCTCCTTAAGGAAATTATTCTCCTCAAGTACTCGAGGTTAATAGAATATATCGTGTTGATTTGTTGAGTGATTTGTTGTGTGTGAGTATTTCTAAGATACTTAGAACAAAAACTTTGGAGAACTTGATAAGAAACAACAAATGTTTAAAGAGTATTTACAAAACTAAAAAATTAAAGCAGTAAAAAAAATATAATCAGAAACAAATTAGAAATAATATACAAAATATTTTTCTCAAATAAGAAAATCGAGTCCGTTGAATGCACAATGTCTCTTTAAGAAAATTATTCTCCTCAAGTACCCGAGGTTAATAGAATCTATCCTCCCATTATAGAATGATCTTACTCACCAATGTATCAGTACTAATATCAACGGTATCAGTGAATCACTTGATGGCAGTAAAGTACACTTATAATACTAGATTTAGTTGTAGAAGAAGTCTAGAAAATTGGTTATTTCGTTGTTAATATGAGAGAAAATTCTCTATTTATAAACAACAAAGTATAGTGCAAACATTTGATTATTGTGCTTTACCGAAAAGGTCACTACCCTTTGGAAAAATCAAAATCCTTCGACAAGGTCACAACCTTTCATAAATGTCACAACTCTTTATAAGAACCACAACTCCTCATAAAGTGACAACTTTTTATATAAGTCACAACTCTTCATAAAAGTCACAATAGTTTTATTGGTTTGGTTTTTGTCTTAACGTATTTAAAAACAAAAAATCGATAAATCGAACTGATAATACATAAGATCGAACTGAACCAACCGATGCACACCCTAATTACTCGTAGATGATAAGCCGTTGATCCCTTCCTTGCAGCATCCTACTAGCTTAGAAAGATGACTTTTGGGAGGTACAAAAAATATCTTAGATATTTAGAAGAACTTTCTAAAATTTAATAAAGTAAATATCTTTGATATTTATACTTAAGAAAAATCTAGATGTTCTTGATAATTAGATATTTATAGTAAAGTATAGATCTTAAAATCTAGATGTTCTAGATAATTAGATATTTATAGTAAAGTATAGAATAATCTAGATTTTTGTTAGATAGTTACAAGATAAGATCATCTAGATTTTTCTTGTAGATCTTTCTAGAATAATTTCTAGAAGCATCCCTATACTAGTATAAATAGGGGTGGTCATGGTCATTTGTAATCAATCCAAACCAAATTATCTTCTTCTAGAACAAAGTTTTTCAATCCAAAATACTCTTTCTCCCTTCTAGCTTCCTCAACTCGGTTGAATCTTCCGATCTTAGATAACGATCTTGGACTAGCAGAAGGTCTCCCGAATTATACTTTTCTTATGTTATTCTCTACAGTCACATGCATAAATATTTGTTGTAATAAACTTTCAAAGTCTAGATAATAAAGACAAAAACTAGGCATACAATCCACTCCCTATGATGACCCTGAATTCCATGTGTATTCAGAGCTTTAACAAGTTCAGTGTCAGATTTAACTGGCAAACTTCCACTCTCACTTATCCAACCCACTCCAAGAATATCTGTAGGTCTGCAGTTCTCTATCGCCAATCCCAGCTAATTGAAAGCTAGCAATGCTTAGAACCTGTGAAGCTATTTTTAATTCCCTTCTTTATTGAAGATAACTTCACAGGTTTGGAAACACTGTTTTCAATGAGCTGAGGTTAGCGTTATGGAACGTCATACCTGAAGGTACTCTTGGAGTGGCCAGGAGGCTTTGGTTCCATTTACAAGGAATGAATAAATGAGAGTGGAATTTCGCTTGTGAAACCCAATACTGGCTTGCTGTTGTAGTAAAAACTCTGAATGCATATGGACTTCAGGGTCATAGGGAGTGGCTTGTATGCTACTTTCTAGTTTTTGTCTTTATTATCTGAACTTTGAAAGTTTAGTATTTAGTGTTTTTACGGATTTCCATTTACAAGATTGTGGCAAGCTAAATTAAACTTCATTCTCAATCTCCACCATCAGATATTGCAAGGAAGGAGATGAGAGGCTAATCACCTATGAGTTTATGACTCACGAAAGACTATGTTTCTAGTGTCTATTAATTTCTGTTTTTAGTTTTCCTTTATGTTGTAGAAAATATATGATAGTTGTAGTTTGAATAATTGCTCCAAAGGATGTAATTGAGGATAGTTCATCCAGTAGTTTGAGATAATGGTGTAAAATTGCACTTATAATCCGATCCGTAACTTAGAAAATCTAGTATCCAACACGCCCGACCCTGCAGCAACATCTACTGAAACTTTTTTGCTATTGCCTTTTCAAATTTTCCTAATTTGTATATATAACTCCAAGGTCGGTTTGGTTTACCGACCAAGCTTTTTTCGAATTAAGAGTTGAGGTTGGTTCTCAAGGATGATTCCAAAAAACTTGTAATGCTAAACCGAGGAGAACAAAAACAATCCATATCTGTAAAATAAATGTAACCTTTCAAAGCAGATATTTATGAGATCTCAAAAGTGTGATGCTATGTTTCAACTTTCTGGCCATTGGTTCACTGGGCGTTTCATTTTAAATTACAACAGGAGTATCGTTTTAAATTCAGATGCATATACGGAACTCTATTTCAAGTCCACTAATTTTCAACCTGTGTTTCATAAACCAGCTCAACGGTTAGAGGAGATTAGTTAATTTTTCAAAATTCTTCATATTCTGAACTCTGATCTCTTCTGTTTTATTGTTAATATAGAAATGTTTCTTCATTTAATTTTTGTTTTGCAAGCCCCATGATTTGTAATTCCCTCCAACTCTTTCTTGTGACGTCATTACAGAAACAACTGAGAACACTTTGAGCTTAAATACAAGATAAATACGATCTCCCCATCACTAGGAGTGGCGGATGATATAAATATAGGTTTTTTATCATTCCATATCGAGGGAAAGCGAATGATATGTCTCTCCCATTGTTTTCTTGGAGTCTGCTCTAAAATCCACATGTCCATGTATCCACTTTGCCTTACATAAATATAATCTATGACTGCTAATTTATCCTTCACCTCTATCAGCTCGTGATAGTACGACTGTGAGTGTGACAAAAATGCTTTTCACAATGCAATAATTTCATAATTTCCAGATTTAACATCAAATGAAACAATAGAAGATTTGTAACCGTTTATAAAAGGTTCATAGATGAACTGATAAATAATTCCACTAATGCAAACACCCGGGCTACTAGATGGAGCACAAGAGAAAAACGTGTTGAGACTCTCTGCATGATTTGTCAACGCCTAAAGTAAAAATCCAGTATTTTATGTATTCTTCTTGAGCATGATATTATGTCGAGACAACTTTATACTTGTTTTCTTTTGGCTCAAAACCTAGTGAATAGTTACACCAAGGAATATCTTTATCTGGATGGGGCAGAAATCTTATTTGTTTTGTGCAAGGATTGAAAATTAATAGAGATGATGATGTCCACCATAAAATAAACCATTAACAGATAAATTGAAACGATAAATTTGATTGTTGGATTTATTAAATCTGTCAACTTGAGGCAGAGTTTTTACCATCTTTCTTTTCCTTCGCGGTGAAAAAAAATTCTCCTCCTTTCAGAAGGTGTTAGGTTATTAGCATTTTAATATTAATTTTTTACATATTAAATTGCTTTATTTTGGAGTTATAAGAATGAACATTGGAATGGATGACTACTACATCATCCATTAGCATTGGTTATCCATCAATGTATTTCATTCTTAATACTTCCATTACTCTTTGTAACCTATGTAACATATGTAACTCCTATTGTAACCTATGTAACTCCTATTGTAGCCTATGTAACCTATGTAACTACTATTGTAACCTATAAAACTCCTAAGTCCATTATCTTCACTATTTACTACCTCCATTATCTTCCTATTTATTGCTAGGAAGACTTCTTGTTGTATAAATAGTGGTGGTCTACATTTGGTTTGAGATACACACAATTCATAAGAGAAAACAAAGAGTGAAAGAGTTAGTCTAAAAGAGAGTTTTTATTAGTTAAAGGGAGGTTGTTTTTTTTTGGAGCTTTGGACTCCACTCTTGTCCAGAGTTGTTGAGTTATACTTTATGAAGGCTGTTGTATCCTGGAGGAGACAAGTCAAAGAGGACTACTGCTGGACCGGTGAAAACATTTGCTGCAGTGGGCTTGAATCTCCTTAAAGAGAGCGAGATATCCGCGCCTCAGCCTGAAGAGATTACTTTCTTCATTTTATTTTCAATTGTAATCTTGAAATTTTATTATCTTGTAAGTTTTTTCACTAACAATTTTAAGGAGATTCAATGATGGCTACAATTGAAAAAACCGCAGATGTCAAGATGGGAGATCTTAACAAGCCATTTCGGTTCAATGGTAATCATATCAAAAGATGGAAGGGTAAAGTATTTTTCTACTTAAGTCTTCTCAATGTTTCTTATGTATTAACGGAGAAGAATCCAAATAACGAAGACATCACCACTATGAATGATGATGAAACTATTTCTCATCTAGAGAAAGTGGAAAAGTACGATGGTGATTCCTATAAGTGTCGGTATTATCTTCTTAGTTGTCTATCTGATAATTTTAATGATTATTATGATAGAACTTACTCTAGTGCAAAGAAAATTTGAAAGGCATTGCAGAGTAAGTATGATACCGAAGAGGCTGGAGCGAAAAAATATGCAGCTAGTAGGTTTTTTCGTTTCCAAATGGTGGACAACAAATCAGTGGTAGATCAAGTTCAAGACTTCATCATGATTGTTGGAGAGCTTAGGTATGAAGAGGTTAAAATTGGAGATAACCTTATTGTTTGTGGCATAGTGGATAAACTTCCACCTTCTTGGAAGGAATTTCAAAAAACTATGCGCCACAAACAAAAGGAAACCTCTCTTGAAACCTTGATAATGAAAATGCGCATGGAAGAAGAAGCAATGGGCCAAGATGCACTTTTACAAACAGAAGATAACAATATCACATCGAAGGTAAATTTAATTACTTCGAATAATGTTACTCCTGAAACTCACAAAAATACTTCTTTAAAGCCTAAGAAGAAAAAATTCAAGAAAAATAATGGTAGACCTCCCAAGAAAAATAATGGTGAAAATCACCAAGCACAAAATCAACAAGTTCAAGAAAAGGGGTCATGCTTTGTTTGTGGCAAGAGTAGGCATATTGCTCGATTTTGCAGATTCCGGAAATGTGGTCCAAACCCTCAGGCAAACGTTCCCGAAGAATCTTTTGTGGCGGCGATTACCGACATAAACATGGTTGAGAATGTTGATGGATGGTGGGCTGATTCTGGTGCAAACCGTCATGTCTGTTATAACAAAGACTGGTTTAAAAAATACACTCATTTTGAGGAGCCCAAAACCATCATGCTTGGTGATGCTCACACTACTCAAGTGCTTGGAAAGGGAGATGTTGAATTGTGTTTTACTTCTGGAAGGATATTAACATTGAAAGATGTACTTTATACTCCTTCTATGAGAAAAAATTTGATGTCTAGTTTTCTTCTTAATAAAGCAGGCTTTAAACTGATTATTGAATCTGATCAATATGTAATAGTGAAGAAAGGTATTTTCGTGGGGAAGGGGTATGCATGTGATGGGATGTTTAAGTTGAATGTTGAAATGAATAAAACTTCTACTTCTGTTTATATGCTTTCTTCTACTAATTTTTGGCATGCTCGTTTGTGTCATATTAATGATCGTTATGTTGGAATCATGAGTAGTTTAGGATTAATTCCAATGGTTAAAAAGAATTTTGAAAAGTGTGAGGCTTGTAGTAAAGCCAAGATCACTAAAAGGCCTCATTTTCAAGTTGAAAGAAAAACTGATTTGTTAGAATTAGTTCATAATGATATTTTTGAACTTGGTGGAATTCTAACTCGTGGAGGTAATAGATATTTTCTCACTTTCATTGATGATTTTTCTAAGTTAACGTATGTTTACTTGATGAAAAATAAAAGTGATGCTTTTGAAAATTTCAAAACTTATCTCAATGAGGTTGAAAATCAGTTTGGAAGAAAAATAAAAAGAATTAGAAGTGATAGAGGCTGTGAATATGAATCAAATGAGTTTAATTCTTTTGTTAAATCATTGGGAATAATTCATGAAACTACTCCTCCTTACTCTCCTTCGTCTAATGGAGTAGCAGAAAGGAAAAACAGAACTTTGGTTGAATTGACTAATGCCATGCTAATTGAGTCACATGCACCTTTAAATTTTTGGGGTGAAGCTATCTTAACTACTTGTTATGTGTTGAATCGTGTGCCTCATAAAAAGTCTAAATTGACACCTTTTGAATTGTGGAAAGGTTACAAGCCAAGTTTGGGTTATCTAAGAATTTGGGTTGTCTAGCCTTTGTGAGGCTAATGGATCCCAAGATTACAAAGTTGGGTAAGAAAGTTACTACTTGTGCTTTTCTTGGTTATGCTTCAAATAGTACAGCCTATAGATTTTTTAATCTTGAAGATAATATTGTAATAGAATCTGGTGATGCTATTTTTCATGAAAATAAATTTCCTTTTGATACTAAAAATAGTGGGGGTCAAAGGATTGAACAAAATATTTTGTCACTACCTAGTTCTTCTACTTCAACTTTGAAAAATAAAGAAGTTGTTGATTTTGAGTTAAGAAGAAGTAAAAGAACTAGAGTAGAAAAAGATTTTGGTCCTGATTTTTATGTGTTTAATATAGAAAATAACCCTCTAACTTTGAAAGAAGCATTATCTTCACATGATTCTATTTTTTGGAAAGAGGCTGTAAATGATGAAATGAAATCTCTAATTTCTAATAAAACTTGAAAGTTAGTTGATTTACCACGGGGTTGTAAAACAATTGGTCGAAAATGGGTCTTAAGGAAAAAGTTGAAATCGGATGGTTCTATTGATAAATACAAGGCTAGGCTAGTTGCAAAAGGTTTTAAACAACTAGAAGGCCTAGAATTTTTTGATACTTTTTCTCCGGTAACAAGAATTACATCCATTAGACTTTTAGTTGCTATGGCTGCAATTTTTGGTTTGCAAATACATCAAATGGATGTAAAAACTGCTTTTCTAAATGGAGACCTAAATGAAGAAATTTATATGGACCAAACCGAGTGTTTTGTTGAAGCAGGCCAAGAAAGCAAAGTATGTAAACTTACTAAATCCCTATATGGCTTGAAACAGGCACCAAAGCAATGGCATGAAAAGTTTTATTCCTGCATGATTGAAAATGGTTTTAAAACAAATGAGTGTGATAAGTGCATATATCATAAGTCTTGAAATAATTCACATGTGATCATTTGCCTATATGTTGATGATTTGTTGATATTTGGCTCTAATATGAATGTTATTGATGAAGCTAAAAATGTTCTTAGAAGCCATTTTGATATGAAAGATCTTGGTGAGGCAAATTTTATTCTTGGAATAAAAATAACAAGAACATGTGAGGAGATTTTCCTTGACCAGTCACATTATGTTGAGAAAATTTTGAAAAAATATAACTTTCATGATTGCAAGCATGTTGCTACTCCTTTTTATTCAAGTGTTCACTTATTTTCTGTTGAAAGTGAAAATGATGTAATAAATCAAAAGGAATATGCTAGTATAATCGAGAGTTTGAGATATGTGACTGATTGCACTAGGCCTGATATTGCATATGCAGTAGGAGTACTTGGCAGGTTTACAAGCAAGCCAGGTAATGAACCTTGGCATGCTATAACAAGAGTTATGAGATATTTAATTGGAACGAAAAATTATGGTTTGTTTTATAAAAAAATATCCTGCTGTACTTGAAGGCCTTTGTGATGCAGATTGGAACACTTTGTCAGGTGATTCCTGTTCTACCAATGGTTATGTCTTTACTTTAGGTGGTGGTGTTGTTTGTTGGAGATCAAAAAAGCAAACTATAATTGTTAACTCTACCATGGAGGCTGAACTAATTGCTTTAGTTTCAGCTAGTGAGGAAGCGAATTGGTTAAGAGATTTATTGTTTCAAATTCCTTATTTTGAAAAATCAATTCATTTTATTTTAATTCATTGTGATAGCACCGCTACAATTGGTAGAGTTCAAAACCGTTATTACAACGGTAAATCCAGACCTATAAGGAGGAAACACAGTAATGTAAGATCGTATTTGACAAATGGTACCATTAATGTTGATTATGTCAAATCTTGTGATAATCTTGCAGATCCTCTTACGAAGGCCTTAACAAGAGAAAAGGTATGGAGCACATCGAGGGGGATGGGATTGAAGCCTACAAACCCTTGAGTCATATATGAGGAAACCCAACCTGGGGACTGGAGATCCTATAACCAGGTTCAAAGGGAAAAACTAATCATATGATGACTTGTTGTGAAAAATGCACTATTTTTTTCCCCACCCTATGATGTGAGTGCATTGTTTCCTGTAGTTTGTGAAGGTTGAGTTTATAAAACTCTTAATGAATATCTGTAGCCCGTATGGGTGGAGTGTTAATCTTACAGGAGCGCTCTCGATAGATTTCACCTATGTGATGTGTGGAAGTAGGTCGCTTCATATGAGAATGGGGCTTATTCTCAAATGCACTCACGAAACTGGGATAGCACATGGCCATAATGTGCTGGCTGTTAAAGCTCATGTCAACACCTTGATTATTATGTGTGAGTAGTAATATTTTATTTCCCTTAAGCAGTCATAGTTCAAGTCTGAGACCACTACGACACTGGAGTAAAAGTTACTGTTTCACTAAGTGGAGGTTCAATGCAGAGCACACCTTCATTATGCATAGTAGTCTTCTTTCAACTGATATACTCTCTTATCTAAATATTAAAATGAGTGGGGGATTGTTAGGTTATTAGCATTTTAATATTAATTTTTTACATGTTAAATTGCTTTATTTTGGAGTTATAAAAAATGAACATTGGAATGGATGACTATTACATCATCCATTAGCATTGGTTATCCATCAATGTATTTCATTCTTAATACCTCCATTACTCTTTTTAACCTATGTAACATATGTACCTCCTATTGTAACCTATGTAACCTATGTAACCTATGTAACTCCTATTGTAACCTATGAAACTCCTAAGGCCATTATCTTCACTATTTACTACCTCCATTATCTTCCTATTTATTGCTAGGAAGACTTCTTGTAGTATAAATAGTGGTGGTCTTCATTTGGTTTGAGATACACACAATTCATAAGAGAAAACAAAGAGTGAAAGAGTTAGTCTAAAAGAGAGTTTTTATTAGTTGAAGGGATGTGTTTTTTTTTGTGGAGCTTTGAACTCAACTCTTGTCCAGAGTTGTTGAGTTATACTTTGTGAAGGCTGTTGTATCCTGGAGGGGACGAGTCAAAGAGGACTACTGCTGGACCGGTGAAAACATTTGCTGCTCCTTAAAGAGAGCGAGATATCCGCGCCTCAGCCTGAAGAGATTACTTTCTTCATTTTATTTTCAATTGTAATCTTGCAATTTTATTATCTTGTAAGTTTTTTCACTAACAAAAGGAATTTTTGTCCCCTTCGAACGACATCTGTGGATATCCAAAAAATCTGATTCTGATACAATCGAATTAATACAATGTGGAAACACACTTTAAACGCATTAAACACTTGACAGGAAGCCATGAGAATATTTCAAATATTATATCTCGAGGAATAGCTGATTTTTGGGGGCATAATTCATCTTCTCGTCCATTGTTGAACATTGTTGAATATATAGCGGCTAAAGTTTATTGCTTCGTTCTTTGAAAGACTCTTATTTCCTTTTGGTTTCTTTGCAGTACATTAGACTTCTAAACAGAGTTGAACTTTTAGTTGTTTTAAAACCCTGGACACAATATTATTATTTTTTAAAAGAAAAAAAAAGATTTTCTTTTTAAAAAAAAAAAATAAGACCAATATTACTGCAAAAAAAAATGGAACGTTTTCTTTTTTGGGTTTTAAATAGAAAGAGGATTTAAAAGCATATTCCGAAGTAACTTTTCCAATCGATAACCTTGAGTGAGATTATTCACTTTGAAGATTTACAACATATTTGGATTTTGGATGAATTTGGGTGAACAAAATGTTATCATAAAATAAATTGGTAAATTGGTAAATGGGTGAACAAAATGTTACCATAATGCAACAGTTTCATTTTGGAGTTGTAGAGAATTGAAGAAAGATCTCTAGAATGATATTTTAGAAAGAATAGTCTAGAAATATTCTAGAAAAAGTAGATCTAAAAAAAATGATAACTACAAATATTCTAGAAGAAGCTAGTATGTATCTCTCTAGATTCTTCCATCACCTCCTATAAATAGGGATGGTACATTTGATGATATGTAACTAAGTAACAAATTAAACCAAGAAAGTAACCAACCAAATAAGTAAGAAAGCAAGAGACGAGACAAGTCTGTGCTCAAGTATAGAGTGTTGCTGAAACAAGCAACAAGTATGATCAAGATTGTAAGGCCGAAGCGGGTCCATACGTTAATATAATAAAATTCAAGTTGGGAGAAATCGATAGTGCCCATCTCTACAAACAATTTTTCACACCAATTTAATTCTACAAATAAAATAATATATATAAGAATAATTCATAAAATTTAATGTTCCAAAACGATAATGAAAAGATTAAATATGTATATTTTTTGCCTCATATCACCTAGGCAACATCACAATAACAAAAATAAGCATGGAAGAAGAATTGATGAACTATCAAGTATTGTTAGACAATTTTAAAGAGGAAGATAAGAGGAAAATACTATAGGTTTACTTTAAAATGGCAAATGGCTTTTCTAGTTTCATACTTTTGTAAAACAAAGTTTGAGCTTGATTACTCAAATTTTGTCATGGCTTTTATACTTTTGAATTATTTAAGTATCCTCATTTGTAATATCATTATATAGTGTATTATAAACTCTATGTTGATCATAGAATATTTAGTTCTCTCTAGCTTTCATTTTCTTCACGCAGATTAATTAGTAGAGGTTTCTTACCTTATTAGAATTAAGGTAAAGTCTGGTCCACCTTGCTTGTACTTATCTTTGTTGAGGTCTTTTTTAATAATATTTTTTTATAAAAAAAAATACCTTTAGAAATGTCATTTAAGCCTTTTGCTCTTCATTAAAATACTCCGCTTTACACTTTATTTGGATGATTATTTTGTATTATTTTATTATAGTTGTTATTAGTTACTACCAAATAGATTCAACACCAAATACGTGAGTCATCGTCTCATCTATTAAAATATAGCCTAATTATATGTTGCTTGCAACAAGTTGTCGTTTTCCAAATGACGTGGCATACTATGTTTGCTCCAAAAGCTTATATAAAAAATTGATTTGATTTTTTTTATTCCTTAAAAAATAAATTTAATGTTAGCCAACAAATAATGATTTAACTTTAAAAAATAGGAAGTTGATCTATACTATGAAATTCAACATGAGTTTTGGACAAAGTGAAGCGTCAATTCCACAAGAATTAATATTTGAAATTTTCTCATGGCTTCCTGCTAAGTCGTTAATGCGTTTCAAATGCGTTTCCCGACTAAGTAATTCAATTGTATGAGAGTCAGATTTTGTGGATATCCATAGTTGTCGTTCTGCGATCCGTTCCAATGGAACAAAGTTGTTTCTCCACGAAAGTGATGCATTTTACACGGCTGTGCAAAAGGAACACGGAAATATCTTTGCCTCCCTTTTTCAAACGGAGAGATTTGGTGGACTTTCAAATTCTTTGTTGGATTTAGTTAATGGTTTATTTTGCATTTGGGAACCATCATCTATGCGACTTGCTGTAATTTTCAATCCCAGCACAAGGGAAGTAAGATTTCTTCTCTACCCAAATAAATATATTTATCGGCATAAGTATTCATTAGGTGTTGAGCCACAAGAGAAGAAATACAAAGTATTTTTGTCAGCAACACTACTATACGGGTATAGAAAACAACGGGTTTTAAATTTAGGCACAAATGAATCGTGGAGAGAGACTCAAAGCGTTCCTCCTTCTGCTCTACATTCTAAGCGTAATGCTTGCATTAGCGGAGTTATCTATCAGTTTGTTATCAATCGACAGCATATTATAGCTGCAATTGATGTCAAATATGAAATTTTTGAAATTATTACATTGTGGAATGGATTTCAGTGTGTGCTTACTTACGAGTTGTTAGAGATGAGTGGTAAATTAGGATTTATAGATTATGGGTACTTGGTAGATGGAAGTTTAATCAGTGTTATCAGCTGAACTGCTCTTGTTGGTTCAAGTTAATATTTGTCGATCTAAAGAAAGTAGACAGGATGAGGAAAATGGAACCGGTTCAACAATCAAACACCAACACTCGTTTTCAGCGACTTCAAATGATGAAAGTGAGCCTGGCAGATTTTTGAAGAGAATGTTGCTTCTGTTCCTAGTAAAATTGGTGATGATGAAGACGAGGAAAACTACTTGAAAACAGAGTACCACTCGTTGAGTCATTTCATGGGTTCCTCTGTTTTTCATAATTTTGAGAACAAGAGTACCTCTCAAACTCCCCATGATTGGGGGTTGTTCTTCGGGACTCATAAGGACCGGATTAATGAGGAAGAGCATGAAAAAAAATAGTCCTTTTCTTGGTTGTCGTAGTTGACAGTACTGAGGTTTGCCACACTGTTCGCATATGTGTATGGTGTACACTGCCACATTGTTCGCATATGAGTATGGTGTATAGAGCGATTTGACATAACAGTAAAATCAGATTATCGGCATAAACTTTTACGAGATGCTAATTTAGAACTAAATAATAAATCTTATTGGCTTGATATTAATATGCAATAAGAAAGAACATAATAATTGCAAATTTTCTCAAATGGAAGAAGACATAATTTCTAGAATTCACGTTAAAAATCACCATGCTCTCACCAACAAAGAATTGAAGGTCTCGTTGAGTTGAGATAATTGTGGTGTTCGAATCAGCTTGCGCGTACTTAGACGAATTACACGAGATATTTGACATACAAGCACTCACCAATACCTTCCAGTTTGAACCAAATTACCCAAAGGGAACAAGACTTTCAACATAACTATAAATGCCTTTGATATTGTTTTCCTTTGGAAGCCCCTTGATTTTTAATTCCATCCAACATAAATTACCTGACTTTAAGTTGACAACGAATACAATCTCATCATCACGGGCCATGAAGAATGATGCAGATTTAGGCTCTGTATTGTTCCATATCGAGGGAACGCCTGTTGGAGTCTTCTCTAAAATCCATAAATCAAAGTACCCACTTACCCATTTTCTGCAACCGGTGATCCTTAATTTATCCTTCACCTCTATTAACTGGTAATAGTACACGGACTCAATTGTATTCCACAATGTAATAATTTCAATTTTTTTTTGAGATTTAACATCAAATGTAACTATAGATATGTAATCAACCATAAAAAGTTGATAGATGACTCCACTAATGCAAACATTGGGCAAACTAAATGGAATACAAGGGAAAGTGTAGTGAGTTTCTCTCCATGATTTGTCTATGCCTAAAGTGAAAATCCAGTATTTTGTGTGCCTATCCAGTATTTGTCTATGCCTAAAGTTGTCAGGAAAACTTTGTATTTATTTTCTTCCGGTGTTGAAAATTTATTCCAGCTTTTACCTTCAGTTGGGTTGGGCAGAAATCTTACTTGTTTTGTGCTGGGATTGAAAATTGCAGCAGGTTGCATATATGATGATTCCCAACCACAAAACAAACCATTAACGCTATTCAAACAAGGATTATTGAATGTGTCAAGTTGAAGAACGGAGGCAGAGGTTTTTCCACCTTTCTTTTCCATCTGCGGTGTAATAAACTCCTTCTCCGAGCAAAAGGAATTTTGTCCCGACAGAATGACATTTATGGATATCCAAAAAAGCTGATTCAGATACTATGGAATTACAGAATTTTGAAACGCATTAACGAAATAGAAGGAAAATATTTCAAACATTATTTCTTGAGGAATTCACAAAATTTTGCCGGCAGAATTCATAATGTTCATTTTTTTCTTTTTGCGTCTTGTAAGACTCTTATAGTGTTAATGATGTCCTGTTTGGCTTTTCTGTTTCTTAATAAGACTCTTATTTCCTTTGTTTTCTTTCTAGTACATTACAATTAGGACTCCCAAAAATTGAACTTATTTTTTGGTTTTAAAATCCTAAAAACAATATTATGGCAAGAAAATTGAAATTGTTTTTTTATAAACTCTAAACACAATATTGAGCAGGGCACAATTTCATCAGAAATATTTTGGCCCCAATTATTTAAAATGAATCGAAAATAGTTGATTTATTTTAGACTCCCTTTGTTTTAATATGACCCCCCATTTTTTTCACTAAACATTCTAGTTTTACCAGTTCATCTTCAACTGATAAATACAAAGAATTTCATCATCCTTTTTGGTTCAAATTGAGAGATGAGAGCCATATTTGAATCATTTTTTATTGATGTTGTGTCCTCATTCCTTCATTTGGATCACCGCTGATGATTTTATTTGAGTAGCTTGCTTCGTTTTTCGATTCATTTGGAATATAACTTCAGTAATAAATTCTGTAGAGGATATGTCTGTAGTCGATTTGGTTGCAATTACAACAAAGGGACGGGATCTTGAATCATAGGATCTCTCATCCAACAAACATAATAATCAATCAATCGCTTGGAAGGTATTATGCCAGCAGCATCATTGCACTAATTATCTGTTCTTGAATCATTGGATCTCTCATCCAACAAAATCAGCGGAGAAATTCCACAACTTACATCTCTCTCACAATCATCTCATTGGATGCCTACCCAAAAGAAAACAATTTGATACGTTTCAGAACAGTTCATACCAAAGGAATGATGGACTACGTGGATTTCCACTCTCAAAAGATTGTGGCGGTGTTGATGAGGTACCACAAGCAACACTAGATCAAGAAGAAGGAGATTCAGCAATATACATATTGCTGTCAACTCGATATCCAGCACGGTTTTCGAGGATGGATGTAGAATTGGAACAGTTAATGCAATCCAAACCCAACTAAGAATATGCATCATAGAGTTCATTAAATATCTCAATTTGAAGAAAGGATGTTTGGGGAAAATGGATGTTTGTGTTAAAATTGTAGTCTGATGTAATAATAAGGAGTGACAATGGAACTGGATTTGTCAATATTGAATGATCCTGCTAATCATGTGTTTTTCCTTCCAGGCATACAGGAGGTCAATTACAGGCTTTGTGATTGAATTAGAGTCTCAAATTGGACTAATCAAAGATTTAGATGATCAACTACAACTTGTATATCATGAGAGGACTGTCACTTTGTTAGAGAAAATTGAGTACATTCCAACCAGCTGAGCCTAAGTAAAGTGCAGCGTCAGTATCTTACAAAATCCAAGCTTAATGACTCTTGTAGTTAGTTAAGTTAGCTATTGTTTTTAACTAGTCAGCCGGTGTACATATAGACAACATCTACAATGCAGAGAACAACAAGGAAACGAAGGGGTGAAATAAGTACCTACACAAAAACTCAAAATAATCCAAAGGAAACGAGTCTTTCAACATAACAATAAATGTAGTATATTTCTTTTCTGAAACTTTTAATACCAATGCTATGATCCTATAGGTTTATGTTACCCAAATTCAAGAAAAAGGACAAACAAGCACTTATGATGCCTTCCAGTTTGAACAAAATTATCCAAAGGAAACAAGACTTTCAACATAACTATAAATGCCGTTGATGTTGTTTTCCTTCGGAAAACCCTTAATTTTTAATTCTCTCCAACTCTTTCTTATGACATCATAAGAGAAACAACTGACAACTCTTGGACTTAAGTACATGAAAAATACAATCTCCCCGTTATTGGGAGTGCAGGATGATATAACTATAGGTTTTTTATCAATCCATATCAATGGAAAACGAATGATATGTCTCTCCCATCGTTTTCTTGGAGTCTGCTCTAAAATCCACATGTCCAAATATCCACTTTGCCTGCTTTCATAATCATAATCTATGGCTGCTAATTTACCATTCACCTCTATCAGCTCGTGACAGTGCATCCTGAATACTTCCCACAATGCAATGATTTCATAATTTTCAGATTTAACATCAAATGCAACAATAGCAGATTTGTAACCATTTATAACAGACTCGTAGATGAACTGATAGATAACTCCACTAATGCAAACACTAGGACTAGTAGACGGAACACAAGAGAAAATTCTTTGACTCTCTCTCCATGATTTGTCTATGCCTAAAGTGAAAATCCAATATTTTATGTATCCTTCTTGAGCATGATATTCTGCTGAGACAACTTTGTACTTGTTTTCTTTTGGCTCAAAACCTAACGAATAGTTACACCAAAGAATATGTTTATTTGAATGGGGCAGAAATCTTATTTCTTTTGTGCTGGGATTGAAAATTAGTAGAGATGATGATCTCCAATAACAAAATAAACCATTAACGCATGAACTGAAATGAGAATTTGTAGGGATCCGATTGTAGATATTATTAAATTTATCAACTTGAAGAAGGGAGGCAGATTCTTTTCCATCTTTCCTTTCCTCCGCGGTGTAATAAACTTCTTCTCCTTTCAGTAGGAATTTTGTCCCAGTAGAACGACATCTATGGATATCCAAAAAATCTGATTCCGATACAATTGATTTACACAATGTGGAAACACACTTTAAACGCATTAACGACTTGACAGGAAGCCATGAGAATATTTCAAATATTATATCACGAGGTATTTTGCTGGAAGAATTCATAATGTTGAAGGCTGACTGACGGCTAAAGTTTTTTTTTTTTGGCCTCTTATTGATGTCCTGTTTGGCTCTCTGTATAACTCTATTTCTTTTTGTTCTCTCTAGTACATTACAACTAGGACTCCCAAAAAACTGAACTTTTTTTTTATTTTAAAATCCTAAAAACAACATTATTGCAAAAAAATTGAATTGTTCTTTTTTTAAAAAAACAAAAACTCTAAACACGATTTCATTAGTTTTTTTTGGGGACTGCGAGGTGCAACTCTTGTTTGTTTCTTCTCTCTGAAGGAGATGAATACACCAATTCCCGAAGAAATAGTCATTCAAATATTCACATGGCTTCCTGTCAAATCACTAATGCGTTTCAAGTGCATTGCTAAATTCTTTAATTCTCTTGTTTCTGAATCATATTTTACGGAAATCCATACATCTCATTCTATGATCCATCAAGGTGGAACAAAATACTTCTTGAACGGAACGGAATTTTATTGCATCGCTGATCAGCAAAAGGAATATGGAAAAAGCTCTGCTTCCAGACTCGTTCAAATTCGTAGTTCTGTTGAATTCCCCTTCTATATCCCTGTAGGTTCTAATATCAGTTGCGTTAACGGTTTATTTTGCATACAGAAACCTCCTGCAATTTTAAACCCTAGTACAGGAGAAGTAAGATATCTTCCCAAAATAAATGATGATCGGTCTCTCCTTTACTATTGGTTAGGTTTTGAGCCAGAAGAAAACAAGTACAATGTTCTTTTGACACGAGATGGAAGCGGATTGTACATAAAACAGAGTGTTTTCACATTAGGCGTAGACAAATCATGGAGAAAGACTCAAAGTATTTCCAGATGTGTTTCGTACAAGCCCGGGGTTTGCATCAATGGAGTTATCTATAGGTTTGTTTTCCATGGAGGAACACTTGCTATAGATGCGTTTGATCTTAAAACTGAAAGTTTCAAACTTATTGTATTGAAGAATTCATCTAACTGGTGGTATTACGAGTTTATAGAGGTGCGGAGTAAGCTAGCAATCATTAATTGTCCAACATGGTCATGTGAATTTTTCAACTTGCGGGTTTTACGACAAATTCAGAAAGAAGAAGAAGAATGGGAGAGTCATATCATTCACTATCCTTCAATGTGGAAGCACATACCACCGAAAATCATACCCCATGTCGTATTGTCATGCATGTTTCGTGATGGGCAGATTTTATTCATCCTCAACTTAGAGTCAGGTGCTTTATGGTCGTCTTATAATATCACAAGACAGAGTTGGAGAAAATTAGAAATAAAGGGGCTTCCTACGAACCACCGCATCACAGGCATTTATAGTTACAGAGAAAGACTAGTTATGTAGTCTCTTCTGTTTTAGAATTTTTTGCATTTCTTGTGTTATTTTTATTGCATCGGGATACTAAGCATCATTTCGTGTCGAAATAGTATCTAAATAAAAGTATATGCCAATTCAATTTTATTTGCCGAGATTATTGCTTGTTTTATTAGACTCGGGGATTTTAAAGCAGAAACATATCATTCATTTTCCTTTAATATGGAATGACCTAATATCTTAGGACCTATGTCATCTTGCAATTTTCAGTTGCATCTCATTTCAACTTGCAATTTTCAGTCAAATTTTTTGCTGCTATATCTCTAGGTTTAGGATATAGAGCTAACTCTCGATCATCTGAACTTATACTATACTAAGGTCCTATTACCCCTCTGAACTTATTTTATTAATAATTTTTTACCCCTTTTCGGCCTATGTGGCACTATCTTGTGGGCCCAATGATGATTGACTTTTTTTCCAAACCAGTGCCACGTAGGCTAAAAAGGGGTAGAAAATTACTTATAAAATAAGTTCAGGGGGGTAATAGGACCTTAGTATAGTATAAATGTGTCTCTGGAATTTCGGGCATAGGTTGAGGGGGTACTTGTGCATTATCCCTATTTACTTCAACAATGACTTGATTTAGCTCAATTTTATCATAGATCTTGCAATAATTATCTCTAAACACAAGAGAATAACCATTTTCCATGAGTTGATCAACACTAAGCAAATTTTCTTCCAAGTCAGGAACATAAAGAACATCATGAATTTGCTTACCGCATCCTTTCATGTTGATCGAAATAGTACCTTTACCTTTCGCATCAACTAAGGCTCCATTCCCCATCTTCACTTTAGTAGTGATGCTATTATTAACTAAGAGGAAAGCCTTTTCATCTCCAGTCATGTGATTACTAAAACCACTATCAACATACCATTCATTGCTTTTTTTTTGAAGCATCAGATTTAGAAGCAAAGAAAGGATTCTCTTCCCTTTCTTCCTCATGTTTTTCACAAAAATTTGCTTGCTCCTGTTTCTTGTGCCAACAATCCTTTTCAACGTGGTCAAACTTTTTACATAAGTTACATTGGGGCTTGCCTTTGTGCCAACATTTTTCTGCATTGTGATTAGTCTTTTTGCAAAACTTTACAAAAAAGACTAGAGTTTTTCTCACCTTTTTCTTGAACCTTCTTGGAAGAACCATCATGATCCTGCGTCTTTTTTGGCTCTTGATTTTTCTTTTGATGATTTATTGAGAAATTTTGAGAATTCTCATTTATTTTATACTGGAAAGCCGTCTCTTTGGGTTGATCTTCACGAAAAAATCTTCACTTCTCATGTGCACGAAATGATCCAACTAGCTATTTGATGGAAAACTTAGAAAGATCTTTCGTCTCCTTAGTGATAGAAACGATGTACTCATACTTTTCTGTGACACTAATTAGAATCTTTTCCACAACTTGTTGGTCAGAAATTGTATCACTATGATTTCTCATTTCATTAACAATATTCATGACTCTTGTGCAATATTTATTAATTTTTTCAGATTCTATCATTTTTAAATTTTGAACTCTCTTCTAAGAGTTTGAAGATTTATAGTGCGTACCTTTTCGTCACCATACACCTCAGTTTCCAGAAAATCCCAAGCTTCCTTTGCAGTCTCACAAGTAGCTTTTTTTTTGCAAAATATGCTCTTGAGACTCCCATTTGGATTTTGTTCAAGGCTTTTGCATCTTGACGATACTTAGCCTCAAGATTTTTCATCTTTGCTGCTGTAAGATCACCATCGTTTTCTGAACTTCAAAGCCATTTGTAACAATAGTTCACAAACCTTCAGCTTTCATATGTGTTCTCATTCTTATCTTCCAGTATTCAAAATCAGTTCCATCAAAAAATGGAGTAAGAACAACTGAAGAATCAGCACCTTCATTTGTTTTGGATGCCATATTTTTTTTTCACCTAACTCCAGATTAAGAACGAAAACCTGCTCTTGATACTAGTTTGTAGGAAATATGAAAGGAAAAATAATATCTTCAGAAAATGCTCAAGTTTATTATAGGCTACGTAAGGCCACTTAAGATGATTACAATCATCAACTACATAAAAAGTCTTGCACAGATAACTAAATACATGTATCACAATTTACTATATACATGTACTACAAAATTCTAAAAAGACTTCTTGAAAAATTAAGAGACAATTTTGGAACACTAAACATTGATGCATTAATTCCAACACAGAGAAACTTACCTGGCCAAACGAATGGTGGAGAAAATGAATAAACCTCAGGTGGCAGGTAACAAGCAATTAATGCATCTAGTTCTAAAAAAATTTTGTAGATGGATATATACTAAATGAATAACAGTTTTTGTGATAATATGAATTTAATGGATTAAGAATTTAAGGGATTTTGTTTTTTTTTCTCAATAATAAAACCACAAATTCTGTTAGATTTCGGGGTTAGTGGAGACAAGATAATGATTGCCTAATGATGGAGTCAAATAGTATATAAAATTTCTTAGGAATAACTATTCAGTAATTATAGTGTATGGAACATAGTATTATTTCGTGAGTTAGTGTACAATTTTGATCTTATTTTCTAGTATTTCTTATAGTGAGCCAAGGAATTAAATAATGGTATATTATTATGGTTGTATTATTTTGAAAAGTTGAAACTTAACTCTAGGTTTGAAACTTGAAAAATATGATTATTGAAATGTCAATTGACATCAAAATTTAGAAACTTGATTATAATATCGGGTGAATTTAGGATCTAAGCTAGTCATATAGCAATATGAATGTTGTTAACTTCTAAATTTTATCGTGGTCATTTATTTGAATAGATTGCTTTAAGTTAGAAATTCAACGAAAAGGGAAGGCTCAAGTCACAGAGTGAATTCTTGATTTGACTGAGGCAAGTGGATTTCTAAACTCTTGTTAAGTGTATGGAATGTGTGTATTTTCTTGTGGTATTTGTTTGGGAGTAACGGGATTGGTGATGGATTGACTTGACCACATTGATTAATTCTAATGATGAAAAGAAAAGAATAACAAAAGGCAATATGATTAATTATTTATGTGTGATGTGTTGAGAAATGTTTGAAGGCTTGTTGAATCATTGTTGATGTGATTTCATGTTTGTGTGGTTGTGAACTGTGCAATTTTATGAAAATGGTCCATGTCCTCATTATTTGTGTGAACATGTCATTTGCATTATTTTGAGGCATTGGTTGTGACAAGTGTTATGTGCATTGAGAAAGAATGAATACTTAAGAGGATGTACCATTTCGAGGGTCGTATCGCGCTCTGCGATGGATACTATATTTCGAGGGATGTATCGCGCGCAGCGATGGTTAATATTATCGAGGGTCGTGTCGTGCGCCGCGACAGAGGCATGGAAAGATATGTTCCCCATGGGTCCCGGACTAAGAGACAATGTGTGTTTATCACTAGGTCAGACATGCATCATTATACTTGAAATTGCATTCAATTGCATTGCACATACTTCATTACTGAACTTGATATCGTGTTTTGCTGATCTTATGATTGCCTTTCTGCTGAACTTGTGATTGATTAATATTGAGCTGGTTATTGAGGATATGTAATACGTTGAAATGTTGTTGAGGATATCTAATTTGTTATGTTGTTGAGAACATGTAATTTGTCAAAGTGTTATTGTTGAGGATATGTAATTTGTTTAAGTGTTCTTATTGAACTATGTGCGCTGTAAACCGTGAGTTGTTAGGTTGGGCTGATTTTTATGCAAGTTGTAGTTGTGGACGTTCGATTGGGGGTGGTCGGAGTACCCGTATTTCATCCCCTTAGCTTGTGTTTAGAGGTTTACTTGATGAGTAACATGTTGTTTGATACTCACCTCTTGCTTCTACAATTTCTTTTGTAAGTTATTAAGCCTGTATTTTTGTTATACTTGTCATTCTCTTCTTTTCCGAGGCTTCAAGGAGATTTGTGAGGTAGTTGTTTGTCGTCTCAGCGGACTCTCTTTCTTCATAGTTTTGATCTCGTTCTATTCTAGAAACAAGTTCATTTGAGACTTATATTTTTCGTTTGATTCAATTATAATACTTTAGAGACTTGTACACGTGACCATTAGATTTTGGGGTATAAAGTAAGTTGATAGTAAACTTTCCGCATTTTATTGTAATAGTTGAGTTGTCGGCTAACTTGTCTTGGTGGGATAAGACGAGTATATACATATATATATATATATATATATATATATATATATATATATATATATATATATATATATATATATATATATATATATATATATATATATATATATATAGAGAGAGAGAGAGAGAGAGAGAGAGAGAGAGAGAGATGACAAAGAAAGGCAAAAGAAAGTTACCATTTTACTTACCAAATATATGTAAATCAATGAAAACGCGCTTTGAATTTCTCCTACAATTGCCTAAAAACTGAATATCAAAATATGAGAATATATTAGTTAATATTAAAGGGAAAATGCAAAAGTACCCCCTCAACCTATGCCCGAAATCTCAGAGACACACTTATACTATACTAAGGTCCTATTACCCCCCTGAACTTATTTTATAAGTAATTTTCTACCCCTTTTTAGCCTACGTTGACTAGTTTGAAAAGAAAGTCAATCATCGTTGGTCCCACAAGATAGTGCCACGTAGGCTAAAAAGGGGTAAAAAATTATTAATAAAATAAGTTCAGGGGGGTAATAGGACTTTAGTATAGTATAAGTGTGTCTCTGAGATTTCGGGCATAGGTTGAGGGGGTATTTGGGCATTATCCCAATATTAAAAGAAAACTTTGTGAATTGATAAAATTTCAACCAACATGAAGATTTTCAACATCCATTTCCATCGTTGCATGCTCGATATGAAACGCCACTTTCCTCCGGCAATGCCTAAAAACTACAATGTATATATTAATAGAGAAGTTTTCTCAAAATATGAAAATATATTAGTTAATATTAAATGTCAACATTATGAATAGATGGATTCACACATTTCCATCATTGCCTGCCCTATATGAAATTTTGGAATCCTCTTCTTGAAACACAATCCAGCAAGTTCCAAATCAAAATTTTTCCTCTTATAGAAAAACTCTTTTGCATCTTCAACTCTATGAGCTGCAGCATATCTACTAATCAATTACCATAAGTTTTTTCATTAACCAAATTTCCTCTCTTAGACATTTCGTCAAGCACTTAGTTGAGTTCATCAAACGTCTCATACGACCAAGAATATCGAGAATTTCATTGAAAGATTCAGTTTTTGGTGAATACCTACATGGATTTTCACCTGCTAATATCCATTTGAAGAAGATAAAAGCTGGTTTCCAATCGGAACGATGTCGTTTAAGCACGTTTAGAATAAAATCTTCAGATAATGTGAAATTGCAATTACTTAGAGACTCAAAAATGTCACTCACTGATTTATCTGATTTATTCTTGAGAAGGGTCTGCATTTCCAACGCGCAGTTTTCTTCGTCGGATATTGTGTGCATTAGGAGATGAAAGTGACTCGTCATTTTGGGTTGAAAACTGTAGAAACGCTGAATTCTCCGGTAGAGTTCTTTAGTTGACATTCCAATGACCTTTCCAGTGGAACGCCGGAAAAGTAGATTTTATTGGAATGAAAGCAAGAGCAAACAAGAGCAAGTCATATAAGAGAGAGTTTGATTTGTGAATTGTGAAGGTTGGTATTATCTAGGTGACAATATTTATCTAGGTGGCAAAATATTTAACTAGGTGGCAAAAATATTTATCTAGGTGTCGTGCGCGTGTGGACACGGTCGTAGTGAGTGGACATAAAAGGTGTACGTGTTCGATGAATAAGCAAGTTCAGGGGGGTAATTGAAACAAAATAAAGTTTAGGTGTACAGTGAATAAAAAGCTTCAAGTACAGGGGATAATGAATACTTTTGCCTAAAAGTAATAAGTGATCAACTAATTTATTTAGAGAGAAATGAAAATTTAATTTAATAATCATGCGTTTTTGCAGAAATAGTTACCACTGATTGGCCGCCTGTTTGCTAGACAAATATTATATATAGCTTTCAAAATTTATTACCATTGCAACTCTTTATTCACGTTATTCTTTTATTATTATAATTATAATAACAATAAGTGAACATTTCTCTCACAATTAATTACCCTGCAACTCTTTATTCACCTTCTTTATTATAATTATCATAGCAATAAGTGAATTTAAATTAATTAGGAAGGAAATGAAAAGTCAAAACGGAGAAAACAAGATATGATGTTAGCATTAGTATAACAATATAATAATATGATTATTATTTACTTATTTTATTTTACTGTTTTATTTAGTATAGGAGTATTTTCGTAATTCAATTTTTGACTTAAATTCTTCCTATTTATAATAATACTAGTTCTCGAACACGTACGTTGCACGTGTATCACATGTTATTTAATATCAAACATTTCAAATGATATAATTATTTTAGAATAATTGATGCATTATACAACATTTAAAAGGTAAAAATAATGTTTCTGGTAAAACATTCAACTAAGGTTGCAACTTGCAATGATCAATAGATTCTGAAGAATTTTTGATTGTATTGATAAAAACTTTTTCTTTTAATCATGTGGGATACACTATATTTATTGGTAAAAAAAAGATTATTACTTCAATTATATGATTTGTCAAGATTGTTAAATATCTAACATTATATTATTTTCATACAAAATGAAAGAAGTTAATTAAACAAAGCAATATATCAATAAGAAAAAAAATGACCAATTGATAAAAGATTACATAAGAACTATAAGATGTGAAAATATAAAGTGTAATGGACTAATATTTTCTACTCAATTTATAAAGAGAGAAATTGTGTATATGAAAGGTTGTGAATGAATGTATTTAATTGTAGAAGCTAAAAAGTTAAGCAATTAAAGTCATTAAGAAGTGAAAAATAATAAAATATGACATCTAACCATGTATTCTCTTCAATTAAATATTGATATTGTATGAATCTCTCCATATGCTCTTACCTCTCTCTTCATATGCTCTAATGTTTAAGTTTTTTTAATCTAAAACGGTAATTGTTTTAAGTGCTCAAAATTCAGCAATTAAGAAGAAAAATTGTTAATGCAACTCAATGATAATGGCAAACGGAATACTCATAAATGCACTTCAAATTATTACGGTAACATTTTAGTGGTATGCAAAAAGTTTTTTCTGTTATGGAACTTAAATTACTATTAAATAATAATAATAATAATAATAATAATAATAATAATAATAATAATAACAACAACAATAATAATAATAATAATAAGGGAAAATGCACAAGTACCCCCTCAACCTATAACCGAAATCCCAGAGACACATTTATACTATACTAAGGTCTTATTACCCCCCTGAACTTATTTTATAAGTAATTTATAACCCCTTTTTAGCCTAGTGGCACTAGTTTGAAAAAATTAAGTCAACCATCGTTGGACCCACAAGATAGTGCCACGTAGGTCGAAAAGGGGTAAAAAAAATTATTAATAAAATAAGTTCAGGGGGGTAATAGGACCTTAATATAGTATAAGTGTGTCTCTGGGATTTCGGGCATAGGTTAAGGGGGTACTTAGGCATTATCCCTAGTAATAATAATAATAATAATAATAATAATAATAATAATAATAATAATAATATAATGGTATTATTGTAGTAACTCAACTATATAGGGTTATTTGGTATTTCAACTTTCAACTTTTTTATTCCCACTTATAATAATATATGATATGATGATAGTATGTATCCAACAGATCTCACCATGCAGCATCTATTGTTTCTCCTTTCTCTTTGCTTCCTTGTTCTTGTTCTTGTTCTTATCCTAATCTCTCCTTCGCCACATAATTCTCGAAATTTGGATTCAAGTTAACATAAATCCATTAATCAACTCGCAGTTCAGACCTTCACTTCCTGGAGATGTATCACTTCCAATACAGATGTCTTACTCGAAATCCATGCTCCGTGCACAACATCACGCACTTCCTGAAAATGTAGTATCACTTCCAATACGAATGGTCCACCCACAATCAATGTTGCATACACAACGTACTACACTTCGATGAGATGTATCATCAATTTTGATACAAATGTGGCACTCGATGCAGTAAATACTATATCCAGTTTTATCATAGTTTAGATTAAGTATTGGTGTTGACTTCCTTTCTATGGCGTTCAATTGTTTTAGGATTAGTACCGATGTTCCCTTGATGTCTTCCGCTGTTTCAGTGAGTTTTCTACGGCTAATGGTCAATCTCTCAAGCTTACACAAGGTGAAACTAGTAAGACCGAAGAGAAAAAGGCAGATGTCGGGCTAGATGACATTCATAAGGACGAACATGCCAAAAATACAGAGTCTTCAACATCTGAAAGACAGGTTTTGGATGAAAATCAAAGAAACTTTTCTTTTACTAGTTTTCTTTTGTACCACAGGGAGAAAAGCATGGTACCCGATCCTAAAATAAATTATCTATGTCTGAAATAAGTCTCTAACTGAGTAAAGATGCTGGGACATGTCCCCAGCTAACTCTAGTAAAAACTGAAACTAAAATGAAAGACTAAAATAGAAAACAAGTCTATTGTCCTCGAAGTTTGAGGACTCACCACTGAACTGTTGAATATTGAATCGAGAATCGATCTACTCGTGATCTGAATGCTGAGGACTTAAAACTACAACATGAGATGATGTAGCCCAGAGTATCTGTTAGTACTTGAAAGGTATTGAGCAGGCATGATAGGATAAAGTTGAACAAACATATAATTAAACAAAGCACACTAAGCATTAATCTAAACATGATACTGAATATAAACTAAATCGAATGTAATGATCAAGTACATAACATGCTAAAATTGAATACTGAAAATGTAACTAGTAATCTGGTCAATACACTAGAATCTGACTGTGGGGCTACTAATAACCGACATAAAATCACGTGAGCTAAACATGGAGTCCAATGTATACTCCCCATATAGAGGACCCAATATATCTTGTCAGGGGTATAAAGGCATGAATTTTGCATGATCACTAAATATGATGCCCATGGAGGGGACTTATAAACCAATGGGGCACATAGTTATGGGACTATGAGGGTGACTGACGCTAGTCCAACTTGGTGTAAAGCCTACTCCCAATTAGAAATGTATACAATACAACATAACGGACATACACTGGATAACTCAATATTCTTACATGCTAACTAAAAATGCAACATTAAGTATTGATAATGAAACATTTGAAACTGAGGCATGTATGTTTATCTGTCCTAGCTAGTGTAATTCATGAAATAAACAAATCTATAAAATTAGGGTTCTAAATTTAATGCAAGGAACTAAGCAACATTGTTACGAAAACATGATAATATGATTTGAAGTACTCTAGCAGCTAAATCACAACAATTATATGAAGTTCTAGAAATCTTATGAGTAACAACATTAAAATGTGAGTTAGGAAGATTGATGTTTATAGGAACCGATCTAAGAGGTGATAAAAATAAAAAGGAGGAAGGATGAAAGCACATATGTTCTGATTCATAATAAGGATGGTTCCTTTAACCTGATCATACTTGTCATGAAGACCCATCGGAAACTGAATAAGTTTCTCATCTTCTAGAAATTTTTTCATTTTCTGTTTTCCTTCACACACACACACACACACACAAGAACAATTTGATATTAGAGTTCAAAGAGTCTAGATCATCCCAGAGCCTTTTGAAGGTGAACTAGTTTGGCATCAATGGACTGCCCAAATCAATGCATCAAGCTAATCCAAAGTTCCCTAGTAGATCTAGAATAGACACTATCAACAATTTGTTTGAAGAGGGAATTGAGCAACCATGAAATGACTATATCATTGCATCTACTCCATGGTTGCAAATTTAGTGACCCAACAACGGGTGCACATTGAGTACCTCTGATGAAACCTAACTTGTTCTTTGCTGAAAGAGCAATGAGAACAAATATCTTTCATACTTGGTATCATTTCCCATCTAAGTGTTATTGTTAAGGTTCATACCAAGAGCATATGAATGAGTGAGAAAATAAGGGTGATTGGAATCAATCTCCGGCATAATAGTACAATTACCACCCATAGTAGTATTGCCATTATCAGGTGTTGTTCCAGAATTCTCGACAGAGTTAGTCATTATTATTGAAGAGGGTGATAGATTGAAGAATAATAGAAAAAGACTTTATGATTAAGAGTGCTCTGATACCATCAAAGAAACAAAAATTATAAATTTTCTACGTATTGATTGAATATGGAGAATACAATTTGTTCCTATGTTTATACATAACTAAAGAAAAGAAAAGAATTTTCTATTGTAACTATCATTCCAGCTGTACAATCTTAATTGCCTTTTCTATAACAAACTTTATTCCCTCTCTAAGTATATTCATTTCAGCTATATGTAAAATCTTTAATTGTTGGGCCTTTTATTCGAATTGGGCTTCTGGCTGGCCCACTGCAGGAGTAGCTCTTTAGCGCATACAACATAACCCTTTATCATATTTAGACCAGATAAAAGGGTTAGTCTTCTTCGATGAAACCAAGGCAAAATATGAAACCTTGTTTGTTTATGTTTTCTTCTTTCTTTTGATGGTGTATCGTTTGCATTAAATATTTCATTCAGTGATATACCATTTGTAATTCCAACACAACCACCAGCTTTCTTCATTCTCAAAGTAAAGATTTTTTTTGGCAAAATCACTTTGGATCATCTTTTTCATTGGTGAAAATCATGAATTTTTTTATTGTTGCAAATCTGCTAACAGGGAGGATCTATTCTACTCCCTTAATTTTATAGATCTTCTTCTCCTTCTTTATTTTTTGCCTTTTCCTCTCTCTTAACTAAAAATGTTCTTGTTGGGAAGTCCACTCTAAACCAGATCCATACCAGATCTGGCCAATAAAGACTATATACCAACAAATATCAACGACATCAAGCAAGCTCCGATGACTTCAACGACATCCAGTCATTTTCGATGACTTTCAGCAAGCTTCGTCAATTCCAGAAAGTATTAATTTCATCCGTGGAAACCTAGCAGTGCTATCAGTTAATGTAACATGTCATAACTTTTGGCATGAGGCAGATCTAGACAACCAGATTCATTCTTTCTTCTCCAAGGAAGTTCCGCCGATCTCTTCTTCAAGTTCCAGGTTCTATCATCCCAAATTAATTTCCTAATTTACTTCAGTTTGCCTTTAGTTTTTTATTTTTAGATTTGTTTCCAGATCTATATGCAGAGTTGGATTTCTATTTTAAATCTAGTTTTTTATTTACCTTTCTTGTCTAATATTGATCTTTTGTAATTAGTATTTTATTGCATATCTCTCTCTAACTCACTTTACTCCCGGTCTAACTCTACTCCTTTTTTTTCTATGGTGACATTATTCAACAGTGCTTGTGGTTTCTCTTGGTTAGTATATTGGGTGTACACATGTTACCGATTTAGTTGCTTTTATTCATCTATTCATTGATAAACTCTCCTCTTAATTCAGTGGTTTTTGTAAATTTCTATATCACTTATGTCTTATTTAGTTTATGTCATGACATAGACCATCGTGAGTGTAACAAACTACCAGCCCAAAAATTACCTAGCATACCATTTTCTAAACCAAGTCAAAGAATAAATATCAAGAAAGAATCTTAAAGACAACCAATGAATTGAGTCCCCATAAACTCAATCAATACTTAAAACATCAGCAAAAATAAAACTACAAGAAATTGAAGGTTGTGGAACCAAAACTCTAAATAAGTCTAGAATGGGGATGCAACCCCAAAATCTTAAAAACATGACTAATAGTCTAAGGTGTTTGCCCAAAATGTGGACAGTAAAATGTAGAAGAACTCATGACAACTTAAAAGAGTAGTTCACCCTTTAATTTGAGGCAGTCCTTATGTAAGGTCTGATATCAACCACGGGAAGAAGCCCAATACTCAATAATAATAGAACTAGTGCATCATCAGTACACTGTGATTGTGTATTGATGGTAATAAACAACTAAAACATAGTAAACAAAAGAAAACACATATATCACAATCATGAATACATAGACTCCGAGTCACACTAACATTAATTAACCAATACCTCGAACATATCCCACGTGATTACAATTACAAGGACTTGCTGCTTTCATGGAACCACAAATACACATACTTTGTCCTCTCAAGGAATCTACAAACAAACTATTAGTGTAGGTAAACGAGCTAACCAAGTTAGTATTCATACTTAGTGTGGTACCCAAGCCCATTAGTATTAATCTACCGGCTTGGTACATAAGACAACCATCAATCATGCACAATTACAATCATAATGAACAATAACACTTGAAACCATAATTGATATAAACAAGTTCATTGCATGAGATTATCAAATGTCGTTCCACATTCTTTTGTATGTTTTCCCAACATGAATTATACAGGTGATATTATAATGTTGTCGATGTGCATACATATCAAAAATCATACAACCATCACCTACCTCGAATCAAGCCACTGAAAGAGTTAAGGAACCCGAGCTTTTCCCTTTTGAAGTACCTTGCTTGTTCTTGGTCTAAAATAACAAATAAATCCAATCAACTAATCAAGAATGACCTGATTATATCCGGATCATTAAAAAAATCCTAGACCTAGGCCAATTCATGATCATTCCACCCCAATAAGAGCTTTTCCACAATTAACTCAAGTCAAAACCCTTTCTCAAGAGTAATATCCTATATTCTAAGGTTTAAATATCAATTTATTAGATAGAAGAGTAATGAACTTACATTTACTGATGAATTTTGTGGAAAATTGAATGAACTGCCCTGATTCGTCCATCTCAGCCTTTAGAACAATTATGCATAAAGTAGGATTTTTAGGATTTTTATTGTATAAAATCCTGACCTACCCCGTTATAGCGACCCAATCATTGTCGTTAGCCTGTTATAGTGCTTGCAAACTCTCATTGTAGCGGTCTGAAGCCCGCTAACTTCAGAGGCTTGGAAAACCCTGAAAGTCCAATTTTTCACAAGATAGATTCTTCCTTTGACATCCCGAACTATCCCCTTCACCCCAAATTTTATTCCCGTAAGATTGGGTTCCTTAATGTCTTGGATACTAGAAAATATATAAAAAAAAAAAAAAAAACTAGACATATTACCCCTCACATTCCCGGATGACCATAGACCTTATAAGTCTCAAATTCCACCTGAGATTGGCATAGCCTGGCATTATTTAAGCAACTATCCAATACGTTTTTTTGGCTTGATTTCTTTCATTATTTGCCTACTCTTAACAATTGAGACATGTTGTTACATTCATATTTTCCTTGTAGCTTTGCGAGTGATGGTAGACTAGGGTCATGTCAATGGTTGAGGTCAGGTTGAGAAGAAGTAGCAGTAAGGGGATGCGAGTTCTCCTAAGCGGAAGTATGGTCATGTAACATCATATCGTTGATAAGAAGTCTATTGAGCTAGTAAATATTTCCAAGAAGAAGAAGAAAAATATCACTTACATCTAGGAGATAAGATCCGTAGGTAACTAAGCATGAGATGTGTAAGGTTTTAAGTTGTACCCAAAAGACTCAAAAGAAAGATATGGTGTAGGTATTTTAGTAGATGGAGACCTTAAGATGAGAGTGGTGGAGGTTAGGAGGATCAATGACAGGATGATGATGATTAAGTTACTCGTTGGTGGGATTAATTTGAATGGTATTAGCTTAAGGAGTCTAATATTTGTCTTAGTGATGGATGAGTTGACGCGGTCTATTCAGAAGGAAGTTCCATGGTGTAAGTTATTTGCAGACGACACAGAACTTATTGATAGACACGAGACATAAATAATGCAAGTTGGAGGTAAGTCCAAACTCTAAAGGGTTCAGGTTGAACAAGACCAAAATGGAATATTTGGAGTGCAAATGAAATGTTGCATTAGATTAAGCAGATGTAGAAGTAAGGCTTGGCACACAAATTGTTCCCAACAAAAAAGGTTTAAATATCTTGGGTCCATAACCTAGAGTAGTGGGGACACCATTGATGATATCACACATTGCATTGGGATGGCATAGATGAAATGGAGGTTTGTCCCTATAGACTTATGTCATAATAAGGTCTACAAAGTAGTGATTAGATTGTCCTTGTTGTCTGGAATGGAGTGTTGGCCTTTTAAGAAGTCACATGTTCAAAATATGTATGCTGTGGAGATGAGAATGTTGATGGATGTGTCGGCAAAATAAGAGTGATAAGATTAGAAATGAGGTTATCTGGGAGAAGGTGAGAGTGGCTTTTGTGGCAGATAAGATGATGGAAAGGAGACTCATATGGTATGAGCATCTGCAGAGGAGGTGCGCTGAAATCTCACTAAAGATTTGTTGTGAGGCTAGTTGTAGGAGGTATGCATAGGGGTAGAGGTAGGCCAAAAAAGTATTGGAAAAAAGTAATTAGACAGGTCCTGCCGGAGCTTCCAACAAGATAGTAATTGTAAAAAATAACCTATAGAAGAGCACATGCATAACATATTTCAAAATAGATGATTCTCTAAACTTCCACGAGCCATAGAATCGTGAATGATTAGCCTCTCATCGCCTTTTGTTGCAGTATCCTACTTACATAACTAAATTCTAATGGTGGAGATTGGGAAGAGAGTTTACTTTTTCATGTCACATGAATGCATAATATATCACATTATTTAATATACAAAGTCCATAAAATTAAGACAATAACTAGAAAAAGTAGAATTCATGTCACTTTCATTGATCCAACCCTAATCGTAAGAAGAATCAAACTTGTGCACTCCAAGAATACCTTCAAATCTGAAGTTCATTGTTACCAACCTCAACTCATTGACAACAAAGTTTTGAAGCTGTAAAGATGTTATTTCCAGTTCTATGCCTCTAAAAAAAGAATTTGTTATAAGATTAAATGGAAAAAATAAGGTGATAACTAGATAAAACATTAAATGAGTGATACAAGATGCTCGGTCACTTAGTGATATGCAGAAAAAATTGAGAATTTTGTAGGCACCCTGGAAAAAGTATTGTTTGATTTCTTCATCTTTTATTGGTTATTGTTTCATAAGATAGACATTTGCTTCTTTATGAAATTATGCCCAATATGAGCTTTATTGTTTTCGATATTTCCGTTCAATGTATCAAAATCTACTAGTATTTTTACTATCCTCTTATCTGTAGATTCCTTGCTATAAATGATGTAATCTCCTTTTTCTGAGATATGTTGAGAAAGAAAATACAAAGTAGCATAATTTGTCTGTATTTTTTCTTTTGGATTACACTTCTCAGAAAAGCGGATTACACCATTAATAGAAAGGAATCTATAGATAACAGGAGCTAAAAATACTAGATTATGATACATTGAATGTGAAATTTTGAAAACAATGAAGTTCATATTGGCAATTAAGAAGCAAATGGGGATGCCAACACTGCTTTTTCTATGGGTGGTTGCAGAATTCTGAAGTTTTTATGCACATCGCCAAGTGGTTGAGCATATTCTATCCTCATTTAACGTTCTATCTAGTTATGACCTTCCATTTAATCTTATAACATATAAGTTCATAGCCTTAACGGTATCTTTATTGATAATACCTACCAATAAAAGGCATGTCTTATTGATTCATATGGTATCCAAATATATGATTAGTTCCTAAGTTTACTAGATTGAAAATTTATAACATTCAAAATGAATAGACCCAATGTCACATTCAGTAAAGATTTATGATAAGTGTATAGGATGTACTCAATGTGTTCTAGTCTGCCCCACCGATGTATTAGAAGTAATACATTGGGGTAGTTGTAAAGCTAAAGTAACTTTCTTCTCAATCTCCACCATATGGATTTGGTTAATTTAGTAGGCTATTGCAAGGAGGCTATGTATGACTCTTGGAAGTTTGGAGAACCACCTATTATAGGTATTTTATGCATGTCTTCTTCTATATGCTTTGCTTGACAATTACCCAGTGAAACCTTGACTACTATATCTTGATTGAAATGTTCTTTTTATGTAATTGATTAGTGAATGGAAATAGTTGTACTTTCATTTGAGTATTTCTATATGCAAAAGTTGTGTTTAATATGATATAATTGAGATAATTCTTAAAGTTAGAAGCCATAATTCTCTTTATTTGTAAGTTGAAGCCAAACAAACTATAGGTTTTACTGATTTAACATACCACAAAATAACAAAATCAAACTTTAAAAATTAAAATCCCACCAAATTTTCATGAACCAAAATCCGAGATCACAATGACACACACCCTGAGAACCCCAAAATGGTTTGCAAGCTAAAAGAATAACACATAGGAGACTTCCAAAGGAAAGTCAGGCCACAACCAATAAGAAAACAACCAAAAAGTTCCCAAAACATGGTTTCATACCAACCAACTTATCTTCTCAAGTGTCAACACATCATAATTAGTTGGATGCAGTGATACAATCCACAATCCACATATCAACCAAATATCAAATAACAATAATTGAAAGCAAGTAAAGATAGATTTCGAATAAAGAAAGGAGCAGCCCGGTGTACTAAAGCTACCTCTGCATGGTGGGGCTAATCCACGACAGACTATTTTACGCAGCATTACCCTGCATTTCTGCAAAGTTTGTTTCCACGACTTGAAACCATGACCTTCGGCATGTTTGGACCAATAGTCTTCTTCACTGTTGTTGTGAAATCATGTTTATGTCAAAACAACGTTCACTATCATAAAAAGAAGAACATAGAAAACAGACACATACGAAACACAACATGTCATTTAGTATAAAGCTGTAAAGTGATGTGCTGTTTCTTGAACTTAAGTTATTGTGCCATAGATGTTCCCTCAAATTTTTATTGACTTTGTGCAGCTAGAAATATTTCACTGGGGAACAAGCAGAGTGGTGGTGGACTGTAAATTTACAAAAGATAAGTTAAAAGCATTAAAAGGTACCCATAAGTAATCTCTAGTAGTCGCAGTGTATACTGAACACGTTAAGGAAGGCTGACCAGTTCTACAAAGAAAACTGACATTCAGCGGACTTCGATTTGGCATGCCAAATGGTTACCTTGTCTCATTCTTGTCAACCTAGAGCAGTGTACTTTCACTTCTGAATATGTAAAACACTTTATGATAATTTTTATGCTAAGATGTTATTTAGCATTTTACCTCCTCAGATGAATAGCAAGGATGGCAGATTGCAGTTGATGACAATGATGTGAGAGTTGTATCTGCGCTCTCTTGCTGTTATTACCCTGCAGTTGTGTTTGTAGGCAATAGCAGCCTACATCATGGATAGCTGAAGTATGTGTAAGTTGATCCGCGTACAATCATCTTAATCAGAAAAAAAGAGAGACATATTTTGGTGTTTTGCGTGATACCTTTTGGAGATTGATCTTATATCTTCATGATGAATGAATGAATGAAAACAAGTACAAATAATTGATAGTCTGCTTGCCAGTGCACACTCTTTGTCCGAAAGCAAAAGAAGTAATTCTTATACTGAAGATCAAAATTTTGTTGAGGTAACTGAAGGCAGGGTTATCTAGGAACTAGCGTACTACACATTGGCTAAGAAAAATCCGGCTACTATCATATAATTCAATTGAGCTGCATCCAGCTTCCTTCTTCCCACTGAGAGAAGATCCCACCTCTTTTTCTAATTTACCTTCCTTCACCTCTAGCATGTCTCTGTCCTCGGGCAATATGCCAGCGATGGCATAAGTACAGTTCAAAAGTAGTGAATCAGCAGGGTGTTCACCAAATCTTTGTTCCAGTTCTTTTTTCACTTGTTCTCCCAACTCAACACTACCATGGACTCTGCATGCTGCTAGCAACGCACGCCACGCAGTAGCATCCCCCTCAATGGGCAAATCTTTTATTAGTTCTCGTGCTGTTTCAAGCAATCCAGCACGACCTAAGATATCAATCAAACATCCATAATGCTCAATTTTAGGAGTCAAGCCATATTCTAGGACCATTTTACTAAAACAACTGATGCCCTCTGCCACTAGTCCCCCATGACTACAAGCACTAAATACTGCCAAAAAAGTTACTTCATTAGGCCTAAAACCTTCATCCTCCATTCTGTGGAAGAGTGCAATAGCATCCTTTGCCTCCCCATGCACCCCATAACCCATTATCATTGCTGTCCAACACTTCACATCTTTAGTCTCCATACTGTCAAAAACATTAACTGCCTTCACAAGCAACCCACACTTAGCATACATATCGATCAATGCTGTGCCATGAACTGGATCCAAAGCTAACTGCTGGTCTTCCACAAAGTTCTGAATATATTCACCCATATTAAGAGCTCCGGAGGAAGCACAAAAAGAAAGCAAACTTGCCAAAGTTGACGAATTCGGCTTCAATCTTTGAACCTTCATTTCCCTCAGTAGAGACAATGCCTCTTGTAGCAATCCATTTTTAGCATATCCATCTATCAAACAGTTCCACAAGACAACATCTTTCTGAGAAGCTTCATCAAATAGACTACGGCCTGAACTAACACAGCCAATCTTCCCATACATAGATATAAAGGCAGTTAGCACCTTCAAACTATCGCAAAATCCAATCTTTATGCAATAACCATGCAGGGATTCCCCTACCAAAGCAATCCTTAACTCACCAATCGCAGACAAAACACACAACATCGTCGTGACACTAGCATAAATACCATCCCTACGCAACTCTACAAACATATCTAAAACCGCAGAATAATTACTTACACAAAGATAACCACCCATCAAGGTGTTCCAAGAAACCAAATCCCTCTTTGATATTTCATCAAACAGTTTGTGTGCACAACGGATTCCCCCACAAACACAATAAAAGTTCAAAAGGGTATTCTTCATATCAAGAAACAAATCAAACCCATACTTCAAAACAACTGAATGAACAGCTACACCAGTCCATTTCTCCATTAAACGTATACAAGATCGAAGCACAGAAACAAAAGCAAACTGATCAAGAACAACACATTGTTCCCTCATATAGTTGAAAAACACAAGACCCTTTTGTGGGTCATCCCTGATTGAATAACTACGAAGCATGGTATTATACATATAAAGATTTGGGCTTTTTACATACTTGAAAATTGAAGATGCATAATCTGTAAACTGGATTGAACATGCGAGGAGTTTGCTTAGAGTGAAAGGGATTTGGTCTTGACCAGTTTTGATCATTAAGGCATGAAATTGAGTGATTTCTGAGATATTTTTGCATGATTGTAACTGAGAAATGAGATTTTGATCTGAAGATGTTGAACAATGCCTTGAAAATTGTTTGAAGTTTTGTCTTAGATGATGTGAGCAGTAGGATTTAACGGCTATGTTCATGAGAACAAGATAGATTTAGCGGCAAAGTGTACATTCAACAAGGATTTGTTGCTTTTGTAACAAAATTTGGAAAACATCCCAACCCAAAAAAGCATACGATTATTACTCCGTCTGTTTCAATTTATGTCATATTTTTTCATTTTATGAGAGTCAAATAGTTTATATTTCATCGAAATTTGTAGATAAAATCTTTAAATTTTTTTTTAAAATAAAATTTATATATATATAAACTATATAATAATATAAGTCACAGTACTTCATACGCTTTTCGTTCGAAAATGAATTGCTAATTTGACTTGTAAATGAAGTTTAAGGGAAAAAAATAATCTTGTAATTGTAAATAAAAATTATATCAAATGTACCTAAATGTCTTTTAATCATGTGGCCTTAAATATGTCATGTGTAAAGTTAAAGTTAAATTATTGTCAAAAAAAAAAAGAAATCATTCCATTTTAAACATACTTCAAAGCAAATTGAGACATTCTTTTTAAAACAGATGGAGTAATTCAAAATATTTAAAAGATTTTGAAAAACTTAAAATCAAAAATAGACTTATTTTGAGTTTTGAAATTTAAAAAATATAACATGAAATAGTAAAAAAGAATATTTTTCGAAAAATCCATCTAAAATATCTTTAAACTATGAAAAATTGAATAAAAATATACTCAATTAACAGTTTGGTTTTAATATAGTTGGATGTTATTTATGTATTTACCTTTACCAATTTGATAAACATATATTTGTTTACCGACACAAAAATACAATTACATTCCTCTACAATCCTTACCCACAAATATAAATAGGAAAAGGTTCTATCTTATTAAACTTTTAGAAAAAGTTTATTTATACTATTAGTTAAAAGTTTGATTTATTTATGTTATTATTGTTCAAAAAAAGACTCATTAATGTTATTATTTTTTAATAATGGTTTTGCAAAATTATTTTGACACATGATCAATTATAATTTGGCCATGTCATCAATTTTTTTTATAAAAAAATCAAAAAAAATATATTAATTCAATTTCTATTCAGAATTTTATTTATTTATTTAAGAAATTGATGACGTGGACAATTATAATTTGTCCATGTCATCAATTCTTTTAATAAAAAAAATTAATTCAATTTTTGTTCAGAGTTTATTTTCTTATTTAAAAAATTGATGAAGTGGACAATTATAATTCGATCACGTCATCAATTTTTTCATTTAAAAAATCAAGAAAAAAATAATTCAATTTTTGTTCAGAATTATGATTTTTTTTATTAAAAAAATCACTGTTGGTCAATTATAATTGATCATGTCAAAAATGATTTTGCAATATCATTATTAAAAAATAATGGCACGAATGAGTCTTTTCTTGAATAATAATAACATAGATGAGCCAAATTTTTAACGGATGACATAAATGAGCCTTTTTTGAAAATTCAATAGCATATTTAAGCGTTTTTCCAATATAAATAATACATCTTAAGAAATATATTTTTTAAGATATGAAATAAATATATTGAAATATATTCTTGATTCATGAATACTTCTTGATACCAATTCATTCGAAATGTATTGAAAATTTGTTATTAGTTTATGGCTTGGGCTTCTTTTTTTCATAGTATGGAATAGAGGAAGTATACATCTTGTTAACTTTTTTTTTCTTTTGCATTTCAATTTCTAATTTGAGAGCATTTTTCGCAATGGCATGGGTGATAAATTTTGAACTATATATATATATATATATATATATATATATATATATATATATATATATATTATACGAAGATTAAATATATTTCTTAAATTTAGAATAAATTTTAAATAATATTTGTTTTGTTTTGCCTAATCAATATTAATGCCTCATTTGTTTTCATTAAAATTAAGAGGTCTCAATCTGAATACACATCTGAGTATTAAGATTTGCATTAAGATTTGAGTGTTTTGATTTGAATACACATCTGAGTATTAAGATTTGAGTGTTTTGATTTGAATACACATCTGAATATTATGATATTGTCTCTGAATCTGAACACTTAATAATTAATGTTGTTTGTTTTAAATCTGAATGTGCACGTGAAATTGAACATTACATTAATAAAATATTATAAAATTTTCATTTCAACAAAATATATCACTTTTGATAAAAAAAAATAGTTTTAAAAGTTTTAATAATTATGATTTGGAATACTATTTTTTCATTTTGCAGCCAGTGTTCTTGACACACGTCAATATAAAAAAAATACTTGAAAGGATTTAATGAAAACTTACTAGTTCAAAAGGAAAAAAAATGGTATTTGATTGAGAAAAGAAAAAAAAAGTTTTTAGTTATGAAATAAAAAGACAAGCCCAAAGCATAGAAGCGATGATTTATTATTTGATAACTTATCATATGAATCTGAATGTTGAGTCTCCTACAGATCTGATTCGTTCAGACCTCTTCAGACCCATTAACAGGTTTTTTAAAAAATAAAACAAATGAACTTAATGAGCCGAATCTAAATGATTCAGATTCAAACTTAAAAATCAATAATGGACTGAATCTGAATAATTAAAAGTAAAAATTTAAGGAATCCCATAGTGTAATTCAATAATTACACTCTGTCCCGATAAATTTAGTATTTACTAAAAATCCCTTAAAAATTTTGTACCGTGATACTTTAGACTCTAGTGATACATGGTAATGATACATGGTAATGATACATGGTAATGATACATGGTAAGTTTAAACTGTTAAGAAAAAATGAGAAAAAAATGGTACATTTAAACTTGTTAACTAAAATAGCTTAATTTACGGTAACAGATCATTAATCAGCACGTAATTGGATATTAATTTCAAATTTTGAAAATCAAATATTATATCATCTATTTTGAATACATTTTTTATGAACAATCTGTTAAATTTCGATACACAACAAATTCATGTATCAATGCATCGTCTAAAACACTATACACACTGATTCAAAATGTATCAGCAAGCACACTTGATAGATTCAAAATGTATCAATGCATCATCTAAAACACTATACAACACTTGATGGATTCAAAATGTATCAGCAAGCACACTGATTCAAAATGTATCAGCAAACACTTCATGTATCAATGCATCGTCTAAAACAGTATATACACTGATTCAAAATGTATCAGCAAGCACACTTGATGGCGCAGTTATTGAAATTAATCACTGATACATGATAAAAAATTTCAAAAACCCTTGATACATAGGAAATCATATGATATACATCTAATTCATATATAAAATCATATACTAAACATTATAATCCACTTAGTACTTATGTATTAAACC
Organism: Solanum chmielewskii; assembly: GCA_027704785.1. NCBI lineage: Eukaryota > Viridiplantae > Streptophyta > Magnoliopsida > Solanales > Solanaceae > Solanum > Solanum chmielewskii. Next base: position 5,178,820 of record JAKWIX010000318.1, on the reverse strand, counting down.
TATTGTCTGATACATGATAATAATTTTCATATTTTTTTTGATAATAGGAGGCATGAGGTGGAACTTCAAATTGATGGATCATGAGGACGGTCCCCTTGTTCCCGAGAAAATATTGGTTGCTGTCTAACAATATTGGACTTTGGGTGATACCAACTCCACATCCTCACAATGAGATGCCACCGAAGATGTTGTCTGACCATATGAACTCGTATGGATCAGCAAGACCAACATCTTATGAATACAAAATCCATGGTTATGCAAGACAATCAATAACAGTTCCTGGGTTAAGAAGAAGAAAGACGATGATGGAGTAAGAAGAATTAAAGACGTGATGGAGTAAGAAGAACAATAAGAATGGGAGAGAAATTGTGCAGTTTTTTGAAATTTCAAATTTTTTGAATTTTGAAATTCAAAATTTCAAAATTGGGTGTTTTAATTAAAATTAATAATTCAAAATCCAAAAACTGATTTAGAAGATTGAGTGTTTTAGTGGAGAAAAAATAGGCATTATATTGGGGGATTGTGTATTATAGGAAAGAGATTGTTATGTATCTATACACTTCTACTAAAATTTTAAAAAAAAGGAATTATGTAATATTTAAAAAAAGAAGGGAAAATTAGAGAATATAAAACTTATAGTTGTATATTTAAGTTATTTTTCCTAATTAAAATACATACCTCCATTAAGTGCAAACAAATGAAGTCTAACAGAGTTATTGTTTACTACTAAAATTCTGTTTTTTCACAACAGATCTTTTCTTCTAGAAAAAAAATGGACTTAAATTTTTTAAAAAAAAGTTTGAATTTGAAAAAGTATAGTTAAGCACAATCAAATTAAAAAGAATTTGTACCATTCCTAATATATAAGAACTATATATATCGAATCAAGTCTCTGCTCTTCGGATCGGTCCATCCTTAATAGAGAAATTCTTAAGTATATGTTTTCATTGGATAAAAAGATCAACTCAAATCATTGAGAAAGATGAACTACTATGAAGTATAAATATTATATAAATAACGTATACGAAAAAATATACATCTCTAATACATAGCTATACAACATTTATAAACAATTTTATTACATCGATTCATTACAAATATATACAATTATTTCATTGAAAAAAAAATTGTTACCTATACAGTTACGTAAAAATCCCCCCAACATTTTAACAAACCAAACAAATTCAGAAACTATAGTTCTAATTTGTTCATTTTGAACCAGCAAGACTTCAAAATTTCAAGTTTGTGTTTGTTCTTTGATGGTACTTTTTGATTTATTTCAAATGATTCTTTAACTCAATTAATGAATTTTATTCTTATAATTCAAAAATAAACTTTTGCGATAATCAATCACTAAAATTGTTCTACACGTTGATCCAAAATTCTAAAAACTATTAACAATAAGACGTGAAATGTTTTAGCTCAATTCTTTAGAAACAATTTTTAACGTCCACTTTTTTCAATTTAATAATGCTTTGAAATCAATTTCTCAACAACAACAATTGCAATTCTCAAATTTTTAAACAAAGATTTATAATTTGAAATTTAGAGCCCATAAAGTCAAGTAGATATCTCAATTTGTTCTTCCAAGTTCTAACTTAAAAAGTTGAGAGATGACATTACATAAATATTGAGTCCGGATCCTAATGGTTATTAAATGTTAAAAAAAAAATTCAAAATGGTATATAATTTTAAATTTAATCAAAATGGCAAAATCGCTGGTAGAGCAGCAATTTTGCTCGCCGGAAAAAAGCAAAATCGTTGCAACAGCAGCGATTTGCTAAATTTAATGATTTTTTTTAAATTTTTTTTTAATGAAATCGCTGCCATTACAATATAAAAAAAAATTAATGATTTTTTTGAAATTTTTTAATGATTTTTTTTAATGATTTTCTTATCTTAATTTTTTTTTAATTATTTATTAGAAATTTTTAAAAAAATAAAAAAAAATCGCTGCAAAGGCAGCGATTTAAGTTAAAAAAAAATTCTTTTAACAACAGTGGTTTAGCTTTTTTTAAAAAAAAAATAATTAAACACTGCCTTCGCAACGATTTACAATTTTTTTTTAAAGAAAAATTGTATTTTACCAAAATTAAAATAGTGTTAAATCGCGCGATTTAATTAAAAAAAATTAAAATTATAAATATCTTTTTAATTAAATTAAAAAAAAAAAAAGGAATATCGCTGCCTGTGCAACGATTAAATAATTTTTTTAAAAAAAAAAGCTAAAAAATTTTTGGTTTTAAATAAAAATTGACTTAAATAAGGCAGCGATTTAAGTTAAAAAAAATTGGTACACAAATCGCTGCCTGGGAAGCGATTTGTTTTTTAGTTTTTCTTTTTTTTACATTTCTAATAAATATTAAAAAAAATTAAGATAAATCACTGCTCAGCAATTTATTAAGAAATCAATAAAAAAAATTGTATATTGTAAATCGCTGCAATGGCAGCGATATCATTTAAAAATTTTTTTAAAAAAAATCATTAAATTTAGTAAATCGCTGGTGTTGCAGCGATTTTGCTTTATCCGGCGAGCAAAATAGCTGCACTACCAGCGATTTTGTCATTTTGGTTAAATTTAAAATTTATATACCGTTTTGGAATTTTTGTTAACATTTTATACCCATTAGGCTCCGGACTCCATAAATATTAATGTCACACCTTAATATAATTTGTATGTGTATTTGCCTCTTAAAAATTATTAGTTAGTGGAAACTTTTACATATAGCCACTTAAAAATAATTGATTACTCTCCACAGTTATAGTTTGATAATTACAATTTGTAGCTACATGTGATTTAAGGAGAGAAACGAGCGAGACTGGGAGAGAGAGGAGAGAGGCGAGAGATAGGGGAAAAGAGTGGGAGAAAGATGAATTGTATATGTATATTGGTTAGATAATTGTATATTATACATATGTAATTGTATATATGGCAAGAGAGACTGGGAGAGGGAGGAGAGAGGCGAGCGATACAGGGAGAGAGAGGAGAGAGGTGAGCGAGATCGAGAGAGGGAGAAGAGAGGAAATCGAGAGAGGGAAGAGAGTGGGAAGAGAGTGGGAGAGAGGTGAATTTTATATGTATATAATTGTATATAACTATATATTATACACACACACACACAAATATATATATATATATATATATATATGTATACATATGCATATACATATACATATATATGTATATATGTATACATATATACATATATACATATACATATACATATACATATATATGTATACATATATACATATATACATATATACATATACATATACATATATGTATATGTATGTATGTATATATATGTATGTATATGTATATATGTATATATGTATACATATATATGTATATGTATATGTATATGTATATGTATATATATATATATATATATATATATATATATATGACAAGAGAGAATGGGAAAGGGAGGAAAGAGGCGAGTGAGATTGAGAGAGGGAGGAGAGAGGCGAGCGAGAGAGGACAGAGAGTGGGAGAGAGGTGAATTGTATATGTATATAGGCTAAAAAATTGTAGATTATACATATTTATTTGTATATCCTAGCGAATTATACATATACAAACATGACTAATTATACAAACTCGAAGTCAATCCACGTAATTAATGTATAATGTTAGTCACGAGTGGTAATTATAGCAAACTATAGCTATGATGAGTAATTAAATAGTATAAGTTTGCTTATCCGCGTAATTTTCCCTACGTAGTTATATGTGCCGTAAGTCGGCTTGTACGATGAGGTTAAAAAATACTTTTGCTAAAGTTTTTGAGTTGGTGATAGATATTTGTGCTTTCAGAAGAAGAAAGAGAACTAAGTCAATTCGGAGTGTGATGACCAAAAATAGGGGCGCACCCACGTGAGTTTCAGGGGTTCACTCGAATTCCATTAGCAATAATACACTGTATATATAAAGTTATTTTCTGTATTTATATGGATATATATATATTTTGAGTCCCTCAATGACAAAGAGAAACTGATAGTCCAACTGTAGATCCCCTTAAAATTAATCTTCATATCATAGATTTGAATCCTCTGTTAGTGTTTTATTTTTTTGTTGGCTTATATATACGTGTACGTTATACTTTTATTTTTCGAATACTCTAACAAAAATTCTGAGTCCGCCACTGAACAAAACTCAAATAACTTATTGATTTCTTCGAAAGCGTGATATAAATTTTTGTAAGTATTGCAAAATTATATTAAGTGTGAATTTTTCTATACAATATAAGCTTTTATCAACGAATTTGAATATTAAATGAGAGGAGTAAAAAAGGACGTGTCGATCAAGGATTAAATAGGGCATGGCTTGACCTCTATCTAAGCTTGGAAATTAGTGGAGAAGATGATGATTGGGGGGAATTGGGAAGTGGTGGGGATACACAAGGACAGACCCATGTGGTGTCGTCTGGTGCTCGAGTACTCATTAATCTCGTCTCGAAATATACGTGTGTAGAAATTAAATTGTATTTATATAAAATTAACATAGAGCACCTAATGACGAAATGATCTAACTAGTCCGTTGGCTCTTGGCTGGGTGCTTACGACTCTTTTGTGTGGCTGAACTCGAGTTTGAATCTCACTCTTTACATGTATTTTTTGTATTTTTTACTCGAGTACCCACAACCTTGAAATACTAAATTCATCACTGGCAGGGGCGGCTTTACGTAGCACAATGGGGATGCCACGACACTCAGTGATCTTGGAAAAAGTGTTTATATATATATATATATATATATATTGAATATATTATATTTTTGTCACTTAGTAGTTGTACTGAAGTTTAACTCAATTGGTAATGGAAAGGATTTTCCACCAACCCAACGCGGGTTCGAACTTGGCCAATATTGCTTTCTTTTTTGCTTGTTTCTTTTCTCCTTTTCTTTTTCTTCACTCATTCTTATATATTTATTACTATTCTTTATTAATTTAAATTGACCCTTTTTTTTCTTTTCTTTTTTCTACATTCATTCTTATTTACGAGTACTAATATTTATTAATTTTAATTCAAATTGACCCCTTTTCATAATTAGTTTTGAGTTTTTCTTACTTTTTTCTTGCACTAATTATTAATCTCTTGATATGAATGTAGCATGTTTATTTTTTTCTATCAATTAGTGAGTGTTGAATTATGAGCGTCAAATAAATATTATTAAGAATATATATATTTAAATAGTAATTTTAAAAAAAACATAAGTTTCAAAAAGATTTTTTAAAATTTAAATGTTCTTTCGATCTTCATCGACGTTTTTGCTATGTAAGATGACTAGGCTGAAACTACAAAAAAAAAATTCTCAACAATATATCTCCAACAACACATAAAGTCAATAAAAGATGAATATATTATGTTAATACTATTAGATGATTTATACAAGCTCAAATTTTAATGTGTAATTTTTTTTCCTAAAAGTTTCAACTAATAAGACATCTAATTCCAAAACGGAAATAAAAATTAAATTGTTTAGTTATCTCTAATTACATAATATCTAAAAAAAAATATTACTACATACATATTTGATCGATTTGTGTATAAAAATAAAAATATTAATAACCTGAATTGCAACCCAAAATTAAAACAACCAATCCTTTTTATCTTGCTTGAAAGTCGTGACAGCCCCAATCTTTAAATCCTATATTCGTCTCTGAATTCACTCGAACTACAAACAATGTGCTAGAAAGGTATTATAGGTTTCGAGGGGTAACTTTAGTGGTCATCGAGGAAAATAGTGGTGAGATGAAGAGTTTCAAGGTAGGGTAAAAGCAAAATAACTATTGATGCAAAATTGTGAAAAGCAATGACAGAGAGGAAAAACGGACGAATAAGAAAAAGTATAAGGTGACATAGAAAGAGGAAAAATTAATGGTTACAAGAAAAAATGATAATTTTCATATGTCATATGTTAAGGTACAAAGGAAAATATAAGAAATTGTATGAATTTGTCAAGACAAGAAAGAGGAAGGATGAAGACCTAAAAAGACATTATAGTAGTGCATTCCATTAACTATAATTTGTTCAAACTAAACATCTAAGCACTTTGATAAAGTGTTTCCATTAGATACTTTCAGTTCAAATTTTACAAAAATTTCAACATTTATTATCAAATATCCGCTATATAAGTAATTTAGTCACTTCAAATATATATTAAGCTCAACAAGTTGTAAGCATGTTCCAATTAAGATTAATGTGTACAATTTAAAAAAAAGTAACATAATCTAAGTGATTAAATTATCTTTGTAATAAATACTTTGACAATTGACATCATACATTGGAGCTTTTCCAAAATTTGTGTCAAAAGCGTTTAATAAAAGCACATTATCCCGTGTTAAGGTGTTCAATTTGAACGGATGATAGTTCAAAGTAATGATGAATCTTCAATATTGACTAACAAGGATTGTAGTCCTTCATCTCTAGTCAGATGTCTGGGGTTGGAGTCCTCCTAGGTACGGAGTCACCCTCGTTAGGAAGCGTTTTACCCCAATATGAGACTTTTCAACATAAATCCAGATTTAGTCGAACTTGTATCAAACATCGATATCAATTCAAATTTAGTCGAACTTTAACGTAGATATCAGACATCGAATTTTCATCAGAGAAAAAAAGAATGTTCATTATTGAAGACAATCGATGGTCGAAATGAGTGCCACGATTTACCACTCTCTTCTTGAAACGTGTGCATAAACAGCCAATGATATATATTTTGGCTAAGGGTTAGAGCATATATAACTTGATTCTCTTTTTATATAATTCATGAAATGGTTGGTCTGTACTCTGCATAACAAAACAAACATGTCACTAGTGTCACCTAGTCACCCATGACTTTTCTTTCACTAAATTCCAACTAACTCATAACACTTCATCAAACAACTTTTACAAAAACAAATCAAAGAAGTTACATGAGACATGAACCTTGTACATTAATCAATAATGCACAAGTTAGGTGTTGAAAAAAAGGATATTGACACTTTTAGTCCATCAAACATGAAAAATAAAAATTAATAATGAAAAAAAAGTCTACAAACACTAAAACAAAAAAAGTTTTAGTGTCAATAAATAGACATGTCAATAAAGAGTGCTAAAGTTTTTATCGACATTTAACGGGAAAGACCACAAGAAGCTGGAGAAGGGACAGGCCTCGTCAACAGAATTTTCTATCCTATTGTCGAGACGAATGTGGTCATACCCAGAGGACTATCGCATCAGCAAGATGACTTTCTAGTCAGATCCTTCCTGCGCTTCAGATATGAAGAAATTGATCGTAGGAAAGATAAAAAAGGCCCCTCTTTCTCCAGAACTTGAACTCAATCCACATTCCTTGCTTGAACCTTCTATACCGAACTCAATTCAATAAAGTTTCCCCGTCCGATAGGTGTTATATATAATGGGCGATTTACCTAGTAATCGACATTCGGCGAAGCAACTTTAAAAGTTTTAGGGACATACATAAAGAGTGTTAATTGTTATTAGGATACATATTTGGCGGCAATTAAATTATTACCATTAAGTATATTTTTTTATATGGTAAAAACATCCCTTTTTATGTAGGATTCGGGAAAAAATCACATTTTAATTGGATATAATATAATTAGCATACCCTCATGCAAACATCAATATATATATTTGTACTTGTTACTTATAAATTAACATAAATAACTTTATTATTGCTTTTAAGACTTCTTTTCTCCCTTAAAAATCAATACATTTTATTTGATTCTTATGATTTTTGATTAATCACTTTTAACATTTAATTAATTGATGTATACACTTTTGAACCCTCAAACTGTGAATCTTCTTAAATAATAAACTATTAAGCTCAATTCTAGAAGAAAGTGTAATTTATCTTTACTTATAACTTTCTGAAAAGTATTTAAATGGCAAAATCTCTAAGTGGACAATCGATTCTTCTTCTATATCTATTGAAAGTGAAATTAATCTTAAATATAATTTAATATATATAAGTATACATTCTTTATAAAATCTTTTCAACTATATAGCAAACCTAAGTTCTTTATCCCATTGTTATTCATGCAAATCATATATATTTTGGCCAAGGGTTAAAGAGTCCTCTAGAACTTTTATCTCATTTTGGATAAGAAATTCAATAACAAAGATTGATGTTAATTTCTAACATTTGATATCTTGTATTCTCAATATCGTTGTTAAAAATTGTCTAAATATAAATTTTATGAGATGCGGTTTTTTAAAGTATAAATTTTATGTCTATAATATTTTTTGAGATGCAAATTTTTCCAAATATTCGGTAAGGATAAAATATTTCGCTTATCCAGATTTATTTTTCTTCAAAACCTCGATATCCTTTATAAAAGTTTTTGGTTAGTTGAAATAAAATAAAAATTAAAAGAACTATAAAACCCTTTTTTTCTAATTGTATCTATCATTTTAGAGATCTTACCTACCATTAGATCATGTTAGTATTGATGGTAAACAATAATGAAACAAAATCATACTAGTTAGATTATTTTATCCTTGAAAAGTTGCCATTTTATTTTATTTTTATTTTTATTTTTATTTGTTTACCTTTTAATTTCATTTTATCCTTGATTCTTTTTTGTGTGCTTTGTTTTCTAATTTACCCTTTTGATGTTTTCTTTTTATCTATTTTCTTAACTTTTTTACTTTAATTTTACACTCATGAAAATTTACAAAATTAACATATATTTACTGATCTAACAATTATTCCCAAGGAATTCTTTGAATAATCTTTAGCAATTCAATATTAATTACTTTTTTTTTTGTAATAAATCAATGCATGTATTAGCTCGTGAAGATTTTTCATTGGATTACCGTGATTTTCCTAGCAAAATATTAAATGAGCTAGCCACCCCTTCTCTTGAAAAATAATGTTATTTACTAAAAACAATATATTAAAAGTCATATTAAATATTCCAATAGAATAAATATTTAACTTATGACGTTTTGAATCGCTATTTATATATTTTAATTTTCTCTACTTGAAAAATGAATTAATTTAGAAAAAACTAAGCTTGTAATTAAGATGCCTATGAATAAACATTGTTTTTTTCTCTAACGAAAACTAACAAATGAACGTTGATTTTTGAAGTGTAAACTTGCGGTTAAAAATTATAAATAATACTAATGAAAGCATAAAAAAGTATGTAATATTTTGTGTTTAAATGATACAGAAAGATGAAGTAAAAGAATTTAAATGAAATAAGACTAAAATTAATTACCTAAAAATGTTTCACATGTTTGAGAAGATTTTTTTAGGTTATGCATATATTTGTCCTAAAAAATAATGGGCAACTTTCGCATATAGCAAACAAAAAATTCATATTTGTATGTTATAACAAAGTTTGCATAATTGCACTCCATAGCAAACATAAAACTGTATAATTCGTTATACATATACCATTGTATAATTCGCTGGCCTAAATTGTATAATTCGTTGGCCTATTTCGCTGCAATTGTGTAATTAGCTATCATATTTCATTGGAATTATATAATGCACAATTGTATAATTCGTTGCCTATTTCGCTGCAATATTTTTATAAAATTTGTTTTGCATACAATTGAATCGAATTAAAATGTATGTATATTGCATAATTATAAGTTTATAGCAAGAACATATATGTTTTTCTCTCGCTTTATACAAAAACAGAAACACAATATATACACTTCTGTTGTATAAAGCGAGAGAAAATTATATTTCACTGCAATTGTATAATTCGCAATTGTATAATTCGTTGACCTTTTTCGCTGCAATATTTCTATAAAATTTGCATTTGTCTATAATTGAATTGAAGTAAAATATTTGTAAATTGTATAATTAAGTATATAGCACGAAGATATATGTTTTTGAATGTGTATATACAATTTTTTCTCGCTTTATACAAAACAGAAACAGAATTTATACAATTATGTGTATAAAGTGAGAGAGGCGAGCAGAGGGAGAGTGGCGAGCGAGAATGGGAGAGTAGCGAGCGAGAATGGGAGAGTGGCGAGCGAGATTTTTGGGAGAGCGGCGACTGATAAACTTTGGCTAACGTTTGCTATGGAGCACAATTAAATTAAACCGTAGCTACTCCATTTATTTTAGGTTATTAATTTGCTATTATATATAATTATAGGTTATGCACGTACTACCGACTACGTTATATTCCATGTCATTTTAATTTGTTATAACATGCAATTTCTTATTTTTCAGATTATAATAAATAAATTCCATATATGTATATAAAATTCCGTCCCTGTCAACCGTAAAAGACAAAAACCACTAGCTTTGAGATATTTTATTAATTATAACATATTTGAATTTACCTAAATTTAGTATTCTCGCCTTTTAGGTTTGTTTGTATTATCTTTATTTTTTTAACAATTTTAGAAAGATATATCTCTTTCTTTTTTTTTATTTTTATAAATTTTAACAAAAAATTCAAATTCTGTTTTATTGAAATGTGGTCCCTTATTCATCGTTAATTTCTTAATCTGGGAACCAATTTGATAGATTGGACCTTTCGATTATGGGACCAAAACATAAATAGAAAAGCTTTACTACTACCTTTAAATTTTTATTTATACTTTTTTACTACTACCTTTAAATTTTTATTTATCTAAAGTATATTAAAAATAAGTATCAATTTACTTATTATAACGATTCAACCCTCGTTAATTAGGAAACGAAAAGCATCAGAAAATACTTGGGCCATTGTCCCGCTAGAGTGGGACAGATGCCTCTAGGGCGACAGCGCTTCAGCGGGATAAGTTGCCGCCGAAACGGGATGGGCGAGACAGAATGTAAATAACGCGAAATCTTATATTCTTCTTTTTCCCAGAACCCATAAATTAGACGTAAATCACCCATTAAATCCTCCAAAAGCTGCACTAGGCTTGAGAAAGAAGGAAGAGATTTCTAGCGTAAGGAGAACAATATCTTACAGATTTTTGGCCAAATTTACCGTCTTGTTATTTCGAAAAAATAAAATTGGAGCTATAAATCTGTTATTCACTGCGTAGTATGTTAATTGACGGTAGTATTCATGCATAGAATTTTTGTGCACTGAAAAAGGGTTGACTATGTGTATATCCCAAAGTGTTACATTAGACATACACCGTAGGAAAAGGCCCTATTTTGTGAATTAGGGTTTGGGAATAGTTGTGATTTTCTATTTTGGGGGATATTGTTTCCAATCTATGTTATCAAAATCAGATATTACTGATTCTTATAAATTGTTCAGAAACACGAAGTAACTGAAATTTATAGGACTAGTAAGAGAGATGAACAAAAATTTAATTCACAAAAACTAAAATCTGTAAAAACGTATCAGAATTTTAAAAAAACCTTTTAAATCGGAAAAAGATCAAGTCCACTTAACTCACAGTATCCCCTTAAGAAAATTATTTCCCTCTAGCATCCGAGGATTGATTTGGATAACCTCCCAGGGTAAAATGATCTTAATCAGCAGAGTAGATACCAAAAACTCTACTGTCAGCGAATCAATCCACAGCAGAAAAGTACAGGAAGAAAAATGTGTGCAGAAGAAGAAGAAGAAGATCAGAAAATTCGTTAGGAAATATTCTGAAGAATGAATGGTATTTATAGGCAAGAAGAATATGTTCTTAAAGGTTGCACCCCTTTCAAAATTCACACGACCATTGATGAAAGTTTGCAACCTTATCCGAGTCGGGTCGGGTTAGTCAACTAAAAAGTTGAAAATACTTTGGTTAATTTTCAACTTATATTATCAACTAATTAATTGAAAACATTTTTGTCCAATTAAATAATTAAAAAACAAACTTTGTCCAAAAAATAATCTCTCAATCATTTGCCGAAGCTGAAGGCGAGACGAGCGAGCGACGACAACGACGGCGCGAGGGGGTCCCTCTTTCCAACCCTTTAACAATTAATAGGAGTGTTTCTGTATTTAAACTCTCCTATTTTTCTTTCCATCACCAATGAGGGACAAATACCTTTTCATTAAAGCATAGGAGGACTTTTCAAGTTCTCAACTCTTCAAGTTCTCAACTTTTCAAATTCATGTCCTTCCCTCTATTTCTCATTAATTCTTGCTATATACCCAACAATCCCCCGATGTGTACTTTACATGCAAGGATTAATTGCATCTGGATAAGTAGGTTTCCCCTTGAACTTTTCGTAGTGAACATATGTCGGATATACTCGGTCAATCGGTATGTGATATCTTTGAACCGTCAATCTTTGGTGTATACCTAGACAATCATATGTCACTGTTAACACTTTACTGTTTATGGTTCTTACAGTTGTGTTCGTTTCAACCATGAACACCTCCTGATTTCATGAGTGTATAGAGAATATGCTTTTGACATAAAATTCTCTTTGAAGCGGCTTTCACTTCACACTCACATAGATGATTTCTAACCGTGTCATCTCGTAGATACAATATTTGGTCAAATCTACCAAACTTAGAAAATCATTAATAAATTTAAGCTTTATTACTTCATTAATAAGCCTTAAAATCTTAACCTTGTTCCTGAACATTGTTCATCATGAGAATGGATTGATTTAATTGACAATGTCGAACCGTTAGCCACAACTTTGTTTTTCTCCTTGAATCTAGCTCTTGCGATCTCCAGTTTGCTAGATAGAGTTACCGTCATGCTGACTTGTCCTACGCCGTAAACCCATTCTCTTAGGTGATCTTTCAACTGCCTCTCTCACTAGGCCTTTTGTTAGTGGATCTGACACATTATCGTTTGACTTTACATAGTCAATTGTGATAATTCCACTACAAAATCTATATTAATATTTTCATATCTAATTTTGTTGGGAACTTCACATTTATTAGAGGTCAATTTGATAGACTTTTAGTGCTAAATTGGACAATTTTTTTTTTTTAAAAAACTTTGCTATTATTTAAACCTCAAATCCTTAGTTTTCAACTAATATCTTCAATTTTTATGATTGCCGGAAGTGTATATCGAATATAAGAACTTTAATTACTTGTATGTAAAATTTCTTATATTATAATTTACAATATTTAAACATTTTTTACTAAATTAATTTTTGCTTCATAAGTCATATGAAGCATTTGGAGTGTATGAAATTGTATCGAAAATTAAATTAAAAAAATTTGATTAGTGATTGATTTGATTTGGTTTGGTATTGAAAAAAAGAACCCGGCTATATCTGGGTTTGTTTGATTTTAATTAAAAAAAAAGAAAAATTAACCTAAGACAAAACCAACCCGATATTATATATATAATTTTAAAATTTTATTTTATATATAAAAATATTAACTTTGATATAATTTTTAAATATTTCTTATACTTTTTCATATTTTTTATTAGAATTTAGAATTCTAAATGATTCAATAAATATCATAGTCCAGATATGTTGGTTATAATAAAGTTTAAATAAAAAATCAAAATTAAAACTAATGCAAAAAGAAAATCAATTTAACGCTATGAATAAAAATAATATTGAATATTTGTTCTATGACTTTACATTGGTTTAGACAATTAAAATACATAATCTAATTTTAATTTCCTTTGATATTTAGTAATGTAACTAATACTTATTAAACTTATTTAACAAGATTTAATACTTTAAATTATGATTATTTTCATTATGACTTGTTAATTTGTAATATTTGTTTTACACGATTTCATCATTATTATTTTCTTATTGGATATTTTAGTGTGATTAATCATATCATATTTGGTGTTAATTTCTTAAAAAATACCTTAGAATAGTTGTATGAATATTTTATTGGAAAAAATTCAAAGATCCAAAAAACTAGAAAAAATTCAAAAAGATCCAAGGTTGAAAAAACTGAATTTATTGATTTGATTTGGTTGGTTTAATATTTGAAAAACTTAAATTAACCCGATCACGTACACTCTAAACTATAACTATAAAATCTATAACATACATATATAATTTTTATGTTTAATATATGTGAAAATTGCTCAAACCATCTTACTTACTTACTAAAATAACCGGTAGTTAACACAATCTTTTTGTTGCAATGTTTGCTTTCATAAAAGAACTTACTTTATTTTCTTTTTAGTTTGTTAATCTTTTTTTTTGCAACTCTTTAGTTTTAATTCACGTGACATGTTTAAGACCATAAGATTAAAGGGTATTTTGATACATTTAATATAACTTTAATTTTGAATCACAAAATTAAAAAAAACTTTTTTTTTAAACTTTATTTTAAGTTAAACTAGACTATTTTTTTGAAACGAAAAGAGTATCATAAAGTGAAAAACAAAGCTTCTAACTAAAGAGGGATACTTTATTCTATAATATTATCCATCATCTTTTTAACGAAAATTGCAAAATTGTACTACTTTTTTTTGTTTTTCTTTGTTCTTCGGATTAATTTATAAACTAGGAACTAACAAGCCAGCTTTATTTTACTTCCTTGTTTTGGATTGAAAACACAGATAAATAAGTAGACGGTATCTTCCCTGCTCTGGCGGGACGAAGGGCCCACCTTTTCTTAAATAACGACGGTTTAGATTGTTACAGTAATATTATTTGATAAAATTATTCTTTTATTTTGAATATCAAAAAATTAAATCGTGTTAAATTTTCTAACTCTTGAGAAGTTTAATAATTTTTAGAAGATATTAAAAAGCATATATATTTACATCACAAGAGAACTTATTAACAATAATATATAAATTTAGACTATATCATGTTAACTTTATAGGTTGAAACATTACATACTATTGTTTATAGGAGTGTGCAGTATTTGGATTAAATCGAAATATCACATCAAATCAAACCGAATTCTAATTTGGATTGGTTTTTTGGATTCTTGGTTTGATTTTGAATTTATAATTTACTTTGTTTATTTTCTTGTCTGGTTTCGAATTAGAAAAATGATAATCTAAAAAATTGAAAAAACGAATTTTATATATATATAGAATTAAGTTGAAGTTAATCACTTTTGTCCCTTTTTAGTTATTTTCATTATGATTAGTTTATTTTCTTATGTTTGGACATCTATAATTGATATACTTTTAAGTATTGTCTTTTACGTTTTACTCATGATTTGTTATGTTTCTAATTATAGACATAATGCTTAATCAAATCGAAAAAATTTAAACTAAATCAAATTTATTTTGGTTTGGATTAGGTTACACTTCTTCAAAATCAAAAATAAAAAACCCAAATCGAATAGTATAAAACTGAACCGAAAAACCGAATGCACACCCCTAATTGTATATACTAAACAAAAAGATAATTATTAATTATTATATCATCAAAATTATTTTCTTCAAGTACTCAATTTTTTTTGTTCAAAATGCAAGAAGAAGAGTAGAAGATAAAAAAAAAAATTGGGGTTGAAAAATGAGAGGACATACCTCAATTTATAGTTAACAAAGGGTTGACAAGTGGTTTTTGTGTCTTATCTGAAAGTCATGATCTACCATTTGAAAAAGTCACAACTTATTGAAAAATTATTACCCTTTAAAAAAAGTCACAACTTAAATTAAAAATATTATAATAATTTAACATTCAGGTTAGAAGTTCATGCTTTTAAGATATATATATATATAGAGAGAGAGGCGGAGGGGTGGTGGTGGCATATGATGTGACATTTTTTATATTTTGAAACTGTTTTTAGAATTTTTATATATTTGTTAATGAAAATGATAAATATGCATCTATGCAATATTTATTACACAATAAAAATATATATATACATAATTATTTTTCATGAGGAGTATATCCATTTCAAATATTCTATATGTCCAATAATAGTTGTTCACTATTAATTTGACATAGATCTTAACAAACAATAAATAATAGAGATTATATCACCACATTATCCTTTGAAAATATTAAACGTAATACTTTGGGAAATGTATTAAATACTCCCTTCGTCCAGTTTGACTAATTTTAGAAGTTAAATTAAATTACATTAATAATATTTTAAACAAAAAATTCAGATATTCAAAAAACTATTAAAAAAAGTACTATAAATTACAATTTTTGCATATCGATATAATAAAAAACTACATTTGCAAAATGTTAGTCAAAAGTTTTATAATTTTTCTAAAAATAAAAATTATGACAATTAAAAATGAACGCAAATAATATTAAATATTATTTAATAACAAAGGTAAGATAGATACAAAAGGATAAAATATATCTTAATTTTTCAAACTCAATAAATATTGTTAGACAATTGTTTATAAAATAATAGACAAATACAAATGAAAAAAGCAAGTAGAATAATTGAGGGTATATTTCTTGTTTTAGGATAAGATGAAGTAAAATAAAAAGAAAGAGATTACAAGTTCGAGAATTAAGCTATCACCAACAAAAATTTAAGAATTCAGATAATCAACTAATTAAACCGTTTCATCTCGTGAGTTAAGGATACATAGATTTCTACTATAATGGATGATTAGAATAAAATATAATAGTTCAAATAATTAGTTATATTAAACTATGGTTTGGCGGTAATATGCAGTTTCCATTTTTTCATTATTTCATTTGCCAGCTACAGTAACAGCAACATCTTACTGAACAAAAAAGGACCAATAATCATCCAACAAAAAACAAAACAAAAAAAAAAACACCATTTTTTTCTTTGTCCCAATCTTCTCCTCTTCTGCTTCTTCTTCTTTATTATGCTAACTTTTCACCTTTAATTTCTTTAAAGTACTGTATTCCCACTTCAAGAATTGTCATTTTAGTTTGTTGGCAAACTCAAATTTGCATCTTGTTTGCTACTTGGAACTGCAGGTTTGTCTTGTTTTCTCTTGCTGTTTTTCTCTTTTATACAAAGACTTCATTTTTATTTATTTTTTGGTTGTTTTTGTTTTTTGGGTATTTTCTTATTAGCACATTTTTGTTTTTTCTTTTGTTTCAAGAATTGGGTTAAATTTTGTTAAAAATGCAATCTTTAGTGTTGCTTTTACACTGGTTAGAGCTTAGTGTGCAGATTTGTCAGATGGGGTTCTTGTATTTTTGGGGAATTTTATTATTTGTACTTGGTGATAATCATGAGGAGCATTTTAGTACTACAATCTTGATTTTGCAGTAGTAATCTGTGTGCAACTATCTGGAGATCTTTTAGATTTATGCTTCTATGTATTGTGATACATTAGGTTCTTGCAATGTAGATATCTGATCTTTCCTAGTTCAGAATTTTTGTTGATTTGTTCTCTAAAATGGGGATGGTTATCTTGATTTCTTATGTGGATATTGCTGCAAGGGTGTTCAGCATAGTACAGGTGATTTTTCTTTCAAAGTGATGGTTTTTGTAGAAAAGAATTAATCTTTGTGGATATTTGGATCATTTTTGTAAGCCAATCTTGTTGGAGCTTTTCGAGTCTTCTTTGTTATGCATTCTACTTGTAAAAGATAAAAAAAAGGGCTTCTTTGTTATCATGGTTCCTTGTTTACTGATATTTCTGATGCTAAAGTTTGTGGGGTAAGGTCTGCTTGCGTACACTCTACCTTCTCCTGGCCCCACTTTGTAGTAATACACTGGATATGTTGTTGTTGGTAAGTATTGTGCTCATTCAAGTAAGCCAATCTCTTGGTAGTCTTCTTTCAACTAGATCCTTTTCATATTCAACAGTTTAGTTCTGCCAGTAGTCCTAGTTGCGGTGTTAGTTAAAGCCGCAGCAATTGATCGCCTTACAGAGCCCGAGAGGTCTCATATCTATATCTAATGGCTGCTGCTTATTCTTTTAGATTCGTGGCAGAATGTAACTTGTAAGTAAAGACAGCGGGGACCTTTAGAGAGTTGCACATTTGAGCCTTCAGATTGAAGCTGAAAATTATCTTTGGTTTTATTCGATAATCCATGCTAATCTCATCTCATGTTGGGAAATTAGTTGTAAATCACATAGAGCATCTGGATAGACAGGATGCAAAGTTATCAAGTATACTCACCCAACTCTTCTATGTTGAATAACAGATTGGAGAAACTATCATGCATTTTTGAAATTGTTCCTCATGCTTATGCACCTTCTTTTTATAGATAATTGATTTCTTTTTGTTTCCCCTGATGGAATGAAATTTTGAACTTTGTATTCATGAAAGATTCTCCTTTTTCAGTTGTGGCCATCTGTGGAAATGATGTTTTAGTTCTTGTATACAAGATCAATAACAATTTATTGCTTCTCAACTCTAGCATGTTTGGGTTGCTAATGATCCGAGTCACCACAAAATAGTGGATATTCTACCCTGAACCGTCTCCTTTTTCACAATGTCCCGTCCATCACATTCATTGTTCTGACTTCTACTGATATCCATTCAAGCTCCCATCTGACACCATGCTCTTGCGATACAGGTTGTGTTAGATCCCTTGTAGCTTCAATATTTCATCTTGTTATTCCTTCATGCCTTGAGGATCACAACTATGTTGTACAGTAAGTTTGTTTGTCTCTCTGTGAAAATAATGGGGAAAGATCAACTGAAATGTGAAAGAAAAGGATGTAGAGAATATCAAAGGAAAAATGAGAATATGGAAGTGAAAAAGATGACATGACCATATTTCCATCCAAAGCTGATGGAAAGAAGAGTGAGGATGAAATGGGTGAGATATTCTTATCCTGATGATAAGAAAATTGAAACAATGTGGGACATGATAGTGGATTAGGAAGTTAAATTCAAATCCATTTGAATAGTTTTCTTTCTTTGTCCTTAATCCTAATTACAAATGTAGGCAGGGAGGTGTAAATCAAAATTGTAAAAAAGATACACATATCGGTACATGCTATAGAATAGACCAAAACAATTACTTTATAGTGTTACTACTTTGTCATAATAAAGATAAAATACTTCATGAGCATGAGTGATTTCCTTCATAATGTTATAGCCTCATGTGCATGTGGAGAGGGAAGCATGAGGGGACTGAAGGAGTTCTCAAGACTCATTTGGTTCACAGTTAAGAATCACAGTCGAAGGTATGGTAACCTTGAAGGAAGAAGGACAAGCATAAGGGGAAGCATTGTTTTCGGAGATCTATTCAAGATTGGAGTGGGATGAAGTGGATAGTTTCCTTCAGAGCAATGTATAGTGCTATAGGGAAAATGAAAAAATACCTTTCTTTTGGTACGGGAAAATGACAATATTGTGGAAATGGGTAAGCAGCAAATGTATTTGATGAATTCATATTATAACTACCTGCTCCATGGAGGTGATACGAGGACCACATGGAAGTCAATGTGGAATACTATAACACCTAAAGGTGGGGTTTTATATGGTATACTATGTCTGATCCTAACCTAATGTCAGATAATCTGAGGAAGAGGAGATGTTTATAGTATGTTGATGTCACATGTGCTAGATGAATGGGAAGGACTTGGACCATCTGTTACTACATTAGAACCTTGTATAAAGTGACCTGCTTCTCTCGGGTGGTAGTCAATAATGCTTGCCTGACTCATCAAAAATTCAAAATCTTCAAAGAAGAGGTATCTTTCTATGTAGCAGATGTCAACTATGTGGGGTTGATGCAGAAACCAACTATAAACCATTTCTTTATTCATCGCATGTGGGTTATGCCAAGTAACACCTCACAACTACTAGTTGATGGAACAGTGTAAGATCAGAAACAAGAAATCATAGTGGTGGAAGACTATCTCAGCATGCATATGGTGGACAGTGTGGAGGGAAAGAAACACTAGATGTTTTGAAGATAAGGCAAACAGAATCAAACAGATCAAGTTTAATTGTATGCTTTTGTAATCTTACTGGTCTAAGGAGGAGTTTGTAAATGATGCAGAATCAATTCTTAGCTTCTTAGAATCCTTGTTAGATAAGACAGGTATTCGATTTTCGGTTTTTGCTCAACCTGCAATTACTTCAGCAGTTCTTTAATGCTGCTTTTGTAATACAGTTAACTTCCTCTTAAAAAAAACTACATTACTACCTTGTAATAGAATTGTCTTAAATATGAGCATCTCAAACAATGGAAAATTATTTGACAAGATGGTACGTGGAAAATTTGGATGCTAGGAAGAGGAGAGATGAAAAGTCGAGCAGCTCCTCTTGTGCATTTTGGCCAATTTGGCTGTAAATGACAGAAAATTAAACCAGATTTTTTGTTTCTTTGATACTTTTTGGTGAAAACGGAACCTTCATTTTTGCAAAGATGGGTCGATGGATCCTTGACACTATCTTGGTGTGATATTCAGTGCAAAAATCTTGACATTATCAAAAAATGGAGTTCACTAATTAGAGTAGATCAACTATGCTCCTCAGAAGTGGAAAGATATTGTTTCAACTTCATCTTACTACATGATCCAAAGAGATATGAGTGCCTTGTACTAAAACGTGATGTTTGTTTTTCTTATCCTGAAAGTATGTCCTGAAGTTTGATCTTCTTATTCTACACAGTTTGTGGACTTGTAATTCTTTTTGGATCTTTCTTCCATTTTGTTCTCAGGTGATTTCTTCTCCTTTATTGAGAGATCTTCAAAGTAGTAATACAAGTTATAGCCATGGCGTATTGGAGCTTGAGGGAGATATTTAGTGTGCTTGCAGTTAGCTAAAATGAAGACCACACAGGTACTTGTGTTTATATCTTTCTAGGTCTCCTTTTTATGTGTTCAGATCCTTCATGTCTTTCTCTGGTTTTGATGTATGGAATTTCATTTTTTTGGCAATGCTATCTATTTTTTTCGAAAAGTTTCTCAGTGCAAGGTATGACTCAATTAACTCGCTGCTTACTCTTGTGGCTTATTTTATAAATCTGAGTAATCTCCGTTCTGTAATCACGATGTTCCTCTTTATCCTGTTATAGTTAACTATTTATTAACATTCTCTTCTTATAGAGCCAGCAAATAATATATGCATATGAAAATTCTGAAACCATTTTTGCTATTAAATTCTTTTGGTAAGTTGTAACTTGTTGTTCAGATATGGAACTTTTTTTTTTCTTATATTGTTAATTGTAACAACTTCAGGATCCACAAAGCACAACTGAGAAACAATCTTCAACTCAGGCTTCTCATGAGGCCCAAAGTGACCAGCAGAACAATGCAACCGATACACCTGTAGCAGATTCAGCTTCAGTTTCTGCATCAGGCAATGACAACCGAAAAGTTTCACGTGAAGATATTGAACTAGTAAGATAGTTCTTTATTCGACACATACTTTTATACAAGTCTGTGTGTGTAGGGGAAGTTTCCGTTCTCTGTCGCACCTTGTTCTTTAACTTTATTATGACACAAATGGTGATGTAGGTCCAAAACTTGATTGAACGTTGCTTACAATTGTATATGAATAAGGATGAAGTGGTTAAAACACTTCTTAATCGTGCAAGGATAGATCCCGGATTTACAGCTCTTGGTATGTATATCAAAAATGAAATTGTTGGTGATTATAATGGTTATGTATTTGCTACTTAATTGATATATGTTTTCTTATATTTATCATTACTTTGGTTATAATGTGTGTCAGTTCTCAGTCTCTTATACCTTTTCATACTGAATACAGTTTGGCAAAAATTGGAAGAGGAAAACGCAGATTTCTTTCGGGCCTACTACATTAGGCTTAAATTGAAGAAACAAATCATCTTGTTCAATCATTTGCTTGAGCATCAATATCATCTGATGAAATATCCTGTGCCTCCAAAGGTTCCATTGACTCCGATGCAGAATGGGATAAATACCATGCCAGGTAATTTTATTTACCGTTATATCATTTCATTCAATTTCATATTCTTTTTTTGTCTTTGTCTTCCTGCCGTTTCATATTCTGAAAAGGATGGGGACCATCACCCTTTTCCTTCGGGAATGTTGGTTCTGCTTCAGCTAGGGCATGTACTCTTTTATTCCCTTTTCATAAGCTTAAACTGTATTAATCTACAGAAGTCATACTTGTTTTTCTGGGAAAATGAAACTATTTCTTCAAGGAGCTTCATTTTAACATTGTCCAACTGTATATCATGAAAAAAAAACTAATTTGGTTGGCTGTCGATGTTAGAGGCTTTCTGTTGAGTTCCCTATTTAGTTTGTGTCATTCGCTTTTATGACTTAACTTGGATTAATACTGCTCCTTGGAGAACTAAATGGGGGCATCCATGAGAGGAAGCACAACGAGTTAATACAATAGAAGTTATTGAACAATATTCTTGTATACTTTATGTCATTATTGTTGATTGCCTCTTGTTTTCAGTGCAGTCAACAACTTACCCATGGGATACCCCGTCCTACAACAACATCCCCATCCAGCTGCAGGTCAACCTCATTTTGATCCAATGGGCATGTCCAGTTGCCATGTGGTTAATGGTGTGCCTGCACCAAGCAACTATCATCCAATGCAAATTAACTCTGGAAATGAGTGAGATTTCATTTTTTATTGGCTTTGAACTCCCTTCTAAACCTTGAAATGTGAGACTAGAACTCTACAAAAAATCCATAAACACTTCCCAATTCGATGTGTATTCCCTGTTATGATTCATATATCATGCTTCATAGAATTTGGTGAGAACTCTCGCCACTTCTCGTTGTTTAAGTAGCACTGAGGTTGGTGAAAGAGATTACTTTTCTGCTCAGTCCTGCGTGTTTGTGTTTTAGTTTTTTACCTCAGGGATGGTGCTAGGGTGCTTCAAGGGGTTCATCTGAACCCCATTCGTCCAAAAATTACACTATATATACAAGGTTGTTGAATGCCTTGAATCGGACCCGTTACAACCGGAAAGGACGGGGGTCTCGCTGACCGGTCAGCGAGTCGGGGAGTCCAGGAGGGCGACACGCCCCCTGGCCTGGGGTCCGGGGGGGCGGAGACGCCCCCGGCCCGACGGTATACAATGTTGTTGTATTGGGCCCTTAATTATCTGTCAATTCTGTATTTTGGGCCCAAGCCTGTTAGGGCGTAGTTTAGCACTATATATAGACACTATGACAAACACTATTCTGTAATTCTGTTCTTGCCTCTCCATAATAAAACTGCTCCCCCTCTTCCCTTGGACGTAGCCAATTTATTGGTGAACCACGTAAATCTGTTGTCTTGTTTTTCGCGTTTATATTTTCTCGTATTATATCAAATTCCGCATAACAAAGGTCAAATATGTTTATGGGCTTAAAATAATAAAAGCTATTTCTATAGTAGATTTTTAAAAGAAATGGTATGGCAAATGTCACTTTACATTTTCCTGCTTGTTGACAGTATGGTGGTAGAAACGAGTGCATCTGATGTAGCACCAGCTGTTCCACCTAGCAATGCCATGTCTGATATGCCTGTAAGCCCTGCATCAGTAGCTTCCAGTGGCCACTTCCCCTTCACCGCTTCGGAGATTTCAGGGATGGGAATTGACACATCAGTGCTTGACTCTTCGTTCCCATCTGACGTAGCAAGTTCAGTAGGATTGCAACTTCCACCAGATAACGGAGTTGGTAATTCTAGAGATTTGCTGAGATCCTTGGATCAGATTCCTTGGGATTTCAGTCTTTCGGATCTAACAGCAGACTTATCAAACTTGGGAGGTAACTTTCCTCATACATAACTCAAATATTATTAATAGCACAACTCCTGGAAAGCATAATTGGACATCATTTTCAAAGAGGTTGTCCCGATTCACCCGGGCTTAATTCGATGTTGATAATTGTGTTGGCTGCATAAAGTTCTGAACTTTAGGGATTCCTTTCCTGCTCTTAGAATTATTAGTTCTCATATATGCATGATCTTCCCGTCTTTTTTTCCCCTACTTGGTCTGATTAATGGTAATTTTTGCTCCAACACTAATTGCAGATTTAGGATCTCTAGGAAACTATCCTGGTTCCCCGTTTTTGCCTTCCGATTCAGACATTCTGCTTGATTCTCCAGAACAAGAAGATATAGGTGAGAATTTACTATTTTCTTGCCCTTGTTGTCTTATGCTTTGAATCAAAGCAGATTGAGTAGTTTAAAAAAGCATTAGCTTTAAGTTCTGTACTATTTAGATGGATTTAACAGCTGAAGTCTTCTTATAATCGGTTTTCTTTACTTTGAAAACACGTAATGAATACGACCCCGATCCTTGTGAATGCAGTCTTGCTTTCATACCTTGTATGACATGGTTTAGTCATAAATATTTTAAATACTGATACATGATTGCTCCATGGCCTTAAAAAAAAAAGTTTTTGCATTTGCATATGAAATTTACACTCTCAACGAAGGTATGAACATTTATTACAAGAAACAATGTTATTACCCGGAAACAAGGCATGTCTAGAAAAGTTACCTGTCTTGAGGATCATGAATAAGTTTCTTGGGCATGAACATTTCCCATAGCTAAAGGATGACATGACTCGATCTAGCTAAACTTTTTATGCTTTTCTTAGTATGAAATAATCCTTCTTATGCTTTTTGTTTGGCTTTGTTTTAGTTGAGGAGTTCTTCGTTGATGTTGAAGCTGCCCCAGGGCCTGCAGCCTGTCCTCAATCAGATGAAGAGAAGTCTTAGTTTAAGTTAACACGAGCACGTGCTTAATTCCATAGCCAGAATAAGGAGTTTGGCGAGATCAGCTAAGAACATTGATTTACCTTTGTTAGGTATGTCTGTGTAGTTATTAACCCAACTTTTCTGGTGCCAATGACTTACCTCGCTTTATTCTTATACTGATCGAGTTGCACTATTTTCTATTCCAATAGATTTCACTTCCCTAGCTTGCGCGATATATCGTTTGTAGAAGCAAGTCAGGATATGTCAGTTTCATTCCTTTTGATATTATTAAGCTTGTATGTTTGGTATTGAACATTAACAATCAGATAAAATCTGTTAACCAACTGCTTGTACCAATGATTATGCTGTCCAATTGTAAGATAATTGTCTTTCACTACAAGTGTGTTTGGTATGGATGAGTGGAAAACAAGTTAGTTAAAAATCAAGAAAATTACTTCACTAATGAGAAAAGAGAAAAACAAGTTTCATAATTGATATACAAAGCTTATTTTCCTCATTTACCAAACACCAGAAACAAGCAAAAAGAATTATTTTTTTTAAAAAAAAAACATATTTTCCTTGGTACCAAACACACCCTACAGTCAAAATGTATGGAAAATGAACTGTATGTTGTAAAATTGTCATACAATCACCAAACAATAGGATATTCTTGTAATTCAAAAGTCCATTAAGGGGGGTAAAACACTCTTACAAAAAAGTTCTTCTTTCTTGTGACTCCAACTCAAATCATCTTAATATCTTATTAGTGGGGAAAGGAATCTCAATCATAGCATCACACTGTGAATAAGTGACGAGGCGATAATCCATATTTGAATCGATTATTTTCTTGAGCAACTTTGTAGAGGTTAGAACATACATCACAAACTAAATTTCCTCTAATGAATCCTGGAATTGTCTTAAACTCAAAATTTCAAGGCTATTAAGTTCTTTAACTTGCTTTCAATCACTGATCTTCGTACAATCATATTATATCATATATTTCTAAAAGCATAAACAAAAAAAGTTGAAAGTTGAATCACGGGTTTACTCCTTCTATAAGTTAAATTGTTATAAAATATTTAAATATTTGATTGTATGATTTTGATTAAAATGTTAATGACTTTTAGATTTCCTAAGATTAATTCCTAATTAAATATCTAATTTATTTATATTTATCATCTATAATCTATATGTATATAATAATTGTAATTCTTTTTTTTTTGAAAAAAAGTCTCTACCTAAATTGCTATACTTTTCCTCTTCTCATAAATAATATAATTTATATGGATAAAGTATTATCCTTTGTGGTAAATAAGAAAATTTGATAATTTAAATGGTGCAAATCTGCAAAATGGAGACACATGCGTTGATAATGTCCTTCTGATTATTATTAATGAATGACTCTAGCTTCACAAATTTAAATTCATAAATTGATGCTTAATTACATGATAAGAATTTTAGATGTTCTTTCTACATGGTTTGCTAACTTTAATTTTTTTTCCTATTCTTCATTTATTTATTATTAATTTTTAATTACTTATACAACTTTTATACTCTTAATGTTATGTACAATTTTTTTCATCTATATAAATCAGTCTTATAAGAATAATGTCTACATTTTATTTTTTCTTAAATTTGTTTCTTTTTGTTTTTTTTTTCTCTATTAGACTTCTTAATTTAGTTTTCTATGAATATTTTATTGCCGTAAGTCTTCATTCTTATTTTGTAACTGTTGCATTTTATTATTCATAAGAATTTATATGTATATATTCATGAAATTTTATTCATTGTAACGTCTCTATAAAAGTTTACATGAAACACACTTGCGAATCCCGTGCTCAGAATCTAGTATATATATATATATGAGCTAACAATTCACAAGGGATGGACTTCAGTATGTCCAAAGTTTCACTTCGATAATCGATAAATTTTGATTCCATCTTTTCTGAAAAATCTGAAACTCTCAAAGTTCGACCGAATATAATAATCGAACTCCGATATGCTGAAAAGAGGCTTCATATCGATATTTTATTTAATTCTAAGCAAGAAAATAACCATAACGTACGAATCAAACCGGCTATATAAATACTTATTAATAAGTATTTGAATACTTCGGTCCAAAAGTTCAAAAATTCTTATACTTAAAAAACATAAACTATGTAACACATTTAGATAATTCTCATTAATGTAATATATTTAAAATGCAATAAATGTTAAAGAGATTTTTTTTTTTACAAAAAAAGTTACTAAGATGATGAAATTATAGTAATTTTAAGTAGAAAGTATAAAATATATTTATTATTACTAAAATACATACTCTATAGAGTTCGTTCTTTTCTTAACGTGCAATTGATATGATTGTCTTACGTTGAAATGTAGTCATTTTAGTATATATATATATATATATATATATATATATATATATATATATATAATGAAAAATATTGAATTAACAAAAAAAAGGGGGGGAAAATGCACAAGTACGACTCAATCTATGTCTGAAATTCCAGAGACACGCTTATATTATACTAAGGTCCTATTACCCCTGAACTTATTATATGAGTAATTTTCTACATTTTTTCGGCCTATGTAACACTAGTTTGAAAAAAAAAAGTCAATCAGCGTTGGGCCCAGAAGATAATGCCACGTAGGCCGAAAATGGGTAGAAAATTATTAACAAAATAAGTTCAGGGGGTAATAGGACTTTGGTATAGTATAAGTGTCTCTAAAATTTCGGGCATAGGTTGAGGGGGTGTACCTGTGCGTTATCCCAAAAAAAATATTAAAACGATGAAAAATTTACTTAAATAGTTTGTTTTGATTCTAACATTTAAAAGAAGGGAAAATTTTATATAATAGCAAACTAATAACCTAAAATAAATGGAGTAGCTAGGGTTTGATTTAATTGTGCTCCATAGCAAGCGTTTGCAAAAATTGCCAGACGCCTCTCTCCCAAATATCTCGCTCGCCACTCTCCTCCAATCTCTCGCTCGCTTCCTCACTTTTTATACAAACACAAGTGTATAAAAATTGTTTCTAATTGTATAAAGTAGAGAAAATTGTATAAATACATATATTTTTGTTCCACTCTCTCCCCTCTTCCAGATCTCGCTCGCCACTCTCCCAAATCTCGCTCGCCACCCTCACCTTTCTCACTTTGTAAGCGAAATGTATAAATTGTGTTTCTGTTTGTATAAAGCGTGAGAAATTGTATATACATATGCAAGTACATATATTTTCGTCCTACACACTTATAATTATACAATAAAAGTACTCTCCTGCCCATTTTCTTTTGTCTTTCTCTCTTTCTCGTTTTATACAATTTTCAAATTGTATATAATTTCTCTCTTTCTCGTTTTATACATTTTGATTTAATTGTATATTTCTTGTCAAGTCTCTTTTATCTTTCTCTCTTTCTCATTTTATACAAATTCAAATTGTATATAATCGTTCTATACACTTATATAATAATACAATTCGTTTTATACACTTCGTTTTTATACAGTTCTTTGTCCAAGTATCTTTCTCTTTCTTATTTTATACACTTCGTTTTATACAATTTGCTTCAACTGTATATGTATATCGAATTATACAATTTCTATATTTGCTATAAAGTGCAATTATGCAAACTTTGTTATAACATATAAATATGAATTTTTTATTTGCTATATGTGAAAATTACTCAATTGGCTTGATTGACATAATTTTTCCTTTTTTGGAAAAAGAAAAAAATAATGTAAACTGAATCATAATTATCCCTACTTCATTCTTAAATTGAATTGGCATCTGATTATTTATCAATACACGTTAATGTTCATGTATAGTTATTTAGTAATATTTAATAAAAACTAAAACTTAGCGTCTTCAAAAGTTTTGGAGATATGTAAAATACTAAGATCAATGTTATAAGATTTAATTTGCCAATAAAAAATAAGATACAACATTCTTGGATTTGTTAATTTTTGCTCGTAAAAGTTGTGTGTACTATTCTGATGTAAGATTTGCCGATGTCTTATAATATATACAATGCCCATAAATTGTGTATGTCTTAAAAAAGGATTAAAGCTCTTCACTTTCCTATCTCATTTCGATGTAGAATTCCCCTAAGATTTCAATTATTATATACATTTCACCTTCAAAAGCTTATCAGTCTAGAAATTTGTCGATCCTGTTTGATCTTCTATAAGGGTGAATTGTTAGGTTTTTCTCCATAACTCACGGGATAACTTTAGAATTCAACCATATATTTGAGAGAAGTATTAAAAATTGCCCCTAAACTTGATGCAAATTATTAATTTTACCCTCGAAAAAACATCAATTTATTTGACTAACTGAAGATAAATATACCTCCCGATCTTGCAACATTAGTGAAATTTACCCCTAAATTCTTGTCACGTTTATGAGTGTTTTCAATTCTCTCGATTTTTATTAGGAACTCCATGCTCATACAATAGTTTGAGACTACTTCCTATGTCATATTGCATATCAGGAGTGTATCAGGGGTGTATCTAAGTTCAGTTAGTCAAGTAAAGGATATTTTTAAGGTTGTCAACAATTCGAGGGTGAAACTAATAATTTGCGCTAAGTTTAGAGGTATTTTTGGTATTTCTCTCATATATATATATATTGATTTATATGTGAAAAAAAGAGCCTAGTAGATATGATAGAATTGATTCAACTTGATTTTATAATGCAAGTTCCTTTTTTTTTTTTTATCTTCATAGGAGGAAATATCTGATTATTTCAACATAAAAACATGAGATGTTCAGTTTATAAATTTCTATTTTGTGTGAACATTAGAAAACACAAATGCAGCTACATACTAACAAATAAGAAACTAACAGACTACTTTTGATGACAAAAAAACAACTGATAGTCAAAAATTGAACCAACAAACAAAAGCTAAATGTTGATCACAAAAAACTACTTAGCAAAAAACATAATACATTTTAGAATAGTTTCTTCCAAATAGGGTGTTGCATCCACACTCTTTCGACCATGGAATCAATCGGAACTCCCTTTGTTTCAGGCAAGAAGAAGTAAACGAATAATCCCATGACAACGATCCATCCCGAGAAAAAGAAGAATATATAGGCTTTCATAGTGCAAAGCATAGTCAAGAAAAGTTGTGCAATGATAGATGTGAAGAGCATGTTTGTGCTAACCGCGAATGCAAAACCAGTTGTCCTTGTTTCCAGTGGGAATGTCTCACTAGGAATTAACCAACCAAGAGGTCCCCATGACCACGCGAACGACATTACATAGGTACACACCAACACCACCACTATCAGTGCTAGTGTTTTGTTCAACGTTCCTGTATCGGATAAACTAGTTAACAAAATTGCCCCGATTGCTAACTGAGAAATCAACATCTGACAACAAGCTTGAAGAAGCAATTTCCTCCTTCCAACCTTGTCAACAAGGTAAATTGAAACGAATGTGCTTCCAACATTAACAATTCCAGTAATGACAGAGGATAGAAGCGAGGCATTAGCCTTGAATCCCATAGTCTGAAACAGAACAGGCGCGTAAAACATAATAGCATTGATTCCAGTAAATTGCTGAAAGACTTGCAACAACACACCAATCACAAGTGGTGGAATGCTAGCAGGCTTTAACAACTTCTTCAACGAATGCTGCTTAACTTGCTTGGCTTGTTGACACGCCATCACGATTTCTTTATACTCAGCCTCAACGTCATTGACACCCCTAATCTTCATGAGCGTGGACTTCCCCTGTTCCTCATTACCACGCTCAATTAGACTCGTAGGGGTGTCAGTGATAACAAAAGTACCAATAAACAGAATCACCGCGGGAACAGCTGCGAATCCAAGTGACATTCTCCAACCATATGGATGTATCGTTGACGTTCCATAGTTGACAAGATTTGCAATGAATATACCTATAGTTACAAACAATTGAAACATAATATTCACAGCTCCTCTGTGTTGGATTGGTGCAACTTCAGTTAAAAACAGAGGAACAGTCTCGTTTCCAAATCCAACACCAATACCAAACAAAATTCTACCAAAAATAAGCATCGATTTGTTCTCCGCGGCTGCACTCAATACAGCTCCAACAATGAAAAAGATTGACGCCATTGAAATGGTAAGCCTTCTTCCTAATTTAGTAGCCGCTTTTGAAGCAAAAAAACTCGCGAAAAGAGCGGATATGTATAAGGATGAAGTGAAGAGTTGGAGAAGCATACTATCATATTTGCAATAGTTATTTTCTATAGCATGCAACTTTGTTTCATAAATATGTGGGAAAAATTTAATCAAGAAATCATCCATACCAGAAACTCCGCCAGAAATACCAATGTCGTAACCAAACATCAATCCACCAAAAGCAGCAAAAATCCAACAAGACACCACGTATAACGTCATCTTAGAGTTATTCATCTCAATGTTATTTGACATTTTTTCACAAGAAAAATATTTTATATATAAACACTACTATTTTTTTTTTTTTTGTTAATAGAAAATAACAAGCAAACCAGTTTATTTATAATGGTATAAGACCTAATTTAGATAGGATTTGAAATTCTAATCCTATCTTATTTAGACTAAAGTTTTATTAGAATCCTACGAGGATAAGGAAACTATTTTTTTCGAAAAAAAGGTGATATTATTTCAATTTTCATTTTATTTGAATCTGTTGAAATTTTCTCTTTATTTTTTTGCTTATATTTTTTCGTGTCTTTTGGTAACTAGACGTGTATAAAGCCTAAATAGTCATAATCTTTAAATTAAGACCCTTGTTTTTTTAAGTGTTAATGGCATTCATAGATATAATTTCACGAGTATAAGTCACGATCTAGACTAAGATATTAAGTAGTTATTATTGTTGTATTGAGTCATGACGTATAACATTCTTTACTTGAGTTGATGGTTAAAAATATACTTAAAGTATCTGATAATTGAGTTTCATATCTGAATTATTACCAATACTAATTATCAAAACACATCTCAAATATTAGTTGTATTATTTTAATAAAATACGCCCCATCGAGAGGACACAATATACCCTTCCAAAGGTATAAAGGCATGCTGGCGTGATCACTAAACTGATTACTCACATAGTGGACTTACAACCTACTTAGCTAGTAGTTCTGGGACTAATTGGGTATGTTGAACCCTAGTCCAACACAGTATTATGCTACTCCTATGAATTATGTAATTAACTGATTATGACCTACTGTAAATACTGGATAGCTCAAAACTGAACATGCAAACTGAGAATGCAACAATTAATCTGGTAATCATTGTTCTATAACTGGAGATGTATATCTGAAGTAACTGAAATATCTGACCTAGCATGTGTAATTTAAGAACTAAAGAAATATAAAACTAGAGTTCTGGAATTCATGCGATGAACTGAATAATAACTTTACAATCTGATTTGGAACATATATCTAATAAATTCATGAAGTTCTATCAAAGTTCTAGAAACCCTAGGTTTAATCATGATAGAGAATCAAGAACTGAATGAAAACTAGGGACTCAATGGGTGAAAGAAACCCACTAGTGAAATCCCACATACCTGGTGATGAAATTTACAGAAAAACGCTTAGATTTCGGGGCTGGAACTACTGAAAACTTGTTGCGTTCTTGAACTAAGAATTCTTGAGCTTTTTCTCCTCTCTTGCTTCTAATTTTCTAACTTTTGACTTAGGTTAGTTCTTATTATGTTTTTAGGCTTAAACTGACTAAAATCTGATGATTTAGGTTCAAAACGACGTATCTTAGGGTTTAAACGAAGTGGGTAAAGATCAAAAGACCCCTGAGTTAGTTGCTGTCGGACCAAACAACGACCAGGGCTGACGGTCTGTTGTTCCACCGACGGTCCGTTGTTTGGCCCGTAGGTCGGGCCTGTTTGACAGGCCTTTACTAAAACGGGCAAAACTTTTACTCGATGTCCGATTTTAGCAAGGTCGGTGGCTATGGAAAGTTAATTCAATTATCTATATTTTGGTAGGTCATGGACACCTAATTCATTTTGTGTGTAACAACCCGTGTAGTCGGTTTGGGCACTAGAAATTTTTATGTTAGAAAATACTTTCTGATAGATTTAAGTGGGTGTTTTGGACTATTCATAATTATAATGATGAAATTAGTGGGGTAGTTTTACTAATTTATTTAGTTGATGGTTAAAGAAGATAATACTAAAATTAATAGGATATAATATTTTATTAATCCATAATTTATACCCATATATAAATTAATTAAATAAAAGAAAGAAGGGTTTTATTGTTTAGTTATCAGAGGACAGATAGCATGCGCCTCTTCTCTCGGTTCTTGGCACTGCCGACAAGTTTGACGGACGACTTCAGGTATAGAGATTTTTATCATATTTTAATACTTGTATGCATATGTAAATATTGATTTGACAAGGCAAATTGTTAATATTAGTGTGTGTAATTTGAGTGGATTTAATACCCACTAAAGTGCCTTGAAATTTGGAAAAGAATAATTATATGAAAGAATATATAGACATAATTGTTGGCGTTGCTTAGTAATAATATAATAATGTTAATAATTTTTAGTTGATGGATAATATTATTATATTTAGTGTGTTTGGTTGAAAATAGGTTGAATGAAAAAGTTTTCTTGGCAACGTAGATGTTGGTTTGATAATTAAGGAAAATTATTATTAGTCTGTTAAATGTGATATTGTATGGCTATCGTTAAGGCCATTGGTGGAGTTGGAGTGTCATGCATGTAGAGATTATATAATTATTATTATTACATTGAATTAGTTTGTGAATGGAAACAAGAGAATGGAGTAGTGAGTTAAATTGCAAATGGTAAATGTGGTTAACGTTCTTGGACTTGGAAAAGATAAGAATTGGTGGATAATTAGTGAAAGAATAATGATTGGTTAGTTAATGAATTGACTTTGGATTAATGATCAATTAAGGTGTTGGTTGTCGCTGGTCCGTAACCAGTGGAATTTATTTTAATAATATTATGAATTTGTATATCATATTATGAATGGAATTATGATATATTGAGATGGGTAATTAAACCTTATGTGTGTTCTATTACATTTATAATATTAAAGAAATTGAGACTTAAGCTTAGTCTTAAATTCAAGATATATAGGATTTGACCTATTAATTGAAATCAATGTTGAAACTTGATATACAATTGAGTGTGTCTACTTACAAATATCATATACTTTACAGATTGGGAAGATTCAGAGTCATTGAGGAAAGAAAAAAAAGCATTGAAGAAGTTGCTTACTTGACTTCGATTCTTTGGTGGAGGTAGGTTATGGTTTATGCTATTTGATAGTAAACTCTTAATAGTGATTGATATGCCTTGAATGATACTGTGAAGTTCTCTATGTACTTGACTGTGTGATTGTGTGATTTGGTTGTGTGGTTTGTGATTGGTCTGAAATCCTGAGACCGTAGAATTTATATTCTCTAATCTTATCTATCGAAGTGATGCCTTGAATAAAGAAGGCTTGATGAAAATAATATAACAATGAATTGGAAGCGGTGATAATAAAGGATAAATTAATAGTATAATTGGATCGGAGTGTCACGTTCCGACACGGTATTCTTGGATCGGAGTGTCACGTTCCGACACGGTATTCTTGGATCGCGTGTCACGTTCCGACACGGTATTCTTGGATCGGAGTGTCACGTTCCGACACGGTATTCTTGGATCGGAGTGTCACGTTCCGACACGATATTCTTGGATCGGAGTGTCACGTTCCGACACGGTATTTTTGAATCGGAGTGTCACGTTCCGACACGATAATATTAAAGGAAAAATATGTTGAATTAATGGAAGATATTCAATCTCAAAGAACTCAACTCCCGAATGGTTTGGTTTGGAGGCATGAGTCCTCATGTGTGATCTTGATACCGTTGACTTAATACGTGTTTACTTTATTGTTATTGACACTTTTTCATGTTGTTTGTTGCTTATCACATGTTAAGTGCTATAGTTGAGTTCATACTATTATTCTTTGTATATTAGTTACTATTTTGGGTTGACCGATGATACTTACTCAGTACATGTTGCCTCGTACTGAGTCCTACTTGTTTTCTTCTTTGTTTTCCTTTTATGAAATGCAGCGAGTGTACCTATGACTTCTGATTTCCCTCAGCTCTAGCCAGCCTCCCGCATATCAAGTTACAGGGTGAGCTATCCATTCAAGCTCGTGTTGAATTCTCTCGATCACGACATGATGTCCTATACTTTCGGACACATACCATTTTATTCTTTATTTTAGTGTATTCGATATTCTTAGACTTAGTATTGGAGATTAGATGTCCTTGATGTGATGACTATCAGATTTTGGGATGATAAGTATCAAACTTTAGAAACTTATTTAAATTGGTTGCTTAGTATCTTTTGGAGCTTCCGCATTATTTATATTATTTATAGTTGAACTATTGGTATATGTTGGGGTTTAGATGTGTTGGTTCGCCCACCTAAGGAGGTAAGTGTGGGTTCCATTCACGACCCGTTTTGGGTCGTGACATTGTGCTGAGAGTAATGACCATTTGAAGTTGACCCAACTGCATTTCCCCCTTAACTGTCTGCTAGTTCCCACCTACGGTCAGACCTACGGACCGTGCTAGTCATTCTTGGCTCTTATCAGAGAGTGCTTGAATGGGTTGTCGATCGACGGTCACGGACTACGGACCGTACGTCCGTCCGTCGATCATGACTTAACCAATTTTTTCTGGGCTGAGATTTTGTGGGTTTCTGACCCCATTGATGGATGTGCAGGACGGACCGTGGGTCAATCTATAGTCTGTCAATGGCCCCGTTGATTGCACCTACAGATCAATTTTCATTTTATTTGAATCTGTTGAAATTTTCTCTTTATTTTTTTGCTTATATTTTTTCGTGTCTTTTGGTAACTAGACGTGTATAAGCCTAAATAGTCACAAGTGTTAATGACATTCATAGATATAATTTCACGAGTATAAGTCATGATCTAGACTAAGATATAAGTAGTTATTATTGTTGTATTGAGTCATGACGTATAACATTCTTTACTTAAGTTGATGGTTAAAAATATACTTAAGTATTTGATTATTGAGTTTCATATCTGAATTATCACCAATACTAATTATCAAAACACACCTCAAATATTAGTTGTATTATTTTAATAAAATATGCCTCATCGAGAGGACCCAATATACCCTTCCAAAGGTATAAAAGCATGCTGGCGTGATCACTAAACTGATTACCCACATAGGAGACTTACAACCTACTTAGCTAGTAGTTCTGGGACTAATTGGGTATGTTGAACCCTAGTCCAACTCGGTATTATGTTACTCCCATGAATTATGTAATTAATTGATTATGACCTACTGTAAATACTGAATAGCTCAAAACTGAACATGCAAACTGAGAATGCAACAATTAATCTGGTAATCATGTATTTATAACTGGAGATGTATATTTGAAGTAACTGAAATATCTGACCTAGCATGTGTAATTCAAAAACTAAAGAAATATAAAGCTAGAGTTCTGGAATTCATGCGATAAACTGAATAATAACTTAACAATCTGATTTGGAACATATATCTAATAAATTCATGAAGTTCTATCAAAGTTCTAGAAACCCTAGGTTTAATCATGATAGAGAATCAAGAACTGAATGAAAACTAGGGACCCAATGGGTGAAAGAAACCCACTAGTGAAATCCCACATACCTTGTGATGAAATTTACAGAAAAACACTTAGATTTCGGGGCTGGAACTGCTGAAAACTTGTTGCGTTCTTGAACTAAGGTTCTTGAGCTTTTTCTCCTCTCTTGCTTCTAATTTTCTAACTTTTGACTTAGGTTAGTTCTTATTATGTTTTTAGGCTTAAACTGATTAAAATCTGATGATTTAGGGTTAAAACGACGTATCTTAGGGTTTAAACGAAGTGGGAAAAGATCAGAAGACCCCTGAGTTAGTTGTTGTCGGACCAAACGACGACCAGGACTGACGGTCTATTGTTCCATCGACGGTCCGTTGTTTGACCCGTAGGTCGGGCCTGTTTGACAGGCCTTTACTAAAACGGGCAAAACCTTTTACTCGGTAGTCGGATTTTAGCAAGGTCAGTGGCTATGGAAAGTTAATTCAATTATCTATATTTTGGTAGGTCATGGACACCTAATTCATTTTGTGCTGAGAGTAATGACTATTTAAAGTTGACCCAACTGCATTTCCCCCTTAACTGTCTGCTAGTTCCCACCTACGGTCAGACCTACGGACCGTGCTAGTCATTCGTGGCTCTTATCAGAGAGTGCGTGAATGGGTTGTCGATCGACGGTCACGGACTACGGACCGTATGTCCGTCTGTCGATCATGACTTAACCAATTTTTTCTAGGCTGAGATTTTGTGGGTTTCTGACCCCATTGACGGATGTGCAGGACGGACCGTGGATCAATCTATAGTCCGTCAATGGCCCCGTTGATTGCACCTACAGATTAATCTGAAAAGCTAATTTTTTATCTATTTTGAATACGGGGTGTTACAATGTTATAGAGTCTCTCAAAACCAACGAAATATCATAATAAAGAACAACTCTATCATAGAATTACTTTTAGTGATTGTGAGTGTTAATCTCTATTACTTATAACATCACATTTAGTTAGTTCAATCAATAATTGATCATTTAATCATCGATTTATTCAGAAGAGACAAACTAAGAAAGTTAATTTTCTAACCAATTTTAATTCATAAATTTATTAATGTCCCTGATAAATAAGCTCTGACAATATTTTGTATTTCTTGTTTTTCTATAAAATTTATACTAACATTTGACAAACATAATTACGTTATAAACTAAAAGAGTAGTTCAAAGGAAAAATATAATACAAATAAGGAAAAATTACATGTATAAACACCTTTATTTTCCATAATTTCCATTATTCCTTACCATTTAAAAATATTTTTAAAATTCCAACAATTTTAAAAAAAAAATTAATTTTAAATTACTTTTTTTTATCCGATCCCTGACCTCCACCCACTCACCACCGGCCATCCCCCCCTCTCCATCCCCTCCCCCAAAAAATAATTTTGCTTTTTAAAAATATTTTCAATTTCAAATTTTTATTTTTAAACTCCTACCCCCTCCCCCCCGGCCATCCCCCCCACACCCCAACCCCCCCCCCCCCAATTTTTTTTTTTAAAAAAATACTATGAAGTTCAAATTTTTATTTTTTCACTCCTACCCTCTCCTCCCTGTTCCCTCCCCCACCCCACTAGTACACCAAATAAAAATTATTTTTAAAAAATATTTTCAATTTTATAAATTATCTTCTATTCTACTAAAAATAAAAGATGTCTCTCAAAAACATTTTTCATTCATAAATCAAACACAATTATTTTCGGAAAATATTTTCTACTCACTAACCACACATGAGAAAATAAATCCAAAATATACTTGTTTTCCACGAAAACATTTTCTAGGAAAATATTTTTCACGGAAAACATTTTCCTTAATACCAAACACACCCTTAATCTAATTTGAAATATTTCCCTTAGTTGATTTTCTCTAGTTTGTTATTTCTTAATTATATTATGTTAAGTTTAATAAAGAAAAAAACTACATAAATCAAATCATAATAACTAAAATATTGTCATTTTTAATAAATATTGAAAGTATTGATAATAGATCCTATTAAATGTCAAAATATTGTTGTTTTGCAAAATTTCTGTATCTAAAATGACAAAGGATTGGCTATTTGTTAAATTTTCTCAGGAATATAATGAGTGGCTAAAGTTGTAATCACTATACTCCCAAATATTGGGCTTAATGTTAAACAAAGACCCGTTAGGGCTTTGTCGGAGGAAAATATATATATAGAAATTTGTACTCCCTTGTTAATTTTTTACCCTTCGCCATTTCTGTTCTCTTCAGCAGATCGGCGACGACGGTGCCAGTGACCGGAAAGTATGGTGCATGTTTCCTTTTACCGCAACTGTAAGTATTCAATTTTGTAGAAATTCATTCGCTTTCCTTGTTCCTACGCGATGTGTATGCCAAATGTCCCAATAACAAACGATGAAATCTCCGTTGATTTTGTTTCTTAGATCCTAAATGTCTCTAGGTATGTTGTTTTGTTGTTGTCTAGTTTGGTTTCAGATAGTAGAGAGCCTGATACTTGATCTTAGAATGTACATTTTAAAGATACGTTGATAACTCTATTCATATATTTGTTGAGCTGAATCGTATGTACAGTTGATAGAATAGTCATAACTATAACTCTGTGCTGTAGGAATTTTAGCTGTTCTGTTAAAAATTAAGTTATTAGCTCAGTCTTGTGGAAGTGTTTAGTCTGTTGCTCTTATCCTGTTTTGCATATTTCTGCAACTCAAGAAAATAAAAGCTTCTATCTTTGCTTAGGAACAACCGTTTTGACTTTGTCATATACTTGACAGAAAATGTAGAATGATGAGCAATATAGTTGGAATACTGTAGAGTGTCTTTTTATATGCAGTGAGAAATTTAATTCAACTATAAAAGGATTGGATACTTGGTCATTGTCCAATTCAGCTAGGTTCTGTTGGTGATTAAATGCACTGTCTTGTATATATATATTTGAAGGTCGTGATGGTGTTCTTGGTTGGTCAACATATATAATTGAAAAGTTTGAATTTTTATTGTGTAATCACATTGTAATAGACTACTATTTCTGAATGATTAGCTGATAACAGGATATGTGTGTATAACCACTCTTTGATAATCTAATAGTCTTTGAAGATTTGTTTATTAAGAGCAAAAGATTCATATTCATACGGGGAATACTAAGTAGTTGGGATTCAGGCTCAATCCTGTTGGTGCAGTACAGTATTCTTTTAGGAGTTTCTTTTGGTTCATTTCAGAGATTTGTTTGTCAATAACGTTATAACTAGGGATCTAGAAATCCTCTTCTGTTGGAGACCCTAAAATCGCTCTAAGGGAGTAAATTAATAGAGAGGATTCAAGCAATCAAGCGAAATAAATAGGGGTTCAAGTATTGCAGTAGCAGCATTTGTTATACTAGTCTCTGGAGATAATTACCATTGTCTGCTGTTCCTTTTTTTTTGCTATTGTATGTAGAAGTTAATGTTGTATCCATAATGTGTTGCTATTGATGTTTGTTATACATTCTTTCTTAACCTTTGATGTATTACTCAGATGGGAAGACCTTTAAGAAGCCTCGACGCCCTTATGAGAAGGAGCGATTGGATGCAGAGTTGAAGCTTGTTGGAGAATATGGGCTGAGGTGCAAGAGAGAGCTTTGGAGAGTTCAGTATGCCTTGAGCCGTATCAGAAATGCCGCAAGAATGCTTCTGACCTTGGATGAGAAAGATCCTCGTCGTATTTTTGAAGGTGAAGCACTCTTGAGAAGAATGAACAGATATGGATTATTGGATGAGAGTCAGAACAAGCTTGATTATGTCTTGGCCCTCACTGTGGAGAACTTTCTTGAGCGTCGTCTCCAAACCCTTGTCTTCAAGACTGGCATGGCTAAGTCAATCCACCATGCTAGAGTGCTCATTCGACAAAGGCATATCAGGTATTTACATATTACAGTTTTAGTGACTCAGTTCAAATATATAAGTTCAGCTATTTTTTCCTTTTAAGCATCTCTGAAGGCCCTCTAAGTATGCATCACCTCGACACAATAATTCCTAGTCTGATGCTGCTTAGGATCAGTATGCATGTTTTGAAGATTGTTGATCTGTATTTTTGAGAAGTTTAACTTGTCTTGATTTTGGAAGTATCATACAACTCAATAATCTATGATTATCATTGTGCAAATTCTTACGGAAATAAGCCATATAGTTGCAATGAAGTTGTGGGTACTTGCACAAATTGAAATACATTGCAGTATGTTAAACTGTTTTTCTTAATTTCCACTTTTGATTTTATTTAATCCAAGGTAATGAAAGTAAGAATTGTGTGTCAACCAATTGTCATTGTTTGTGTAGTGTTGGCAGATCAAAATTTATGAAGCTTGGATGCGTTCTAAAGAAATTAATTTCATGAAAGCTTGAATGACTATATTTTTGAGAAGTATAGGAATAGACTCCAACAGCCTTAGGTCAATCACCTTGAGGTGTTGGGCTCCATCTGATATCTTGTACTCCACGATTTTTACTAAGTTAGTGGATGAATCATTTGTTCTTTATTTAATACTTGTGTTAACATAAACACTTTTGCTTGGCCTGTTCATTTTAGATTTTCTCATTCTCATTTTTGTCTATTTATCTGTTTTATCAGTATGTGAAATATGTTTCCACAATCTAATCATGTGTTTTGTCATGCAGAGTTGGTAGGCAGGTGGTCAACGTTGCTTCTTTCATGGTGAGAGTGGACTCCCAGAAGCACATTGACTTTTCTCTCACCAGTCCTTTCGGCGGTGGTCGCCCTGGAAGAGTGAAGCGAAAGAACCAGAAATCTGCTGCAAAGAAAGCAGCTGGTGGTGATGGTGACGAGGAAGATGAAGAATAAACTCG
Organism: Solanum chmielewskii; assembly: GCA_027704785.1. Classification (NCBI taxonomy): domain Eukaryota; kingdom Viridiplantae; phylum Streptophyta; class Magnoliopsida; order Solanales; family Solanaceae; genus Solanum; species Solanum chmielewskii. The sequence goes on along the minus strand of JAKWIX010000318.1, from coordinate 5,137,971 downwards.
TGTTTATTTGTGTTTGGATGTTTCACTTCTGCCTATGTTGTGTACTTTCTTGTTTTAGGTCTTTTTTGCAATTTAATCTACCTTTAGTATATTAGAAATGGTTTTGACAGAGGTGGAGAGAAAATTGAGTTTGTATTTAGCACTTGTCAAGTAACTCACTTAGACTTTGGTCTGAATTTATAATATTGAGTCAGCAGACCTGATATTAAGAGAAATTTTTGTCTTGGATAGAATATTAGACACTGAATTTGGGTTTACTTTGATCTAATTTCCACACATATAACAGCACCCAGTAGTATACTGTATTCTTATACATATACAACAAATCCTGTGTGGTCCATTAATTGGTGTTACATTGTATGCAAATGTTACCTTTACCTTAGAGTAATCATGGTTGTATTTGATGAATCTTTGGTTCAGAGAAAAAAGGCAACATATAATAGCAAAACAATAATAACATATAATAATCTTAATAAAATGAATGAGGCTACTTCGAAAATACAAAGCGACTTATTTAAAGGGAGTCAAAACTTCAATTAGTGACAAAAATATCATATACAACTCACCCCTCAGAAAGTAGACTTGTGTCCTTTTGGCTAAGCTATTGGAAAGTCAAAATAATAAATAAATTTTTATTAAAAAAAAGTAATAGTAAACATTGATAAGAATTTAAAATAAGAATTAAAATAACACAATTAGTACTATCGCAAATATCAACCACCCCAAGCAAGATAATATTACAATAGCTACTAACTCTCTACGCTAATACGTGTCCTCCACACCCTCTTATATATTTGGGATCACGTCATCGATACATGGAGCTTCGTTATATCCAGTCTTAACACCTCTCCCTTGTACTTCTTCAACCTACATCTGTCTCTCCTTGTACCCTCTACAACCAACCTCTTGCACATCCTCACTGTGTTTATTCTCTCTAGCTGTTCAAACCATTTCAGTCTCACTACCCTCGTCTTATCCACCATGGAGGCCACACCCACTTTATCCCGGATACTCTCATTTATAATTTTATTAGTTTTAATATGGTCCACACATCCACCTCAACATCCTTATCTCTGCAATGTACATCGTTTGGACATGAGATCTCTTGACCGACCAACACTTAGTTCCATACAACAATGTTGTTCTAACCACCACTCTATAGAACTTGCCTTTGAGTTTTGATGGTATTTCTTTATGGTGATAATATTTTTTAAAAAAGTAGAAAAGCAAAATTATCGAACTGAAAATTTCAATAATGTATCATGCACACCTTAATGCGAGGTGTCGATTGAGAATGATATTGGTTAATGGCGATGTTGATGTTAGAACTAACAATCATGGTTGATGATGATGATAACTGATAGTAATAGTAAATGATGACAGTGACAAACTCTCTCTCTCTCTACTAATGGTGATGACCCAATAAGTAATAATAGAGGGTTCCTAGACCAAATTAAACTATTAGCAGTAAAGTATTTTTAGGTCAAATATTAGCGCATAACACTTTCAATTTCATACTCATTTTGTTCCATATTAATGAATTTTGGGGTCTTTAGTGTTCAAAATAAATAAATCGTTCAAAGTTCAACATAAATGTTTGAATTTTTTTTTATAATTATCCACTCTTTTGATGAAATTTTATTTTTCTACGATATATATTACACTACTTACAAAATTATATTTATAAATTTACAAAAAGAATAAAAATAAAAAATATAATTTAAATTATATCCTTAAATATAATTTTTTAATAAATGCATTGCGTCACAAATTCACGTTATGAGATAGTTGGAGACTTTGGAGTATAGTATAAAAGGATATTTTTCAAAATGTCAATATTTTAACATTCAATAGGAATCATTGTCAATACTTTTAATATTTAGTAAAAGTGTCAAAATTTTAATTTATTATGTATCTATTTAAGTTTTTATTATTTGTTTTAATTTAAAGAATACAATTGTCATAAATAAAGAAAGGGAGAAATTGAGGGGAGAGAATTTTTGAAAATGAACAATTGCTTAAAAGTCTCATTAGTTACAAAAATTCAAAATTATATACAACTAGTGAAACTATCCGCGCTTCGCGCGATTATATGAAATATTTATAAGATAATAATATGAAATATATAATATATAGATCAGTATCGAATATATAGATAATATTTATATTTCTCCTCGTCTGCGATATCATAGACTTTTTTAAAACATATAAAATATATTGTTTGTTTTGTATATGTATATATTAGAACAAAATATTCACCGTGGTGAAGTAAATGAAATAAGAGATAATATGTTGAAATAACAATATATTGTATTAGGTTGAAAATTGTAGATGTTTTAATTTTCTTTATCTTTTGTAGTAGTAGTGATGTTCTATCCAAAGTCTGATTTCGTCAAAACAATATTGTTTTATTTTATTTTATTATTACATTTGCTTATTATAATTTTTAAACATTAATTAAATACTTATAAGATTTACGAAAAATGAAGCATATAAAGTCATGATTCATATTTAGTATTAAACTTTACAAGTAAGATGAAGAGACATGAGTTATAAATAATTCAAATGTATAATTTTATTAGCCACTAAATGTATTACTAATTATGTATTGATTTTATTTGTAAAATAAAAAAATAAAAATAAGGTGTGAAAAAATAAAAAATGAACAGAGAAAATATAATAATTGGTGACTACATAAAAATTATAAATACATTTCAAAGCAAAAAGAACGACGACAGATTGTTACATACGCAAAAAATGACATCATGAAAATAATAATATATTTTTCAATTACTTTTTATAAGTTATAATAAAAGTGAAACTAATCATCATAAATTTTGTTATTGTTAAAATGAAATAATTATTTCTATTTTTTTTCATAACAAAGAGAAAATGGAATACTAAAGGATCAAATGATTAGCATTGATAATATAATACATTTAGCTAAATTATTTACATGAATTAAAATTTTAAAAACTCTAGCAAAAGTAACTAAGTTGCTAATAAATTTCAAAGTGAAAAAATAATCTCTAATTATGCTTCATTTTTTTTCCTTGTACCATCTTTCTTTGCAAAGATATCCGCCATCATGTTTTGATCCATATGTCAAACTCTTCATATATGCAACCAACTGAATAAAAAAAAATATATACGAATTAAAAATAATTATGTCAAAATAAAGAACGAAATATAAACCATATTTAATATATTTATACATTATCTTTTCAATAGTAATAACAATACTAAATAATAATTATTCTTGATATCTAACAAATATTATAATCAAACTATATTATATATGGAAAACTAACTATTAGAAAGAGTAATTGCATACGGATAAAACATTGTTAAGAATTAAAGAGATTTTTTTAATCATACTTACTTGATAAATTATAATACAAACATAAAAATATATATTAAGAAAGCATGTATAAGTACATAAAAATAAAAAGAAAGACTTAAGAATGAAATATATCTTACCTTGATATACTTTTTTTTGGTTACATGTTAGCTAATTCCCATACAAGTATTATGAAGAAGAGAAATTATAACTTTGTATGTGAATCTTTATGAAAATAAATATGAATCTATATAGACAAAATAAAGGAAATGAAAAAATAAGGACTTGAGAATGATTTATTTATTAACTTCATGTACTTTTTTTTTTGGTTACATGTTAATTTCCTTCACAAATCAAATACGAATTTATATAGACAAAAATAGAGGAAATAAAAAATAAAAATTTCAATGAAGTATTTCTTGCCTTCATGTACTTCTTTTTTTGTTACAAATCAAACTTATATGATGAAAAAAGAAAGAATAATTGTGAATGTGAATCTTCATGAAACTAATATAAATTTATAGGCAAAATAAAGGAATTTCATAAGACACATAAACTTATAAATTTAAATTGGAGGTTATCAATATAAAAATTATGAGAGTCATGAATATTATTAAAAGTAAAAATTAAAGAGGGGCAAGTCATGGGTTGTAACTCCTAGTGAATAAATTCAAAAATAAAAATAAAAATACTTAAAATGTAAAAAAAAAATAATACTATGATTTCATGATTAGAAGTGAGATAAATAAATAGAAAAAAAATATAGAGAGTTTTTTTTATTATAAATGTTCATACATTAATAAAGTATTTATTTGTATATTTGTATAAATGAAGTAATATATTTTTACAATAAAATAATTAAATTAAATTAAAAAAAGTAAAAAATAAATAAATTATGTTTCTCTTTTAATTATAAGTGAGATAAATAAATAAAAAATATGAAGAGTTTTTGTTATAAATGACCCACCATTAATTAAATATTTTTATTTGTAATAAATTTAAGTAATTTTTATGATATATAATTTTTTAAAAAAGAAAAAGATGAAAAAAGCTAAATGCAAATGGAGGCCATATAGAGGTGCCACATCACCTCCTCTATGGTCCTCATTTATATATATATTGATTTTTAAAAAAAAAAACACAAAGAGAATCATCCCACTTGTTGATCAAATTTATATTATCGATTTTTAATTTTTCATTGATAATACTCAATTTTTGTTGAAATGAATTTAATTAAATCACTTTTTTAATATCCAACTACGACTTCAATGGATCAGATTTTAGAGCCAAAAATCCACTTTTGTAAAGAAGAAGAAAAAAAAAGAGAGAATCAAAGAAGAAGGTTGCAAAGAAAGAGAGAATAGAGAAGAATGTTGCAAAAATTGTATTCATATTAATTTTTATTTGTCAATTATTTTTCTTTTACTCAACATTTATATTTTTATTAAGAATATTGTATTTTTCTTTAGTTTGTAGTAATTTCAGTAGGTGTGCCAAATTAATTTGAATTTCTTTAATATAGATGTATCCTATTTCTTTCACGGTCAATTCTATTTTTTTCCCCAGAATTTTTATCTTTTTTTAATTGTATTCATATGTAATGATTAGATTATATTATGATGCAATGAGTAATACTTTTGTAATACGAATAAAAGAAAAATATATTTGGCTGTTATGTAATACAATTTTGATCACTCATATACAATTTATAATTTTCACTATGAAAGTAAAATTATATAGTTAAACGGATCTTCAAGCGAATCTACAAGATAGCTATGGTCTTCTATAGTGATCCCAAGTTACATCCGAACTCTCTCAATACTTTGGTGGGCAAGCATTGAATAGAATACCAATCATCATTTTTTTAGGTTAGGAGAATCCATATTTATTGAGATTTTTTCCTAACCCAAAAGGACTAGAAAATCTTGTTTTTTTAGAGGACTAGAAAAACCCATATTATTCTTCCTTTTTTGTATAGAAATACGATTCTGAGTTCTAGTTAAAGATGGGCATTACAGGGACCACAAAATTAATTATCGAGGCTTCCTATTATAAAAATAATTTCAAATAATTAATTTGAATTATTCTTACCATAATAAATTACAAATCCTTCCACTAGAAATTCGTAATTGCACTCCTTTATTTCGTAATTCTCTATTAAACACTTATGTGATTTTCCATGTTAAGATTTCAGATACGAATCAATAAATTAAATTACTGACGAGATTAACTTAATGATTAATTTCCTTTAGAGCACTACTTAACTTATTTCATGTGTCGGATTCATAAATCCACTTGTAAGATTTGACACGATGAAAACTTATAAGTTTCTCAAAAAGGCATATCAATCAATCTCTATAACAAGACATGAATTCCATCAACTAACTTATTATTTCACCAATATATTTTATGATCATCCAACTTACCAGGCGTATTGACCTATCTCAGAATCTCACCTTTTAATAAATCAAAACGATGATTAATATATAAAGATCATAATAGTTATATCAAGATTAAGAATATAACTACATTTAATAGTTTAGAGAATATGTTTTTGTCAGTCAGTCTAAAACAACTATCTTTACTCGGTCCCGTTCAATACATACAAAATGTACTGGCACAAGAAGTTGGAACATAACTACATTTAATAGTTTAGAGAATATGTTTTTGTCAGTCAGTCTAAAACAACTATCTTTACTCGGTCCCGTTCAATACATACAAAATGTACTGGCACAAGAAGTTGGAACTATACCGTTCCCATAACCAGGACAAATTACATATAATCTTGTGCTCAATCGTACCCGATGGCATGTCCAATTTCCATCCTAGACTGCGAACCAAAAACTTTATACTTGTAAGAACTGATGATTTAATCCTCTGTGTTTAAGCTAAAACTTTACACACTAAATCATCTACTATATAATAAATAGACATCATAAACGAATATATGATTTATTGATTTTAGCAAATATTTATTCTCTAATAAATATTATTTCTTAACACGTGGTTATAAATAGTATATGTCCCAACAATTGCCGCCTCAAATAACTCATTGAAAAGATCAAGAACCTCATTATCTTCACCAAGAAAAGGAATAGCATCATATCATTATTAAATTCATTAGTAACTGTTGTAAAACTATAGCAGAATAAGACGAGAAATATAAAATACAAAACAATAGAAATAGGGAGACAAAAGATGAGAGCATTTCTTATTCTTCAATGTATTCTTCAAATCTTCAAGTGTATACAATAGGAAATCTTATGCCTCTATTTATAGTGTAACATAGAGGCATACAAAAGGTTAGTCATAAATATGACATTAAACATGAATATAAAGAAGGAGGTTATGGAGGTGAAAGGTTATAAGAATAATTATCATAAAGGTGGAGGTTATCTTCATAATGGAGGGAAGTAATGTAGTAACGTTTAGATATAGTGGATTATCTTCATAATGGAGGGAAGTAAAGTAGTAACCATTTTGAGTAGTGGACATCCACAATATATTATTTTATAACACTCCCCCTTGGACGTCCATAGATAATATGTCTCATTAAAACTTTACTTGGAAAAAATCTTGTGGGAAAAAATCCTAGTGAAGAAAAAAAAGTGCACATATCTTTAATACGCTTTGAATGTTGCTTCGTTAAAAACCTTATAAGGAAAACTCAATTCGGACAAAATCATAGTTAAGGAAAAGAGTACAACGCGTATTTTCTCCCCTATAAAAACTTTATTTGATATCTTGAAAACAATGCATTCCAGTCTTACATCACAACTTTTCAAATGTTGATGTTGACAATCTTTAATGAATAAGTTTACAAAATTATTACTTGAACGAGTATTTGAACATCAATCTCACTATTTTGTTGAATATCACGTGTGAGAAATACTTTCGGTGGAATATGATTTGTCCTATCTCATTTGATTGTATCATCCCTTCAATATTATTTTTGTATATAGTGGCTGGAATATCCTTTGCCAAAAGAAAATCATATATTGGTTGAGTATGACAGATCACGATTCCAACCAAACACACCCCTGACTTACTTATTGATCAATATGATTTAAAGATGTTTGTTGAATGTCAAGATATTGTTGTGTCTCCATATGTAAACAAATAGCTCATTTGCGGTCGAGCTTTATGTAGATCTAATAAATATTCTGCATCTACATAATCAAATTATTTCTGACTCATGAGAGATTGATCAATTTTATTGAAATTCGTCTTTTCTTCTCAAAGAAAGTCACACATCTTCTAGCATTTGCATAACCAACAATCTGTAAGTGCACTAATTGCACTAATACATAACATTTTAAATCATTTCATGAGGTTTGAAAGATTATTTCTTTGTGTTAATCAATTTCAAAATCATTGAGTACTCAATGGAATAGCTTTAAAACTTTTTAATTCCTTTAAGGATTTTCATATAACCTTCATCGTCTAGTTTGACATAATAATTATTAATTCTGCATATTGAGTATTTCATCTATTGTCAGACTAAAACAAGTCTCATTGCATTTACCATTGGAGAACATATCTCCATTTAATAATGTCAGGACTTCTGCGAAAATTCTTTATGCCCCGAAGCACGAACCATACTTTATATCTTACAGTTATACTTTCGCACAATGATTCATTTGTACCCTCACTAACATATATTTTGATCTATGAACTATATGTTCAAAAGCATCATTTTTTTAAGTGAAACAAAACACACTTGAATAGTGTCAAGCATTTATCTGTCCACACTATATGACATATTCGAATGTAAAATCCTCCTAATCATTTATAACACTAAGTGCTACATCATATCAAATATACCGTTGACAGTCATCTTGATATCAATTTCAATAAGACATAACTTATCGAGATCTCATCATTTTTCATCATTTTCGGGTACTTGAACCTTTGCCAAGGTTTTATGAAATGTTATGTCATGGTGCTCTTCAAAGCACTTGCCTCATTAATAATGACCATTTTGATAATTTACTCCTCTCCTTTATCAAGGAGTTTCACATTTGGAATCTATTGGTCTATCACGCTTCAGGCGTACCATAAACTATGCCCTTTAAGGACTACTTATTGAAGCATTTGCAGCTTGATCAAAATATTGGTCAGCAAATACATGTGGCAAATTACTTGCAACATTTTGGAAATGAATTATCTTTTAAATTTCAAGTTCACAATTTTTTTTAACGAGGATCTAGATAATTCACCCCTCACATAATTTTCAATTGCTACAGATATCTCCCCCTAATGTTAGGCAATCTAACATTCACCCTCAACCTCATTTGGGAATCCATCTTGGTGCGTGGAGCAATAAAATCATATGTGAGCACATTAAATTTTTAGATGAAAATTATTTGGTTCCTGACCCTGAACCAATTGTGTTGGGAGAACCTTGTTGGCTTGATGCATACATGTTAAATAAACTCATCTCATACCAAATTTTATTTGAGAGATTTGTTCTCATAATCAATGGTCTTAGCTATAATTGGAGGCATACAAATTCTGCTAAACCAACCAGCATTATCAACATGTCTTTATAATTTGAAACTGTGCTCTTAATTTAGTAATTAAATCAACCTTACAAAAACCAATTTGTAAGTTGATACAAATACACATGTGACCATACCATAGATGCATCTATTAAATCATAATAGTAAATGGTTCACATGACAGGTGAACGGGCCCATATTCATCTTTTTATATGTTCCAAATAATTTTAGGGGATACAATCCCAACCTTAGCTGGTACAATGATCATTTTATCACGAGAACAAGTTACAAAAGAGAATTCTTGAAGAATCTTTTATTTTCTTCAACATATAGCCATGTGAATTCTCAATTTATTTTGCATCACATGTGAATCAGAATTGTCAACCGATTATGCCAACTGATCTTTAGTCTAGTAAACTTTAGTTTACTTTTGCATGTGGTTCAATCATCATGCCCATGTTTTTGTACAACAAACAAGAGGAATAAAATGGGCGATCTTACATATAAATATTTATAACTCACTTTTGTTGTAGTAATTTGAAGATATTAAATCTTTCTATAATTTATAATCTCAATATATATTATTTTTTCTATTCAATTCTTTCGAAACTTAAAAAGTTTCTTTTGAGACTCACTACAACCTCAATATTATAGAGAATTTCATTCCTCCGAATTTGTGTACTACCACAAACTTCACAATGTCATTCTTGTGGTAACCATCTCCTTCGAGGAGAATAATATTATTATTGTCATGGTTAAAAGTATTACATGCAAGACTTATTTCTTGACAACCAATGACAAATTTGTTTGGTCATAACCACAACCTTTATAGGTAAAAATTATTTCTTTATTTTGTCCTTCAATATTTCATAATTTAACATATCACAATATTTGTTTAGTACTAAATGACCATTCATGTCAAAATATTTATCTCAAACCTCCCATAAAGGCGAGATGTGACATTTATCCAACAATTCATGGATATGTTCTTATCCATAAGAACACAAGTCACAATTTCTTTAAGAAATGGACCATAACCATTTGAACATGCCCTATATATTTTTATTAGAAACTCATTGACATACTTTCACATTTATCAAATTTATGTGACTCACCTCAACATCACTTTAAGAGTCAAATGTATCAAATGTACTATCATTTTGTATGCTTTTATTTTGATGGAGGATTTAAAAAAAACTTTCAAATTGGGTTGCACCAACTGAATATGCCCAATAACTTTCATACCACTTTGATGATAAAAACTTACCTTCACACTTGAAGGACCATCTTAAGAACCCAAAATGTTCTTCCTTTTAATTACCACTATTGATTATTAACATTTTACCACACTCATATTCATACATTTGACCACTTGTCATTTTCAGATTTATTATGTCCTGCTACCACATTCACATAAAAGAATCGAGCAAATCGATTTAAAAAATTTCATGACTTTTGTCAAGAGCATATCAATTTGCTCAATCATTGTTACATCGTCTTTATGTAATGGTAGGACTTGAACCCAACGTCTTATCCATAATAAGGCATTTTACGTCATTATTTTTTGAACCCAACCCAACAATGTATTATCATGATGCATCGGGACTCTCACCCAATGTATTATCCTCTTGGTGTGATAGGACTCGAATCCTTCGTCTTACCCTCGATTAATGACATGATAAATCAAATATAACAGGATTCACCATTGAACCTTGAAATTTTTTTGTCACTTTGTAGTTAACATGCACAAATAAATATAGAACAAAAGAAACACAATAAAAATATTCTCAACAAAGTATATATCAATATCTTAAATTTGTTAAAATAGAGAGTTACATATAGGGTTATATTATATTATATTATATTTAGTGCTCATACATTATCCCTTTTTTTTTTATCATCATCGGCACCATTAAGATCACTGTATCATCCAGCTTATTGATCATTGTTTTCTCCAGCTTGTTGATCAGGTATCACAAGCATGTAACAAAAAAATATGTGTTAATATTCAAAAGTTGGATTCATATAATATGCATTTGGAAACCTCAGGATGACGCCAAGAATAACGTTATTGAATGCATTGTTGGTGTTTTTTTTTTTTAAAAAAAAAAAGGGAAATCACAAAAAGATTGAAAATGTATTGAAATAGCTTTCAATAATTTTATTAAGTATAAAGAGGTTCTAACTAGCCAACATAAAATAATAATAATCTGCATAATTTTAAATTCAAAAAATTCTAAAATATCTCAATAACTAAATATAGCCCAACTAAAATACAAATTTCAAATTTATCTTTTAAACTAGACAACTTATTTTCGTACAAACTACCGTAACTAAAACAAACTTCAATACTCTTTTGCTTTAGTTTGTGCTCTTCAATTTTTGCTTTATAGTTGATACTGGATTCTTTTCTTTGTTTTTTTTTTGATTTTGTGTCTCACCTTCTGTAACATTATCTTATATAAAATTTTATTTGAAATTAGTTTAGTAAAAACTTTGTATGATTTGCAGAGAGAAGTTATAAGAATTTTTCTTCTATCACAGTATCACATACATAGGCTTCAATAATATGATTTTATTCTCACATACAAGATTTGATAATTTTGTTTGTGAAAATTTGTGTATTTTCAAAAAGATACTATTGATTGTCATTGTTTTTGGTTAAAAATTTGTTTAGAAAAGCTTGTGAATTAAAATGGATAATTCTGACGGGTTAAAATGTATAGCAAATCTATTTCACTGATTTTATTCAGAAAACTATTTTAATGGAACTATTGATACCAATTTTGATTTTTTTAAAAAAATTGGAAAGCACGAAAAGATATTAAGATTAAAAATGTCTCTCATTAAAATGACTTTAAATAAAGGTTTTAAATAATCAACATAAAACATTTACATTGTCAAAATATATAAAAGTATTTAAAAAATAAAATTTTAAAAACAAGAAAAATCATTTTTTTTAAAAAAAAATATCCATCTATTACCATTTGCATCCTCAAAATATATAAAACTCTTTAAAAAATAAAATTATGAAAATAAGAAAATTCTTTTTTTTTATAGAGAAGCTATTGATATCTATCGTTGTATCGAAAATTTGCTAATATGCCTTATCATATTTTAGCTTTCCAACAACATCTCTTTGTAGAATTTATTTATATTGGGAAAGGCTATTTTAAATTAATAAAATATTAGTTATTTGTTGTAATACAATACATTCATTTTTTGTCAAAAACATTATTGACATATATGTAGATTTAAGCGATTTATTTCAAAATTTTAAAATAATAGACAAAGTCTAGAGTCAAGAACTAGAAAAAGTTAACTAAATACATAAAAGCTTGGAAAGAATATTTACTACACTACTAATGACATGACCTGATGACCACACGATGAAATTATTATTTTTTAAAATTGTTAATTGTAATTTTTATCGCGTAAAATATTTTTTTAGCGATTACAAGAATTCCTTTGGTAAAGACTAAAATTAATCGTAACTTTTGGTAACCAAATTTGTTGTATTAATCAACAAATAAAAACATTGAAAGGCACCATAGTGTAATGTAAAAATACGCATAATATGTAATCACATTGCAACTTCTGATATAATAATTAAAACTTAAAAATTTGGATAATGAATTTAATGCATTTATATGTCATTATACAAGAAAAATAAGAAAATATTATAAATATATTGAATTAAGTGGATTATCCATTAAGCTTATCATAAACTTATCCTTATAAAGGATATGTATTCTCAAGGTGATATGAACCTTTTTGGGATAGAAATGTATCTACTAATGTGACATTAAACATGTTGACCTTTTGGTTAATTTCTATACCTATAAATAGACATATTATTCACCATTGCAATATACACTTGAATAAGAAGAAAATTCTTCTTCTTCTATCTACTTCTCTTGTCTTCTTCTCTTTATGATTATATTCTTATAACTTAATTTTATAACACGTTATCAGCACGAATATGCTCTAAAAATTATAGCACTTCGCAAAAGTGTTGTAGTTGAAACACTTGTGAGCAGGAACATGTTATATTTATTTTTTCTTGTTACACATCCATATTTTCAAATGTTTCTCTTATACTAATAATTTCTTTTAGTATATATGTGTTATATGAAAATGTTGAAATGTTGGTTTGTTTTACTTTAACAATTTTATATATTGATTTATGATTATACTAACAGTTCTTCCTTTCAGAAAAAAATTTGAAGGACATAGAAGTAAATTTTCATGTTGATTTTCTAAATGTTAATTATGAGGAACTTATTAATATTTACAATTTCTAAAGGTGGGAAAACTCTCAACCTTATTTTGAAAAAATTTGCTCCTATAATTCTTGATTTCATTTAAAGGTTGAGTTCTATGGGTATTGACTTATATGATATTGATTGAAGGTTAAGACGATGGATTCAAGTTTCATCGCATCAAAAGGGTAAGACATCAGGTTAAAGTCCGGATGCACCAATAAAAAAATATTTGAGGGTAAGACGGTAGATTCAAGTTTTATCACACCAAGAGGGTAAGACATCAATTTTAGTTTTGATTCACCATGATGATAATGATTGGTTCAAGTCCCATAGAATTTGGCCCAACACGCCTTATATGGATAAGACATTGAGTTTAAGTCAATGCACCGTAGTGATGATATAATGATGACTAAGGCTTTGATGAAAAGTCTTGAAAGTTGTCCTATTGAATTTGCTCCATTCCTTGAAAAGAATGTGGTAGCAACATATGATAATTTTGAAATCGCATGTTCACTTGCTCCATTCTATCGTATGAATGTGGTAGCAGTAAATAGTACATATAAATGATTAGTCCATTCTTTGAAGAGAATGTGACTTGTGATGAGTATCGTGAATGCTCGACCATTGTATAAGAGAATGCGTCAAGATGTGATAAAATCATTATGAGTTGAATATATGCCACAACTCACCTCTATGGGAGGTTTGAGAAAAAATGATATATACCAAAATTCACCTCTACAGGAGGTTTGTGAGGAAATAAATTTTATTTGCCAGAAATAGTTAATGGTATTATATGTTATATGTCACTATGGTATGTTTATTGTGAACTACCGAAAGGGCAAAAGAAAGAAATAGTTCTTGCCTATAAGGGTTGTAGTCATTATTGGTGGTAATACAAATTTGTCATTGGTTGTGTACCTATGGTACAACAAAAGTAAAGCAAGAAACATGTCTTGCTCGTAATGATTTTGACCATGACAATGATAATATAATTTTCTCCTTGAAGGAGATGCTCACCATAGGGATGGTGTCATGGAATATGTGATAGTACACAAAATTAAATTGCAATCTCTAACGAGTTGTGCTATTATCGAAGGAATAATATTGGGTTGTAGTAAGTCTCAAAAGAAACTTTTTAAGTTTTGAATAAATTGAAAAGAAATATTGAGACTAAATTATGAAAATATTTAATATTTTTAAATTACTACAACCGAAGAGGGTTATAAATATTACCCATTTTTTCCTCGTGTTTGTTGCACACAAACATGGGCATGCTGATGGAATCACATGCAAAATTAAACTATAAGTGTACTGAAATAAAGATCAGTTGGTATGATAGGTTGACCATTCTGATTTAAATGTGATGCAAATGTAATTGAGAATTTATGTGGCTTATATGATGAAGAAATAAAAGATTCTTCAAGAATTCTCTTGTATTGCTTGTTTTCATTGTACCAGCTAAGGTTGGGATTGTAATCCCCTGAAGTTTTTGGAACATATAAAAAGGTGAATATGAGCTCATTCACCTTCCATGTGGATCATCTGCATGCATCTATGCAATGATCACATGTGCTTTATTGTCAACTTACGAATTGGTGTTTGTAAGGTTGTTTGCTCGAATTGTTTACTTAAGAGCACAGTTCCAAATTATGAAATTATATTGATAATGCTAATTGATTTAGCAAAATTGTATGTCTCCAACTATAGCTAAATCAAGGTTATGAGAACAGAACTCCCAAAACAAAATTTGGTATGAGATAAATATATTTAACATGTAGCAACACATGTATGCATCAAGCCAAAAAGGTCTCCCCATTAAAATTGATTCAGGGTCAGGAACCATATAATTTTAATCTAAAATGTTAAATGTGCGTTTATGATTTTAATTGCTCCACCACGCACAAATATGAATTCCCAAATAGGGTTGGGATGAATGTTAGATTTTCTAACATTAAGGGGAACGATGATTTTAACAGCTGAAAATTATATGTGAGCTTAATTATGAATTATCTAGATCCTCGTTAAATATATATGTGAACTTAAAGTTCAAGGGATAATTATTTGCATAATGTTGCAAATTAATTGCCATATGAATGCACTGACCCTATGATATAATTCAATTGCAAATGCTCCAATCTGAAGTTCTTGAAGGACAGAGTTTATGATACGCCGGAAGCGTAATAGACCAATCGATTCCAAATATTAAATTTCTTGAAGAAGGAAGGAGCAAATTATCAATATGGTCATGATAACGAGGCAAGTTCTATAAAATAGCACATTGAAATAACACTTCATAAAACCTCGAAAAAGGTTAAGGTACCTGAAAAATGATGAAAAATGAAGAGATCTCGATAAGTTATGTCATATTGGAATTAATATCAAATAACCGTCGACGGTATCTCTGATATGAGGTAGCGCTCAATGATATAATTTGTGACGAGGATCTTGAATTCAAATCTGTCATATAGTGTGGATAGATAAAAGGTTGGTCAAGTAAAATGCATGATTCAAAAGTGACGTTTTGGACAGATAGTCCATAAATTAAGGTATAATATCAGTGGGGTATGAATAAATTATTATGCGATTGTATAACCGTAAGATATCAAATACGGTTTGTGCCTTGGGGCATAAAGATTTGTCGCAAAAATCCTGACATTTTTGGAAATATTTTTCTCCTATGGTGGATGCAATGAGGCTTGTTTTGATTTGGCAACATACGAAAAACTTGAATGCATGTAACGAATAATTGTAATGTCTAGCTAGACAATGAAGGTTATATGTAAATCTTTGAAACAATCGAGGTGTCTGAAGCATATAAAAGTTTGGAAGAAACTTTTTCAATAAAGCTTCAAGATTCCTTATATGGATTGATATAGTCAAGAAAAAAAAAGGGTACAAAAGAATGACCCTAATTATCCTTATATTTTATGAAAATGTTTTGGTAAGACAGAATGACCTACAGATTGGTAATTTGACAAATAAAATTTTTATCTAACAGTGCACAACTGAAAAGTTTTTATGCAATTTTATATGGATAAATCACATTCGTTGAGTACTCCAATGATTATGAGATCACTTGACATAAATGATGATTCAATTTGATCTCAAAAGAATGATTTTCTTGGTGATGAAACTCCATATCTTGGTCCAATCAAGGCACTAGTGCATCTTACTAACAATATTTGACCAGATATTTGTTTTGCCGTAAATTTACTGGCAAGATTCAGTTTCTCCCCGATAAAAGGACATTGAAATGGTGTAGAGAACATGATTGGATATCCTCGAAGGACCATAGCTATGGGTTTATTCTATTCTGAGGAATCCAAGACAAAATTGATTGTTTATGCAGATGCAGAATATTTATATGATCTGCATAAAGCACGATCTCAAACACGCTATTTGTTTTCATGTGGAGGCACATAATATCCTGGTGATCAATAAAGCAAATGTTGCTATGCAGAAATAAAAGCCCTCCATAAAGCAAGTCGAAAGTGCGTCTGGTTGAGATAAATGACACACATATTCAGGAAATGTGTGGTTTTTCTTTGAAAAAAAATGTACCTACTACAATGTACGAAGATTGGAGACATCATCACAAGAAATTAAGTGATGTTTTAATCATGGGGAGTATAATACGCGTTGCAGTCTTTTTCCCTTGATCGAAGTTTTTTCCCACTGGATTTTCCTGGTAAGGTTTTTAATGAGGCAACAAATAGTGCGTATCAAAAGATATGTGTACTCGTTTTCCTTCACTAGAATTTTTTTCCCACGGGGTTTTTCCTAGTAAGGTTTTAACGAGGCACATTATCTATGGACATCCCAGGGGGAGTGTTATAAATACATTGAATTAAGTAGATTATCCATTAAGCTTATCATAAACTTATCCTTATCATGGATATGTATTCCCAAGGTGATATGAACCTTTTTGGGATAGAAATGTATCTACTAATGTGACATTAAACATGGTGGCCTTTTGGTTGATTTCTCTACCTATAAATAGAGATATCATTCACCATTGTAATATACTCTTGAATAAGAAGAAAATTCCTCTTCTTCTATCTACTTCTCTTGTCTTTTTCTCTTTATGATTATATTCATATAGCTTGATTTTATAACAGAAAAAAGTTTATTTAAAAAAGACATGAAAATAGTATTTTATGTATTCGTATTCACTTACTATTTTTTTAATGATTTAAAATTTCAAATATAAGAACATGAAAAGAAAATATAATGTATTGGTGGTGTCATCCTATAAGGAAGTAATTAAATTCTTTATTAATTAAAAATATCAAATAATGAAGGGTTCAAAATAAATTGTAACTTTTTGATAAATGATGGTAATTTTCTTATGATATAATTTGGAATTAAATAAAAATGTGACCAATGATGATTTTTATCAATAATTGTAGTTACAAATCATCAAACGTGTAATGATACACTTATAAACGATAAAATCGATCCACATTAATCGTGTAGAGAATATATAAAAACTTAAGTATCATAAATAAAGAAATGTCCACTCTTTCGGATACAATTGGGGTTATTCAATAGAAAATTTTTCATATAGTCACTCAAAAATAGTTTAACCATGCTCTTTGATTTGTTAATTACAATTCGTATCTATATTTTATAGGGAGGAGAGCGGTGAGTGAGATTGAGAGAGGGAGGAGAGCGGCGAGTGAGATTGGGAGAGAGTGGAGACTGATTAAGTATATGTATATTTGCTAGATAATTGTATATAGGCTCAAGTTATATGCGGCATCTTAAAGTTGTTCGCGTAATTCATTTAAACACATCATGACCTCATTTAAAGATAATACCTATTAATCGAACACCTAAAATACTTAAATTATATATCTATTAAGCACAAAATACTGATGTGACAAAAAATGTGTTGTTCACATTCCATGACCAACAAATGATATTTTTCCATTTTCTTTTTCCCAAAAAAGTACACTTATTTGCTTTATTATCATTACATTACTTAATAAGAAATTAAAAAAAAAAAACTAACAATTAAAAAAAAGTGTCTTCTTCCCAGAATATTGCCTTCAACATAATTTCATCATGTTTGTACTTACTTCCTACACCACTCCACCCCTCCCCTCCCTCCAACTCTCTCTTTCTCTCATCCTCTCCAAAAAAAAATTATGTTTTTTCCTCTTTTTTCAGATTTTTAATATTTTGGTGAAGCTTTATTTATTCTGATGAAAGTAAATTGAATTAATTTTTTCCGAAAAATTTAATTGTTTCTAGTAACTGTGAAAATGTTTATTAATCGAAAGAAGATAAAAGTAATGGGTAGGAAGTGTTGCCAATGCTCGATGCAAGAATGGAGGATGATTATTTGCATGTCAATGCCGACGGGAAGGGAAACCAGTTGAAGAAGAAGAAGAAGAAGACAACAGGGAAGGGGAGTTGATTAAAGAAACTATTTTTATTTTCTTTAAAATTCTTTTTAGATTATTTAAATGGAACTTTTTAAAAATTGAATTCAACTGCCACGTGTCATTATTTCATTGGTACACCTGCTATGTATTTGCGTTTCAGCTACACATAACTATTAAACATCTGACATGGCAGCATGTGTGTAGTACACACATGAAAAGAGCGTGAAAGGGCATCACTTAACCAAAAATAATAATTTTCTTTTTTTTAAAAAAAAGTAAAATAATATTAGCATCTCTTCATCTTCTTCTTTGACTCAACCACCATTGGAATCACCTTTTCACCACAGCAATCACCGGTGTCCCACCATTAAAGTTCAATCCATTTTTTCTCAAGCTGCAATCATTTTTCTTCTCTATGCCACCTTGTTTTTTAATTAAATATGTGCCACCATATCCACAGTGCTCTTTTCCTTTATTTTTTCGGTCATCTTCTTCCCCTTTTTTTCAGACCATCATCTTCTTTCTCCTTTTTTACCAGCCATCAAACACCACCTCATTTTTTTCCAAATTTATCATCGTCAATATCTTTTTTTCTTTTTAGCTTTTCAAACAATCAATCACAAATTTTAATTTGTTCATTAGAAAAAACAATGCCACCAATCATCTTTTTCTTTATGTCAAATCAACTCAAACATGAATTGAATCTAAGCTTAAAAATAAAACATTAATTATATAAAAAGAAGTAGAAAAACTTAGGCGATTTAAGTGTTTTTTTTTTATAAAAAAAAAAGAGGAAGAAGATGAAGTTGGGGTGGCGGGGGGGAGGAGGGAGCAAGTCTGAGAGGAGGCAGGAACATACATACTTTAGGATTTTTATTTTTTTAATTATAATTATTTTCGAGCACAAAAGACAGATTGCTTTTTTTAAGACACGTGGCTTCTTTTAATTAATTAGTTTGTCATGTCATGGCAAGTGCATCACACACACTTGACATTTTTTGTTGATTATCAAAATGTGTCTAATAGGAAAAAATTTAGATAAGTAAAAGTGTTCAATAGGTAAAAGGTTAAATTGAGGTGTCTAAATGAATAATGAGGACAACTTTAAGGGGTCACAAATGACTTTGGCCCATAATTTTGCTTTTCAACTTATTCATTTTGTGCCTAATAGATATAAATTTCATAAGGTTAAAGTGTTCAATAGGTAATATCCTTAGTTGAAGTGTCTAAATGAATTATGCGAACAACTTTAGATGGCCACAGATGACTTACTATTATGCATATGTATCAATTATTGTATTTGTAGATCTGCATACAATTTGAATTCATATATAATTAAATTGAGTTAAACATTTGTATTTGTAAATCCAATCTCTCACTTGCTTTATACAAACAGAAATTATACATTATAGTTGTATAGTTTGTATTTCTATAAAGCGATAAAGAGAGACAAAAGAGAACTGGGCAGTGAAAGATTTGTATTTGTATATCCCGTCTCTCTCGTTTTATACAAAAACAAATCTATTATAAAGTGAGAGAGAGAGATTGACAGAAGCGAGAGAGAGACTGAGCAGGGAGAGAAGAGAGATGGGGAGAAATGATTGAAAAAGAGGAGAATGGCGAGCGAGATTTCGAAGAAAGGGGAGAGAGGCGAGAGAGAATGTAATTACAGCGAGAAGTTCTAAATTGTTATTAATGTAAACTATAATCATGTTAACTAATTAATTAGTATATATTTACTTAACCAAGTATTTTTTACCTTGTTCAAATGAATGAACAAATTGAGTAAATTTTTCATCTCTTATTGATTAGTATCCAAAGTCTATAAAGAACAACTACTTCAAACCCTCTCAAGTTCTTTATCTAAAGGACCAGTTACTACTCAGTGTTGCCATTTTTAGTTGAAGCAAACTGCTCAAGTTAGTTATCTTAGGATCGTTGGTGTGAAGGATAATACTAAATAGTCCTGAAATTAAATTACAGTACCATTTAATTTGTTGTTTGATTGGCAAGTTCAAAATAACTTATTTCAAAATTAATAATTAGCACCGAGATAAGTTATCCCTCCCCTTGAGTGGTATAGTAATCCGGTATAAAATAAATAAATGACAAATCTTTTTTTCAACCTTTTGCTACATCATTATTTACATTTATGAAGGGCATTTTTGTAAGCAAATAATTTTTTCTTCAATCTATTATTTTGAATATAACAAACCAAACACTTAATAAAACATAATCCCATCATAACTAATCTCATCACAAATCATCCCATCATAATCAATCTCATCATAACTTGAATTTAAATCAAACGATCCCTTACAGTATCATTACTTGAGCTGAAGGTCTATCGAGAATAATCTAGTTCTACCTTCACAAGGTAGGTAAGACTAGATAAACACTACCCTCCTCAAACCCCACTTCTAACAATTATGTTATTGCTCCTCAACAATCGACTAGAGTCAAGTGTCAATCACATTTCACCCAGCTTTGGGGCATGATAGTCTATCATGCTCAAGTTCTTTAATTGCCGGACCAATGGACAGTGAGTATCCTGAACATAAAAAGGCACATGGCCTTATTTATTTTTTTGTTATCCACCCGGTGTTCGGAGCTCGCAATGGAGTCCTGACTAAATTCAGATTGTGCGATACAGGGCCCTTCTGGTTAATAATGCAAATACAATAAAACTTATCTAGATTCTAGATGGATAAGAAAATAATTTCCAATAGGGCCTATGAAAAAAAATTTGTTAATTCAATAGAACTTACAAGTTCAACACTAATTTTCAACATGCATACTCAGAGTTGGCAATGTCACTCTGTTCCAAGAAAAAGAATTTACAAAATGCTACCTCCTTTCAGTCCTCCCTCGATTAGAGGGGAAAGTAGTGTTTGACGATGTTTCTTCCTCCCTGAAAGGTCGAGTTGATGCATCTGCTATACTAGGTAACCTTGAAACACTACCCTTCCCTTTTCTGGCATTTGGACCGATCTCCTCTATCATATACTTCCAACCGTCTATAGGCCTCCTCCGACTAAATATATGGGTTTTAATAAAACTGGCAATCTGCATAATCAACACTTATGCAGCATTAGAAACAAGAGCAAATAATACATCGCACTGTTTCACTATCCAATGTCAAAGCCTTATAAATCAGACTAATATTCTTTTACCAATTTGCTATTATCCATTAGCGAACAGAATCATAATTCACAGAGGAATAGTGAGTACATGTTAAAACGAACACATTAAAAGATACAGATTTTCTTTAGAAAATTGTCAAGTATAGTCAAAAGATTTATACTTTTTACAACTGTAGTGCTAGCTTGCAAGCTCCTCCACTAATTCCAGGGGGCACCTGCTACCTCCCACCAGTACATGATAACTCTCTCCACCAAGGCTTGGATGGATGAGAAGAGATCACCCAGAATTTTGTCATAGCTAGGATTTGAACATGAGACCTTATGGTTCTCAATCCACTTCCTTGACCACCACCCCTTTGGGTGATAGGCAGAAGATAATTCAAAATGAGGTCTATCAAACATAAGAGAAACACGTAGCTATATTCCTGTCTACGAATAACTCACAAGTAACCATTCAAGTACCATAAAATCCTGGAATTGTGCAACTGACAAGAATGTGATGGAACTGGCTTAGAGGACATGAAATTAGAGAATCAAGTATCTCTTCAAGCTTGTATTGAGAAAGAAGCAACAATATACCCGATGAAATCTCACAGGTGAGGTCTGGGGAGGATAGAATGTAGGCGGACCTTAGACCTTACCACTACCCTGTGAGAAGAGTGGAAGATTTCATGAAAAAAGGTGTCAAGCCATCATGCTACTAAGTTATCCACCAACCACCAATTTTATTGATCAATAACATACTAGGATGACAAGGCAATGTAAACATCCTCGGTGAATGATGTAAAGCTAGGATTGAAAATAGAGCATAGACTAGCTATCAGAAATGACTAGCTCCAAAGAGAATGATTACCACCAAAGATGTGAACCTCCAAGAAGATGAATAGGAAGGGAGTTCAGAGGGCTATATTCGGTCAAAAAGATTTGTTGAGGGCACTTACCTTTTCACTAGTAATGGAGGAAGAGTAGAACAAAAGTTTTTCCACCTAAATGTACGCTGCTCAGAGGACATACCACATTGGTGACATTCATATAAAAGGGAAGTAGTAGTCAAAGGAATATTGACCGAGGAATGTGGTAGTGCAACTTATGGAACCTCTATGCAGAGAGATCCACTGAGATACGACAATGTAAAGGTATCCCAATGCTTCGCAAGAAAAGCTTGAGAGACTAGAAAAGCAAATCTCAGAGGAATATTCAGTGTTGGCTCTACAATGTAAGAGGAAAAGGCTCCAAAGATCAGACAGTTTTCACTTTGCCAACATCAAAGGCTGCTGGAAAATTATTAGGCAGAACATTCTGGTTGCCCTCCAACCTTTTATAACATAAAAGATTTTAATAGAACAATAATTTATGCCTTGCCTCAACAACTAATGGAGCACCTAGTAGAGGAGATGGTAAGCTTATTATCTTGCTTGGTTGTGGAAGACTGAAAGTGACTTATACAAAAACAAATATTATGAAGTGATGGATAATGACTGAAATTTTATCACTCCTTCAGGTTCAATGTCTTCATCAAACACAAGTCCTGGATTCTCAACAGAAAAATACTTTTCTAGTTCAACTCTTGAAATCTTTGGACGAGTTAGCTGTTTTATGTTAATAAGTAGCACATCTTGCAGCACTTGGTCTGTGTAGTTAAAAGGATTTTGATACCTTTCTTATCAAGGGTAAGAGATAAAAGGGAAAGAAAAAAAGGAGGATCTAGGCAAACTAGTATGCTTGTGGGAAAAAGACATATCTAACCAAGGATTACTGATTCAGCAGATCTAACAAGAAGTTCGTCCAGAAACAAACAACAACAGCAGCATACCTAGTGGAATCCCACAAGTGAGGTCTGGAGAGGGTAGAGTGTACACACACCTACCACTACTTCATAGAATTAGAGAGGCTGTTTCCGAAAGACCCCAGCTCGAGTGCAGTAAATCCAAGTACAAAGAAAACGGAAATCATCTGAAAACCAAAAGCTTGAATATACCACAAACCTGGAATTTGTTAAATGCAATTCGGCGTTCAAATTCTTGGACTAAGATATCTTCTTCTCTTTGTGACATCTCCCATATATTCCCATCTTGTGTTTTTGAAGTCGTTTCCCAGCCATCAGGTTTGTTTTTGAACTCAGAAGTTGTGTTTGAATTGTTTGAGTCATCATTAGGTGAATCAAAAATCCTGAATATACAGAGTGTAGTGAAATCAGCAAGATATGGCAGGTGGTCATGGTATAAATCTTAGCCTCATAAGTTATTTATCATTAAATTACAATGTTGTTACACCCCCCCCCCCCCCAAAAAAAAAATAATAGAGAAGTAGAAGGCCAATACAACAGACAAAAAACAGCATAAATCAACCAACAGCATAATATAAACAAATCAGTATTTTTTGACGAATTAGTAAAATTCCGTACCATCTAGCTTGACCATATGTTCAAAATCATCATGATATTAGATCAAATAGTAGATCTAACATTGACCAAGCATGCAAAAAAAAAATAGCCAGAATGAAAATAGAGAAAAACATAAAATTGGCACACTTTAATACCATGCTACTAATCTAAACTATCAAAATAAGTCTATAGCTGCAAGTCTATTACTTACGGTTTTCTTTCATCATCAGTCTCTTTCAAGGCAATGTTTTAGTATAGGTAGTTGAAGAACTTCTGTCTCGCAAAAATAAAGATGTATTTTCACCTATAGGATGTGTCGAGATTCTTATATAGGAAAAAGGTCTAGTAAATCCCTTAGCATTAGGTTAAACCAAATGGCTCGTACAGTAAATGTATGCTAAAGGTCTCAAAAAAATCTCCACATAATAGACTTCAATTTATCCAAGTCACTAACTCTAAATTCTAAATCCACCTCTAGAAGAACTATTAAGACTCACAATCACATGCAAAATAGTTAAAGATCTAATTAAGAATCAATTCAAATCCACATCAAATAAACACAGTCAACTATATTAATCGATGATCAACTATGCCGCAATACAAACTATTTATGGTCGGTTAGATTAATCATTACATCCATAAGCACAGTCGATCACCATAAAACTATGCATCAAACCTACTTATCCTACCGAGAAAAAGAAAAAAAGAACCTACTTATCCCAAAAAAGAAAGATAAAAGACTATGCCTCATTTCCCAAACTATTTGGGTTCGACTACGAGTTTTCTATATCCATAAGCACAGATTTATGAATCAACAATCACTATCATAAATGCATTAAAAATTATATTGATCAATGATCAACTACAACCCAATCTCAAACTACTTGTAAATCTTCTATATTATAGCACAGACAATTATATCAATTAACGAGCAACTACATCTCAACCTCAAACTAGTCGGAGTTCACTGCATGAATCTTATATATCCCCATATGCACAAACAATTATATCAATCAATGACCTATTACGCCTCAATTCCAAACTAATTGTGGTCTATGTATCCTCTATTTCCATAAGCATAGTCCACTACAATATATATTCATGAATTTTAAACCCAAAACCAAAAAAAAAAAATCAAATAATAGCATTAAAAGGTGCGACTTTGATCATACTCTGAGCAGCTATCGAGAAGTTTTTCAATATCATCACCATTGCCACAACCACCAATAGAATCCCCAAGCTTAGCCTCTTCCATCTTCTCAATCTCCTTCAACCACAAACCCGCATGAACTCTCTGCTTCTTCAACCTATAATCCTTCTTTATATTCTCCAAACTATAAAGCGAACTTCCATTTTCGTTCATAACTATGCCCTCACTGCCATTTTTCTGCTTCCCCTTTCTTAAGTGCCAATTCTCATTCATATCCTCCACAAAGGCTTTAGTTTCCGCATCAACTTCCGAAACTCTAGGCTCAATTTGGGTAATTTCAGTAGTGTTGCTGGTGTCGTCAGGAAGTGCAAAATTTACGTCGGCTTCCCATGGAGCTCGATTCTTTCCAGAAAGGTCGTCGGGAAGCCACGCAGCTTCCCAGGCGTCGTTCCATTCTTCGTTGCCACTTTTGGTCGACAACCGCCGGCGGACGGCGGCGAAGAAGGTGGGGTTTATGAGGGGTTCTTTGAGAAAGGTTGATGAGAGTTTGCGGATCGGGTTCATTTGAAAATGGTCTGGAAATTGAAAAGGGGCTGGATGAGAAGAAGGAATTTTTATATTTAAAAGGGAAAAATAATATTAATAAAATTAATATTATGTTTGGTGAGTTATTGGCTAATATCATTCCACATGACTGAAATTTAATGTATATCCTTATATTAAAGTGAAAAGAAATTATTCTTATGCTATCAAGAAAATAATAACATTTATCCTTTCAATCTATTTTTGTTAAAAAACTGATTAAACTAATAAAAAAAATGATCATGTCTTGGCCACGATAAGAAGATCAAAGTTGCGTAAAAAGAATAAAAATGAATAGAAAATGAATCTTTTCATTCTCAGAATTTAAATTTTATGTGTTGTTAGTTTATACGTTTTTTGCATCATCAAGTAAATTGGCTTGCAACAATACATAAGTTTTGAAATATTTATACCGTATATGGTTAGAAAGATTATGTAAAATATATCATTTTAAAAATATTATGTTCAACTATTTAATTATTTTCTTTAATTAAATATTTAGGGATTATGTACTATATATACAATGTAATTTGCATTTTATATCATGTATAGAAATGATAAAAATTTAGTGAAATTATGTAGGCGTTTGGTTATGAAAATAAAAAACACAATTACTTTATTCTAAAATTTTGAAGTTGGAGTAGTATTTGGCCATATTTTTACAAAAAATATTTAGAATTTGAATATATATTTTTTTTACTATGATTTAAACCTCTAAAAATTAAAAAAAAAAATCACTTAACTTGACTAGCTTAACCATGTGGATATATATTCATTAGACTTGATACATTTTTTATTGGTGGCTTGAGTTTCTTTAAAAAATAGATAGAAGGATGAATCTCACAACTTTTTAGATAGTTCAAAGATATTTTTTATTTACTTATATAACAGAAGGAT
The DNA here is from genome assembly GCA_027704785.1 of Solanum chmielewskii. Lineage (NCBI taxonomy): Eukaryota > Viridiplantae > Streptophyta > Magnoliopsida > Solanales > Solanaceae > Solanum > Solanum chmielewskii. The sequence goes on along the minus strand of JAKWIX010000318.1, from coordinate 5,111,320 downwards.
ATACTTTAAGTTTAGGTCATACTTCAGGAATGATTTTAGCAAAAAATTATATGTTTGGTTATAAATCTAAATTAAAGTTATTTCGTTACTGCTAAAAAAATGAAATATATTTTTGGTGTTTTTCAAAGACACTTGAAATATCAGTGTCATCTGGCTCTCAAATATCTTTCCAATCTATCTATTGACTCCCAAATACCGTGTCATCCACCTTTGGGTCCAATATTAACCATTTTTATAGAGGATTATCATTTTTTTAAAAAAATTAAAAAAATGTGTGGTGATTATCTATTGGCTACATTTAATTACTTAAATGAATTTTAAAACTCACTTATTATTAATTATATCCGACACAAATTGACTACACTTGACTCGAGTTAACTATATCCGACTCAAAATAGCTATACCCGCCGATATATTTAGCTATTTGATTAAAATATTACACCCTTCATTCCGAACATTTCACTTCATCTTTGAACCTTACTTTCCGAATATATTTGCCTACAATATTGAAAAACACTACCTAAATACACACATGTATTACCATGAAAGATCATGAGTGTTTTGGTGATTATTTATGGTGATACATTTTTGCATTTAGATAGTATTTTTTTAGATTGTAGGCGAATATATTGAGGGAAAAGGTTGGAGATGCAGTGAGCTCTTGGAAATGAAGGGTGTATTTATTCTAACCAATAAGTTGAATGTAATTTGTGGTGGGTGTAGTTGATTTGGTTAGGATGTAGTTAATTTGGATCGGATATAATTAGTAATGGTGAGTTTGCAAATGAATTTAACTAATTAAGTTGTATCCAATAGATAGACGTCATGTATTTCAAAAAATTATTTAAATGATCATCCATAACAAAAGTAATCTATATTGAATTCAAAGATTTGACAAGAATATTTAGGAGTTAATAGATGTATGACAGGGGTATTTGTAAGTCAATAGTTTTAAAGAGTTCGACATGCTTTTAAGTCATATCAAAAATATTACAAGGAAAAGATAAGTGTTCAATGTTCCATCAATTATGGTGAAAGCAAACTCCCAAAAAACTACATTGAATTTTTTTTACTAGTCATTTCTATGATGATTGTCCAAAAATAGTGGGGTAAAAAAAGAAAATCATAAGGTTGTTAATAAAAAAGACACATCAATTATGGTGAAAGCAAACTCCCAAAAAACTACATTGAATTTTTTTTACTAGTCATTTCTATGATGATTGTCCAAAAATAGTGGGGTAAAAAAAGAAAATCATAAGGTTGTTAATAAAAAAGACACATCAATTATGGTGAAAGCAAACTCCCAAAAAACTACATTGAATTTTTTTTACTAGTCATTTCTATGATGATTGTCCAAAAATAGTGGGGTAAAAAAAGAAAATCATAAGGTTGTTAATAAAAAAGACAGTTAGTGACTATAGAGACAATGAAGATGAAGAATGATCACTTATTTTCATGTGTGGAGTTTTAATATCCATGTAGTACTATCTTTTATTTGCTTTTTTAAGTGAATTTGCACTTTAGGTTTTGGACTAAGTTTACTTTTAATATAAGTTAATTTGGTTATTAAGAGTAGGGATGTCAAAAGAATATGAAAAATCTTTCGAATTGAACCTAATCGAATAGATTTATATTATTTGTTAATAATATTGTAAATTTATATTTAAAGTGCATCACGAATAATTGAGATTATCTTTTTAATTTATTAAAAAAATCGAACTATTCTCAAATCGAAAATATATGTATATTTACATTTATTGGACTTTGGACTAAGTTTACTTTTAATTGCAATCACTATACACCCAAATATTGGGCTTAATGTTAAACAAAGCCCGTTAGGGTTTCTTCGTAGGAAAATATAGAAATTAGTGTACTTCAAAACCTTTTTGTGTTATTTACCCTTCGCCATTTCTGTTCTCTTCAGCAGATCGGCGACGACGGTGCTGGTGAACGAAAACTATGGTGCATGTTTTCTTTTACAGCAACTGAATATATTCAATTTCGTATAAATTCGTTCTCTTTCTTTGTTCCTATGCGATGTGTATGCTAAATATCTGTACTATGTTCTTTAGCCAATAATAAACAATGAAATCTTCCTTGTTTTTGTATTTAGATGCTAAATGTCTCTAGGTATTTATTATTTTTATTTTGTTTGGTTTTAGATAGTAGAGAGCATGATCCTTGATCTTAGAGTTTAGATAAAATTTGAACTTAGAATATACATTTAATTGCAACTCTGTGGTGTAGGAATTTTAGTTGTTCTGTAAAAACTTGAGTTAATAGCTTAGCCTTGCGCATGTTTTAAGTGTGTTGCTCTTATCCTGTTTGCATATATATGCAACTTAAGAGAAGGAAGGTTTCTATATTTGTTTAGGAACAACCATTTTGACTTTGTCACATACCTGACAGAAAATCTGGAATGGTGAGCAGTTTAGTTGGAATAATGTAGATTGCCTTTAATATTACTGATATATTCAATTCAATTATAAAAGATGAGTTACTTGGTCATTGTCCAATTAATCTAGGTTCTGTTGGTGATTAGATGCTCTATCTTGTATACAAATTTGAAGGTTGTGATGGTGTTCTTGGTTAGTCAAGATATATAATTAAAAAGATTAATTTTTTATGGTGATTCTATTATAGTGTGAGATTTTATTAGACTACCATTTCTTAATGATTAGGTGATAACAGGATTTGTGTGCATCACCACTCTTTGATATTCTAGTTGTCTTCGGGGATGAGTTTATTAGGAGCAAAAGACTCATATTCATATGGGTTATAGTAAGTAGTTGGGATTAAGGCTCAATCCTGTTGGTGCAGTACAATATTTTTTTAGGAGTCCCTTTGGTTCATTTTGACAGATTTGTTTGTCAATATCGTTAAAACTATGACATCTAGAAATCCTCGTGTTGGAGACCCTAATTAGGCTTAAGAGACAATTTTTTGAGTGTTGGAATAAAATAGTTGAAAGGGAGTTGATGAATAGAGAGGATTCAATCAGTCAAGCCAAATACATTGGGATTCAAGTATTAGTAGTAGCATTTGTTATACTAATCTTTGATTATATTTACCATTGTCTGCAGTTTCTATTTTGTGCTATCATATGTATATGCTAATATCGTAGGCACAATGTGTTGCTATTGACATTTATCATCCATACTTTCATAAATAATTTAGATGGGAAAACCTTTAAGAAGCCTCGACGTCCTTATGAGAAGGAGCGATTGGATGCAGAGTTGAAGCTTGTTGGAGAATATGGACTGAGGTGCAAGAGGGAGTGTTGACACCCAATTTTGACACTCTCGATATGAATTAAATAACGAGCTTCTTAATTCTAAACTTTTTGAAATAATTAGATTTTATAAAGTTCAAAATATTTAAGTTATTTTAAATTAACCTCGTCACTTTTTATAATTTTTAAATAATATATATGATTTACGTAATTATGTATATGATAAGTATATTTTACAAATAATTTAAAAATCATCCCCAAAAAAAAATTTAGTAAGTGTTACAAATCCATTGAACTAATTAAGTGGATTGCCCATTGGATATTCATGAATTACTTGTATTCATGTATGTGTATTTCCAAGGTGATATGATCCACTATGAATAAACATGTATCTATTAATTTGGTGACCTTTGGGAGTGATATCTCAACACTATAAATAGAGACATCACTCACCATTTGAAGTACACACTTGAATAAGAAGAAAGTCTTATCTTCCATCTTACTTCTCTTGTCTTCATCTCTTTATATTTATATTGCCATGAGCTTGATTTTATAACACGTTATCACCACGAGTTTCTAATCAATTAAGATTGAGTTTTAGTTTTTCTTTAACTCATATTTTGGTTGATCTCGTTATGAGAATCAAGGTATTATATGCATAAAATCAGGTATGTAATTTCTAGAATATTTTTATGATTTAGAATAAAAATAGTATTCAGTCACTAACAATTATCAAGAACCGAAGACATATACTACTATTGGTTGAATATGATATGCTATATAAAATTTCTTAAATAGAAGAAGGTATAAAATTTTAATAGCATGAATCTGAATGTTATTTTGATTGTTTTGAAAGACTCAAAGGGTGAGTCATGTTGTACTTCGGTTTATTATACCGTTGGTTAAGGGTAAGACGATGGATTCAAGTTTCATCGCACCAAAAGGGTAAGATATCAGGTTAAAGTCTGGATGCATCATAATAAAAATATTTGAGGATAAGACGATAGATTCAAGTTCTATCACACCAAAAGGGTAAGACATCAATTTGAGTTTTGATGCACCGTGATTGGGTTCAAGTCCCATAGAATTATGGCATAACACGCCTTATATGGATAAGACATTGAGTTTGAGTCAATGCACCATAGTGATGATATAATGATGATTAAGGCGTTGATGAAAAGTCTTGAAATTAGTCCTATTGAATTTGCTCCATTCCTTGATTTGAATGTGGTAGCAACATATAATAATTTTAAAATCGCATGTTCACTTGCTCCTTCTATCATATGAATGTGGTAGCAGTAAATAGTTAGTCTGAAAGATGAAAAATGATTAACAATATGAAAAAGAGCATGAAGGGACGGAATTATAATAGTCATTATTGTGGTAATTATAAAAAGACGAACACTATGGGTTTTCCAAATAGTCTTTCGAAATGTGAAGACAGTTTTCATTATCAAAATGGTATGAAAGGACATTGGACTTGTGAATGTTGTCGACCCAATAATTTGACAAGTTTATAAATCCTCTATCATGATACAAGAAGATAAAGTGATGGTACACTTAATCTTTCAAAGTGATGTTGAGGTGTGTCATGGAAATATGATGAATTTTAAAGCCATGACAATGTGCTTATAATGCAAATTTATGAAATACATATAAATAATTAGTCCATTCCTTGAAGAGAATGTGACTTGTGATGAGTATTGTGAATGCTCGACCATTCTATAAGAGAATGGGTCCAGATGTGATAAAATCATTATGGGTTGGATTTATGCCACAACTCACCTCTATGGAAGGTTTGAGAAAAAATGATATATGTCACTTCTCATCTCTACGGGAGATTTGAGAGGAAATAAATTTTATTTGGCAGAAATGGCTAATTGTATTGTACGTTTTATACGTCACCATGGTATGAACTACCGAAAGAGCAAAAAAAAGAAATAGTTCTTGCCTATAAGGGTTATGGTCATTATTGTGTGGCAATACAAATTTGTCATTGGTTGTGTACCTATGGTACAACAAAAGTAAAGCAAGAAAGACGTCTTGCTCATAATGATTTTGACCATGACAATAATAATATAATTTCCTCCTTGAAGGAGATGCTTACCATAGGGATGGTGTCATGCAATATGTGATAGTACACAAAATTAATTGCAAGCTCTAACGAGTTGTGCTATTATCAGAGGAATAATATTGGGGTTGTAGTAAGTCTCAAAAGAAATTTTTTAAGTTTCGGATGAATTGAAAATAAATATTGAGACTATAAATCACTACAACCGAAGAGGGTTATAAATGTTTATGTAAAAGATTACCCACTTTTTCTCTTGTTTGTTCCATACAAACATGTACATGCTGATGAAATCACATGTAAAAGTAAATTATAAGTGTACTAAAATAAAGATCAGTTGGCATGACTGTTGACATTCCGATTAAATGTGATGCAAACGTGATTGACAATTCAGGTGATTTATATGATGAAGAAATAAATATTCTTCAAGAATTCTCTTGATAAAATGATCATTGTACCAGCTAAGGTTGGGATTGTAATCCCCTAAAATTTTTGGAACATATAAGAGGGTGAATATGTGCCCGTTCACCTGTCATGTGGATCATTTGCAACTATATGATTGATGCATCTATGCGATGGTCACATGTATTTTGTTGTCAACTTACAAATTGATTTTTGTAAGGTTGTTTGCTCGAATTGTTAAAATTAAGAGCACAGTTTCAAACTATGAAATTATATTGATAATGCTGGTTGATTTAGCAGAAATTGTATGCCTCAAATTATAGCTAAATCATGGTTATGAGAACAAAACTCCCAAATAAGATTTGATATAAGATAATTTTATTTAACATGTAGCAACACATGTATGCATAAAACCAACAAGGTTTCCCCTATTAAAATTGGTTCAGGGTCAGGAACCATATAATTTTCATTTAAAATGTCAAATGCGGTTATAATTTTAATTGTTCCACCACGCACAAAGATGAACTTTCAAATAAGGTTGGAATGAATGTTAGATTTTCTAACATTAGGGGGAGAGATGATTGACAGCTGAAAATGATGTGTGAGGTTACTTATGAATTATCTAGATCCTCGTTAAATAAATATGTGAACTTAAAGTTCAAGGGATAATTCAGTTGCATAATGTTGCAAATCAGTTGCCAGATAAATGCACTGACCCTATGATATAATTCAGCTGCAAATGCTCCAATGTGAAGTCTTTGAAGGACAGAGTCTATGATACGCCGGAAGCGTAATAGACCAATCGATTCCAAATATAAAATTCCTTGGAGAAGGAAGGAGCAAATGATCAATATGGTCATGATAATGAGGCAAGTGCTATAAAAGAGCACATTGACATAACACTTCATAAACTCTTGAAAAAGGTTCAGGTACCTGAAATAATGAAAAATGAAGAGATCTCGATAAGTTATGTCTTATTGGAATCGATATCAAATAACCGTCGACGGTATCTTTGATATGAGGTAGCACTCAATGACATAAATTGTGACGAGGATCTTGAATTCAAATCTGTCATATAGTGTGGACAGATAAATGGTTGGCCAAGTAAAATGCACAATTCAAGTATATTTTGCTTCACTTAGAAAATTGATATTTTGGACTATTTGTCCATAAATCAAGGTATAATGTCAAGGGGGTACAAATAAATTATTATGCGATAGTGTAACCGTAAGATATCAAATACGGTTTGTACCTTGGGGCATAAAGGTTTATCGCAAAAATCCTGACATTATTGGAGATGTTTTCTCCTTTGCTGGATGCAATGAGGTTTGTTTTGATATGGCAACATATGAAAAACTTAAATGCATGTAATGAATAATTGTAATGTCTAGCTAGACAATGAAGGTTATATGAAAATCCTTTAAACAATCGAGGTGTCTGAAGCATATAAGAGGTTGAAAGAAACTTTTTCAATAAAGCTTCAAGAATCCTTATATGGATTGAAATAGTCAAGGAAGAAAAAGGGTACAAAAGAATGACCCTAATTGTCCTTGTATTTTTTATGAAAAGGTCTTGGTAAGAAAATTTTTTGTCTTGACCTACATATTGATAATTTGACAGATGAAATATTTGTCTAATAGTGCACATACACTGAAAAGTTTTGATGCAATTTTATATGGATAAATCGCATTTATAGAGTACCCCAATGATTATGAGATCACTTGACATAAATGATGATTCAGTTTGATCTCAAAAGAAGGATGAAGAGTTTCTTTGTGATGAAACTCTATCTTGGTGCAATCAGGGCACTAGTGCATCTTACTAACAATATTTGACCAGATATTTATTTTGCAGTAAATTTACTGGCAAGATTCGGTTTCTCCCCGATAAAAGGACATTGAAATGGTGTTGAGCACATGATTGAATATCCTCGAAGGACTATAGTTATGGGTTTATTCTATTTCGAGGAATCCAAGACAAAATTGATTGGTTACGCAGATGCAGAATATTTATCTGATCCGCATAAAGCTCTATCTCAAGCACGCTATGTGTTTGCATGTAAAGGCACAATAATATCCTGGCGATCAATGAAGCAAATTATGTTATGCAGAAATAAAAGTCCTCCATGAAGCAAGTCGTAAGTGCGTCTGGTTGAGATAAATGTCACACCATATTCAAGAAATGTGTGGTTTTTCTTTGAAAAAGAATATACCAACCACAATGTACGAAGATTGGAGACATCATCACAAGAAATTAAGTGATGTTTTAATCAAGGGGAGTATAACACTCGTTGCACTCTTTTTCCCTTGACCGAGGTTTTTTCCCATTATGTTTTCCTGGCAAGGTTTTTAATGAGGCAACAAATAGTGCGTATCAAAAGATATGTGTACTCTTTTTCCTTCACTAGAATTTTTTCCTACGGGGTTTTTCCTAGTAAGATTTTAACGAGGCACATTATCTATGGACATCCAAGGGGGAGTGTTACAAATCCATTGAACTAATTAAGTGGATTGTCCATTGGATATTCATGATTTACTTGTATTCATGTATGTATATTTCCAAAGTGATATGATCCACTATGGATAAACATGTATCTATTAATTTGGTGACCTTTGGGAGTGATATCTCAACACTATAAATAGAGACATCACTCACCATTTGAAGTACACACTTGAATAAGAAGAAAGTCTTATCTTCCATCTTACTTCTCTTGTCTTCATCTCTTTATATTTATATTGCCATGAGCTTGATTTTATAACAGTAAGCATTTTATTAAATTAGTTTAGTTCAAAATCATGGTTAAAATTTTGAATCATTGAGTTAAATTAATTATTTTATTTCGTTAACATTAATTTGTAGTTAATTTTAATTAGGTACATTTAAGTCGAGTTGGCCAAATCTTCAAATCAAGCTAGCTCTTTTAATGGATTTGGGCCCTTTTTCCATTTTTCAGCAATCTTTGGCCCAATCTTAATCATCTCTTCAGCAAATCAATAATTTCCAGACCATTCTAATCTCTTAGTCTTGAACCAGCCTTGTCGTCTTCCCAAAAAGAGAAAAACTCAGGAACACACAACAATGTGAAAACAGAAACAGCAGGCATCAAAAATTCACGAAGAACACAACAAAATACACGCGTGAGGGCAAATCGCGACCTGGATAGGAGGAAATCCAGAAAACTCGACCCAACTCTAGCGCGTTGTCTTCCCCTCATTTTCGCCCAGTACAATTTCCGTACATTGACAACAGAGATATTCGTCCTTAGCAGCTAGGTGGAGTAATCTCCTCGCTTCTCTCGCTTTGTGTCAGAATCGGACGGCCCTCACCATTTTTCCGTTGATAATGATATAGCAGGCGAGTTGGCTATCTTATCTTCAAGGAAAATATTCAAATTTCAAAAGGAGGTCACCAAAAAATTTCTATCAGTTTCCCCCCTTTTTCCAAAACCCTAATGTCTCTCTATGGTCTTACTTTTCGTTGAAAGGTTGGAGATATTTTTGGTGAGGGAAAAAAGTTCTTGGAGTTGAAAATTTTTGTTGAAAACTTTTGTTGGGAATTATTTTTTTAGGGCAGAAAGCAATAAAAAAACAAAGGGGAGTTTTGGAGTGTGAGGAAATTCTGAAACCTAAGGTTAGAAAAATTTGTGAGAGAAAAAATTATTTTTAAAAAAAATATTGGAAGGAAAGTTAAAATTGGGAGTTACAGTAAAAGGTTGAGTTTTTGGGAACAAGCTTTTAAACATTCAAGAAACTTTAGACGTTTTCTCTAATTCCAAAATAGTGAGATAATCCTTTTTCGAGTCCGATTTTGCCTTATTTTTTAGCTACTCGACATCAAACTCGCGTTTGAGGCTGTGGATGCTCGTTGATTTCCTTCTTGCTACCGTCCAGCTCAGCTGCACCGAAAAAAGGTACAATCTTCTCCTTCATAGTGTTCTTTTCACTTGATCTTCTAGCTTGGATTAATTTCTTAACGATGGAGAATCTTTCATTCTGTGTTTGTTGGTTGTTAGTCGTTGTCTAGTGTATAACTTTTGATATGATGTATATGATCCTAGTCGTTGCATTAAGTTAGTTGCAACAACGACTCAAAGTTTTCTTTTGTGGATTTGTGATCAATGTTGTGGTCTCTCTGTTCCGTGGGTTCGATTTTTATTGTGATTTCCTCCTCGTGTAGTAGTTTGGTTATGTCGAGTTTCTGCTCGCATCTCGTTGGATTTAAAGGCTCTATTCCTCTTTTACTATTAATGTCATTATTTTTTTTAAGAGACGAGGAAAATTTTGAAACATGTTGTTTATGAAGTGTGATTGTTTCTTCTTGCATCTCTCTATCTGGAAGTCATAAAATGTTGAAGTTCATGTCTCATCCATGTTGGCAAACTCTTATCTTACATTTAATATCATTTTTTGTGATTTGCGCATGACAAAGTTTTAACTTTATCTTTAGTATCACCATGTCTGTCTTCCATCGTCGTAATCATATAATTTATATATATGCATCTTTCCTTATTATTAGGAGTTTCTTGTTTGAATAGGAAGCAAAGGTTTGTCATATATGTCGCCTTGCGTTATGTCGAAGTAATGGTTGTTCATCTTTGCCTAAGTTCTCGATATCATTCTTTTTGCTTGCATCTTCTTATTGGAGTTTAGTGACATCGATTTTATTTTTGAAAGCTTGTTCTCAAATGACGTTTTCTTATTGATTATCACTCGTGAATCTTATTTTACTCGTTGTTGATCTATTGCACAACTATAAAATTTGGTGGTTAATGTCTTATTCAATTATTTTGTTCAATCTTTGGTCTTTACTGTATCATGTCATTCTGGAAAATTACCCCAACATACATATAGTCATCCTTTCCTCTTAGTACATCAAAAGGTAACCAAATTCACGCTTTCTTGCTTTATGTTCATGCTAGATTCGACATGTGTGGGTTCTGCTCCTCAAATTTCCCTTACTGTAGTAGTTTGGAGGAGTTCTTTTCATATGTTTTTTTTAATAATTTTCTTTTTGCAGTAGGTTAATGTATTGTTTCTACATGTTCCTTGTTATATGATGTATGTGATTTTCCCCCCTAGTTACACTTCAATGGTTTCAAATTTGGATGAGCATGGAGTAGTTAGTGATTTTTAGGTGATATGTTGACATCCATTGTTATTTCTTTTGCTTAGAATTCTAGATTTTTATGTTAATGGTATGAGTCGATTCGGCTAAAGTGATTTTAGTTTGGTGTTACTGCCTAGTAATATCATATTCCAAGATTTTATTTTATTATTATCTTCTTTTTTTAACAAAAATTATTTATCTATGTATTTATTTTTATAATTTTCTTGCTTATTTGTGCTTAAAATTTGCTCCATATTTCATCATTTTGTATTCCTTTGTTAGTTTGAGCTTGGATCAGACTTTCCTCTCATAATAATAATAATAATAATAATAAATAAATGAAAATAAAACAAAGTAGAATTTAGCAACATGGAATTAAGTCTTAACAGTTTTAGTTTCTTTGCTTCTCCAAGCTTGTTTTCTGATTGCCTAGCATAATATGCCTTGATCAAGTATTTACCCTTTTTGTAGTAAAGGATCGTGTTTTGGAATAGTATGTCATTTTGAGTTAAGTTACTGTCAGTTGTTCGCTATTGATAAGTTGCGCTCCTTTTGATACAAATGATATTTAGTGAGATATTATTGCGAGTTACTAATTCCTATTCTTTTTTTTGTGTTGCATGTTAAAACCATTCGAGCCTCCCCCCCCCCCCCCCCCCCCCCCCCTCTCGGACTCTTATTTACTTCCTTTTGCGTATCTAGAAGAGCCATAAAGGCTCAAACTCCTCTTTCCGAGTCAACCGAACACTACAAAAATCGACGCACTGATGAAGAAGATGAAGAAATCGGGCCAAAGAGTCCAAAATTATTTTTTAAAATATTGTATTTTGTTATTTTTGGGCCTAAGACCTTGTTTCTTTTTATTATTATTATTTTTCTAGAAATTTAGGACAGGTACAAAATGAAATGGGTCCAAGTACCAGTCCAGGAGGACAGAAATTGAATTTGGATCCAACTCTTTCTCTCTCTCTATTTTTATCATGTATTAATTTGCTTGCATATCCGTTGGTTTTAAGATTTAAAACATTCAAATCCCCGGTGCTAAGACGCCATTTTGTTTTAATTAAATCAAGTCGGTCAAGTTTAAACAAATTAAAGAGTAGATAAAATTTGAAAAATTAAATAACTCATTTGGATAGAAAAATCAATACTTTCAAACTCTATATAAATTTTATCTCAAAATTAAGTTAGATTGTCGGCCAAACAAGTTATTTGTCGGTGGGGAGTTGGAGGATTCTAACCTTAAAACTAAACTTATTTGGCTATATGAAATAACTGTATATTTGTTTCATCATCATGTTATATCAACTGTTGCATTTTCATCGCATATTTTTGTCAAACGGCAAATAGTTTGCATTAGAATAAAGGTAATTACGTGGCTTATCACGATTTCTTTCAGAAAACACACAAGTTTTTCTTTAGAAGTAATAAACGAATAGTTGACTTGCGGTTATCCAACGTTATTTGTTAGCTTCACCCTGTCGTCTGTCCGACTTGGGCAACCGTCACTTTTGAAACAAATTATAGTCAACCTGAGATAAAGCGAAACCAAAATCGAATCTAAGTATTATTCTAAGATGATCCAACACTCAAGGTGTGTTGGACCCATTAGAGAGACCACATTGAGTCCAAAAGGGCCCACGACCTGAACGGGCGATCATATTTATTTGTTTAAATTTGAAGGATATATATGTCATCTGAAAAGTCATTGTCCTCGGGGTTGGGAGTAGATTATAGCTTTTTCTAGTAAAAGAAAGAGCTCACAAGTTACTAGTTCATCCTAAGACGTGGGCACCCGGAGATAAGAAGAAATGCAGAAGGAAAGACCTTCCATGAAAGCATAGTTTAGAATCGTACCACTACGTGAGATTGAATATTTTGTATTCCATTTTTCCTATTATGTATCCTCATTTATCTTTACTCATAAAGTTTGTATAAGTTTGGGTTTTGGGAGGGTAATGAAATATTTCAAATGACTTATACATCCTTCAAATCGCTAGGTCTACCCTTGGCATAAAAGCGTCACATATTTGCTTATGCCGCAAAATAATTGTTTAAGTGTTATAATTGCTTGTTTGAATATGTTGCTCTATTTGAAGATGTTCGAGCCTACTCTATTGGGATATTTTCTAGAACTCTTAAGCACAAATATCAAGTCAACAATCAAAGTCCGTCCATATACTCTCGAGTCTTTAGTTTTTCAAAAGAATTTCAGACTTCCTTTCAAATCCTAAATCTTACTCTCTCATCTCGAAAAAGGATGAATTTTTCATCTCAAATTAAAAAAAATATTCAAGTGGGTCGAACTACGTAGGATCTGAATTCTCTTTTGTGAGATACGTAGGCAGCCTTTCAAGGTTCGGTTCCCATTTAGAGAAATTTTATCTTTTTCAACTCTTATAAAGAAATTAGAGTTACGTCTCAGTTAAAAACCAGAGGTACGACGATAAAATATTCAATCGACTTTGTCGCGACTCAGGTCGATATTTTTATTTCACAAAGCTAAAAATAAGAGAGACAAAATCCTGTCTGTCTAATCATTTCTTTATATATGTGGGCTAGTCTTTCTTTAAATGAAGCGACTATTGTATGCTTACAACTTTGTGTGTGATATTTTGTATTATCTACTGCCTACACAAACTAACACATTTGTTGTTTGGGTTATTTTTCTTTGTCAGATACTCAAAACTAATTTGTGTTGATTGTTGAGCAAAGTTCTCAAAGATTACTTTTCCAATCAAAAATTGTTGAAATAGAAAAGAAAAATGACCCTGAATAATGAGAATACCGCCCCGACTGAAGTGTCTATAGTTTAATCGTCTAACGTTAAACAAAATGAGTTAATTGCACAGTTGATGCAATAGATTTCTGAGTTAAGGGCTAAGATCCAGAAAAATCAAGATTTTTTAACTTCGAGTGTAGATGGAACCACTCCATGCAACGGAAAGCTTCCACTCCATTTTCCTCCTCTGACTTCGAACTCAGAGCATGTCTTAGATAACCTACCCTCCAATCCTACTCAAAATCTCTCCACCATCGACCTAACCGCTTCAAATCTTCATCACTCCAGCACTTCATACCAAGCACCGCCTCCTCTTCAAAGCCTGAATCCCAACCCTCAAGTTTTTCCTCCTCTCCAAAATCAAAACACAAATAACTCTCAAATACTCCCTCCACATTCAAGGCTTAAATGTCAACAATCATGAAACACCCCCTTTCATGTATCAGACCCCCGCAAAAGGCACTCAAAATCCATCAAATCTCAATCCCTACCTCCAAAAGTAACTTTTGATATTTCAAGCCACGCCGAGCAACATCTTCACTGTACTGCCTATTCGAACTTGACCACTACGAAGAGAAGGAGAAGGAGGGGAGGGCCAAAGAGGAAAAGACTAAGCAGATCATGAAGGAAGAGATTGCGAGAGTGATAAAAGAACTTGATTACACTTCACAAGATGTGGGGCTGAATTACGAAAATTTATGCATTCATCCAAATTTGGACCTTCCGAAATGGTTCAAAGTGCTAAAGTTCGTCACTTTTAATGGAATTGGAAATCCTCTAACACATCTAAAAGTTATTGTGATCAACTCGTGAGAGTTGAAAAAAATGAAGCATTGTTGATTCATTTCATCAGTCGAAGTCTAAATGGAGAAGCTCTAGACTGGCTTACATCACAAAAATTAAAATGATGGACAAGTTTGAACACACTTGCAAAGGATTTCACGGAAAGATTAGGATATAACATAGAAGTTGCCCCAAATCGCTACTACTTGGAGAAGATCAAACAAAAGTCTACTGAAAATTATTGAGAGTATGCTCTTCGTTGGAGAAAAAAGGTTGCAAGAGTTCAACCTCCCATGTCTGAACGTGAGATAACTGAAATATTTATTCAAACTCAAGAGTCCGAGTACTATGAAAGAATGTTGTGTATGATTAGACAAATATTTATCGAGATCGTCAAAGTGGGAGAAGCTTTGGAGAATGGTTTCAAGACTGAAAGGATCACAAAATCTTACCGCATTGCGAGCTAATGAAAAATCTACAAGAGCTAATGATATGAATATATAAAAAGGAAAAGAAGATGAGGTCTCTATGGTCACAATTACCCATATGCGTTCACTGTCAGCTCTACAAAGGAAATATCAAAATCATAATGTTAATTAGAAAAAATTTCTCCGCCCAAACTTTAGGAAGGCTCCTAAAGTATTTACACCACTAAGGGAATCGCAAACTCAACTTTATGAAAGGTTGAAAGCAATGAGTATGCTCTATCCTATACAAGGAAGACCAAACAATCCTTTGGGAAAATTTTACATGACTGACCACAGATGTGCTTATCATTCAGGAGTTGTTGGACAAATACACAACACAGAGAATTGTTCAATCTTGAAACACAAGATACAAAACATGATCAACAATAATTTGATCAATATTGAGGAAACCACCTCAAGGGATGACATATTGGATGCTTAAGAGTGAGTACAAGTGTTACCTCTACCTCCGAGGAAGTGAGGTTATATTTAATACATCTTTTATTCAAGAAAAAATACATATACAACACACCCAGTGTGGTCCACTAAATGGTGGTATTAAAGGGTAGACTGTGTGCAAATGTTACTACCTCTACCTTCGAGAAAGTGTGGTTGTATTAAATATATCTTTGACTAAAAAAAATAATCTAAAACAAGTCCTAAAATAATCTAAGCAATTATTAATCAAGATGTGTTCATGGTTGAAACGAAGATACAATGAGAACCAAAAACAGTTCAAAGGTTGATTGTGTGACTTATGTTGTTTAGGTATACACCAAAGTCCAAAGGTTTAAAGATATATCAATTGACTGAGTATATTCGATATATGTTAAACTACGAAAAGTTTAAAGAAGAACCTACTTATTCATATGCAATTAATCCTTACTTACGAGACACACAAGTTTTTAATGCATATATTTTAACAATAGTCATTCCCATTTCATGTGGGGGATTATTGAGTTTTAGCAAGGTGCATTGGAAAATAAGAATGAATGAGAAATTGGAAAATGTGAGGAACCGGTTTAGAGGGAAATGAAAAGTTATTTCTCCCATATTGGTAGAAAAAAAGGAAAAAGGGTTGTCCTTATACTAGGAAACACTTCCTTTAGCTATTAAAGAGTTATGTAAAAGGTGTCCCCTCACATCGTCGTCAACCCTCACTCGACCTCGACTTAGTCTTCGATTTTTGACTCTGACAATGATGCTATTAGGGGTGGGCATTCGATATTTTGGTTCAATTTTGTTTTTTTTTTGTTTTCAGTTTTTGTAAAATGTGTATCGAATATCGAACCAAAATATTTCAGTTCGGTTCGATTTTTATTATTTTGGTTCGATTTTTATTAATTCGATTCGTTTTTTTTATTTTGGTTTTTTAATGAGTCTGCTTAGTGGGCTTTTTAAAATTTTAAACTCTAGTACAATGGGAACTCGCTAGCCGTTTGAACTCTACAAGGAAATGACTTCGTATGTATATGAGTATTCCCACTGTACCTCTACAAGGATTTTGTATGTATCTGACTTTGTATATATCTGAGTATTCCCACTGTATCTGAACTCTACAAGGAAATGGCCGCTGCTCGTCTAAACTCGCTGGCCGCTGCTCGAAAGAATGAAGAATGAATAAACTTGAAAGGAACTTGGAAGTATGGAACTAATATGGAACTTGGAAGAATGAATTAAGGAAGATAGATTATTTTCACTTTTCAGATTAGGGTTTGTACTTTCTATAAAAATGTATAAAGTAAAGGTAGTAATGTATAAAGATAAAAAGTTAAAAAAGTTAAAGTAACTTTTACTTTTCACTTTTTAGATTTTATTTTCTTTTTTTAAAAAATTATTTAACATAAATAATTGTTATAATATAAATATATATTATAATATAATATTTTAGTTTAAACTGAAATATCGAAAAACAAAAAGATATGTATAAAAAATCAAATCGAAATACCAAAAAATACAAAAATGTAAACCAAATACCGAATCGAAAACCAAAATATTGAAAAAATTTGATTCGGTTCGGTGTTTCAATTTTCCGGTGTTTATGCCCACCCATAGATGCTATTGAATGATAATTTTTAGGGAAATTTATTTAATCAATCTCATAATTAATTTTCTTTTTTTCTTAAAAGTTAGTTCATCATTTTAATTAATTAATTAACAGAATTAATTTCACTTAACAATTTTTTTTGAAAATTTATATAATGATAAAGTTGCTTAGAAGGGACCTATTCCGTCTGAACATACAATTCTTTTCGCAAAAGACACAAACGTTCTGAAAACAAATATGTTCACACTCTATTCCGCATAGATGCTCTCGTTGCTTTTTTTTTTAGTTCGCTGAAATTAATTGAAATTTGAGATAACACTACTTCATTAATAGTTAATTTGTCTGATCTTGGAAGGAATTAATCTACAACATCGAGTACTTTATGGGATTAAATTTCTTAAGGATACACACTTATTTTGTGGACGTAAATTATTTATTTTCTGTCTATATCATCTTTTTTGTTTCTATTTTTACTAACATGGATAGAAGAGATAACAAGCTTAAAAAATTTAATATTTGTTTCTGTATTTGAGGTCTCTGAAGAATAAAACCTTTTTGCTTTTCTATTCTGTTTGAAATTTAAAATTCATTCGAGTAA
Organism: Solanum chmielewskii; assembly: GCA_027704785.1. Taxonomy (NCBI): domain Eukaryota; kingdom Viridiplantae; phylum Streptophyta; class Magnoliopsida; order Solanales; family Solanaceae; genus Solanum; species Solanum chmielewskii. The sequence continues at coordinate 5,093,835 of JAKWIX010000318.1, read as the reverse complement.
CATTTAGCGGAACATAAAAACTTTATCGTTTAATCAAAAATAGGTTGGATAAAGATTTATTCTTTACCGTTAGTATTTAATATACTAAATTGCCTGCCATTTGTGATAAAAAAATGACTAATTCAAGTCAAGTAAATGTTTGAACAATGAGTGATGCAACAACATCAGTTGCACACAATCGTTTAACTATTGCCTTGCATCGACTGAGAAACCTGCAAAGTATTCTGAAGTCTACTTCAACAAATGGCAGTAGAAAATGTCTTTCTATCTGACTACGTTGTGTCTGTAGAAGTTCATTGGTGAGAACATTCTTATTCTGTCAGATGAAACCCCAGACGAAGAACTATTCTTGGTAACAAATGCATGAAGCATTCAGATTTTTTGTGTAAAAATTATATTCGACTGTCCTGCAATATGATGTATACAATGTGTACAGTAGTGTAAAGATTCAAAAAAATTTGGGATACTTTGAAAAAGAAGTACAAAACAGAGGACGCCGAAATGAAAAAATTTACTGTGGCAAAATTTCTGGACTATAAGGTGATAGACAATAAGATTATTGTCACCAAGTTCGAGAGTTGCAGTATAATCCATGATATTTTTGTCGAATGTTTATATTATATAATGCCTATGTTGAATATTTTAATTTTGTTTTTAATATAATCCCACATAATCTTTAATGTAGGATTGATTGTGAATGATGTTTTTCAAGTGGTGCCGATTACTGCGAAGTTACCTCCTTCGTGGAAGGATTTCAAAAACTACTTGATATATAAACGCAAGTTAAAGATCTCACGGTAAGGCTAAGAATCGAAGAGGATAGAAAGGCCACAGAAAAGAGGTCATATGGTAATTCAGCAATATCTGAAGTAAATATTATTGAAGAAGATCCCATAAAATTAAGGAGAAGAAAGAAAACATCTAGACCGAAGAGCAATCCTCCTAAGAAAAAAGTTGAATGGAAACTGCTTCAATTGTGGCAAGCGTAGTCATAAGGCTACTGAATGTCGGGGTCCTAAGAAGGACAAGAAGAAGGATCAACAAATTTGGTTTCATCCAATGAAAAAATGGACAATCTCTGTGCATTGCTTCAGAATGCAACTTGATTGGAAATCCAAGAGAATGGTGAACTTTGTTGTTGCAAAGGTGAAAGGAGACAAGATGATGACTTTGAATAGGGTCTTGTATGTTCTGAAATTGCTAAATAAATGTGTATTCATTTCAGATAAGTTGTAGTGAGTAAAAGTGAGATGTATGTAGGAAAAGGTTACTTCACTGAGTGCCTCTTCAAACTCAATGTAATTGCAGTTAATATTCAAAAGATTCTGCTTTTCTTACTTGCTTGAGTCAAAATATTATGACATGAACATTTGGGGCATATTAATAACAAAACCTTGAGAAAAATAACTAACTTAGATTTTTTGCCTAACTTTGAGTGTAATAAATCAAATGTCAAATTTGCATTGAATCTAAGTATGCTAAGCATCCTTATAAATTTGTTGAAAGGTATTCATATCCCTTGGAACTGATTCACACTGACATTTATGACATGAAGTCAACACCATCGAGTGATGATAAATAATATTTCATAACTTTTAATGGACGGTTGCACTAGATGTTGTTATGTTTATTTGTTAAATTGTAAGGATAAAGCGATAGTTGCAGTTAGGCAATATAAAATTCAAGTTGAAAATCAGTTGGATAAAAAGATAAAAAGGATTAGAAGTGATAGAGGTGGAGAATATGAATTTTCATTTGCAGAAATATGTCTAGAAAATGATATCAATCAAAATATTGCTCCTTATTCTCCTCAATCTAATGAAATTACAGAAAGGAAAAAACAAACTTTAATGAAAATGATTAATGCATTACTTACAACAAATCAAATACTCAATAGAGTGCCTAACAACAAGACACATGTTATTCCATGTGAAAAATGAAAAGGTAGAAAATTCAACTTGAAATATTTCAAAAGTGTAGGGATGTCTAGCCAAAGTCCAAGTTCCTATACCTAAGGGGGTCAACATAGTACCTAAGACTATGGATTGTGTATTCATTGGATATACCCAAAATAGTAAAGCATGTTGATTTTTGTTTTGTAAGTCTGAAAATCTGAATATTCGCGACAATACGGTAATGAAATCGGATTGTAATGATCCTTTAGGTCATTTTTCCCTTAATGCCTCCTTTATGTCGTTTAGAGCATTTCTATAGCAACCCCAAGTCATTTATGACTTGTTGACACTGACAGTTCTGTCACCTGGTTGTTGAGCTTTCCGTGTTTTAGAGGCCTTGTAGTTTGAAATATAAATTTTAGTTAGTTCGTCAGGTAAATGACCTCAAAATGGAATTTTGAGAGTTCCATCACCTGTGGAATGACCAAAGTAGGCTAGTAACATGGTCGGCACAAGTATCAAGGCCTTCGGTTCGAAATTGGACCATTAGGCATTTTAGCTTTTAAAATTTGGCATAAGGTTGACTTTTGTCAATATTCTTGAAAAACGCGCTCGAATGAAAATTCTATCAGCGCGGTTATCTTCAAAATGTTGATATTGTTCTTGAATGACCTTCCGTTCGACTTTCGAGTCCTCCGGACTAATTCCGAGCCCCTCGATGGATTTTGGTTAAAATGACCTTTAGAAGTAGGACCTATTTTTTATCGAGATTACCTATGATGGAAATTTCGATTGCGCCTTTGAGTTTGGAATGTCAATTTTAGTAGGGTAGCATATCTGTTTTATTTTAATCGTGTTTCGAACGAATTCAGAGCACCCCGTCTGAAACTTTGAAGAAATTAGACAAAGCTGAAATCTGGTGCAGCTTTTTAGCAACCAAGTTTTGGCTTTAACGACCAGTCTTTTGGGGGGTTTTAGCGATCAGGTTCGCCTTTATAAAATCCCAAAATTCAGCCTTTATTCCTCATTTTAAAGGTGTGATATCTTGAGCTATAGAGCTCCAATTTGGGCTATTCAAAAAGCTAAGTTGTGAGAATTTTTGAGGACAACACGTTCGCAGCTCGGAAACTGATTTATAGTCTCCATTTGAGGTAAATTTCATAAAATACCGGCTGTCATGACCCTCTTTTGTGAACTTGATTTTGGAATTTTTGAAACTTGTTTTCTCAGCCATTTTATGTTCGATTTTAGTGGTTCTTGAGGCTATCTTGAGTGATTTTTCTAGGAGAATGTGTTGGTGTGGTTAGAATTCATATTTGAAGTTTCATAACAAGTAAAAATTATGTTTTAGCTGCTGTCATAGCTCATTTTCAAGATCAACTTTTGATATATTTAGAAAATGATTTCCTGGTCATTTTAGGTCCGAATCTGGTGATTCAAGAGCTTAGATTGTGGGGGGTTTCCGTGATAATTGTCGTAGTGTGATTGGTTTTTTGCAGTTGGACCCTTGTTTTTGATAAATTCTTGTAAATAGTTGCTTCTATTATTGTTGTTTTTAGCGTAATTTTGGGTTTTTTGTTGCATGTTCGTGTTGAGACTGTTTCAACCTCCGAATTGTGTTCTAATTTACAACACTAGTTTAGAGAGCTGTTTAGGATCTATATTTGGGGATAATTTTGGAATTTTCTGTGCGGATTGCACTTTTCCTATTTTGACTCCGAAATTGATCCATCTTTGTTTCCTGCAATTTTAGTGTCTAAATAACAATCGTTATATTGTAACTCTATTATTTATAGTGTGTCAGTGTTTCGAGGCCATTCGGATAGGGAAACCTCCAAATAAGTGATTTTTGGAGCGCACATGATCTGCTTACAGGTAGGATATAGTATCCTTCTCTTAGATTGAACTGGAGTATGTGAATGCATGTTGATTAATTTGAATTTGGGTTGGGTAGTTATTGAATCATGCATAGGTGTTTAGAAATCATGTTTTTGGCCTATTTCGGAATTATCGGGTAACTGTGAGCATGCTTTGTGTTATTACTTGACCCTCTTTATTGTGTGGAATACTTGTATGTTTGATTACTGTTTATCTAAAGTATGTTGGGCCTTAGTTTAGGTTTGACTAGGGTTGCCTTAGATTTGCTTGATTTAGAATCGATAGGACTTAGTTTTGCCCTGACGTCGCTCAGTCGGCTTAGATCACTGACTTGAGTCTAATAGTTTGGATCTTAGCTAGGCAATACGTTTGCTCCAACGATAGTTATCCTGACTTTTTCGATGCTACGGCTTCACGAGTTACGTCGCCCATAGTGAGTTTCGCTCCACAATTTAAAGTTGGTTTTCAATTTGGTTCCAAGGACTTACATTGATTGAGTGAGTGTGGATGATATTCCACGAGCATTTATGATTTTGGATCGATAGAGACTCTTTTAAGCCGCTACATTGGCACATTTGTCGGGCACCCAGATTCAAGGTTCGGCATCGACCTTATTGATATTCTCAAAGAGCATCCCAATTTAAAGTCCGCCTCGACCTCATTGACATTCTCGAATAGCATTCGAATTTAAGGTCTGGCCTCAACCTCATTGATATTCTCGAAGAGTATCTAATTCAAGGTCCAGCCTCAATCACCCGCATACTTATGTAAAGTATCTGCTTCAAGGTCCGGCCTCGATCACACACATATTTATGTAGAGAATCCGGTTCAAGGTCCGTCCTAGATCACCCATATACTTATGTGGAGCATCCGGTTAGAGGTTCAACCTCAATTACTTACACTTGTGATTGGCTACTTGGATACTTCTGGTGAGCGTCCGATTCGAGGTCTGGCCTTCGTACCGTCACATTCTACTAATTGGGTTTGACGTTCCGCTTTGATGTTCTTCAGTCTTAAGGTTCTCATATGCAGTTCTCTTAGTTATAGTTAATCTGCGTACTCGTCCAACTTATGGGGGTTCGTTTGGATTTTTATTTAAAATTGCGCACGAGTGTATCTTCTGGGCTTATGGGGTCGAGTTAGGTGTAGTGAGCTTATATGTTACTTTAGTTAGTTCTTTCTATACTCATGTGAATTCCATTGTTACTTAGACTTCTGTTTTTGACCTCTGGTTATATTATTAATTTTTATTGCTATTGCTTTTCAAGTTCAGTCGGCCTATGATGCCTACTGGTACCTATTGTCTGGTACTCATGCTACGCTCTGCATCTATTTTTGTGATGCAGGTTCGAGCACCACTAGCCAACGTTGATCGAGTTTGGATCAGTATGATTCAGAGACGGGGTGAGCACACAACGTTCTATACTATTTCAGTCTCCATCTGAATATATATAGACTGGTCTTTTACCTTTCGAGATAGTCTAGCTTTTGTGATCCACTTTTGAGACTTGTTCTTGTTTTGTTGGTAGCTTTGTACTAATGACTTCCAGGTTCTAGGAGGGATTTTATTTGTAGATATGTTTTTGTTTGCTTCTGCCTGTTTATATTGTTATCTTAAATTTTGCCTATCTTTGTTTGATTTCTACCCTCAGACCAATTACTTAATGTTTCGGGTTATGAGTTGGCTTACCTACTGGTGGGTTATAGTAGGTGTCATCATGACTCGAGAAATGGGGTTGTGACAATTGGATAATGCTGAATTCTTTGAACATATCTATTCGTATAAAATTAGGTTTGAGTTATCTAGTGAAAGGTCTAATCGACCTCGAGAAGAACTAAAAAAGAATATACCTAATGAAGAGAGTACAAAGCGCAGTAAACATCAAAGGACATCTTCATTTGGATCTGATTTTGTAACATTTTTTTTTTGAAATTAGCCTCAAACAATCAAAGAAGTTATGTTGTCTACTGATTCAACATTTTGGAAGGAGGTTGTCATAGTGAGATTGAGTCAATCTTAAACAATTATACTTGGGAGTTGACTGATCTTCCTCTAGGAAACAACCTTGTAGGTTCGAAATGAATTTTCAAAAAGAAGATAAAAGATGATGAAACTGTTGACAAATACAAAACAAGACTTGTTGTCAAAGACTTTAATAAAGAAGAAGGTCTTGATTATTTTGAAACTTACTTGCTACTGACTAGAATTACATCAATTCGGATGATAATTGCCCTATCTGCAATATAAGGTCTTGAAATTCATCAAATGGGAGCGAAAACCACCTTTTTAAATAGAGAGCCAGAAGAAGAGATTTATATGAAATAATCCGGGGGCTTTGTAGTTCCTGGTAAAGAATTCAAACTTATTAAGTCACTTTATGGACTAAAACAATTATAAAAAATATGACATGCAAAATTTAATCAAATCATGTTGGCAAATGAATTTAAGATTAATGAATGTGCTAAATTTGTTACATTAAAGATGTTCCAAGTCAAGAGGTCATTGTATACCTATGTGGATGACATGTTGATAATGAGTAAGGACATTGCTAATGCAAAAGCTACTAGCTACTTAGCGTATGTTCTCTAATAAGTTTGATATGAAAGATCAAGAAGTTGTCGATTTGATATTGGTAATTAAGATTTATAAAACTCCTCATGTTCTAGCATTATCTCAATCTCATTATCTTCAAAAGGTATTTGAAAATTTCAAATATTTGAATTTCAAAAGGACAAATAGACCAATTTTTGTGAAACTTGATCTTGCTAAGAATAAAGGTGAAAGTCAGTCTCAATTGGATTATATCAGCGTAATGAGAAGTTTAATGTGCATCATAAAATATACACGATCATACACATCCTACACTATAAGTAAACTGAGTCGATACACAAGAATCTCAATCAAAATAGTTAAATAGAAATGAAGAGGGTTTTAGGGTACTTATATGACACTCAAAACTATGCTTCGCATATAACAAATATCCAACAGTTGTTGAATGATATAGTGATGCAAATTGGATTACTGAGTCAACTGAAACTAAATCCACGTGTGGGTATGTTTTCACTATTGGTGGAGGAGCAATATCTTGGAAATCATCCAAAACAAACATGTGTAGCTCGCTCTACAATGGAGTCTCAATTCATCGCCTTAGACAAGGTAGGTGAAGAAGCTGAATGGTTCCAAAAAATTTCAAAAGATACTCCATTTTGGCCCAAATTAATGGCCTTTATATGCATACATTATGATAATCAAGTTGCAATAGGAAGGAATGGAAGCTTTATGTTTCATCACATATGATGAAAACACAACTCTATTAGACAACTATTCTCTAGTGAAATTATCACGGTTGACTATGTAAAGTCAAAGGATAATGTGACAGATTCAGTTACAAAATGCTTAACGAGAGAGAGAGAGAGAGAGAGTTGAGAGATCATCGACGGAAATGAGACTATGACTGATGATAAGTCATCATGGCGGTAACTCTATTGAGAAGACTGATGATTCCAAGATCTAGGTTCAAGGAGATCAAACAAAGTTATAGATAACGGTTCGACATAGTCAAAAAAAGATTATAGTCCATTCTCATGATGAAACAATGTTTAGTAACCAGGATAAATGCATTAAGACTTTTTAATGATTTTTAAGTTTGATACACGGTATATCAAATAGTTTATCTATGAGATAACCCATTTAAAAACCACCTATGTAAGTTTGAGGTGTAAGCCGCTTCAAGGAGAATTTGATAAGGCTAGTGCTCGAAGCAATTATCAACAAAGACGTGTTTATGGTTGAAATGAACAAAAATTTAAGAATAAAAAACAGTTCTATAATCGACTGTGTGACTTATGTTGTCTAGGTATACACCAAATTTCTACGGTCCAAAGATATAAAAATTCTATTGATTGACCGAGTAAATCAAATATATGTTCACTACGGAAAAGTTTAAAATGAAACTTACTTATCCAGATGCAATTAATCCTCATTTACAAGACATGGAAATTTTTTACGCATATGTTTTAAAAATAGTCATTCCCCATTCATGTGGAGGACTATTGAGTATTAGCAAGCCGCGAACGAGAAATTGGAAGATGTGAAGGAACCAATTTGGAGGGAAAATGAAATGTCTTTGAAAATATAAAGTCATTTCTCCCATATTGGTAGAAAAAAGAATTGTCCTTGTATTAGGAAACACTTTCTTTAGCTCTTAAAGTGTTAAGTAGAAAGTGCCCCCTCAAGTTGTCGTTCTCGCTCACTCGGCCTCGACTTTGATTTTCCTTCGTCTTTTGCTTTGGTAAATGATGTTATTGAATGATAATTTTAGGCAAAATTTATTCAATCAATGTCGTTAATTAATTTTATTTTTATTAAAAATTAAATCATAATGTTAATTAATTAATCAACAAATTAATTTTGCATAACGAAACTGTTTGAAAATTCAGGTAACGGTAAAAATGCTTAGAAGGGACCTGTTCCTCCGTACAGACACTTGTTTTCCCAAAAGACACAAACATTCTGGAAAGATATATCTGAACAGATGTGTTCACACTCTTATCCTAACAGACGTGTTTCTTGTTGCAATTTGCTATAAATAAATAGATTTCTCTTATTTTTAAACAATGAATTTTTTTTTCTCTTTTGCATACATTTTCTTACAAATCAAATTGTCGAACGACTAAGTCTATGTGTGCTCTTGTTGCTGTTTTTTGAGTTCGTTGAGATTATTGAATATTGAGGTACCACTACTTCCTTAATAGTTAATTCATTTTATCTTGGGAGGAATTAATCTAAATTCTCGAGTACTTGAGTGAATTAAATTTCTTACGGATAACAATGAGTTCTGCGGACTCAGATTATTTATTTTCTGTTTCTGTTTTACGGACCTGAATACAGGAGATAACACATGCATGTAAATATATTTATATATGAAAAATGTGTTAAAATTAATATATAAATTTATTTTGTAACACTTTTCAAATATAAATATAACTTAGGTCCTAGGCCTTTGGTGACTCGACGACTTTGAGTTCTTGCTCTTCAATTATCCTTTAATTAGTTAGATTAAAAACTAAAAATTACTATAATGGATACTTCATCAAACAATACGATAAAACCTATGCAAGCACTCCTATTAAATGTTTATGATCAAACAACACGACAACAAGGTTTTACATTCTTAACATTTTGGTGAAGAACTGAAGTGCTTCTTCAAATACATACATGTGAAAGAAATATTTTAATAATATTATATATTGAAGTGATAGTTTAAAGTGAAAAAACATGAAATTTAATTGAATCGTATCGATACCAAATAAAAAATCGATATGATTGAGATGATTTTAAAAATCCAATTTTAATTATATATACTATAAAATATCCAAAAGAAAATCTAATGTTTCGGTACTTTGACTCATGGAGGATGTAATTATACTTTAGTTTTATAATGATCGACAAAGAAAATAACTTTCCTTTTTGGATCATGTTAAAATAATCTTGATTTTCCGCTTTGTATGTTATAGTCTCTCAAAACCAATGAAATATCATAATAAAGAATAACTCTATTATAAATTTTTTTTTAGTGATTGTGAGTGTTGATTTGGAAACTTTCACCCACTTAAAAATAATTAATTACTCTCCATAGCTATAGTTTGATAATTACAATTTGTAGCTACATGTTATATGGAGGAGAGAGACGAGCAAGACTGGAAGAGAGAGAGGAGAGAGGCCAAAGAGAGAGGGAAAGAGTAGGAGAAAGGTGAATTATATATGTATATTGGTTAGATAATTGTATATTATACATATAATTTTGTATATATGGCAAGAGTTAGGAGAGGGAGGAAGAGGCGAGCGAGATTGGGAGAGGAAGGAAGAGGCGAGGAGATCGAGAGAGGGAGGAGAGAGGTGAGTGAGAGAGGGCAGAGGTTGGAGAGAGGTGAATTGTATATGTATATAATTGTATATTATACATATATATTTGTATATAGGGCAAGCAAAATTGGGAGAGGGAGGAGAGAGTGAGCGAGATTGGGAGAGGGAGGAGAGAGGCGAGCGAGAGAGGGAAGAGAGTGGGAGACAGGTGAATTGTATATGTATATAGGCTAAAAAATTGTATATTATACATATATATTTGTATATTCTGGTGAATTATACATATACAAATATGACTAATTATACAAATTCAGAATCAGCCCACGTAATTATTATATAATATTAGTCGTGAGTGATAATCATAGCAAACTATGGCTATGATGAGTAATTAAATAGTATAAATTTGCTTTGTTGCGTAATTTTCCCTTATTTCTAACATTATAACTAAGTTTAGTTAGTTCAATCAACAATTAATTATTTAATCATCGATTTATTGAGAAGAGACAAACTAAGAAAGTTAATTTTCTAACCAATCTTACTTCATAAATTTATTAATGTGCCTGATAAATAAGCTGTGATAATATTTTGTATTTCTTGTTTTTCTATAAAATTTATACTAAAATTTGACAAACGTTATAAATTAAAAGAATAGTTCAAAGGAAGAATATAATAAAAATAACATCCACTAACTTATATAAATCCGACTACGTTTTAAAAATATGACCACTGTCTTGAAATTTCAGATTTCATATTTATTATTATTATATCCAAGTTATTATCGTTCAATTTTTATTTTATCAATTTTATTATAATGTGACACTATCTTAAATGACAAGAGATTTGGCTATTTGTGAAATTTTCTCAGGAATATAATATGATGATTGACTTAAGTTGTAATCACTATACATACACCCAAATATTGGGCTTAATGTTCAACAAAGGCCCGTTAGGGTTTTGTCGGAGGAAAATATATATATAGAAATTTGTAAACTTTAAAACCCTTGTGTAATTTACCCTTCGCCATTTCTGTTCTCTTCAGCAGATCGGCGACGACGGTGCCGGTGACCGGAAAGTATGGTGCACGTTTCCTTTTACCGCAACTGTAAGTATTCAATTTTGTATAAATCCATTCTCTTTCCTTATTCCTACGCAATGTGTATGCCAAATGTCCCAATAATAAACGATGAATCTTCATTGATTCTGTTTCTGAGATGCTAAATGTCTCTAGGTATGTTGTTGTTCTAGTTTGGTTTTAGATAGTAGAGAGCCTGATCCTTAATCTTAGAATGCACATTTTAAAGATATGTTGATAACTCTATTCATATATATCTCGAGCTGAATCGTATATGCAGTTGATAATACATATGTCGAGCTGAATCGTATATACAGTTGATAGAATAGTCATAACTGTAACTCTGCGGTGTAGGAATTTTAGCTGTTCTGTAAAAAGTTTTTAGTCTGTTGCTCTTAATTCTTATCCTATTTTGCATATTTCTGCAACGCAAGAAAAGAAAAGCTTCTATCTTTGTTTAGGAACAACCGTTTTTACTTCGTCATATACTTGAACGAAAATGTAGAATGATGAGCGATTTAGTTGGAATACTGTAGAGTGTCGTTTTATATGCAGTGAGAAATTTGTTTCAATTAAAAAAGGATTGGATACTTGGTCATTGTCCAATTCAGCTAGGTTCTGTTGGTGATTAGATGCACTGTCTTGTATATAAATTTGAAGGTCGTAATGATGTTCTTGGTTGGTCGAGATATATAATTGAAAAGTTTGAATTTTTATTGTGATTCTATTAGTTAATCACATTGTATTAGACCACCATTTCTTAATGATTAGCTGAGAATAGGATATATGTGCATCACCATTCTTTGATAATCTAGTAGTCTTTGAAGATGATTTTATTAGGAGCAAAAGATCCATATTTATAGGGGTGATACTTAGTAGTTACGATTAAGGCTCAGTCTTGTTGGTGCAGTACAATATTCTCTTAGGAGTTTCTTTTGGTTCGTTTCAGAGGTTTGTTTGTCAAGAATGTTATAACTATGGGATCTAGAAATCCTCTTGTGTTGGAGACCCTAATTAGCCTTACGAGACAATTGGTTGAGTTTGGGAATAAAATCGCTCTAAGGGAGTAAATGAGTAGAGAGGATTCAAGCAATCAAGCCAAATAAATTGGGAGGTATTGAGCAGCAGCATTTTTTATACGTGTCTCTGGAGATAATTACCATTGTCTGCAGTTTCTATTTTTGCTATTCTATGTAGAAGTTAATGTTGTATCCATAATGTGTTGCTATTGACATTTATTATCCATGCTTTCTTAACCTTTGATGTATAATTCAGATGGGAAGACCTTTAAGAAGCCTCGACGCCCTTATGAGAAGGAGCGATTGGATGCAGAGTTGAAGCTTGTTGGAGAATATGGGCTGAGGTGCAAGAGAGAGCTTTGGAGAGTTCAGTATGCCTTGAGCCGTATCAGAAATGCTGCAAGAATGCTTCTGACCTTGGATGAGAAAGATCCACGCCGTATTTTTGAAGGTGAAGCACTCTTAAGAAGAATGAACAGATATGGATTATTGGATGAGAGCCAGAACAAGCTTGATTATGTCTTGGCCCTCACTGTGGAGAACTTTCTTGAGCGTCGTCTCCAAACCCTCGTCTTCAAGACTGGCATGGCCAAGTCAATCCACCATGCTAGAGTGCTCATTCGACAAAGGCATATCAGGTATTAACATATTTAAGCTTTAGTGACACAATTCAAATATATAACTTCATTTTTCTTTTTTAACATCTCTGAAGGCCCACTAAGATGCCTCACCTTGACAAAATAATTCCTAGTCTGATGCTGCTTACGATCAGTATGCATTTTGTGAAGATTGTTGATCTGTATTTTTGAGAGGTTTAACTTGTCTTGATTTCGGAAGTATCATTTAACTCAATAACCTATGATTATCATTGTGCAAATTCTTACGAAAATAAGCCATATAGTTGCAATGAAGTTGTGGGTACTTGTACAAATTGAAATACGTTGCAGTATGTTAAACTGTTTTTCTTACATTCCACTTTTGAATTTTTTGAACCCAAGGAAATGAAAGTAAGAATTGTGTGTCAAAGTCATTGTTTGTGTAGTGTTGGCAGATCAAAATTATGAAGCTTGGGCGGGTTCTAAAGAAATTTATTTCATGAAAAGCTTGAATGACTGTATTTTTCAGAAGTATGGGAATAGATTCCAATCAGCTTAGGTCAATCACCCTGAGGTGTTGGGTTCCTTCTGATATCTTTGCACTCCATGATTTTATCTAACACTTTTGCTTGGCCTGCGTTTTAGATTTTCTCGGTCTGACTTTGGTACGTGAAATATTTTTCCAGAGTCTAATAATATGTTTGTCATGCAGAGTTGGTAGGCAGGTGGTGAACGTTGCTTCTTTCATGGTGAGAGTGGACTCCCAGAAGCACATTGACTTCTCTCTCACCAGTCCTTTCGGTGGTGGTCGCCCTGGAAGAGTGAAGCGAAAGAACCAGAAATCTGCTGCAAAGAAAGCAGCTGGTGGTGATGGTGACGAGGAAGATGAAGAATAAACTCTTGTGTTTATTTGTGTTTGGATGTTTCACTTCTGCCTATGTTGTGTACTTTCTTGTTTTATGTTTTTTTTTTTTTGCAATTTAATCTACCTTTAATATATTAGAAATGGTTTTGACAGAGGTGGAGAAGAAATTGAGTTTGGATTTAGCACTTGTCAAGTGCTCAGTTAGACTTTGGTCTAAATTTATAATATTGAATCAACAGACCTGATATTTAAAGAAATTTTGTCTTGGATAGAATATTTAGGTTTACTTTGGATCTAATTTCTATACATACATATTGCAAATGTTACCTCTTATCTTAGAGTAATGGAGGTTGATTTGATAAATCTTTGATTTAAAGAAAAAACTCTAAAGCAGTCTCAAAAAGTTAATTGAAGTTCAAATAGCAACATATAATAGCAAAACAATAATAACAATTTTTGATGGCAACAGAACTATTTTACAAAAATAACACCAAAATTTACGGATATTAATAATAATCTTAATAAAATGAATGAGGCTACTTCAGAAATACAAATCGACTTGTTTAAAGGGAGTCGAAACTTAAAATAGTGACAAAAATATCATATACATACAAAACACCCCTCAGAAAGCAAGACTTATGACCTTTTGGCTAAGCTATTGGAAAGTCAAAATACTATATAAATTTTTATTAAAACATAATATTAGTAAACATAGATAAGAATTTAAAATAAGAACTACAATAATACAATTAGTACTTTCACAAACATCAACTAATCCAAGCAAGATAATATTACAATACCTACTAATTTTCTATCCTAATACGTGTCCTCCACACCCTCTTAGAGTCACGTCATCGATATTTAAAGCTGTGTTATATCCGGTCTTATCACCTCTCCCTTTTACATCTTCAACCTATATGTGTCTATCCTTGTACACCCTCTAACCAACCTCTTAAACATTCTCACTGCTGTGTTTATTCTTTTCAGATGTCCAAACTATTTCAGTCTCACTTTCCTCGTCTTATGAGGCCACACCCACGTTATCCCAAATACTCTCATTTATAATCTTATTGATCCTAGTATAATCAAACATCCATCTCAACATTCTTATCTCTGCAACATACATCTTCTGGACATGAGATTTCTTGACCGACCAACACTTAGTTCCATACAACAATGTCGTTCTAATTATCACTCTATAGAACTTATCTTTGAGTTTTCGTGGTATTTTTTTAATGGTAATAATATTTTTTAGAAAATAGAAAAGTAAAATTATCAAACTGAAAATTTCAATACTGTATCATGTACACCCCTAATGGTATCAATTAAGAATGATATTGGCTAATGACGACTTTAATGTTAGAACTGACAATTATGGTTGATGATGATGATAATTGATGATAACAGTAAATGATAACAATGATAAAATATATATAGATGACCCAATAAGTAATAATAGAGGGTTCCTAGACCAAATTAAACTATTAGCAGTAATGTATTTTTAGGCCAATTATTATTGCATAATGCTTTTGTTCAATTCATACTCATTCTGTTCCATATTAAATGAATTTTGGGGCCTTTTGTGTTCGATATAAATAAATTATTCAAAGTTTAAGATAAATATTTAAAATTTTTTCTATCATTATCCACTCCTTTAATGAAATTTTATATTTTTTATGATATAAATTACACTATTTATAAAATTGTATTTGTAATTTTACAAAAGTATAACAATAAAAAATACATTATGAGATTGTTGGAGTATACTGTAAAATATAAATGCATTTTTGACCTTTTCTTCGTAAAATTATTATTAGTAATTTCGGAACATAAAGTTAAATTTAAGTTAATCATTAATATTTAATAAAATAAACCTAGAAGAAAAGACATAACCCGCCCCATGACCCGGAGTTGACTATCCAGATCGCCATTTCAATCCTTTCTAGCAGAAAGCACCGCAAAATTCTCTCCCAATTCAAGAAAATATGTGTAGAGACAAAAGGGTCTCCATCTTCATTGCCTACATAACCCTTCTCAGCTTTGTTTCAAAGGGTATCCATGCATTTGAACCAGAATTCGGGTCGACCCGTGTTGTGTTTCAGGTTGATCTATATTTACATTACAGCTTTTATCATCGTATATGTACTGAAACACTGTAAATTCACATTTTTTTCCTGTTAAAATATATGGGTTCTAGTGCATTTTGGTTATTATTCTATAAAGATTACAACTTTGAGAGCTTCTTTTGTTGTACTGAGTTTATGGGTTCTGGATTCTAGAATAAACGGTTATTGGGTTCTTGATAAATTATTTATATGTATTATGTTGCTTTTAAACACAGATACAAGATTTGGGTCAAAGTTATTGGGTAGATGAGCTCCCCCTCTAATTGTTGTTATTTGGTTCTTGATTAGGGGGATATTTAGTTTAGTGGGTTGGATTAAGTGACTGCCAAAGCCCAAAAGTGTTTTTTTTAATGTTTAATACATTATTAACTGTGAAAAATTCATGCTGTGTAGTTAATTTTGCTAGTATGTGTAATTGAAAATGGAAGGCAGATTTAGGAACCTTTAGTCCTGGATGCAGTATACAGTTGCATTCACTGCTACTTTGTGCCAATGAATATGGAATGTTTTGTATATATAATATTCTTAGAAGTTGTTTAAGCATATGTCATATTCATCAGGGGGGGACAATAGGCACACGCCCTTGATGAAATGTTGTTTTAGTTATGTCTACAACTAAAGAAGTAGAAGGAAATGATAGACTTTTCTTGATTGGGGTGATATTAAGCCTAATTTGTTGGTTATTTGATTGTCATGAATGTTTATATTCATGTTTAATCATTAGGTGCTAGAAAAACATGTTGTTTAGTTTATTCTGCTAGCAGTTTCTGTTGAATCGAAGGCAGATTCATGATGTTTCGTTAGTGGGGCAGAGTATCACTGCATCTACTACTATGTTGTGGCAGTGCGTTCGAACTTAGTAAAAATATATTTTTATAAAGATGTATGTCTTCTTACGAAGTCTGGTAAAAGACACTACGTCTTGAGCTGGCTCAATTGTTGTATTAAGTTTAGTATAAGACTTGGGATTGAAGTTTCTTCTTGATACTTGGCATGCAATGATTCATAGATATAAATTAAAAAACAGGACCTGGAATCTTCATTTGTAATCTACAGCAAGTTTATTTGTTCATCAGTAACTTTTGCTTTAAATTATAAGAATTAGAAGGAAATGTGGAACTTCTTTTTTGGTTAAATAGATATTCAGTTTAGTGGGTCGTGATACAGTGATTGCCAAGAATATATATTGTTATTATCTATCAAACGTCCCGCTACTACTTGATTCTGCTATTATATTGGATTTTAAGTGCTTTTGGTTATGTTTTACAATAAGTGATAAAAGTTGCTTGGTATGTCAATTATTAGTCTCCTCTCCTCTTAAACAACCACCAAGCACGAGAATTTCGTCCTGATCCATCTGAATAGTTTCTGATTGATTTGAGCTATATGACAGACAAATTATGGAGATATTGAATTCGGTTTCTACCCTAGTGTTGCGCCAAAGACAGTTGAGCATATATTCAAGCTAGTGCGCTTGGGAGGCTACAATACCAATCACTTTTTTCGGGTAACTGTCAGTAATTAAAATTTTGTGCTTTGTCATGCTTGGAATTTGATGATGAGAATCTTAAAGGCCTCTGCAGGTAGATAAGGGGTTTGTTGCCCAAGTGGCTGATGTTGCTGGGGGGAGGAGTGCACCTATGAATGAAGAACAGAGGGTGGAAGCTGGAAAAACTGTTGTTGGTGAATTTAGTGGAGTGAAACATGTTAGAGGAATCCTTTCAATGGGAAGGTAATATTTGTTGATTTGCTTGGTTACAAATAGACTGATTTATTGTAAGTTTTAAGTTTTAACCATGGTACACTTATTCCTTTGCGACACACTATTCCTATATTTTTTTTTTTGAAACAAGCACACAACATTGCAGCTTCACACTTAAGAAATGTTCATCAGGAGCAAATCGCACGATACAGTCTACTATCTTTTATCGGGTAACAGTGCTTGTTAAGAAGCTGTATATTTAACTTCTAAAGTGGGGGTGTATTTGTAGAAGTCCAAGTAGGAAATGTCTACTTGTCTAGTATATATCATTTCGTTCTTTCCCACAGATGGTCATGGTCTATGCTAAAGATAGATCGATGTGTATCCAGATATTGTTTTGGATATGTAAATTAAGATAAAATGCTACGGATGTTATGTGCAATATAATTCTTTTCTATTCTGTGGCAATATTCGGTGAATGCTTTCTGAATTTTCTGACATCTCATTTGTGCGCCAAGTATGACTTTAGCTGAACTTCCTCAACTCTGTTTGCCATAGGTATGATGATCCTGATAGTGGTTCCTCATCATTTTCAATGCTCCTTGGAGATGCACCTCATCTTGATGGCACGGTATGATGGTCAAAATCCTAGCTATCACAGTGAATAGAGAAGGTTCTCTTTGTTATTGAAAATTTTACTTTGTTTCTCATTTTTGCAAATAATTCAGTATGCAATATTTGGCAAAGTTACAAAAGGAGATGAAACATTGAGAAAGCTTGAGCAGTTACCTACTAGACGTGAAGGGATCTTTGTAATGGTATCATTTATACTTCAACTACTTTCTTTTCATTCTTTTCATTTAAAACAGGTCTAAAATTATCTACTTTGCTTGAAAGAGGTTTCTTATGCAAGGTATATTGACTATGTTAAAGCTATAGTTTTTTAATCTTGATCCTTTTGAAACTTACTTTGTAATCCTTTGTGTGGTTTAACGAACAAAACTTTATGCTCATTATATTGTTACGAATCTATTCATGGGAGGAAATTAGAACATATGCATTTATTTGTTGGTTGATCATGGAATGATTGGACATAGGACTTGTGTTGGAGATTTCAGTTTAAACTCGTAGATATGATTTAAACTATCAAAAACTTTTCATTAATTATGACGTGATTTTTCATATATGGAGTAGATAGAAAAATTAATCCTGTATCCACATTCAATTGACATAAATTGTTTAAAATTCTTAGTGTAGATCTAAGTGCCTATATATCTAAATCTAACTGAGTACATCCTCAGCCATCATGTCTGAGATTGTTTCCTAAGAGGTCCTATACCTTGATGCCGCGGTAAATGTTGATAG
Source organism: Solanum chmielewskii (assembly GCA_027704785.1). Lineage (NCBI taxonomy): Eukaryota > Viridiplantae > Streptophyta > Magnoliopsida > Solanales > Solanaceae > Solanum > Solanum chmielewskii. Next base: position 5,075,451 of record JAKWIX010000318.1, on the reverse strand, counting down.
CACATGCTAAAACTAAGAAGAAAAATCTTCAATCAGCACAGTGATATCCCTAAATTGACTATAGCGATACAATGGAAGGGGGTGTTGTGTTGCTGGAGGGAGTTGTACTGGAAGAATAAGAATAGGCTTGGAAATTGTGATTGTTAGAGAGTTGCCCGGGGGGTTGGGGTAGAGGAGGAGTAGAAGAAGAAGAATGGATGTTGGGGAGGACATCATCATCGGCAACTGCTGGAAGCTACCAGGGAGTGCAGCAATGGAGGGTTATGATGGTTTAGAGGAAGTGGGCAGTGGCATTGTAAACCAGGGGTTGGGGGGAAGTGGGACTGGTCACTGGAGCGATAAAGGTTAGAAAGGTTGGATGGTGAAAGGAAGTTGAGGGTGGGATACAGTAGGGTGTTGGAGGATGGTGGTTCTGGTAAGATGGTGTATACAGTGCGGCAGAATCGTTATTATGTACTGTATTTTTCTTAGTTCTTTTTGCATTTTAGGATCTTTATCCAGTTCTGCCATTAATTCAGCTGCTGGAAAATATGCCCGCCGGGAATTTGGGGTCAGGGGTGGGGGGTTCAAGTACCTTCTCTATAACAAATCTCAAACAATTGAAGATGTTATTGACACATCAATTGCCAAGGATCAATTTAAAGTTTAAGCATTTCTTTGTGGACCAAATTAGTGGTCAGCCCTATCCATTTATGATTTGTCAAGTTAATCATGCAGAAGATGCTGACAAATTGGTTAGTTGTTGTCTATAGTGTGTATGAAAGGAGGTAAAAGATATTTTTCTGTATGCTCATTCGTTTTCTATTATTTAATTCATCTAATCTTTTGGCAATTTCTTCCAGATTAAAGCTTGTCTTTTTACTGAATAGTCTTTGTTCTCATTATTCAGCCGACTGAACGCATCACAATTCATTCAACATATTATTATGGTAAGACAGCATTATAAATTTTTCACCTTTGTTTTATCTTTCAATATCCACATCATTACCTGACATTATAACTTACGCTTTCTGAAACCACAACACCTACTTAGCTTAGGCTATTGCACCTTATGCATTTTAAAATTTTTACCTGTCAAATGATAGAGCATGCATAAATTTTATAGTCTCACAGTGGATGGATAGTCTCTTCGGAAATTGATCTGAAATTGCTCATCTAACAAGACATACTATGCCAAAAAAACAGAACTCGTGTATTTAGGCAAGTGATTGACTCACTTTTTTTCCTGATCAAGACGGAATTTCTTTGGCTGATAAAGTCGTTGTGCTGATATTGTTACGTATTGAGATCCTTTGGGACCCCTGCTTCTAACAATTTGAAAGGACACTTAAGAGTCTTTTCTGATGACTCTAGATGGACCTTTTATCACCTTTATGGCATTTGACACTCCTGGCAAGTGGGAAAAAGGCATCACTGATTATGGAGGTCCTTATTGTAGATAGCAAGACTTCATTTGGTCCCAAAAACATAATTTGAGACTGGAGTATAAGATTAATGAATTCAATGGGTGAACTAATTGGTCTTTAAGTTTTGGCATAATACATAGATAAGACACTTTAACTTGCTCTCAACTGACAACTAAAACACTCCAACTTTGAGTCTGCACATATAGACACCTCACTCGTCTCCATCGTGTCAATTGAACTCTCCAACTTACAAAATGATCACTAGACACCACCAAAATTTATGTGCCAGGTAACATGTCTGGTGTCCACGAGACAGTGGAACGAGTTAGGTGTCTACATGTGCACTCTCAAGTTGGAGTGCTTTCTTTCCAGCTGAGACCAAGTTTGAGCGGCCATTTATGTATTACGGTTTAAACTTTTATAGGGAATTTTTAGCACCTGAACTGGTGCTATTCTCGGGAGAAGTAGGCAATATCTACCAAGGAGGTCTAGGTTATTTGTTTGCTCCCCAAAACGGACAAAAATTTCAAAATAAAAAAGGCTCTCCATGAAAACAGTGGATTGAAAGTTTGCGTTTATGGAGAATTGGGTATGCTGACTTTGACAATGTGTTGTTTACATCCTCTCTTTTAGTCTTTGGTTGTAGATCAAATGAATATTTGTCAGTGCAAACGTTGTGCTTTCTTGTAAACTCTTAGCGTGTATCTCTTGTTTTGTTTTGTTTCAGACACCAAGATGGAAGCTTGTGAAGACGAGAGGTTGTCATTAAAAAGAAGACTTTCTGTAGCATCAGTTGAAATAGAAAAACAGGTATGGTACTCATAGTATAAACTAAACTAGATTTTACAGGTAAAACCTTGATGTTAATCAACCAACCAAAAACATTTCTTTTCTGCAGAGGATGAAATGCTTTCCTTGATCAAGTGGTAGATGAAGAGTTCGGGTGACTCTTATCGAAAGCTGTATAACAATCTCTACCTCTTTATACTGAATGAGCGTATCACATAAATTGGGACAGAGCAAGTATTATTGCAAGTGGGCTGTGTGTCAAAACTCATGAAATTATGAACAGTCCATTTGTTAGGAATGTGTCCAATTGAGTACTGACCATATTCTAGTCAATCATTATATGGAATTGACTTCCATGTAGTCCTTTATGTGTTGTTATTTCATTAAATGTTACACGTCAAATATCTTATTTAATTTCTTAAACTGCGTAGCCGATCAAACCTTACTACACAAAATGGGTCTGAAGTAGAATGAACTTGCCACCCAGACCCCAATAGAATTTTTACACTACACTACACAACAGTACAACAAAAACAGCAGTAAAGAACTTACAAACTTTAGCTAGTATAATTATTATGTATACATACATTATACAATTATTAGTATATACTAAGAGTAACCTTGTGTGCCTATTAGATTCTCCTAGTAACGCGTGATATCGATGATGGAAGGTGGACAGATGAGGACAGAGAAGAATTGATGAGCTTTAAGGTTGTAAAATTAACTTTTGAAAACGATGCATGTAGTTTAAGTGACTTCATATCGATATGGATTGAAAAAGAAAGTTTGAAGGTTGTTAAATAAAGGCTTAAGTCATATGTGGCCCCCTAAAGTTGTCTGCATAATTCATTTAAGCACCTCAACTAAGGTTTGTACCTATTTAAACACTTTAATTATTCAAAACTGTGTCTATTGAGCACAAAATGCTGACGTGGCTAAATAAGTGTATCTCACAGCCTAGTAGCGCGTGAATATATTCATAATCTATTTAAAAATAAACTTTACTCTTTTTTTTATCCTAATCAACATTAATTAATACAACTCAAAGTATTTTTTTATTTAAAATAATATTTTTGACCAAAAAGAAAGCAACCCCACTCATCCCCACCCCTGTAGCCTGTACCAATTGTCTTCTTCTTCACCCCATTTCTGCACTCTGCTTTTTTTTTCTTTCATTTTATTTTTCACTCTTCATAAATTGAATTTGTTAAAAGAACTTGCAACAAGAAACAAATGGGACATCAAAACTATTGTAGCAATATTTGTTCTCTTTATTGATTTTGAAATAATTTATCAAAATAATTTATCTACGTAGATTTTTTTCCATAAAAAATCTTAACAATCACTCCATTAATATATTATACTTCATAATTTATTTCACTATTTGCATTAGACTTGATTTCAAAAAGATTAATCTTTTCAAAGGAATAGAAAATGAGAAGTAATTGATGATGATGAAGAAGAAGATAACGCAAATGATTAGGTTGACGAACTTGGAGGAGGGGGTGGGGGAGATTTTCTTTTTTCTTCTTTTTGTTGTTGTTGGAGGAATGAAATTTGTTGTTGGAATCATAACAATGGCTGGTGAGGGGAAGAAGAAGAAAGGTGGGTGGGTGGGTTTGTGTGGGAATGAGGGTTTTCTTTTTTCTCCTTTTTGCTAATTAATTTTTAGGATTATTAATGATTGGAGTTTTTATTTTCATTTTTAAAAAAATAATCAAATATTCATTAGATGGGGCCCATGTGCCACATACTGCAATTTTATTGGTTACTTTTTAAAAATAGTGTGCGTGAGTTACACACAACATTTTAAAAGTTTATTATTATTTTGTATTTAATAGGTACATATTCGTTAATATTAGAGTGTCTAATAGGTAGTAGCCTTAGTTGAGGTGTTTAAGTGAATTATGAGGACAACTTTAGGGGACCGCAGATGACTTAAGCCTTAAATAAAAGTATTACACAAGTTCATATGATACATGCATGCACTTTGGAATTTGATGATAACATAGCTCAAAAGACAAATCTATGGGATATGTTGATTCAAAAATAACAATATATGTCATAGACTATTGCTGTGACATAACATTTTGGTCAACAAAATTGAGAGATTAATAATTAAGGTACAGTCTCTATAGGCAACTAACATGTCATGTTGGATTATATTAGTATAGGAAGTTTTAGAATAATGCTAGCCTTATTTGAGGTATAACATCATGTGCTTGGTATTAACATTGCACTAATTGTCTTCTATCTCAGAAATGACTAGCATGAGCCAAGTATCAACATTATATATAGTGGATGCCTTAAATTGTCCCCTAAATGTATATTTTTACTCAATGTGGTTAAAGACATAGTGATGTTGATAGTTTAGAAAAATATTTTCTTGAAAGATAATTCTTGCGATTAGATACATTGTGAAGCATCCAAAATTTCACATATTTTATATGTGCCTAAGTTGTGGCTGTGCAGGAAGATGTCTCAAGTTCGAAACTCCTTGCCAGCGAAAGTAAGGGGTTTGTCTTCTGGGTCGAGCTCGTCGCATCAGGCTTGCCTAGTGCGGGTTACCTCTCCTATGTGGTTTGCGAGCTATTGCATAGGAGCGGGGTTTTACCCTGTACGCACCCAAAAGGATAGCGACTGCGGGTTTCCCTTGTCGTAAAAAAAAATAAAATCGACTAGAGGTGTCAATGATCAGATAGAGTTAAACTTAGATTGATTAAAATGAATTGCGATAATAAAGAGACAAATTATTGATCCATTTAAAAGTAGGATACATTGCTGAAATGAGTTGAAAATTGGGTTTGTTCCTTTTTAAATTTTACAACATAATAAAATTATAATTTCATTTAGATGGGTATAATATATTTATACCATATAAAAAGGTAAATTTAGATCTCCAACTTAATAAAACTTTACACTACTAAATATATAAGAATTTGTGCCTATATAAAATTGAAAAATTATTGAAATACATATCTTATGTTTTTCTTATTTTTAATATCTCCTTCTATCGCTAAAAACCACTAAAATTCTTTATTTTTTTTAATGCATTCGAGCTACATATTAATGTATCCGAGTCAGTATTAATATATTTGAGCTACATATTGTGTATTCGATTTATTTTATATGTATTCGAGCTGATTTTTAATGTATCTGAGCTACATATTATGTATCTGGTTTATGATATGATGTGTCCGAGCTACATATTATGTATTCAGTTTGTTTTACTTTTGAAGGGATTAATTTAATTACAAACTAATTGGGATAAATTGTAATTTCAAGTTAAAACTATGTGATTCCTAAAATTTTTGAGCAACTTCCAAAAATGAATATATTTATAGGGTTATTGAAGTTCAATAACTATAAATATGTTATTTACTAGAAATGACTACACTTTATGTCAATTACTAGCTGTATATTTGTATTAATTTTTTAAAATTATTATTATTTATAACTGATCTTACAATACACTAAATAAGGTATGATATGTTACCATAACTACCAAGTGCCAACATTTTATTATGTTCCTAAATCACTCAAATTTTCATTATTAAATTACCAACTAATAATTACATATTTTATGCATATCTAATTCATTCACATAGTACAATAAGTTGTATTTATATTCCTAAATATAATATATTCATTAAAAACTAATTATAAAGGTATTCATAAAATTTTGAATATAAAAGAGGATTCATCTCTTTTTCTCGTTGTATTTTTGCATATGTTTTTATTTTTTTATTTTTATATATTAATACAGATGTAATTATAATAACTAAATAAGGAAAATATATTACTTGTGCAATTAGCATATGAATACTTTGAATTCAAATTGGTGTTTCTATTTATAAAACTTAAAGTATTAATATATCAAGGATACATGTATTTATAAAAACTTAATGTATTAATACATCAAACAAGGTAAAGTAGTACAATTTTAGCATATGAATACAACAATCTGGAAAATGGATACACTATTGTTAAACCAAAAAATGAATACACTATTACATTATATATATGAGGGAAAATGCACAAGTACCCCCTCAACCTATGCCCGAAATCCCAAAGACACACTTATACTATACTAAGGTCCTATTACCCCCCTGAACTTATTTTATAAGTAATTTTCTACCCCTTTTTAGCCTACGTGGCACTAGTTTGAAAAAAAAAGTCAACCATCGTTGGGCTCACAAGATAGTGCCACGTAGGTCTAAAAGGGGTAAAAAATTATTAATAAAATAAGTTCATGGGTGATAGGACCTTAGTATAGTATAAGTGTGTCTCTGAGATTTCGGGCATAGGTTGAGGGGGTACTTGGGCATTATCCCTATATATGAATACACTGTTGTTAAATAAGAAAATAGAAAAACAATAGTGTGTATGTATGAAAGTGTGTAAGTATTTGACTGTATAAAAAATCGAAAAAATCAACAAAACGTCGATCTATTTTTCCTAAAGTTTTTTCAATAATACTTGAGGCTTGATGTTAACTTAGGTATTTATTTATAAAAATATAGTATTGATGTATCCAACTATACTTATGTTGCCTAATCAAATTGGATAAATTACTTATGTATCTAGATATACTTGTATTTCCAAATCACCAATTGTATTAATATTACAATAGAATTATCTACGTATATAAGTATTATACTATATACAAATTTGACAAACAACAAAATTCTCTCTCTACACTCTCTGCTAACAACTATAACCTAATGGCTTCGCTGAATAACGGGTATTCCCTACGCTCCATCTCATAGACAGCAGGGGATCTTTCGATGTGCCGGAACAAGGGAATGGATCCAACGTTAAAGGTGACACTCTTCGCAAGGATATATAGAATTTCGTCATGAAAAGAAAAATATAAAAGCAATATAAAATCTCATGAAAAAAGCAATTTCAATCAAAAACTATAAAAATAGATGCATACAAATAAATTTTAATCTATAAAATTTGCGCCCCAAAACATTTTTGATATAGGTTAAACTGGCCCAAAAATGAATTTGAAAATCTTAATGTTGAGTTGTATGCAAATTATATTTTAAGTTTGTTGCTATTGAAGTGGTATGAAATTTATAAATATTTTTCTAGTTGTATGAAATTTTCAGAAATCAGCATGAACTTCATAGAAAAAACTTATATCTATACATATTTATAGATTTCATACCCATTCAGTTTTTGTTCACTAAATTGTGAGAGAATTTCTAAATCTCGTTCGAGTGTAAGAGGGGTAATGCTAAATGATCAGAAAATTTGATGAGAAATTTAAAAAAGTTTATGACATTTTTTTATTTTAAAGTAAACTGATTTTTTTTTTCTATTTTTTAATTAAAAGATACTTGAGTTTTTTAATTAAAAGATACTTGAGTTAAAAGGATAAAAATATTTAATAATGTAAAATATCATTCTATACAAATTATGACAAAATTTTCTCACCAAAACGATTTTTCCAATTAAGAGCACTAGATCTTGAGTGAGAAATTCCTATTTCAAGCTAATTGCAATTATTGCAAATAACCATCTTAATTTTAAAGTTAGTAAAGAAAATCAAACATTAATTTGTATAAGCTATCGATTAAGTTTAGATAATATAATAGTTAAATAAAATGACTTGAATTATAAAATGTATAACCTAATTTATTTTCACCAAGTTATAGTCAAATCTGTTATGAAATTCTAGTGAAAACTCTTGCTATAAATAATAACAATACTTTGTTCCAACCAAACACTTCAAAATACAAAAGAAAAACATATTCTATTAAGAAAAAATAGTGCATAAATAAAATTATTAATCATGAGCTTCACAAAAGTTTTATAGACAATTTTTCTCATTGTGATTGTTAAATAAAGAGATATTTTCCATTAGTTAGTTAGTTGTATCTTGTTAGTTATATTGTTAGAAAGGTAGTTAGAGTTTGTTAAATGTTGTTAATGAAGTGTATAAATACAGTATGTACAGGTTGTTGAATACAAGTTAGAAATACACAAAACATTATATTTCCTCTCCTCTCTTCTCTTCTCTTCTCTTCTCTTTTCTTCTCTCATCTTGAAGGTTCTCACATGGTGAAGATCAAGGATCTTAACATGGTATCAGAGCTTGAGTAATCGATCTCATATTCCTTTGATCTTTCCAGTTTCTGGCTCACGTTTCATTTTTTTTACTGTTCTGTTCTTCTCCTGTTCGACCTCTCAACAATGGTGAATGCTAGTTCACCTGCAGATCTGGAAATTGGAGCTGAAGCTGTACCCACTTTGGTAACAATCGATCAACACCATCCTTTGTTTCTTCAGCCCAATGATACACCAGGTAGTTCCCTAATTTCGATTAAACTAACAGGCCCTGAGAATTATGCATTATGGAGCAGTTCAATGCGAATTAGTCTGTTAGGTAAAAACAAGTTAGGATTTGTGGATGGTCGATATACTAAGGAGAAATTTGATGCTTCTCTTCATGATTTGTGGGAGAAATGTAATGCTATAGTCCTTTCATGGATTATGAATTCTGTTTGTACTGAATTACTTAGTGGAATTGTATATGCTACAAGTGCATATAAGGTGTGGACTGATTTACAAGAACGATTCGACAAGGTTAATGGATCTCGAGTCTTCTTTCTTCATTCACAAATTTCTACTCTTAACCAAGGAATTTCTTCTGTTTCAACCTATTTCTCAAAACTAAGAGAACTATGGGCAGAATTTGATGCATTGATGCCATGTCCTGGATGTAATTGTGCTGAGTCAAGGAAATATGTGGAACACTTTGAGTATCAACGTCTTCTTCAATTTCTGATGGGTTTAAATGAGTCTTACTCACAGTCTATAAATCATATCATGATGATGCTTCCTACTCCATCGATTAATAAGGCATATGCCATGATCATTTCTGAGGAAAGTAAAAGATCTCTGGGTTCTTCTTCTTCTTCTTACAGCTCTGAAATTGCTGAGGGGACAACTTTGTTTAGTGGTAAAAGCAACTCAAGTATACGCACTAACTATCAGGGGAATAATTCCTCTTACAAGGGCAGAAGCAGAAGGAATGATCTCTACTGTGATCATTGTCATCTCACAGGTCACACAAAAGCAGTGTGTTACAAGTTAATTGGATATCCTCCAGATTATAAATTCAAGAAGAAAACAGGATCATATATCAAAGAAAATGAAACTAGTAAGGGCAATCCTAATCCTAGTGATATTGGAAATCAGTTTGGGGGTCAATCTGCCAATTTTGCAGGATCTTCTCACATGTCTAAAGGTTCTACTGATACATTTGGTGTTATTCCTCAATTTACTGAACAACAATACAAACAGATCTTGACCATGCTTGATTCAGAAAAATCTGGAGCTGATCATGTAGCCTTGACAGCAGGTATGATCTCTCATACTACTACCATTTCAGATGATGTTAAGTGGATAGTGGATTCTGGTGCTTCTAGTCATATGGTGAGTTCTGTTGAGCTGTTATCTCACACTACAACAGTAAACAAGAGTGGTCTAGGCAAAGTTCATTTGCTTACTGGTAATGTAGTTAATATAACTCATACAGGATCATCCTGTCTCTTTCCTGGTCAAGAGATAACCAAGGTCATGCATATTCCTGAGTTCAAATACAATTTGTTGTCTGTTTCTCAACTGACAAAGGAGCTTCAGTGTGCTGTATTATTCTATCCTAATTTTTGTATTCTCCAGGATCTCTCAAGTGGCAAGGTGAAGGGGATTGGTAAGGAAGAAAATGGCTTGTATGTGTTTCAATCAGGTCATAAGAAAGCATTTACAGCAAATGTTGCTGCAGCTACTAATGCCTGTTCTTCATCACTTGAAATGTCTTCTACAGATTCTGATAGCATGAGTATGAATCTTTGGCACAAAAGGTTGGGTCACACCTCTTCTGTCACTATAAGCAAGCTGCTTGGTCATAAATTTTACACATTGGGACAAATGTATCAAGAGTTGTAGTGTGTGTCCTTTAGCAAAACAAACTAGACTGTCTTTTCCATTAAGCACTACTACTTCTGAGTGTTGTTTTCAGTTGGTTCATGGTGATGTTTGGGGTCCTTACAGAGTTCCTACTCATAATGGAAAAAAATACTTTCTTACACTTGTTGATGACTATTCTCGATATACTTGGTTGTTTCTACTACCCTCTAAAGCTGATGTTGTTGTTGTGATTAAGGAATTTTTGCTTATGGTTCAGACTGTTTATTCTTCTGTGGTGAAGTGTTTTAGGACTGATAATGGGTGTGAGTTCTTTAACTCACAAATGAATGGATTGCTAAAGTCTTTTGGGACTGTACATCAAAGTTCTTGCTCTTATACTCCACAACAAAATGGAGTGGTAGAGAGGAAACATAGACACATTTTAGAAGTAGCAAGAGCTATTAGATTTCAGGCTGGTGTACCATTGAAATTTGGGGTTATTGTGTGATCACTGCTGTATACATCATTAATAGACTGCCTTCTGCAATTATTCAAGGTAAATCTCCTTTTGAGAGACTTCATGGACACTCACCTTCTCTAGCTCACATGAAAGTATTTGGCTGTTTGGGGTATGTAACTCAGGTAAGAAAGGTGGACAAGTTTTCTCCAAGAGCTATTCCTGCAGCATTTCTTGGTTACTCAGTGTCAAAAAAGGGTTATACTATGTTTGATTTGGAGTCCAAAGTATTTTTGACAAGTAGGGATGTCTTGTTTCAGGAAGATGTTTTTCCTTTCAAGACAACTTCCACTTCTTTTTTTCATTTGTTTTCCTTGAAGGAAGATGAACTGCAGTCATCCTATATAGAGAATAATGCTCCATCATTCAATATTTCTGCTCCTGCTCCTTCCTCTTCTGTTCCTTCTATGGATAGTTCTTCATTGAGTGATGCTTCCGTTTCTGAAACTTCAACATTACAATCTTCAACAGTTCCTTTTACTAGAAAATCTTCCAGGACTACTAAGCCTCCCATTTGGATGCATGACTATGTCTCCACAAGCAAAGGCAGTGCAAATTGTTGTTATCCAGTATCTGATGTGGTTAGTTATGATCACTTATCACCTGTGTGTAGAGCTGCTTTGACATCTTATTCTATCATCAAAGAACCTACTTCTTATGCTGAGGCTATTAAAGATCCAAATTGGGTGGCTGCTATGCAATCTGAAATTCAAGCATTACAAGATAATCACACTTGGAGTTTAGTTGAACTACCAGCTGGAAAAAACCTATTGGGTGTAAATGGGTGTTCAAAGTTAAGTACACATCTTCTGGGGCTGTGGAAAGGTACAAGGCTCGACTTGTAGCTAAAGGTTATAGCCAACAAGAGGGGTTAGATTACACTGAGACCTTCTCTCCAGTTGCTAAGATGGTCACTGTCAGGTCAGTTGTGGCTGTGGCAGCAGCTAAACATTGGCCTAATTTTCAGATGGATGTTCATAATGCTTTTCTTCAAGGGGATTTAGTGGAGGAAGTGTATTTGGAGGCTCCCTCTGGTTTTGCTAGCCAGGAGGGGAAACATGTTGTCTGCAAATTACATAAGTCTCTTTATGGACTCAAACAGGCACCTAGGCAATGGAACAAGAAACTCACTGATGCATTGATACAACTTGGCTTCTCACAAAGTCATTTTGACTATTCCTTATTCACCAAGACAGTTCAAGGAGAGTTGGTAGTTGTGTTGGTTTATGTGGATGATTTGCTGGTAACAGGAAGCAGTACAGATCTGATTCTACAAACAAGGAATGACTTGAAGCTAAAGTTCAAAATGAAAGATCTTGGAGAATTGAAGTTCTTTCTTGGAATTGAATTTGTGAGATCACAAAAGGGAATAGTAATGAGCCAAAGGAAGTATGCATTGGAACTAATTAGTGAGTTGGGATTGAGTGGCACTAAACCAGTTAACACACCTTTGGAGACAAATCTGAAACTTACATCAATTGACTATGATGATTTTATAACTAAGGAAGCAGGTTCTACAAGTGAAGATATATTACTTGTTGATCCTACTCAATATCAAAGACTAGTAGGAAAGTTATTATATCTTACTATGACTAGAGTTGACATTGCATATGTAGTGCAAGTGCTAAGTCAATTCATGCACAATCCCAAATAATCTCACATGAATGCTGCCTTAAGAGTAGTGAAATATATAAAAAATGCTCTAGGTCTTGGCCTTCTAATGCCCTCTGATAGCTCTGGAAAATTTGCAGCATATTGTGATTCTGACTGGGGTGGTTGTTTACAGACTAGAAGGTCTGTCACAGGATACTTAGTGAAGTTTGGCAATGCTATAGTGTCTTGGAAGTCAAAGAAGCAAGAAACAGTAGCTAGAAGCTGTGCTGAAGCAGAGTTTAGAAGCATGACTTCTGTTGTAGCTGAAGTAACTTGGTTGATTGGTTTGTACAAAGAGCTGGGAATCAGTATTGAGGTTCCAATCTGTCTCTATTGTGATAGCAAAGCTGCTATTCAGATTGCAACAAATCCCATTTTTCATGAAAGAACTAAGCACATTGACATTGATTGTCATTTTGTGAGAGACAAGATTATACAAGGTGTTATCAAAACTCATTATGTTTCTACTAAGGAACAGCAGGCAGATCTATTAACGAAAAGTCTTGGCAGGCAACAACATGAACACTTAATGACCAAACTGTGCTTGAAGGATGTATTCAAAGCATCAGTTTGAGGGAGGATGTTAAATAAAGAGATATTTTCCATTAGTTAGTTAGTTGTATCTTGTTAGTTATATTGTTAGAAAGGTAGTTAGAGTTTGTTAAATGTTGTTAATGAAGTGTATAAATACAGTATGTACAGGTTGTTCAATACAAGTTAGAAATACACAAAACATTATATTTCCTCTCCTCTCTTCTCTTCTCTTCTCTTTTCTTCTCTCATCTTGAAGGTTCTCACATGGTGAAGATCAAGGATCTTAACAGTGATTGTTTCAACAAATGTTGAAGCTATTGATGAAATTAAATTATCTAGGGGGTGACACTTTCAACATAACTTTTTTCACACCTAAGATTTATTTCAGTAACTTTTTTAATTTTAATAATTATTTATGTTATTTATTACTTAATTTGTTACATATATTTTGATGAATTTTATGTAGATTCAAAGATAATGGAGAGCTGCTTGGAAGAATGCTCAACTGAAAATTTCATCATAAAAGGCATTTAATCTTATGTTTGTTGTTTTTCAAAAGCAAAAGTAATAAAAAAAACTAAAAGTAATATTTATGCTATATATTGTATTATATATTCAATAACTTGTTCTTGGTGTTTTATTTTTTGTGGTGGTATAATTTCGTTGACTACATAATTTAAGAGCTAAATAAATTATTTTTAGAACTTGTAATTTCGAAAATATGATTAAAAAAAGAAGAAGCTTTTTTTTATTATTGAATCATATGACTAAAAATAAGATATACGATTTGAAATTAAATTATTTTAAAATATGAAATAGAGGGAGCATCACAAAGGAAATAAATTTATGTTAAGTCAGCTTGCATAAATTCCTGATGAACACTTGGTTTGTAACTCACTATATGTTAAGCTAGCTAGTAGATACACCTTGTAACATATTAAGGTTAGCTTAATATAGCAATACTTTTATTCTCTTTGTAAATTTTATCTACATTGTTAAGAAATGACGTAATATATAAATATGATTTTTAATTAGTTTTAGTGATTAATTACACATTTTAATTTGATTATGCATAAATAGACACTTAAACTTGTATAAAATTAAACAAGTAGACACGTCCTACATGATATAATACATGTAAGGCGCTACGTAAGACACAAAATTGTCATGTAGGACGAATGTGTCTATTTATTTAATTTTATACGAGATTAAGTGTCTTCTTATACACATCTAAAGTTAAAAGCCAAAGTTGTCAATTGATATCAAGTTAAAAGTCATGTTTATGTATTATGTCTTAAGCGAAAGTTTGTTAACAAGACTTTGTATGATTTCTCCCTACTATTTCACAATCCAAAGGCGTTGTTTCTCCTACTCGGTTATTCTTAATCAGACGTTTCAAGTTTAATTTTGATATAAATTATTTTTACTTGAAAATACTTTATCCTTTATTCTTAATTAGAGGTTTCGAGTTCAAATCCTTGATATAAAATAACCTTTGACAGAGATAGTACCTTATTCAATACAAATTTAAATTAATCGTACTTTAAAGTGAATATCAGAGTCTAAGAAACTTTTGATTGTGACTTGTTTTCTACTGCTCCCTACCTCTTTCTCCTCTTCAAATCCCTCTTTTCTAAGACACTATTTGGAAAGTCTGAAGTAAAATGGAATTGAGTGTAAATTGAATTAATTACACCATTTAGCATATTTTTTTTGATCAAGTAATTATCAAAATAGAGGAATAATTGAAATGGTGAAATTACACTTTTCAATTCTCAATCCACTTGAGAATTTTGGGTGCAATTACATCATGTAACTAAGTGGTTCATTTTTTTATAACTTTTTTTTTCTTCATATTACATACTTAAATGCTATGTAATTATATTTGTAAAATAGTACGCTTATAATTACACTGTAATTATATTATGATAAGCAAATATTGATAAACACTTGCCATTTCATACATGATACAACATTCTAATACACCAAAGTAAAAAATATATAGTAATTTTTTTAAAAGCTCAATAGTAAAAAAAAAAAAATCATCATGTGAAATTCATCTTTGATAAATTTTAACCAAATTTATCAAGCTATAAATCCTTTTATTTTTTGAAAATTTTTAATTGAAATGTGGTTGTTGATCAAGCCATGGCCAGAATCCAGATGAATTGTCATCAATTCCACAGAAGATGTTGGATAAAGTTTCTTCTTTGACAGTTTGGTCCATTAGTTTCATATTATTGCATTGCAGCTTCATAATTTCAGTGCTATTTTCACTTCTAGTACTACAAATTGAACCTTGATCTGTCTCCTTGTTCAAATTGATTGATTCTGTTAGCCCCTTTCCATTTTTCAGTGTCATTATCTGCAAACAATATTGATCTAATTAACATCGAAATTCATGTAGTTATTTAGCGGTTAATAAACAAAATATGATTTTTTTTGAAAGTGTTCGATCATTGTATTTATAAAAGATATATCATCAAAATTCAACAATATAATCAAAATATGTGTAAATTGAGGAAATGCCATTATAAAAATAAATATAAGTTTATCTTTGTGCTTATAAGAGATTAGGAAATATTTTGTATGATCATAAAACTACCACTAACATTACATTAATATAGTAAATAAAAAGGTAAAATTGATAATGAAGTGTCCAATGGGAAGATGAGGTCCAGTAGTCAATATAGTTGGTAAGAAATGTTTTATGAGACTGTTTGCTATTTATGTTTATATGAGATATATATTATAAGATCGAAATATAATTGGTGTCTATGATAATGAAAGAGGATAAATATTTTTCATGGAGTATAATAACACACAAAGATCTAATGATTGAGCACCCATCTAAAAGAAATTGCAACTCTAAATTAAAAACTTTGAACACCTAAGTTCTAAAATTTTGGGTAAGTCACTGATTATGTAATATAAATGAAGTATGTTTAAATTGATCTGAATATTATCGTTAAAGTAAAAAAAAAGTTGATGATGATGATATTTTGTGGTTGAAAGTCGAAGTTATAAGGATGAGTTTCATGTTAAGTTTTTCAAGGTAAATTTTAATTTAGTTGAATCTAAGTGTGGATATTAAGCATCAAGTTGGGAATTAGGGAAACAAATAGGAAAAAAGATATGATATATCTCTTATTTTTTTTCATTTAGAATTGATATATCATCATTATAAAAGTGAATCTATATATTGTTACTGTTACACAAATTATTCACTATACCCTTTTTCTTTAAAGGAAGTGAAAAAATCAATTTTAAATTTATATTTTATTAAAAAAGACATTCACGTAATATTTGATACTTTTCACAAGTTTTTTTTCTTTGTAGCAACGACCAATTTGAATTTATTATTTTGATGGTAAAAAATGTATATTTTCACTAATTTGTTTTTGTAAAATTTATAATATATGCCCCAAATTTTTACAGATACAAAAAAAAAAATTACAATATAACCATAAAAAGTTTATTTTTGCATTTTTTTTTCTTTTTTTTTTTTCTTTTTCGATTCACACTTCTTTTATTTCTCATATTATTATGCTAAAGAATGAATAAATAAAATAAATAAATAAAACTCAAATAATAATAATCAAAAAAGTTAAAAAGAAAAAATCATGTATGAAAAAGATTCATATATACCTATAGATGATTTTTTTCAGAATTAAAAATAATTAAATTTATGATTATTTTTTCACTTCTTTTAGATAAAAGGACAGCCACTTTTATAATGATATGTAGAAGTATATGTGATGCATTTTTATAACAATAGCAATATATATAAATTACTTTTTATGATAATAATATATCAATTCTTAATTATAAAAAATATATAAGGTTTTTATTTAAAAAATGCAGCTGTGTCCTTTTTTTTTTTTTTTGGAGTTTATTGATGAATTATTTTAAGTCATCATGAGCAGTAGATCTACTGAAGAGAACATGGGCAAAAGATTCTTAATTTTGCTCAGAAAAACATGCACATTTTAAAGGGTAAAGAGGTAAATATAATTTTTGAACTCTGTAATTTAGAGCAAATATACTTCTTATTAAAAATGTGATACATTATATCATTATCGTCATATATATTTACTCTTATTCATTAACATATCTATTTATTTAATAGAAAAAAATAATTATAATACAGATTTTTAAAATTTACAAATATCACGCCGCTTTCAAAAATATTTCACCTCTTTTTTAAATCCCTATATCAGATCTAAATGAAAAAAAAATAATCAAAATTCCTCTTCTTCTGAATTATTAAATGAATTTAGATTGAATTTTGAATAGAGAAAGATTTACGCCTTATTAATTGAGCTGGATTTGAGTGCGTAAAATACGAATTACGCAATATTTTGAAGCCACATTATACCATTTATTATTAGACGATGAGGGTATTTATTAGATGAAAATGGCATCTAAAGAGTATATTTGCCTTTGCCCTTTTTTATTGACAAGAAAATTCATATATTTTTTTAAGTATATACCGTATAAATCCCACTCTAATATAATAACCAATACTAGCTTGCTTATATAACAAATATATCATAAAAAATAAATATCATTATATATATATATATATATATATATATATATATATATATATATATATATATATATATATATATTGTTCTGAAATAATGTTATATTTATTTATTGATAAATAATTTCACTTTAAACTTTGTTATTTTTCTTTGATAAAATGATTTATAACTAAACAAATGTTTACAGTTTATTTATGACAAAAATTTTAAAAATTCTTTGTTTTCTTTTAAATTTTATATCTAGTCAAAGATCACCGCAACATAAATTGAGGTAATAACTCTTTTCATTTTATACGATGATGTTAGAATGAACATAACTTTTTTTAAAAAGAAGAAAAAATACCCTTGAAATTGATGGTCTTAAGTATGCCATGCCATGACATTGACATGACTATATTAACATACCATCAACAATAAATCAAAAAGTTTAAGACTAAGAAATATTTAAATGTAATTTTAAAAATATATTAAAAAAATAATGTCATATAAAATAGAACGGCGTCATACCTCTACTTGAAGCTTGTTGTCATGAGCTAGGAGAGCCTCATTTTGTGACTTGATAACATCAAACTCCCTCTTGAGAACATCATAATCCTTCTCCAATTGCTTTGTTTTCCATCTTGCCCTCCTATTTTGGAACCAAATGGCAACTTGCCTTGGTTGTAGGCCTAGAGCTCTTGCTAGTTGTATTTTCCTCTCAGACTCAAGTTTGTTCCCTAACTCAAAGTTCATCTCAAGTGTCTTCACTTGTTCCATGTTAAGCCTTCTAATCTTCTTTTCCCTTAATATAGCCTCATGATGTGTCCCATCATCAGACAAAACATCTTCTTGATCTCCATGATTTTGATCATCACATTTATTGGAAAATGACATGGATCTTTTTCCTAGAAATGAAGTAACACGTGTATCGAAATATATTATTAGATCACTCAAAAGATATTTATCAATAAATTTTGTTTAAAATATGAGATTTCTTATATATCACGAAAGAATTTAAGTTATTTACACTAACGACAAATAACAAAGTTTTTTACATCATAACGTCAATTTAACGACCGTAACAAGTTATTCTTCTATTTTCATGATTATGATATCAGACTTGCTCTGAAGCTCCTATCCTTCCAAGTCAACTTAACCTGATGATATAATTTTTTATTTTACATCATATAATGACAGCATGCAAAATTTAAACTCATCATGAAAATAAGATGAATTTACATACTACAACAAGTAAAAGTAATGTTAATATATATATATATATATATATATATATATATATATATATATATATATATATATATATATCTATATATATGTATATATATATATATATATATATATATATATATATATATATGTATATAACATAGATTCCATAGATGCTTCATTCTTTTAAGAAGTTAAAAAATTTGAAAATCTAGATAAAGAAGTTAAAGATACAAAAAAGATGATGATGAAACCATGGAAGTGATCTTGATGGTTATCTTCATGAGGAGTATGTTGCATTAAATTGGTAGGGAAAAAATCCATTTCATTATTGCAAGAAGTCATAGGCTTAGTGAACTTTTTCTACAACTCCAATTTTTTTATTTTTTTTTTATGATTTTGAATAATGCTTGAGAGGATCAAGAAAATATAAATTAATTAAAAGAGATAAGAGGGATCTATCAACAATTTTGTTCAAGAAAATATGAAGTAAAAGAAAGGATAGTGATGTAGTACTTTCTTTTATAATTATCAGACAGAAAAATATATATGGGAGAAAGATGCACCCTATCATAGATACCTTATCGACTTCACGAGGGAGACAGGTTTCATCTGACAAAATTTTCTCACAAAAGTTTATCAAATTTTTATGTAAATATTTTCTTACAAAAACTTATGTTTATATTTATTGTAATGTAATTAATTACCATTAAAAATAAGAGAAAATTGCACGATTAAGTAAGTTTATACTATTTAATTACTCATCATAGTTAGAGTTTACTATAATTATCACTCACGACTAACATTATACATTAATTATGTGGATTGACTTCGAGTTTGTATAATTAGCTACATTTTTATATGTATAATTCGCCAAAATATACAAATACATATGTATAATATAGAATTATTTATTCAATACATATACAATTCACCTCTCTCCCACGCTCTGACCTCTCTCGCTCGCCTATCTCCTCTTTCTCCCACTTGCTTGCTTTTTATACAAATGCATATGTATAATATAGAATTATCTAACCAATATACATATACAATTCACCTCTCTCCCACTCTCTGCCCTCTCTCGCTTGCCTCTCTCCTCCCTCTCCCCATCTCGCTCACCTCTCTCCTCTCTCTCCCAATCTCGCTTGCCATATATACAAATATATATATGTATAATATACAATTATCTAACCAATATACATATACAATTCACAGCTCTCCCGCTTTTTGCCCTCTCTCACGTCTCTCCTCTCTCTCCTAGTCTTGCTCTCCTCTCTCCTTCCTATAATATGTAGCTATAAATTGTAATTGTCAAACTATAGCTATGAAGAATAATAAGACTATTTTTAGTGGCTATACGTGAAAGTTCCTTAAATAATGCGAAATAAACAACGATTTTTGAAATATGTCAAAACACATATCACACGTATATATCATAATTTTGAAAGTATCCTTAACATTTTTAATTTTGCCATTGCCTTCACAGTCCTAGAAGTAGTTCCATGTGGCGTATTAATACTCACTCTCTTGTAAATTAATTATCAAATTTTACTTTTCTAGAGTTAGTTGACTAGTTTTACCTGAATGGAATAAATCAGCTAAATATTTTGCAATTTAAATTTAAATGTCTAAATATTATATAGAAGTACTACATGTTGGAAATTTTTGAATTTATTTAATTTAAAAAAATATTTTTAAAAATATTAATCAAAGTTCAACAAATTTGACTTTTTGAAAGTTTAAGTCCGACAAACACTAATAAAAAAAAAGAAGAAAGGGACGAATATGCATAGGGGCGCCACTGATCTTCATGAAATATTTTCCCTATTTTGCTTTTTGGGATTTTCATAATTAATTAGTCAATGTTTATTATTTTCAAGGCTAATTATTACTAAAAATAAAATAAGAAGAAGGTATTCAATCATATTTTGATTTTCTAAAATAATAATTATTTTAGATTATCTATTTTCAATAAAAATGACAAGTGAAGTGATAGTAGGGTTTCAGGGGACGGAAGATCGGTGGCTCGCATTGTCTTCAAGAGAAGAGTCTTGAAATATGAATTTCTTAATTAGTTTCAATTTATTTGACAGAGTTTAAAAAGAATGAACAATTTTAAAATATGTGATCTAAAATAAATGAAAGATATTTATATAATTACAAATTATCTTATTAAGAGTAAAATTGAATAACATTATGTTATAAAAATTGCTCAAATGTGATATTCTGTTATAAACCAAGTTCAGCCTAATATGGACACCAAGGTCACACAAGTAGGGTCAAGTTAATTTGGGATCCAGGTTGAGTAGTGAGCATGAAATGATTTCATCAAAAAGGCTAGTGATATGTGAATTAGGAATTATGAAAATCGTTAAGAAAAGAGTATTCCTTTGATCTCCGTTCTTAGTCTAAGCTTCTCATCCTTTTCTATCCATCTCTGTAATTTATGATTTTCTTTCCCTTTGATTACATTCTCAGTTTCGGTTTAAGGATAGCTAGTGGTTACTCGCTTGTTGTTTTCATTTCTCAATTGTATTTTGGGTTCTTCAATGATTATAATATATATTCTTCTTCTGTGATAACTTGGGTTGTTACATATTCAGATTGTGATCTATAGCAAAAAGATCCATAAATTACAAAAGAATCATGCGCTAAATAACCAACTCAAAAAGGATAACCGGAAAAAATTATTACACAAAATTAAGTTATTATTAGGAGAGAAATGTGTGGCTTAAATAAATTATAGTATTAACGATTGAAAAATACATATCAACAAATTTCATATTTTAACTATTCATTGTTCTTTTTTTTTTATCTTAGTTATTCTTTTATTATGAAGAAATAAAAAAGCTCATAATAAGTAAATTTTATAGGTAAATAATCACCCTACTATAGCGACTGAACACCCAATACCCACACCATTACCAAGGTACACGAGGAAACATCCCTCTAGAGCCACCAGAACCACCAGATGCCACCAATCACATGGAAAAAGACTTAGAGCCGACCCAAAGCTTCAAATCAATCCTCTTAATCTAAAGGGAAGAAATAAATCGGAGCTACACCATCCTAACAGAAACAGCATAATAGGACACCATTGGTGACCCCGACTTGGACTTAATTCAACAGTCGGCAGAAGACACGTAGCGAATCTACCAAACATGGAACCTCTCCGTGATTGTGAAGGTATTTGGAAAAAAAATCGCACACGCCTACTTGAAGAACAAATTGGTCGACCTTTGGAAGCTACTAGAACCACTAACACTGATTGATCTAGGTTGCGATTACTTCATCGCAAAATTTAGCAACCCAGTCAGCCTCCATAAGTCCCTCCACGAGGGCATATGGTTTGTAGCATAAAAAATGGGAGCCAAACTTTGTTCCGGGCACGTCAACACTCACCCATACGACGATATGGGCAAGACTGCCACAGCTTCCAATAAAATTCTATGATAGGCAAATATTAGAAAAGGTAGGGAGAAAATTGGGGTCCCTCCTAAATATCGATACCTGCACATCTGCTTCACTAAGGGGACGTTATGCACGCATCTGTGTCCAGGTTCCGATAGAAAATCCTGTCAAGAAAACAGTTAGAATTGGGAAGCTGGTGTACAAAATTGGAGATATCATCGCAAGAAATTAAGTGATGTTTTAATGAAGGAGAGTATGATACGCGTTGTGCTCTTATTCCCTTGACCGAGGTTTTGTCCCACTGGATTTTCCTAACAAGATTTTTAATGAGGCAACAAATAATGCATATAAAAAAGTATGTGTACTCTTTTTCCTTCACTAGAATTTTTTACCACTGGATTTTTCCTAGTAAGGTTTAACGAGGCGCATTATCTATGGACATCCAAGGGAGAATATTTGTAACGACCTGTTTAGTCGTTTTGAGCAGCAGACTTCAATTCTGGAAAAACTGGCAGAAACGACGAACCCCACGATGGACCGTCATGGGCACGACGGACCGTCGCAGGGTCTCGTTTCAAAACACTTAGAAAATCTGAAATTGGGTACTGAAAATCGACTCTCTGAACTTCGTAACGGAATGACAGTACGGACCGTCACAGGTGTGACGGACCGTCATAGACTCTTCAGAGAAATTGAGTCTCTGAAGCCTGTGACGGAGCAGCAGGACGGACCGTCGCAAGCGCGACGGGCCATCACAGGCTTCGTATTCCAAGGCGGAGTCGGATTTCTTTATACGTTTTAAGGGACGTTTTTGATTATTCCTGCTTTAATTATAAAGTTAGAGGGTTAATGTTAATAAGTCTAATTACTTGGGGGTTAAAAGAGGTAACCTTAAGTTAATTAGTGGGTTATTATTGTCATCTGTTATTCTTAATATATACTAATTAGGGTAAACGAAAAGAGGGTTTGAATAAAGAAAATAGAAAGAACAAGAGAGAGAGGGAGAATCGAACGAGGAAGAGAGAAACAAAGCTTGAGAAATTGCTTGCTTGATCACGAATCTTGGGTGGAGGTAGGTTATGGTTATTTTTATGCTATTCGTAGTAAACTCTTAATAGCGAATGATATGTATTGGTAGTATTGTAAACCCTTCTATATGCTTAATTGTATGCTTGCATGAATGTGATTATGTAATTGTGATATAATAAGCATGATGAAGCTATTGAATCCTGAATCTTGAAAAGAAACCCTAATCTACTTTGTTAATGATGATGCCTTGGTATAAAAGAAGGCTTGATGAACGAAAGTAGTGAGATTAGGGGATCGGGTGCCACGTTCCGGTACCAGGATAGAATATGAGGATCGGAGTGTCACGTTCCGACACCAGGATAGAATATGGATCGGGTGCCACGTTCCGGTACCAGGATAGAATATGGATCGGGTGCCACATTCCGGTACCAGGATAAAATATGAGGATCGGAGTGTCACGTTCCGACACCAGGATAGAATATGGATCGGGTGCCACGTTCCGGTACCAGGATAGAATATGGATCGGGTGTCACGTTCCGACACCAGGATAGAATGAGGATCGGAGTGTCACGTTCCGACACCAGGATAGTATATGAGGAGCGGAGTGTCACGTACCGACACGAGGGGAATAAAGATAATGAATCTTGAAAGATGATAATATATTCAAATCTAATGAACCTAATTCCCAAATGAGTATGATGAGGAGGCGTGAGTCCTCATCGATGTGCTTGGTGTTGTAACCAAGGGTTATGGTAACTGTAAATGCTGCATGCTAAGGATATTAGTTGATTTTATGATATTGCTTAATATATACTGTTTTCTATTTTGAGTTGGCCGATGATATCTACTCAGTACCCGTGTTTTGTACTGACCCCTACTTTTATGTTTTCTTCTTTGTTATTTGTGGAGTGCAACAAACGTGCCGTCTTCTTCGACTCAACAGTAATTCAAGCCGGTCTTTACTACATCGGAAATTCAGGGTGAGCTAATGCTTCTAGCTTGGACTGGATCTTCTTCTTCAAGTCTTGATGCCTTGAACTTCCGGCATGGACTAGCTTCTTATGTATTTTTAGCTTCTTAGACATTTTTAGCTAGTAATTTGATCATAGATGTTCTTGTGATGATGACTTTTAGATTTTGGGGGATAATAGTTATTGAATTGGTTTTTATTTAATGAGCTTGAGTCTTCCGCATTATTTTCTGTTGATATATGTTGAAATGATAAGGTTTAGATTGGTTGGTTCGCTCACATAGGAGGGTAAATGTGGGTGCCAGTCGCGGCTCGGTTTTGGGTCGTGACAAACTTGGTATCAGAGCATTAGGTTCGTTGGTCTCATCACACAAGAACGAGTCTAGTAGAGTCTTAAGGAACGGTAGGGGGACGCCTTTACTTTTCTTTGAGAGGCTATAAGACTTTAGGAAAATTCCATTCTTTCTTTCTTTCTTTCGTGCTATTACTTCGATCCAATTGGTATCTAGGTGATACAAATTGGTACCTGACCATCTTCACTCTATTTCGCAGATGGTTAGAACTAGAGCAACGACTGCGCCAACACCAACACCGGCAAGACAAGAAGCGTCCGAGCCAGCCACTGGGGCTGTAGCTCGAGGAAGAGTAGCGGCAAGAGGCCGTGGTAGAGGTCGTGGGAGGACGTCCTCTAGAGGAAGAGGACGAGCACCTAGCCCATCTGATACTAGGGCGGTGACTCCTCCACTGACTGAGGAAGTGGTAAGAGAGGGTGATGAAGGGGAGAATGAACAAGTGCAAAATGAGGAATTGCCACCCCAACCTACCCCAGAGATGATCAATCAGGTTCTCGCTTATCTTAGTGGGTTATCTGATCAAGGTCAAACACCTCCAGTGTTTTCTGCACCAGCACCTCAGGGCCCGGAGGTACAACATGCGGCTACTGCGGCTCCTCGTATGGATGCCTCATTGGACATAGGCACGTTTCCACGTCTGACTACTGGGCCTATAATGACAAATGATCAGCATGAACTTTTCAGTAAGTTCTTGAAATTGAAACCTCCAGTCTTCAAGGGTGCTGAATCTGAGGATGCTTACGATTTTCTGGTTGACTGTCATGAGCTACTACACAAGATGGGTATAGTAGAACGGTTGGGTGTTGAGTTCGTGAGTTATCAGTTTCAAGGGAACGCCAAAATGTGGTGGCGGTCCCATGTTGAGTGTCAATAAACAGAGGCACCACCTATGACTTGGGCCTCATTCTCTAGCTTGTTTATGGAGAAGTATATCCCCCGGACTTTGAGGGATAGGAAAAGGGATGAGTTCTTGAGCCTAGAGCAAGGTAGGATGTCGGTTAATGCATATGAGGCTAGGTTTCGCGCACTATCCAGGTATGCCACTCAACTTTGTTTCAGTCCATAAGAGCGGATTCGCCGGTTTGTGAAGGGGTTGAGGTCAGAGTTGCGGATTTCGGCCTTACAGGTAGCGGCTACGGCAAAATCCTTCCAAGAAGTGGTAGACTTCGTGATAGAGGTGGAAGGAGTGAAGCCCGATGACTTCACCTCGACATCGACATCAAAAAGGTTTCGAAAGGGAGGTGAGTTTAATGGTTCTTACCCTAAAGGACAGGGTTCTGGAGGTTACTCAGTCCGACCGATTCAGTCTTCACTACAGACTGTAGTTGGGGGTCCACCTCAGACCGGTCAACACTTCCCTGAGAGACCCATGCATGAACCCAGAGAGTGCTATGGATGTGGGGAGATTGGACATATTAAGAGATATTGTCCAAAACAGAGTTACCGACCCCCAATAGCTAGAGGTAAAGGTGGTTATAGAAGAGGCCGTCATTCTGGAGGACGCGGTGGTCGAGGTAATGGTGGTCACCAAAACGGCCGGGGTGATGGGCAAACTGGAGCCACTACATCACAACATGGTAGGGGCAACGGACAGACAAGTAATGAGGCCCATTGCTACGCTTTTCCTGGGAGATCTGAAGCGGAGACATCAGATGCTGTCATCACAGGTAATCTTTTGATTTGTGATTGCATGGCTTCTGTATTGTTTGATCCTGGATCCACATTTTCTTATGTATCTTCCTCATTTGCTAATGGTCTAAATTTACGTTGTGAATTACTTGACATGCCTATTCGTGTTTCTACTCCGGTGGGTGAGTCTGTGGTAGTTGAAAAGGTATATAGGTCTTGTTTGGTGAACTTTGTGGGGAGCAACACTTATGTAGATTTGGTTATCTTAGAGATGGTTGATTTTGATGTAATTCTGGGTATGACTTGGCTTTCTCCGCAATTTGCGATCTTGGATTGTAATGCTAAAACGGTGACGTTAGCCAAGCTTGGGACAGATCCGTTAGTGTGGGAGGGTGACTACTCTTCCAATCCAGTGCGTATCATCTCCTTTCTTCGTGCTAAGAAAATGGTTAGTAAAGGGTGTTTAGCTTTCTTGGAACATCTCAAGGATGACACTACCCAAGTGCCTTCGATTGAGTCAGTTTCGGTGGTCCGTGAGTTTCTGGATGTGTTCCCTGCAGATCTTCCTGGTATGCCACCAGATAGGGACATTGACTTCTGTATTGATCTTGAACCGGGTACTCGCCCCATTTCTATACCCCCTTATAGAATGGCTCCCGCGGAGTTAAGAGAGTTAAAAGCCCAACTTCAAGAGTTGTTGAGTAAAGGCTTCATTAGACCAAGTGCATCTCCTTGGGGTGCTCCGGTTTTGTTTGTAAAGAAGAAGGATGGGAGTTTTCGGATGTGCATAGACTACCGGTAGTTGAACAAGGTAACCGTAAAGAACAAGTATCCTCTTCTTCGCATTGATGACTTGTTCGATCAGTTACAAGGTGCTTGTATCTTCTCTAAGATTGACTTGAGATCCGGTTACCATCAATTGAAAATACGGGCAACGGATGTGCCAAAAACTACTTTTAGAACCAGGTATGGGCATTACGAATTTGTAGTGATGTCTTTTGGTCTTACGAATGCCCCTGCTGCGTTCATGAGTTTGATGAACGGGATTTTTAAGCCATATTTGGATCTCTTTGTGATCGTATTTATTGATGATATACTGATATACTCTAAAAGTAAGGAGGAACATGAGGAGCATTTGAGAATGGTATTGGAAATGTTAAGGGAGAAAAAGCTTTATGCCAAGTTCTCTAAGTGTGAGTTTTGGCTAGATGCAGTGTCCTTCTTGGGGCACATGGTTTCTAAGGATGGAGTGATGGTGGATCCTTCTAAGATTGAGACAGTGAAGAATTGGGTAAGACCTACTAATGTGTCAGAAATAAGGAGCTTTGTTGGGTTAGCTAGCTACTACCGCCGATTTGTCAAGGGATTCTCTTCTATTGCTTCCCAATTGACGAACTTGACTAAGCAGAATGTTCCATTTGTATGGTCGGATGAGTGTGAGGAAAGCTTTCAGAAGCTCAAGACCCTGTTGACTACTGCACCAATTCTCACCTTGCCCGTAGAGGGTAAGAACTTCATTGTTTATTGTGATGCATCCTATTCGGGTTTGGGTGCAGTGCTAATGCAAGAGAAGAATGTGATTGCTTATGCTTCAAGGCAATTAAAAGTGCATGAACGTAACTATCCAACTCATGATTTGGAATTGGCTGCGGTAGTGTTTGCATTAAAGCAATGGAGACACTATTTATATGGGGTTAAGTGTGAGGTCTATACGGATCATCGTAGCCTACAGTATGTCTTTACTCAGAAAGATTTGAACTTGAGACAGATGAGATGGATGGAACTACTGAAGGACTACGACATCACTATTTTGTATCATCCGGGGAAGGCGAATGTTGTAGCGGATGCTTTGAGTAGAAAGGCGGGAAGCATGAGAAGTCTAGCTCGCTTGCAAGCTTCTAGACGCCCATTGGCTAGAGAAGTTCAGATTCTGGCTAACGACCTTATGAGATTAGAAGTAAATGAGAAGGGAGGATTTTTAGCTTGTGCGGAGGCAAGATCTTCCTTCCTTGACAAGATTAAGGGAAAACAGTTTAATGATGAAAAATTGATCCGAATCCGAGATAAAGTATGGCAAGGAGAGGCTAAAGAAGCAACAATCGATGAGGAAGTTGTTTTGAGGATTAAGGGAAGGGTATGTGTACCCCGCGTCGATGATTTGATCAACACTATTCTGACAGAAGCTCATAGTTCAAGGTATTCTATACATCCGGGTGCAACCAAGATGTATCGTGACCTAAAGCAACACTTTTGGTGGAGTAGAATGAAGCGTGATATTGTTGATTTTATTGCCAAATGTCCAAACTGTCAACAAGTAAAGTATGAACATCAAAGGCCCGGAGGAACACTTCAGAGAATGCCCATTCCTGAATGGAAGTGGGAAAGGATTGCAATGGATTTCGTGGTTGGTCTTCCAAAGACATTGGGAATGTTTGATTCTATTTGGGTAATTGTTGATAGGTTAACAAAGTCTGCCCACTTCATTCCGGTCAAGGTGACTTACAATGCAGAGAAGTTAGCCAAACTTTACATCTCGGAAGTGGTGCGATTGCATGGGGTTCCACTCTCCATTATATCAGATAGAGGTACGCAGTTTACTTCTAAGTTTTGGAAAACATTGCATGCGGAATTGGGTACTAGGTTGGACCTTAGTACTGCGTTCCATCCTCAGACCGATGGTCAGTCTGAGCGAACGATTCAAGTGTTGGAGGATATGCTTCGTGCATGTGTGATAGAATTTGGTGGTCAGTGGGATAGCTTCTTACCCTTAGCAGAGTTCTCCTACAACAATAGCTATCACTCAAGCATTGATATGGCCCCATTTGAGGCACTATATGGGAGAAGATGTAGGTCTCCCATTGGGTGGTTTGATGCATTTGAAGTCAGACCTTGGGGTACTGACCTTCTGAGGGAATCGTTAGATAAAGTGAAATATATTCAAGAAAAGCTTCTAGCAGCGCAAAGTAGACAGAAGGAGTATGCAGATCGGAAGGTTAGAGACTTGGAATTTATGGAGGGTGAACAAGTCTTGTTGAAGGTTTCGCCAATGAAAGGGGTGATGCGGTTTGGTAAGCGAGGTAAACTTAGCCCAAGGTATATTGGTCCATTTGAAGTACTTAAGCGAGTAGGGGAGGTGGCTTATGAGTTAGCCTTGCCTCCAGGGCTGTCCGGAGTGCATCCGGTATTCCATGTGTCGATGTTGAAAAGATACCATGGGGATGGAAACTACATTATCCGTTGGGATTCAGTTTTGCTTGATGAGAATTTGTCTTATGAGGAGGAACCTGTTGCCATTCTAGATAGAGAAATTCGCAAGTTGAGATCAAGGGAGATTGCATCCATCAAAGTTCAATGGAAGAATCGACCCGTTGAAGAAGCCACTTGGGAGAAGGAGGCAGATATGCGAGAAAGATACCCACATCTGTTTACAGATTCAGGTACTCCTTTTCGCCCTTGTTTTCCTTCTTGTGATCGTTCGGGGACAAACGATGGGTAAATTGGTATCTATTGTAACGACCTGTTTAGTCGTTTTGAGCAGCAGACTTCAATTCTGGAAAAACTGGCAGAAACGACGGACCCCACGATGGACCGTCATGGGCACGACGGACCGTCGCAGGGTCTCGTTTCAAAACACTTAGAAAATCTGAAATTGGGTACTGAAAATCGACTCTCTGAACTTCGTAACAGAATGGCAGGACGGACCATCACAGGTGTGACGGACCGTCACAGACTCTTCAGAGAAATTGAGTCTCTGAAGCCTGTGACGGAGCAGCAGGACGGACCGTCGCAAGCGCGACGGGCCGTCACAGGCTTCGTATTCCAAGGCGGAGTCGGATTTCTTTATACGTTTTAAGGGACGTTTTTGACTATTCCTGCTTTAATTATAAAGTTAGAGGGTTAATGTTAATAAGTCTAATTACTTGGAAGTTAAAAGAGGTAACCTTAAGTTAATTAGTGGGTTATTATTGTCATCTGTTATTCTTAATTATATACTAATTAGGGTAAAAGAAAGAGGGTTTGAATAAAGAAAATAGAAAGAACAAGAGAGAGAGGGAGAATCGAACGAGGAAGAGAGAAACAAAGCTTGGGAAATTGCTTGCTTGATCACGAATCTTCGGTGGAGGTAGGTTATGGTTATTTTTATGCTATTCGTAGTAAACTCTTAATAGCGAATGATATGTATTGGTAGTATTGTAAACCCTTCTATATGCTTAATTGTATGCTTGCATGAATGTGATTATGTAATTGTGCATGATGAAGCTATTGAATCCTGAATCTTGAAAAGAAACCCTAATCTACTTTGTTAATGATGATGCCTTGGTATAAAAGAAGGCTTGATGAACGAAAGTAGTGAGATTAGGGGATCGGGTGCCACGTTCTGGTACCAGGATAGAATATGAGGATCGGAGTGTCACGTTCCGACACCAGGATAAAATATGGATCGGGTGCCACGTTCCGGTACCAGGATAGAATATGGATCGGGTGCCACGTTCCGGTACCAGGATAGAATATGAGGATCGGAGTGTCACGTTCCGACATCAGGATAGAATATGGATCAGGTGCCACGTTCCGGTACCAGGATAGAATATGGATCGGGTGTCACGTTCCGACACCAGGATAGAATGAGGATCGGAGTGTCACGTTCCGACACCAGGATAGTATATGAGGAGCGGAGTGTCACGTACCGACACGAGGGGAATAAAGATAATGAATCTTGAAAGATGATAATATATTCAAATCTAATGAACCTAATTCCCAAATGAGTATGATGAGGAGGCGTGAGTCCTCATCGATGTGCTCGGTGTTGTAACCAAGGGTTATGGTAACTGTAAATGTTGCATGCTAAGGATATTAGTTGATTTTATGATATTGCTTAATATATACTGTTTTCTATTTTGAGTTGGCCGATGATATCTACTCAGTACCCGTGTTTTGTACTGACCCCTACTTTTATGTTTTCTTCTTTGTTATTTGTGTAGTGCAGCAAACGTGTCGTCGTCTTCGACTCAACAGTAATTCAAGCTGGTCTTTACTACATCGGAAATTCAGGGTGAGTTAATGCTTCTAGCTTGGATTGGATCTTCTTCTTCAAGTCTTGATGCCTTGAACTTCCGGCATGGACTAGCTTCTTATGTATTTTTAGCTTCTTAGACATTTTTAGCTAGTAATTTGATCATAGATGTTCTTGTGATGATGACTTCCAGATTTTGGGGAATAATAGTTATTGAATTGGTTTTTATTTAATGAGCTTGAGTCTTCCGCATTATTTTCTGTTGATATATGTTGAAATGATAAGGTTTAGATTGGTTGGTTCGCTCACATTGGAGGGTAAATGTGGGTGCCAGTCGCGGCTCGGTTTTGGGTCGTGACAATATTATAAATCCATTGAACTAATTAAGTGGGTTGTTCATTGAATATTCATGAATTACTTGAATTCATGTATGTATATTTCCAAGGTGATGTGATCTATTGTGGATAACTATGTACCTGTGATATCACTCACCATTTGAAGGTTACACTTGAATAGAAGTTTAAAGTTTTCTTCTTCATCTCTATATCTTGTCTTCTTCTCTTTATACTTATATTGCTATGAGCTTGATTTTTTAACAATTAGATATATAAATATTAGATAGTCAAAATATAAAATTTACAAAAAAAAATGATAATTTAAATATATTTTATTAATCATCAACTCTAGACTATATGTGTGATTAAAAAGAAAATGCTTATGGAAAAAGAAAAATGGGTTGGGCATATCCTTTCATTTTCAATTTCCAAGGAATAAGGACATATACTTTGTTTTTTTTGGTTGGGGGAGGGAGGGAAGAATTTAGGGGTGGGTCCTAGAGGGGGGTTGGGGTTGCCACTTAGCTCCCCAACAGGTATCATGCATTAGAACTAAAGATTTCTCTATTCATATTACCCTTTCTCCTCACATTAGAGATCAGAACCTTCAAGTTTGTTCTATACTTTACTTCAAATGAATGAAAATATAGAGTCAGAGAGTTCAAAATGATCATTATTATTATAAATATGAATTACTTTTTAAAAAATAAGTTTATATATTTCGAGTCGAATCAGTAAATTTAATTAAATTTATCTCTTGTTATATCATATGATCAGATTCAGTTAATATTTATTGTTTAAAAATTATATTGTATTAAGTATTTTATTTTTGATATATATAGAATTGCATATGTTTACACATTTGATAATCTAATCTAAAAGTTTGAGTTAATAGATAAACACATTTTGACTCATATTTATATTTTCAACATGCCTTTTTATGTGTAATTTTTTAATGAGCCAAGTGCGTGTAGAATTGTTTTTAATAAAGAATGAATGTATGCTTGCTCTGGTACATGTCATATAACGCTCTCATCTAAAACATTAAATTATTATAAAGAGTTCATTTTCATTTGTCGAATAATATTCTCAATATTTAATTCTTTTAGCATAAGTGGATCTTCTAATATAGTGTTGCTGAATTTATTTTATTTAGAGTTTATTGTTTTAAGTCTTATATTTCGAATTTTCTTAATATATATACATAATTTTTGAAATTTTATAGTGAATTTCGTCGAACTCGTAATTTCCTCTATTTAGAATATGCTTCACTCTGTGTCAAACTAAAATTGCAAGCATAATGGCATGCATACTATCAAACTTATTGGAGCAACATCATGAAAGAAAAAGAGGTTTTTTTAAAAAAAAATTAAAACTAAATAATATGATTTAAGTGTTAGGATCAAATCTACACACACTTGATGAATGAAGAAAACAAGAACTTTCGAGCGAGAGAGATGAGAGATCTAGAGAGAGAAAGAGAGAAACCAATATTTCGTGATAATACCCCCTGAGTAAAATTTCACGGTGGTGGGGTATATATTAATGATTCAGAGTATTTTTGGTTACAGAGAATAAATAGTACAGCCTAATATATGACAGTACATCAAATATTAATCTGGCTCCACAATCTAACATTAAGTTCGTCAAGAGAAAAAACTTCATATTGTTAATTAAGTAAATTTCTCTAAAATATCTAAGTCTCTTCAAGGTTGTATC
Source organism: Solanum chmielewskii (assembly GCA_027704785.1). NCBI lineage: Eukaryota > Viridiplantae > Streptophyta > Magnoliopsida > Solanales > Solanaceae > Solanum > Solanum chmielewskii. The sequence continues at coordinate 5,042,416 of JAKWIX010000318.1, read as the reverse complement.
CTTCATTTGCTAGGTAATCGGCACACTATAATTTTCATATATTTAAACATGACTTTTAATTCGTTAACTTTGAGAAAATATTAAGGAAAAATTACTTAACTACACTCCTTTAATTATCTTAATAACCATTTATCCCTACTTATTATAAAAATTTCAAAAATCCCTTATTCCCCCCAATTAAAAAAATATGAAAGATACATAAAGATTTCTCACCCTTTTTTCACCCAATTGGCAAGTTTTACTTTACTAAAACAAAATCCTATTTTCAAGCTACCCACTTCCCCATTAACAACCCCAATTAAAATTTACCATATTAATTTTTATTCCTTTTTTATTTCCCTACGTTTTAGGTGTATAATTGTCTAATTTGAATTCCTCATTCCACACGTTTGCAGTTTTACAAAATTTGAATTCAAGTACAAATTTGCAGCCATATCTATTTGATATATTGTAGGAGTCTCCTTCTTTCTAACCAGATTTTCTAAGTTTTTAAAGGGTAAACATTTTAGTCTCCTTCTTTCTCTTCATCGTGTGAGTTTACAAATATTATGGAAGAGTGTAAATCTGGAGATGGCAATTCACAACACCAATTGAAGATGACATTGTTAACATAGATTAGTAATTAGCTGAGACAGGATGAACAAGTTTTTATGTTGTTTTGTGTTGAAGACAATTATCTTTTGTGTTTTTTTAAAAGCTTATTGGTATTACAATAATTTGTTAGTTATTAATGTTATGTGTTTTCAAGTTATAGTTTTAGACACAGTTGTTGCTTTATAACGTTAAGGTACAAAATTTTTATTGTTTCAGTTTAAGTAATTTTGATAGTTAATTTACAAAATGAAGTATATGACACTTAAGATCTAATGTGTATGATACATTATTGTTTGAGTTTTAAGTATTTTTCACTTATAAAAATGATGTATATGATACATAAGTTATAATATATACATGTACAAATATTGCAGTTATATATTTAGCAACTTGAATTATACGAATGTATATGATACATCATATACATAAACAAACTAATCACAGATTAATATTACAGTGCAAAGCACCACTAGAATGTAATATATCAAAATTATAGTTCATAAGGCAGTACACACGAAACATGTAGTACACATTTGAACAAGTCAAGTTTTGGGACACTAGAATAACTCATAAGGGAGTATACACGAAAAATATAACATATTTTCAATCATATGAATGTATCTGATACATAATATACATAAATAAACTCATCTTTAATTGTTGTTACATTGAAACCCAACACTGTTGAATATAATATATCAAATTTATAACTGATAAGGTTGTATACACGAATCATATAGTAAACAATTGAACAAGTCAATTTTTTTGTACACTTGAATAACTAAAAAGACAATATACACGTAACATATACCATATTTTCAATAATATGCATGTATATGATACATCACATACACAAACAAACTCATATAGCATTACTGTTACATTGAAAACGCACCACTGTTGAATCTAGTTATTTATAAAATTTTATCAGTTGTATCAATACAAAGCAGATACATGCCGATTCCAGATGCATTCTTTTTTACTTCGAAATAAAGTTTCACACCCATGTCGTTTTTTATTTTCAATGGACATGATCTTTCCTCGACAATGTATCGTATTTCAATATCCTTTGTAACAATGTCGATCTCAAGCTCTGATAAAGTCAACGTTTTCAGATTCACAAATGAAATGGAATGGCCAACAACAATACCATCAACTTTGTAACCTTCATAATTAACATCGCTTACCCAAATTCCAGAATGCCGCAGCAGAATTGAGATATTCATCTTCAAACCTTTTTTTTATTTCTTAGTATGCAGATCAACTTTTACAAGAATATTTTTATTTATGAAGATCATCTGATTTAAAATTTGAATTTACTAATCAGTTACACAAGCTGTATAGCATTAATTACGTGATTTCAGTTACAAATAATAGAAATCACGGTAATTACTCCTAATTAATAGCAGCAGATGCAAAATATGATGTATCAGGACTTATGTATTCCGTGCCATTTGGATGTATCCCGCTTCCTTGAATTTTAAGGGATTTTTAGTAATTTCAATTCTAAAAGGGATATAAGATTATTTTGTATTTATAATATGTGATTCCTATAATTTATACGAATATTAATGATATTCAATAACAACTAGGCTAGTTCAAAATACAACAACACAAAATTAAAGATAGAACATTTATGATGTTGAATATTTGAGAATTTCTTTCACATGGAAGAAGGTACAAAGAATTATTGTCATGACAAAAAAAGAGAGCATATAATAAGCAATGTAGGGTACCATGAATAAATTTTGTGAGATTAAAAGGACAAGGTCCATGCATGAAATTACTCAATTGTGTAAGCAACATTTTTAAATTGTTCTAAGACCATATAATACTTAAAATGGTTATTGATGTGTACTATACTATAGTTGCCATTAAAATTATGTGTGTTGGAGGTTGCAAGTCTCCATCACCACCATATAACATATTAAATTTGCCTAATTTATTTGACAATTTTTAAGCCAATTTTGCCTTCTTTGAAAAATTTCTTCCCTTTCCATTTCTATCATATCGGTTAGGGAACTTCCCTCTAATTACTCCCTCCTCTCGACTTAGTTGAAATATAACTCTAGATAACTTTAGCATTTATTCATAAATCAAAAACTCAAAGGAGGTCGGTAGGAACATATTTTTAATAAGAGAAAAGACATAAAGTTATCATTGAAATTATCTTGAATTTTTAAAAAGACGCCTTAACTTTGTAGGTGTCCTATTTCCCCATTGAACAATTTAAGAGTGTTATAAATATCTCATTTCTTACTCAACCCAAATTACAAGAAAAGAGGTGCAATCACGCACCAATAGTTGTTTGACACGCATTAAGTTCTTTTAATTTTTAATTTTTTGTTTTATTTTATTATTTTTATTTTTATTAACTTTATTTTCATTTTCTCCCTCTTTTTTCTCAAATCTTCATTACTCAAATCTTTTGTTCTTTATTGTAAATTCTCCAAAAGTAGCAGTCATAGTCACCTTCAATGTAGCCTCCATGATGCTTTCATGTTACAACACTATTTTCGTCATCAAAACATCACTAAACAAAATCAATTAAACTCTCAAGTTACTAAAGCAAGGTAATGAGATCAAAAAAAAGATGGAGTTTCATAGTATTCTCTAATCAATGGACTTCTTTTTTTTTTTAAAAAAAAAAAGATAAAAGAAGAAAAAGAAACAAAGAAAGCAAGAGACAAAAAGAAAGTGATAAAAATGGATGAAGTAAATGGATCTTCTAAGTTGAAAAAGATGAAGAAAAGGTAATTGGATTTTTGAATTTGGGTGAAGAAGAAAATGGGGAAGATGATTTAAATTAATTAAATAATTAATATTAAATAAATATAATGACACCTGACACTTTATAGCTGGTTATGGCAGTAAAAAGATTGGGTCACGTGCCCCATTTGCGTGATAACAACCCAAGCAAGAAAATGGGTCAAATGGACTATTTACAAAGATATTAAATAGTTACATGGGGTAATCGGACACTTTCAAAGTTAAGATGTCTTTATGCAAATATCGAACAACTTTAAAGATGACTTTATGTCTTTTCTCTTTTAATACTTTACTTCAATCGATAGATAAATATAAATGAGCTAGATAGCCCCTCCCCCCTCTTCCCCCCTCCCCCCAAAAAAAACTACTTTTTTTTTTTTTTTGGATATAAGTGCTACATGTTGAATTTTATTTGAGATAATGAGTTGTACCCTACAAAAAATGTATGAGATATAGGACATAACATAATGACCCATTGGAAAATGAATAATATTCCAATCCAGCAACGAGGGGTCACTTATATGTTGCCAGAAATTCCTTTGGTAATTTAACGATATAGACAATAATTAATTCGGCTATAATTTCATATTTCAAATACTAGCTGTATTTTCTTAAAAAAAATAATAGGGAAATGGGTATGATATATATCTCAACTTTGTCATTTAAAGCTGATATACATATATTTTTCGTTATGAAAGTGATCGTTTTAAAATGTCACACATATACCCTTCATTTAATGGAAGTGGAAAAAAAATTGATTTTAAATTTATTTTCTTGACTTTAATTTTTTTTATATCATGTAGGGATATATGTGGTCCTTGTAACAAAGTTCAAAGTATATTTTAGGGAAATTTTTTAAAATGTCAATATTTCAGCATTTAAGAGGACTCATTAGCAACAATTTCAATATTTAGTAAAAATGTCATTTTAGTTTATTATGTATATTTTATTATTTATTTTTATTTAAAGAATATAATTATTTAATAACCAAAAGGAGAAAATTAAGGGGAGAATATTTCAAAAAAAGGCAAGCATCCTTAATTTTTTCATCAGTTACATTTTCAAATTAAATTTAAATTTTGTTTTTTTTTCTCCAGAATTTTACCTTTTTAAAATTATATTCATTCCACAATATATTCTATTTATATTTATTATAGTTTTTTATTAGTTTGTATTCATTTCAATAGGTATGCCGAATTTATCTATATAGTCATTTAAGAAATATATTTGTATTTTCATATATTTTTCCCTATATAGTTATTTTTTTCTTCAAAAATCATGTATGTATTCATTTCAATATGTATTTTATTTGTATTTCTATTTATTCTAGTTTTTATTTAGAATTTTGTATAATAATATATAAAATACAAAAAATTAGTATGATGAAAAAGTGAATGAAATATAAAATTGAAAAGAAATAATTGAATATTTGGTGTACTCATTCTTAAATAAAACACCTAGTTGACATACCTTTAGAATAAATACAAATTAGAAAAAAATATCAAATTCAGTTGACATACTTTGTTAGTTTGTATTCATTCCAATATGTATGTCAAACAAAATGTAGCTATTTAAAAAATACATATGTATTCGTATATATTTTCACTATGTATTTATTTTTCTTTTCAAAATCTTGTTTCCTTTTCTAAGTCGTATTCATTCCAATATGTCTATTATTTGTATTTGTATTCGAATACAAATAAACTAATAGAAAGTTGTTCTTTTTATAAATAAAATACACAACTAGTTGACATACATTTGGATGAATACAAATTAGGGACAAATACAAGATTCATAAACCATGTAACATGAAATTTTTAATAAATATAAATATTGATAGTATACATAGTGATTTGAATACAAATTAAAGAAAGCATACCAAATTCTAAAAAATAACTATAAATACAAAACAAACTAATAGAAAATTGTTCGACAACTATCCGATCTTCGTCGTCTTTTTCAAGATCCTCACGAGTAGACAAAGATTCTACATTTGCGTTCTGAATTTGAGGAAGGTTTTGCACACCAATGAGTCTTGCAAATGTTCTTACCCTCTTTCTTCCCTCATTTTAGCAGCGGATCATACATTATACACTATTTGTTAAATAATAAATAAATTAAAGGATGAAAAGTCACCAGAAATTGGTTGATTAAGATGAATACCTCTAGTAAGCCTCTTGGATTCAGCCATTGGAGAGTAAATCATAACGGAAATTGAAAAATACAAACAATATTTTTTTAAGATTTAAACAAAAATAAAATTAGAAAAGAAATCTGAAAATAGGATAAAGATTAGAGATACCTTAATCAAAGGGATTCTAGTTGATTCAATTTTGGATTAAAAAAGCAACCAAAATATATGGCAAAAAAATATTTGCAACTTGAATGTTGGAGGAAAATCAGAAAAGATAACCATGAGAGAAAAAAAAAATTAAATGGGAGAGAGAATTAACAATTTGAAAAGATAAATATGAGAGAGAATGATTTTCTTTTTCTAAAAAAAGGATATATAGAATTAATTGAAAAAGAGAGATAAAATAGGAAGAAAATTGGGACACATAAATTTTTTAAAATAATGACATTTTTGACATTATTGCTAATATTTATAAAGTATGGATATTTTTACTAAATATGTTATTTATTTTGACTAGTTTACTAATTTTTATTCTTTTTCATACAAAAAATATTTTTTGACTTCTTTGATTATCATTATTCAAGTTTCTTATTTTATTTTCGTAAAAAGTTCATTCTTTAGTCTTAAGAAATAATTTAAAACTAAGTTTTTTGCGGCTATATGTTAATTTAGTTTTTTTATTTGTAAAAAAAAAAATGAGGCATGTATAATAATTCTACAAGAAAGTTAGTGAAACATAACTTAATTTGACTATCAAAATAATCAAAGATTAAATTAAAATTATTATTATTTTCGCTTCCATTAGAAGAAAAGGGTGTATGTGAGTCATTTGTATAACAACATGAATATATATGAGCTACTTTTATAAAAAGAGATATATCAACATTAAATGAAAAATATCTAAACGACTCTCTAAGACTTGGCAACATTTTTTCATGTAACAATTTCAATTGAGACATGTAACTATTGGACACTCCATCTTTATTCAAAGTGTTCCTATTAAATAGGATATATGATGACAAAGGGAAAAAAAGTATTCTCACATATATTCCTCTCGGATATTTAAGATATTTCAGAGTTATATCTCAATATAAGTTTAAAAAAATTAAAAAAAATATTCTTAAATTATGTAAAAGTGGCTTAAAATATCATTACTTAATATTTCGATTTAGAAATATTCCTGCCATCAATAATTTGGTTGAAAAGTACCTTAACTCTCAATCATTTAATTTTCTTTGAACTTTAAGCTTATGTACATGAAATTCAAACAAAAATGATTGAATATCAATAGTATTGAGATACGTTATTTGAAGTTTGATTCTATCAAAATTAATTTCAAGCATCATATGTTTGAAGTGGATATATATAAACTTAAAAATGAATACATATTAACTAACAGTATCAAAATAAGCATTATGAAATTTCTAAAAGAGAATAGGTAAAATTATATAAATGAGTCATAAAATTTTAAATAATTACAAGTTTATATACAAATCCAAAGTAATTTCTGAAAATTCATTCTCTCATAAATAATTACAGTCTATATCCCCATTCAATAAGTGATACTAAATCCATATTATATATTGTATTGGTATTATTAAAGTTTGAGAATTTTGCTTATTTGATACTAAATTAGTGTGTGTGTATGTGTGTTTGTGTATATATATATATATATGTATTCTATTTCTTAATCAAACTTATGAAATTATTAGATTTTATTTGCTCGCATCGAAACATTATTCGAAAGACAATCATTTAATGACAAGATCTAGAAAAATGCAAATCATTCATGAAAAATTATATTATTTAAAGAAACAAAATGCTAAAATTGTAAAAAAAGTTAATGGAGAAAAATCACCGCTAAGAGGGCTCCCACCCTGGATACAAGTGTTGAACTTTATTTATGGTAGCAGATTTTTATTTTTCCATTGTGAAAATTCTGAATAAGAAATCATGATAAATATCTTTTGAGTACAATTCTCTTTTAAGATTCACAACATTAGACTGATATTTAAGAACTTACAAACCTGAAATATGGAATATAAGGAAAGTCTAATTTTATTGACCTTAACTTTTAGATCCTTTATTCTATTATATGTGTTTTAATCATTTTATTTTCGAAAATGTGATTGTTTGAGAAAAGAAAAAAAATAAAAAAAAGTTACCTAAAGCATAATTTATTTTACTATATTCTCTAAAATTTCTTACCATTTGAAAGAATAATATAAATCTCTACTTTACGTGGTCTATTAGTCGGTGTAATGGCCTGAAAAAAAAATCATACTTGGAAGTTTTAAAGATATTTGTTAATTATGATTGTTTAGTTGACGAGTGATTTTAAACAATTATTTTAGTTGGTGATTAATGGGCTAAGTCCATAATTTAGTTAAAATATGATACTAATTGGCCCATATATATTAAAATAAAATAAATAGTAAACTTTTTCAGTTTTTATAATTAAGTAATAAAAAAAAAAGGGAAAAGACGAAACAAGGAAAACGGGAGAAAGAAAAATTTACCTGTGCAAAGAACCGGCCGGCACAAGAACTTCTGCGCACCAAGGTGAATTTCTAATGCATTAATTCTTGGTTACATATTACATTAGAGTGAATTAGGATGGTGAATGTTAATTGGAGGATTTAGATTATTATTTTATAAAATAAGAAGTGATTAAATTCTTTATGGGTGATGTTGCACTGTATCACTTTGAAGGTTGTGAAAAATGGTGGGACAAAGTCATTAATCATCAATTTTTATAATAATCATTTCATATTACAAACTAGTTAACCTACAGGAGTTGATATCTTTGTCTCAAAGTTATTGTCACCTTTGATTTCATAACTAGTGATTCCCGTATTTAGTAATTCTTTTTCTTACTATCATATTATATATTAAGTTTGATATATTGAGATATGTAATTAAATAACTGGTGTATTATAGTATATGAAAGCTATTAGACTTGTAATATTTGAATAAATTATGACTTAAACCCTAGGCTTGAAATTTGGAGAAAATTGAAAGAGTAGATATGGTAATTGGTGTCAAGATTTAGGAACTTGATTACATGTTTGGATCAGTTTTTGGATCTAAGCTAGACATATAGTGGTATAAGTGTTGCTAATTTTGAAATCTTATTGTGAATATGTACTTGAATAGATAACATTGGTTCAGATGCTTTATGTAATGGGGAGGCTCAAGTCCCAGAGTGATTGTTCGACTATCTTGAGGCAAGTGGATTTCTAAACTCTTGTTAAGTGTATGAAATGCGTGTATGTCCTTGTGGTATATGTTGGGAGTAACGGGATTGGTGATGGGTTGACTTGTTCACATTGATTAATTCTAATGATGAAAAGAATGGGGATAACAAAAAGGCAATGTGATTAATTGTTTATGTGTGTTGTGTTGAGAAAGGGTTGAAGGCTTGTTGAATCATTGTTGATGTAACTTCATGTTTGTCTGGTTGTTAACTGTGTAATGTTATGAAAATGGTCATCTCCTCATTATATGTGTGAACTTGTCATCTGCATTATTCTGAGGCATTGGTTGTGACAAGTGTTATGTGCATTGAGAAAGAATGGGTACTTAAGAGGATGTACCATTTCGAGGGACGTATCGCGCGCCGCGATGGATACTATATTTCGAGGGACGTATCGCGCGCCGCGATGGTTACTATTATCGAGGGTCGTGTCGTGCGCCGCGACAGATGCATGGACAGATATGTCCCCCATGGGTCCAGAACTGAGAGACACCGGGTGTGTATCACTAGGTCAGACATGCATCATTATACTTGACATTGCATTCCATTGCATTGCACATACTTATCATTAGTGAACTTGATATCATATTTTGCTGATCTTCTGATTGCCTTTCTGCGGAACTTGTGATTGATCAATATTGAGCATGTTATTGCGGATATGTAATTCGTTGAAGTGTTGTTGTTGAGGATATGTAAATTGTCTAACTGTTGTTGTTGAGCTACGTGCTATGTAAACTGTGAGCTGTTAGGTTGGGTTGATTTTAATGCAGGTTGTAGTTGTGGAGGTTTGGTTGGGGGTGGTAGGAGTACCCGTATTTTATCCCCTTAGCTTGTGTTTAGACGTTTTACTTGCTGGGTACCGTGTGGTTTGGTACTCAACCCTTGCTACTACAAATCTTTTTGTAGGTTACTAGCCCGGACTTTGTGATATTTCCCTTCTCCTTGTCTGCGGTTTCTTGGAGATTTGTCAGGTGGCTGTTTCCATCGCAGCAGACTTTCTTCTCCTTAATTATGATCTTGTTCTATTCTAGAAACAAGTTCATTTGAGACTTGAGTTTTTTTTTCTTTTGAATCAATTGTAATACTTTAGAGGCTTGTACACGTGACTACCAGGTTTTGGGGATTTTATTAAGTTACTTATATTTTATTTCCGCACTTTATTGTAATGGTTGAGTTTTAGGCTGACTTGTCTTGGTGGGATAAGACGAGTGCCATCACGCCCATTTTTGGGTTGTGACAGTCGGATACATCACTTTACGTGATGTATCGATTGAATACATCAGTTTAAGATGTCTCCAGATGTACATATCATATTAGAACGTTAGTTTACGCGATGTATTAGTCAGATACATCACTTTACGCGATGTATCGAGATTAAGCAATGTATCCAAAATCAAGAAGTGATATATCATGGTGTTAATGGATGTATTCGAAATCAGAACACGGTATATTGAGACATTTTATGATGTATCCGAATTTCAACCAATTTAAAAAAATGATAAGAAAAACATTAGAATAAAATTAAATTAAATTAACTCTTAACATTATGAAATTTATGTAAAATGTGAAAATTTTATAATTGATATATATAGTACTATAATTATATGTTCTGACATTATTCTTTATCTTTCTAAGTTAAAAATTTAAACAATTACAGGTCATAACATTTTATTAAATTGAAAAATGATTTTAATAAAAGTAAAAATCAATTAGTTGGAAATAAATTTAAAACAAATATATATTTTGATAGTAAATAATTTGAAATTTTTTTTAGTGATAATTAATCAGAGACTAAAAATAGGAGAGTTATAATAAAAGAATATTTCTTTTCCTTGTTTAACTCAAAACAATTATTGACATTTTCTCTCATTTGTTTAAATAAAATTTATTTTTATTTTTTTCACCATTTCTCTTTTCTCAATATTCTCTCTTATTGTTATTATCGTGACTCTTTTTTATTCAAAAATTTATTTTCTTGTAGTTGTGGTTTCTTATCAACATTAATAAAGTATGATGGATGGTAGATGAGATCCTTCAGATTAGGTGTTATTTCTGAAATTTTATTTATATTGGCATATATAAATAATATTGCTCTATTCAGTTAAAATATCATGAAATTGTGAATGAAAGTTTCTTGATCGATTACAAACAAAATGGAAAAAAATGAAACAGTGGTATTGATTTTTTTTTTAAATTTTTATGTGTATAATATTTTTAATTATAACATTTTTTTATGTTGACCGTTAGATTTCGATATGAACATTTAATTTGTTCATTCTTTGTTTGAGTCATTTTTCATTTCTGCTATGTTTCTGATTAAAAATAATTACAAGAAATTCGTTTGGAATTGGTATACTAGTTATACCAAACATATATGACAATTGATAATATTTTTTAGTTCTATTCTAGTATAGATTAATAAAAAAAAATTGTCATTTTATTTGAAATGAATTTTGGGCATGATGATGGAATGAATTTTGCATTCTGTTTATTTAGAAAAAGACAATTAAAACTATATATTTTTTTGTATTATATTAGCACGATTTTGATATAATAAATAATGTCTTTTGGCATGAAATATGTATGAAAAATGTGCATAAAAAAATAGTTATCGGGGTTCTAGTGTAATTGAACTTTTCTTTGGGCATTTTATTTGGATGGCTTTGTGCATAATAATGGAATGAATTTGATATACTGTTATGATTCAGGTATAATGAAATATGTATGAAAAAATGTGAATAAAAATTGTATGAATTTTGTAGTGATATAACATATGTATTTTTCTTTGTATTCTGTAATAGTGACAATTATTTTTGATGAAACATATAAGTATGTAAATTTTCAAGTCGAGGAAATTATTTATGAATCCTCCAGCCTATATAATGGTCTAATAAATGTGACAACTTCATCGAGTGAGCCACAACAAGAAGACATATCCAAATTGTGAACACCTAATTTTTTATCAAAATATAAAGATGTCACACTAACTTTAAAAAAAGTTATATTTAAAATAAATAAAAATAAATAAATTGGGTAAATTACTTTAATAATAAAAAATTATGAATTTATTGTATTTGTTTTAAATCTTCAACTTTTAATTAGTTTAGAAATAATGGTAAAAAAGGAGTCCTAAATATTCAAATTACCTTTCCGTTATCCTAATTATTCTCAACAAACTAACTTATTTTACTAAAAAATCTCATCCCACTTATTTTTTTTATTTTTATTTTTTCTCTTTCTCTCTTTTTGGACGTTTCTTTTGAAATTTTACACATTTTTTTTATTATTTTTATTTTGTTAATTTCTATTATTATTATTTATTTATTTTATATCCTTATCTCAACCCCAATTCCCTCAACAATATTTCAAATTAAATTCTAATCTCACTCTATTATGAATCTCCGCCAAAATTATTATAAAAAACACGTTCGGTTGAAAAAAAAAGAAGACACAGATACAGAGAAAGATAGAGAGCAAACAAAAAGACTGAAAAAGTGAGTTTTATCTGGTAATCTGAGGTTTTGTTCGCGATTTCGGTCTTGCGGCTCTTTAAAGTTAATTAACAATTATTAACTTTGGAAATCAGTAGATCGTAGTAGTTGTTTTTGTGGTATCCATTTTCGCATCGAGGTAACTCTAAATTCTCGAATTAATTAAATAGAATGTTGTATGAAAATTTTATTTTTATAATAATAATATGAAGTTTGTTTTTTTTTGAATAGTATCAATATGTGATGCATGTTGTGATTTTTTTTATTTTTTTTTAAATTTATGAATGTTCAGAAAAACAGAATCAAAAATGTTTCTTGCTATAAAAAAATAATATGAAATAAAATATGTATCATACATTTTTGTATTATTATTATTGTCTAAACTTTTAGATGCAATTTAATTGATTTTGTAATTTAATAAGTTAATGTTTTTCTGGAGCCTAGTTTTTCACTAAAAAAGATAAATAAAATTTATAAACTTGTTAGATTAGGATGTAAACTAAAATTTTTAATTGATTAGTAATTAAAAAGAACTTATGTGTAATGCGTTTCTTTTTTTTTTACACATTATTTGGATTAAAAATTATCTTTAGAATAAGTATAAGATAGTTATCTATTCGAATCATTAAAGTTTATCATTGGGAGAATATATAAATATTATTCAGAGTCATAACTAAAATTAAAAATAATGAGAACTAATAAAAAAAAAAGAAAGAAAACCATAAGAATAAAAAAAAAAAGCAAAAGAAGACAGTAAAAAAATAAAAGAAATAACAGAATTTTTTTATATATATATAAAAGAAACAGAAAATTAAAAAAAAGAACGTGAAAAATGAAAAAAAAGAAGAAGAGAGAAGCAGAAAAAAAAATATAGAACAAGAAATTAAAAAAAAAGAATGAAAAAAGAACGTTAAAAGAGTAACAAAAATTATTTTTTTTAAAAAAAAAGGAGAAGAAGACAAATTTTATAAAAATAATAAAATAAAAAAATTTAATAAAACAGAAAGTTTAAAAAAAGAAGGAAAATAGAAATAAAATAATAATAAAAAGGTTAACAAAAACGTAAGTTTTTTTTATAAAATAAAGTAAAAAAAAGAAGATAAAGAGTGAGTTTAAAAGAATGTCAACCAAAATTAAAAATTATTACTTTATTATAAAAAATTATAAAAAAACAAAGATAATTAAAAAAGAACGTGCAGCATTAAAAAAGATTAAATTTTTTCTTTGTAAAACTAATAGTAAATCTATTAAAATTTTACCTCTTATTTAAAAATGTAACGAAAAAAATGTCACGACCCAAAACCGAGCCGCGACTGGCACCCACATTTACCCTCCTATGTGAGCGAACCAACCAATCTAAACCTTATCATTTCAACATATATCAACAGAAAATAATGCGGAAGACTCAAGCTCATTAAATAAAAACCAATTCAATAACTATTATTCCCCAAAATCTGGAAGTCATCATCACAAGAACATCTATGATCAAATTACTAGCTAAAAATGTCTAAGAAGCTAAAAATACATAAGAAGCTAGTCCATGCCGGAAGTTCAAGGCATCAAGACTTGAAGAAGAAGATCCAGTCCAAGCTAGAAGCATTAGCTCACCCTGAATTTCCAATGTAGTAAAGACCGGCTTGAATTACTGTTGAGTCGAAGACGACGACACGTTTGCTGCACTCCACAAATAACAAAGAAGAAAACATAAAAGTAGGGGTCAGTACAAAACACGGGTACTGAGTAGATATCATCGGCCAACTCAAAATAGAAAACAATATATATTAAGCAATATCATAAAATCAACTATGATACTCAACATGTAGCAACAACAAGTACTATATCATTAACAATTACCGTCAAGTTCACTCATGAGGACTCAAGCCTCAATACCATACTCATTTGGGAATTAGATTCATTAAATTGGGTATATTAGCATCTTGCAAGATTCATTATATTTATTCCCCTCGTGTCGGTACGTGACACTCCGATCCATATACTATCCTGGTGTCGGAACGTGACACTCCGATCCTCATTCTATCCTGGTACCGGAACGTGGCACCCGATCCATATACTATCCTGGTGTCGGAACGTGACACTCCGATCCTCATTCTATCTTGGTACCGGAACGTGGCACCCGATCCTCTATCTCTATCCTAGTACCGGAACGTGGCACCCGATCCCCTAATCTCACCACTTTCGTTCATCAAGCCTTCTTTTATACCAAGGCATCATCATTAACAAGTAGATTAGGGTTTCTTTTCAAGATTTGGGATTCAATAGCTTCATCATGCTTATTTATTCATAATTACATAATCACATCATTCATGCAAGCATACAATTAAGCATATAGAAGGGTTTACAATACTACTAACACATATCATTCGCTATTAAGAGTTTACTACGAATAGCATGAAACCATAACCTACCTCCACCAAAGATTAGTGATCAAGCAAGCAATTTCCCAAGCTTTGTTTCTCTTCGTTTCTCCTCTTTCTCGTTCGACTTCCTCCCTCTTTCTCTTGTTCTTTCTATTTTCTTTATTCAAACCCTCTTTCTTTTACCCTAATTAGTATATAATTAAGAATAAAAGATGGCAATAATAACCCACTAATTAACTTAAGGTTACCTCTTTTAACCCCCAAGTAATTAGACTTATTAGAATTAACCCATTAACTTTATAATTAAAGCAGGAATAGTCAAAAACGTCCCTTAAAACGTATAAAGAAATCCGACCCAGACTGGGATTGCGCAACCTGCGACGTCCCGTCGTGCCTGCGACGGTCCGTCCTGCAGGTCGTTGCAAGGTCCAGAGAGTGGATTTCCACTGAAGGCTCTGTGACGGTCCGTCACACCTGTGACGGTCCGTCCTGCCATTTCGTTACGAAGTTTAGAGAGTCGATTTCAGTACCCAATTTGCAGATTTTCTAAGTGTTTTGAAACGAGGCCCTGCGATGGTCCGTCGTGGGGCCCGTTGTCTTTGCCAATTTTTACAGAATCGAAGTCTGCTGCTCAAAACTACTAAACAGGTCGTTACAATAGATACCAATTTACCCATCGTTCGTCCCCGAACGATCACAAGAAGGAAAACAAGGGCGAAAAGGAGTACCTGAATCTGTAAACAGATGTGGGTATCTTTCTCGCATATCTGTCTCCTTCTCCCAAGTGGCTTCTTCAACGGGTCGATTCTTCCATTGAACTTTGATGGATGCAATCTCCCTTGATCTCAACTTGCGAATTTCTCTATCTAGAATGGCAACGGGTTCCTCCTCATAAGACAAATTTTCATCAAGCAAAACTGAATGCCAACGGATAATGTAGTTTCCATCCCCATGGTATCTTTTCAACATCGACACATGGAATACCGGATGCACTCCGGACAGCCCTGGAGGCAAGGCTAACTCATAAGCCACCTCCCCTACTCGCTTAAGTACTTCAAATGGACAAATATACCTTGGGCTAAGTTTACCTCGCTTACCAAACCGCATCACCCCTTTCATTGGCGAAACCTTCAACAAGACTTGTTCACCCTCCATGAACTCCAAGTCTCTAACCTTTCGATCTGCATATTCCTTTTGCCTACTTTGCGCCGCTAACAGCTTTTCTTGAATAGATTTCACTTTCTCTAATGAATCCCTCAAAAGGTCAGTACCCCAAGGTCTAACCTCAAATGCATCAAACCACCCAATGGGAGACCTACATCTTCTCCCATATAGTGCCTCAAATGGGGCCATATCAATGCTTGAGTGATAGCTATTGTTGTAGGAGAACTCCGCTAAGGGTAAGAAGCTATCCCAATGACCACCAAATTCTATCACACATGCACGAAGCATATCCTCCAACACTTGAATCGTTCGCTCAGACTGACCATGGGCCTGAGGATGGAACGCAGTACTAAGGTCCAACCTAGTACCCAATTCCGCATTCAATGTTTTCCAAAACTTAGAAGTAAACTGCGTACCTCTATCTGATATAATGGAGAGTGGAACCCCATGCAATCACACCACTTCCGAGATGTAAAGTTTG
Source organism: Solanum chmielewskii (assembly GCA_027704785.1). Lineage (NCBI taxonomy): Eukaryota > Viridiplantae > Streptophyta > Magnoliopsida > Solanales > Solanaceae > Solanum > Solanum chmielewskii. Next base: position 5,026,149 of record JAKWIX010000318.1, on the reverse strand, counting down.
GCTAACTTCTCTGCATTGTAAGTCACCTTGACCGGAATGAAGTGAGCAGACTTTGTTAACCTATCAACAATTACCCAAATAGAATCAAACTTTCCCAATGTCTTTGGAAGACCAACCACGAAATTCATTGCAATCCTTTCCCACTTCCATTCAGGAATGAGCATTCTCTGAAGTGTTCCTCCGGGCCTCTGGTGTTCATACTTTACTTGCTGACAGTTTGGACATTTGGCAATAAAATCAACAATATCACGTTTCATTCTACTCCACCAAAAGTGTTGCTTTAGGTCACGATACATCTTGGTTGCACCCGGATGTATCGACTACCTTGAACTATGAGCCTCTGTCAGAATAGTGTTGATCAAATCATCGACGCGGGGTACGCATACCCTTCTCTTAATCCTCAAAACACCTTCCTCATCGATTGTCGCTTCTTTAGCCTCTCCTTGCAACACTTTATCTCGGATCCGGATCAATTTTTCATCATTAAACTGCTTTCCCTTAATCTTGTCAAGGAAGGAAGATCTTGCCTCCATACAAGCTAAAAATCCTCCCTTCTCATTTACTTCTAATCTCATAAGGTCGTTAGCTAGAATCTGAACTTCTCTAGCCAATGGGCGTCTAGAAGCTTGCAAGTGAGCTAGACTTCCCATGCTTCCCGCCTTCCTACTTAAAGCATCCGCTACAACATTCGCCTTCCCCGGATGATACAAATTAGTGATGTCGTAGTCCTTCAGTAGTTCCATCCATCTCCTCTGTCTCAAGTTCAAATCTTTCGGAGTAAAGACATACTGAAGGCTACGATGATCCGTGTAGACCTCACACTTAACCCCATATAGATAGTGTCTCCATTGCTTTAATGCAAACACTACCGCGGCCAATTTCAAATCATGAGTTGGATAGTTACGTTCATGCACTTTTAATTGTCTTGAAGCATAAGCAATCATATTCTTCTCTTGCATTAGCACTGCAACCAAACCCGAATAGGATGCATCACAATAGACAATGAAATTCTTACCTTCCACTGGCAAGGTGAGAATTGGTGCAGTAGTCAACAGAGTCTTGAGCTTCTGAAAGCTTTCCTCACACTCATCTGACCATACAAATGGAACATTCTGCTTAGTCAAGTTCGTCAATTGGGAAGCAATAGAAGAGAATCCCTTGACAAATCGGCGGTAGTAGCTAGCTAACCCAACAAAGCTCCTTATTTCTGACACATTAGTAGGTCTTACCCAATTCTTCACTGTCTCAATCTTAGAAGGATCCACCATCACTCCATCCTTAGAAACCACGTGCCCCAAGAAGGACACTGCATTTAGCCAAAACTCACACTTAGAGAACTTGGCATAAAGCTTTTTCTCCCTCAACATTTCCAATACAATTCTCAAATGCTCCTCATGTTCCTTCTTACTTTTAGAGTATATCAGTATATCATCAATAAATACGATCACAAAGAGATCCAAATATGGCTTAAAAAATCCCGTTCATCAAACTCATGAACGCAGTAGGGGCATTCGTAAGACCAAAAGACATCACTACAAATTCGTAATGCCCATACCTGGTTCTAAAAGCAGTTTTTGGCACATCCGTTGCCCGTATTTTCAATTGATGGTAACCGGATCTCAAGTCAATCTTAGAGAAGACACAAGCACCTTGTAACTGAGCGAACAAGTCATCAATGCGAGGAAGAGGATACTTGTTCTTTATGGTTACCTTGTTCAACTGCCGGTAGTCTATGCACATCCGAAAACTCTCATCCTTCTTCTTTACAAACAAAACCGGAGCACCCCAAGGAGATGCACTTGGTCTAATGAAGCCTTTGCTCAACAACTCTTGAAGTTGGGCTTTTAACTCTCTTAACTCCGCGGGAGCCATTCTAAAGGGGGTATAGAAATGGGGCGAGTACCCGGTTCAAGATCAATACAGAAGTCAATGTCCCTATCTGGTGGCATACCAGGAAGATCTGCAGGGAACACATCCAGAAACTCACGGACCACCAAAACCGACTCAATCGAAGGCACTTGGGTAGTGTCATCCTTGAGATATGCCAAGAAAGCTAAACACCCTTTACTAACCATTTTCTTAGCACGAAGAAAGGAGATGATGCGCACCGGATTGGAAGTGTAGTCACCCTCCCACACTAACGGATCTGTCCCAGGCTTGGCTAACGTCACCGTTTTAGCATTACAATCCAAGATCGAAAATTGCGGAGAAAGCCAAGTCATACCCAGAATTACATCAAAATCAACCATTTCTAAGATAACCAAATCTACATAAGTGTTGCTCCCCACAAAGTTCACCAAACAAGACCTATATACCTTTTCAACTACCACAGACTCACCCACCGGAGTAGAAACACGAATAGGCATGTCAAGTAATTCACAACGTAAATTTAGACCATTAGCAAATGAGGAAGATACATAAGAAAATGTGGATCCAGGATCAAACAATACAGAAGCCATGCAATCACAAATCAAAAGATTACCTGTGATGACAGCATCTGATGTCTCCGCTTTAGATCTCCCAGGAAAAGCGTAGCAATGGGCCCCATTACTTGTCTGTCCGTTGCCCCTACCATGTTGTGATGTAGTGGCTCCAGTTTGCCCATCACCCCGGCCGTTTTGGTGACCACCATTACCTCGACCACCGCGTCCTCCAGAATGACGGCCTCTTCCATAACCACCTCTACCTCTAGCTATTGGGGGTCGGTAACTCTGTTTTGGACAATATCTCTTAATATGTCCAATCTCCCCACATCCATAACACTCTCTGGGTTCATGCATAGGTCACTCAGGGAAGTGTTGACCGGTCTGAGGTGGACCCCCAACTACAGTCTGTAGTGAAGATTGAATCGGTCGGACTGAGTAACCTCCGGAACCCTGTCCTCTAGGGTAAGAACCATTAAACTCACCTCCCTTTCGAAACCTTTTTGATGTCAATGTCGAGGTGAAGTCATCGGTCTTCACTCCTTCCACCTCTATCACGAAGTCTACCACTTCTTGGAAGGATTTTCCCGTAGCCGCTACCTGTAAGGCCGAAATCCGCAACTCTGACCTCAACCCCTTCACAAACCGGCGAATCCGCTCTTGTGGACTGAAACAAAGTTGAGTGGCATACCTGGATAGTGCGCGAAACCTAGCCTCATATGCATTAACTGACATCCTACCTTGCTCTAGGCTCAAGAACTCATCCCTTTTCCTATCCCTCAAAGTCCGGGGGATATACTTCTCCATAAACAAGCTAGAGAATGAGGCCCAAGTCATAGGTGGTGCCTCTGTTGGCTGACACTCAACATGTGACCGCCACCACATTTTGGCGTTCCCTTGAAACTGATAACTCACGAACTCAACACCAAATCGTTCAACCATACCCATCTTGTGTAGTAGCTCATGACAGTCAACCAGAAAATCGTAAGCATAATCAGATTCATCACCCTTGAAGACTGGAGGTTTCAATTTCAAGAACTTACTGAAAAGTTCATGCTGATCATTTGTCATTATAGGCCCAGTAGTCAGACGTGGAAACGTGCCTATGTCCAATGAGGCATCCATACGAGGAGCCATAGTAGCCGCATGTTGTACCTCCGGAACCTGAGGTGCTGGTGCAGAAAACACTAGAGGTGTCTGGCCCTGATCAGATAACCCACTAAGATAAGCGAGAACCTGATTGATCATCTCTGGGGTAGGTTGGGGTGGCAATTCCTCATTCTGTACTTGTTCAGTTTCCCCTTCCTCACCCTCTCTCACTACCTCTTCAGTCGGTGGAGGAGTCACTGCCCTAGTACCAGATGGGCTAGGTGCTCGTCCTCTTCCTCTAGAGGACGTCCTCCCACGACCTCTTCCACGGCCACTTGCCGTTACTCTTCCTCGAGTTACAGCCCCAGTGGCTGGCTCAGACGCTTCTTGTCTTGCCGATGTTGATGTTGGCGCAGTCGTTGCTCTAGTTCTAACCATCTGCGAAATAGAGTGAAGATGGTCAGATACAAATTTGTATCACCTAGATACCAATTGGATCCAAGTAATAGCACGAAAGAAAGAATGAAAGAATGGAATTTTCCTAAAGTCTTATAGCTTCTCAAAGAAAAGTAAAGGCGTCCCCCTACCGTTCCTTAAGACTCTACTAGACTCGTTCTTGTGTGATGAGACCAACGAACCTCTCTGATACCAAGTTTGTCACGACCCAAAACCGAGCCGCGACTGGCACCCACATTTACCCTCCTATGTGAGCGAACCAACCAATCTAAACCTTATCATTTCAACATATATTAACAGAAAATAATGCGGAAAACTCAAGCTCATTAAATAAAAACCAATTCAATAACTATTATCCTGGTGTCGGAACGTGACACTCCGATCCTCATTCTATCCTGGTACCGAAACGTGGCACCCGATCCTCTATCTCTATCCTGGTACCGGAACGTGGCACCCGATCCCCTAATCTCACCACTTTCGTTCATCAAGCCTTCTTTTATACCAAGGCATCATCATTAACAAGTAGATTAGGGTTTCTTTTCAAGATTTGGGATTCAATAGCTTCATCATGCTTATTTATTCATAATTACATAATCACATCATTCATGCAAGCATAAAATTAAGCATATAGAAGGGTTTACAATACTACTAACATATATCATTCGCTATTAAGAGTTTACTACGAATAGCATGAAAACCATAACCTACCTCCACCGAAGATTAGTGATCAAGCAAGCAATTTCCCAAGCTTTGTTTCTCTTCGTTTCTCCTCTTTCTCGTTCGACTTCCTCCCTCTTTCTCTTGTTCTTTCTATTTTCTTTATTCAAACCCTCTTTCTTTTACCCTAATTAGTATATAATTAAGAATAAAAGATGGCAATAATAACCCACTAATTAACTTAAGGTTACCTCTTTTAACCCCCAAGTAATTAGACTTATTAGAATTAACCCACTAACTTTATAATTAAAGCAGGAATAGTCAAAAACGTCCCTTAAAACGTATAAAGAAATCCGACCCAAACTGGGATTGCGCAACCTGCGACGGCCCGTCGTGCCTGCGACGGTCCGTCCTGCAGGTCGTCGAAAGGTCCAGAGAGTGGATTTCCACTGAAGGCTCTGTGACGGTCCGTCACACCTGTGACGGTCTGTCCTGCCATTTCGTTACGAAGTTCAGAGAGTCGATTTCAGTACCCAATTTGCAGATTTTCTAAGTGTTTTGAAACGAGGCCCTGCGACGGTCCGTCGTGGGGCCCGTTGTCTTTGCCAATTTTTCCAGAATCGAAGTCTGCTGCTCAAAACGACTAAACAGGTCGTTACAAAAAATAAACTAAAATAAATGGATTTTTTAAGTTTAAAATTAATGGACGTACCCTAAAAAAAATAAGATCATTTCAAATAAATTAGTCAGTTTCAAATAAGTTAAATAATAAATTTGGGTAAATAAAAATTTATTATTAAATAATATAATATCCAAAATTAAGTCAAGTCATATAAAAGTTAATAAAGAAACCGTGCTAGAACCACGGGATTCGAGGGATGCCTAACACCTTCCCCTCGGTCGACAGAATTCCTTACCCGAAATTCTTGTTTGCAGACCAATAAAAAATAGAGTCAAATTTCCTTTTGATTAGGATTTATATAAGGTGACTTGGAACACCAAAACTCAATTCCAAGTCGCGACTCTGAATAATAATTATCCCTTTTCAAAATGTCACTTTAATTGGAAAAACTCTTTTTCTTTCAAAACAAATAGAAATAAAAATATTGAGAGAGAAAAAAAAGGGGCGTAACACAAATTACTCTGCACTAAAAAGTCATAATTTATAATTGTAACAAACTAATGTTTTGATTTATTTTGCCTTTTAAGCTAATGAAATATAATTTCAGAATATTTATTATGTGTAGAAAAATTGAATAAGTAATGTAGATATGCAATTTTATCGACTAAAAAGATCAAGTAAAATATAAATATGAAATCCTATCCATTTGGAATGCAATTGAAGTCCCATCAAAACTAGTTACTATATACTAAAAATAACACTACACACACATTTAAGATGTTAAATATCAAGTTATAAACAAACTTTTTAATAATAAACTACTTATAGCATATTATTATCAAGTTATAGCATATTAAGAAAAAATATATTATTCTCATTAATTTTTTAAAATAATGATTAACTTATTTAAATAATTACATTTATTATTCAATTACCTTATTTAAACTAATGTAGTTAATTAAATTTATTATTTTAAGTTACCTTTTTTAAACAAAACTCTTAATTAATGTAATTTAAATTAAATATTATATAGTTACTTTTTTTAAGATAACAACAAAATAGGGATTTTATCAATATCTAAAACAATTACAGTTTTAAAAATAAAACTGTAAAACGTTATCTAAAAAAAAATAATTTATATTCTCCAAATTTTTGTTCTTCCCCAAATCCTTTCAAAATCATTACCTTTGCACGCCTATCAATATTATTCACCAAATTTCGCACGCCTAAATTTTTATTTTCACCAAAATTTCGCTCAAAATCACTTCTCTTTTAACAGTCTTCTTCAAGAATTCTCAAATATTGTAACGACCTGTTTAGTCGTTTTGAGCAGCAGATTTTATTTCTGGAAAAACTGGCTGAGACGACGGACCGTCATGGGCACGACGGACCGTCGAGGGGGTCTCGTTCCAAAACACTTAGAATTCTGAAATTTGGGTACTGAAATCGACTCTCTGAACTTCGCGACGAAATGGCAGGACGGACCGTCACAGGCATGACGGACCGTCACAGGCCCTTCAGTAAATTTCAGTCTCTGAACTCTGTGACGACTCAGCAGGACGGACCGTCGCAGGCACGACGGCCCGTCACAGACTGCGTAATCCCAGGCCTAGTCGGATTTCTGTTAAATGTTTTAGGGGCGTTTTGGACTATTCCTGCTTATAATTATAAAGTTAGTGGTTGAATATTAATAATCCAATTTCTTGAGGGTTAAAGGAGATAACCTTAAATTAATTAGTGGGTTACTTTCATCATCTTTTATGCTTAATTATATGCTAATTAGGGTAAAAGGAAGAGGGTCGAATAAGAAAAATAGAAAGAACAGAGAGAGGGAGAAGAACGATCGAGAGAGAGGAGAAACGAAGAGGAAAACAAAGCTTTGGGGAATTTGCTTGCTTGATCACTAATCTTCGGTGGAGGTAGGTTATGGTTTTTATGCTATTCGTAGTAAACTCTTAATAGCGAATGATATGTATTGGGTAGTGTTGTAAACCCTTCTATATGCTTAATTGTATGCTTGCATGGATGTGATGATATAATTGTGATGAAATAAGCATGATGAAGCTATTGAATCCTAAATCTTGAAAAACCCTAATCTACTTTGTTAATGATGATGCCTTGGTATAAAAGAAGGCTTGATGAACTAAAAGAATGAGGTTAGGGGATCGGGTGTCACGAACCGACACGTAGTAATAGAGGGATCGGGTGTCACGAACCGACACGTAGTAATAGGGGGATCGGGTGTCACGAACCGACACATAGTAATAGGGGGATCGGGTGTCACGAATCGACACGTAGTATTAGGGGGATCGGGTGTCACGAACCGACACGTAGTACTAGGGGATCGGAGTGTCACGTTCCGACACAAGAGGAATAAAGAGAGTGAATCTTGAATTATGGTAATATACTCAGATTTAATGAACCTATTTCCCAAAGGAGTATGGTATGGAGGCTTGCGTCCTCATGGGTGTACTTGGCGTACTTATTAATGATTATAGTACTTGTTGTTGCTACTTGTTGAGTATTATAGTTGATTTTATGATATTATCTAATATATATTGTTTTCTATTTTGAGTTGGCCGATGATACCTACTCAGTACCTGTGTTTTGTACTGACCCCTACTTGTATGTTTTCTTGTTATTATTTGTGGAGTGCAGCAAACGTACCGTCATCTTCAACTCAACCGCAACTCTAGCCAGTCTTCATCACGTCAGATTTCAGGGTGAGCTAAAGCTTCTAGCTTGGACTGAATCTTCTTCTTCATGTCTTGATGCCTTGAAGTTCTGGCATAGACTAGCTATTATTTATGTTTAGCTTCTTAGATACTCTTAGCTTTAGTAATTTGAGGATAGATGTTCTTGTGATGATGACTTCCAGATTTTTGGGATAATGATAAGTTTGAGTTTTAGAAGTTGATTATTGATTTTGTTAATGAGTTTTAAGTCTTCCGCATTATTTTTATGTTTGAAATGTTGGGGTTTAGATTGGTTGGTTCGCTCACATAGTAGGATAAGTGTGGGTGCCACTCGTGGCTTGTTTTGGGTCGTGACAAACTTGGTATGAGAGCATTAGGTTCGTTGGTCTCATCACACAAGAACGAGTCTAGTAGAGTCTTGAGGAACGGTAGGGGGACGCCTTTACTTTTCTTTGAGAGTCTATAAGACTTTAGGAAAATTCCATTCTTTTCTTCTTTCGTGCTATTACTTGGATCCAATTGGTATCTAGGTGATACAAATTGGTATCTGACCATCTTCACTCTATTTCGCAGATGGTTAGAACTAGAGCAAGAACCGCGCCAACACCAACACCGGCAAGACAAGATGCGTCTGAGCCAGCCACCGGGGCTGTAGCTCGAAGAGGGGCAGTGGCAAGAGGCCGCGGTAGAGGTCGCGGGAGGACGTCCTCTAGAGGAAGAGGACAAGCACCTGGCCCATCTGGTACTAGGGCAGTGACTCCTCCACCGACTGAGGAAGTGTTAAGAGAGGGTGAGGAAGGGGAAAATGAGCAAGTGCAGAATGAGGAATTACCACCCCAACCTACCCCAGAGATGATCAACCAGGTTCTTGCCTATCTTAGCGGGTTATCTGATCAAGGCCATACACCTCCAGTGCTTTCTGCACCAGCACCTCAGGTTCCGGAGGTACAACATGCAGCTACTGTGGCTCCCCGCATGGATGCCTCAATGGAAAAAGGCACGTTTCCTCGGTTGACTACAGAGCCTATAATGACAAGTGATCAGCATGAACTTTTCAGTAAGTTCTTGAAATTGAAACCCCCAGTCTTCAAGGGTGCTGAATCTGAGGATGCCTATGATTTTCTGGTTGATTGTCATGAGCTACTACACAAGATGGGTATAGTAGAACGATTTGGCGTTGAGTTTGTGACTTATCAGTTTCAAGGGAACGCCAAAATGTGGTGGCGGTCACATGTTGAGTGTCAACCAACAGAGGCGCCACCTATGACTTGGGCATCATTCTCTAGCTTGTTTATGGAGAAGTATATACCCCGTACTTTGAGGGATAGGAGGAGAGATGAGTTCTTGAGCCTAGAGCAAGGTAGGATGTCGGTTACTGCGTATGAGGCTAAGTTTCGCGCATTATCCAGATATGCCACCCAGCTTTGTTTCAGTCCACAAGAGAGGATTCGCCGTTTTGTGAAGGGGTTGAGGTCAGATTTGCAGATTTAAGCCTTACAGGTAGCGGCTACAGTGAAATCCTTTCAGGAAGTGGTAGACTTCGTGATAGAGGTGGAGGGAGTGAAGCCAGATGACTTCACCTTGGCATCGACATCTAAAAGGTTTCGTAAGGGAGGTGAGTTTAATGGTTCTTACTCTAGAGGGCAGGGTTCAGGAGGTTACCCAGCCCGACCTATCCAGTCTTCACTACAGACTGTAGTTGGGGGTCCACCACAGACCGGCCAACATTTCTCTGAGTTTGGTGGTTATCCCCAGACTTCGTCACTCTCACAGGGACCTATGCTTGAATCCAGAGAATGTTATGGATGTGGAGAGACTGGACATATTAGGAGGAACTGTCCAAAACCGAATTACAGACCCCCAATAATCAGAGGTAGAGGTGGTCATGGAAGAGGCCGTTATTCGGGAGAACGTGGTGGCCGAGGTGATGGTGGTCACCAAAACGGCCGGGGTAACGGGCAAATTGGAACTACTGCAGCGCAACATGGTAGGGGCAAAACTCTTAATTAATGTAATTTAAATTAAATATTATATAGTTACTTTTTTTAAGATAACTACAAAATAGGGATTTTATCAATATCTAAAACAATTACAGTTTTAAAAATAAAACTGTAAAACGTTATCTAAAAAAAAATTTATATTCCCCAAATTTTTGTTCTTCCCCAAATCCTTTCAAAATCATTACCTTTGCACGCCTATCAATATTATTCACCAAATTTCGCACGCCTAAATTTTTATTTTCACCAAAATTTCGCTCAAAATCGCTTCTCTTTTAACAGTCTTCTTCAAGAATTCTCAAATATTTGCATTCAAATCTTCATTTTTAGCACTCAAATCTTCAACTCTTGCGCTAAACAAACCGTACATGTCGAAAAGAGCCAATGAAACACCGAGAAAAAGTAGAAGAATGAATGATGAAGCAAGCTCAGACGATTTTCATGCTCCATCTTTTAAAATTTTATCACAAACACAATCTCAACCTTCATCTGTTAAAGTTAAATATAGATCAGGGAAATCAAAAATAGAAAAAAAAAGCATCCAAAGGAAAACGAGAAGAAGGGAAAAGGGAAAGAAAAGAAAAAAGTAGATGAATCTGAGAAAAGGACGAAAGAAAGAGGAAAGAAGAGGAAAGGAAAAGAAATTCAGGTTTTATCAGATTCTGGATCTGATTTCGTAGAAAAGTTGATAAAATCAAAATCCAAAAAAACAAGAGCCTCTGAAATCGATACTTCACATTTACAAGAAGAAGAAGAAACAGTTAAACCCAAAAAAAATTCAAAGGTTAGTAAAAGTTAATTTTTTAAAACTTTTTTATGTTCTGTTATTTTTATTTTCTGTTATTTTGGTATAAAATAGTTAATATATAATTTTTGTGTGAATAAATAATGTATAAATTGTGTATGATTCACTGTATGAAATTACAGATTTCTTCATATTACAATATCAATTGCTGAAACATGTATTTTTTATGTATGATTCACTGTATGAATTGTGTATGATTCACTTTATGAATTGTGTATGATTCACTGTATATATAAAATGTGTATGAAATGTGTATGAATTGTGTATAATTTTTTTTGTATCAAGTTTTTTCATACAATTTTTTTTTCAATTTATATGCAGTGATTGTGGTTTATACACATCTCTATTCGCCGAATACATGAGCAATGGTGTTTTTGATATATTACATATTGATATTGATTCAAAATATCATCGTCAAAGATATGCTACATTACTTTGGAATTATGGAAAATCAAAGAATGATGAAGGCACAATCAGTGAAAGTGAAGTTACAGGCACAGTTGCTAGCAAGAAGGGTGGACCTCGAACTCATAAAGAACAAGTTATGGACACCACCAATTATCATACTGCAAAATTCCGTATCAGGAAGTAGAAATCTTCATAGCACAATGTACATTTTTTTGAATGAATTGTCTTTTTTTTTAACTTATGAACAATTTATCTATTTTCCCAATTTTTTTATTATGACTACTGATGATTTTATATAAATTATTACTGATTATTACTAAATGTGTCTCACTTTAACATATATGAACACTGTATGAATCATGTATGAAAATTATATGAATTATGAATGTCATATTAAAATTTGATATATAGTACATAGTAATGTTAAATTATTCCATAAATTTGTTTTGCATGAATACTATACACTTTCAAATACAAACAGAAACAAATATTAATTATATTATTGGTATAAATAATGTATGAAAAATGTATGAATTATATCATACAATTATACATTAATAAATGTGTATCACCTTCTTGCATACATTATTCATACCAGTAATATACATACAATTTGTTTCTGTTTGTATTTTGAAAAAAATATATTTTTCAAAATACAAACAGAAACAAATTGTATGTATATTATTGGTATGAATAATGTATGAAAACTGTATGAATTATAACATATTATAATTTAATATGTATAACATAAACATACATTATTTTTTTATATGCAAGTATTGAATTTGTATAAATGTATAAATTTTGTATGTAGTCCCCATTATGAATGCAATAACTGAATAAATGTTATATGATTATATGAATTATTATTGTTAAAATTTGTTAATATATGAACAGTTGTATATACAATGTATGACATTTGTATGAAAATTAATATTTTTCAATAAAAAAATATTTTATAACAATGTAAACCCTCAAAAACACAGATTTAACAGTACGACATCATTGTTTTTGTACATGATAATTTGAACAAGTCTTCCTATTGTGTCCAACCTGATGGCATCTACTGCATGTGCTTTTTGTCCTCTTAAATTTCACATCTGCGAACCCCTTCCACCGTTCAAGTTTGGGTCTTCCTGCTGCTCTTTTTGGACCAGGCAGCATCAATTTAGGATCTGAAAATATAACTTGGTATATCCCATGTACTCTTGCACGGGATAGGCTCGACAGGAATGTCATAAGCATCTTTGAAATTCTTGAGGCTATAAAAAGCAGAACAGAAATCTGCTTCATGTAACTTCCTGTACCGGAAAACAGCAATTGCATGACCACACGGTATCTCATAATGTTGAAATCTTCCGCAACTACACATCCTTGTGTTCAAATTTACTATGTATTTCTTTGCTCCTTCAGCTACAGCATGCAGATCAACAGTTGAAGGTATCACCTGTGAAAAAAAATATTTATACATGCTGCAGATTAGTATGAATTAAAAATACAATACAGTGAAACACATACCCTCATATTGCACGACAACGTAATACTTTTCTGTAGATAAATATCATATTTTTTTGTCAGATTAGATGTAGTCTTATCAGCCTCCTCATTATGCTTGTGAATCCACCTCTAAATTAAAATTACATTCAGTGCATCCCATAATAAAATTATAAAGTTATTCATACATAATTAATACACACTTCATACACAATTTATATACAAGTCACTGTTTAACACACACTTCATACACTTCATACAAAAATAATACACACTTCATACACAATTTAATACACAATTACTACACTGTTTATACACTATTGTAATTTAATACACAATTAATACATTGTTTATTACACACTTAATACCATTTTATACAAAATTAATATACAAATCATACACAATTTATATACAAGTCACAATATATATGCAATAACAAAATTTTAAATTAATACCAAATTAAATTTTTTTTATACACACTGCATACTACACAATTAACTACTACATACAAACTAAAATACACTTTCATACTCAATTCATCGAATTTAATAAAAAAAAATATACAGTTAATTCAAAATTTATACAGAATTCATATATATATATATTACAAATCAATAACAGCTACGTACAACTATAAAAATTGACTTTCGTATATATTGTTCATACGCTATTTATATACATTAAAATACAAAATGTATACATTATTAATACAAAATGTCAGATATTGTTCTACTGTTTCAAAAATAAAAAATTTGCAAATTGATCAAAAACTGTAAACTTTTTAATTTTAACCAGTAATCACATTTAACGTCATTCTTCATTTTAATTACACATGATATTAGTAAATATTTATTAGTGGAAACACTGAATAAATGTATCACAAAAAAAAATATCAATTGAACATATGCAATATAACATGGGAAAAAAATACGACACATTAATAAAATATTAGAAAAAACTAACCTAATGAATTCCATTTGCCACCATGTTTAATTAAAATTGACACAAATTTCTCCATCAAATCAAATCTAAACTTTTTCAACCTTCAATTTTAATTGTTTTTCCAAAAAAAAAAAACAACAAAATATGACAGAATTTGAATATATGAATATAGTTAAATTTCTGGGAAAAAAATGATACACGTTTATGGAAAGAAGTTAACAGAATACATTTTTAAGGATAAAAAATCAAAACTAATTATCATTAAAAACGGATTGAGATAATTAAGGTGCATATCTATAATTAATATATTTTAAAATCCCTTAAAAGGTGCACATTTTGTTATCAGTTAAAAAACATTAACTACATTCACGGAAATTATCCATTTTTAATTAATCATTTTTTTATTTTATTTTTCGTCCTAATTTTACAGAATAAATATTAACAATATTTTAATTTAAATAAATGCTATAAGTTGATATATTAAAAGTTATAGAATGAAAATCAAAATCTTATGCCATAACTTGAGAATATGACTACATAATATGTTATATACCTAATTTACACTTAATATAATTTCTAATTGGTATTCATTTGGGTCTCCTACTTGAAAAAGGTTTAAAACTATATGTAATTAAGGTATAATTGTTTTTGTTACTTTTTTAGAATAATATATAATGATCACTGTTTTACATTGTAGATTCATTCTTATCAGATTTATAAAAAGTGAATACAAACTTCATATATTTTTTATTTTTAATCTCTTTTAAATTTTCACGTTGGACACTAATTATACACAAATTGGACACCAATTTAGTGTCATTCTTAATTTTCAATTTGGAAATCAATTAGATACAATGTAAGCCAACCTAAATTTATTTCATATAATTTTCAATTGGTGTCTCTTTGATTTTCAACTGATATCTCAATGTAAAAATTGAAACAAAAAAAAATAATTGAGATTTCAAATCAAATCAGCCAAACTAAAATTATTTATCGTTGTATTCAATTAGTATGCATCTGTTATGCAACTAGTATCCAACTTGAAAACTTTAGACAAATTAAAAATAAAATTGTATGAAATTGATATTCAACAGGAATAAATCTAGGAACAATAAATTCGACAATGTAAGACAATGCATATTATATTGCTGTCAAAATTTTTAGTAAAAAAAAAAAATACATCATCCAAAAATTATGAAACATATAATAGTTAAGAGTCTAAGCTGCAATCAACTATTTCAAATTTGATTTCTGTAATCTTGATCCAGGATAATTGGTTGTATCCGAAGCATGTCCATTTGCTATGCAGGCTCCACCAAATTTGTTCCCAACAATTCAGGTACTTTACTCTCATTCTTGTTTCTTCCATACTTTCATACTGTCATGATGAATGTACATATAGATACATAAATCTTACCAATTTCGTGCCAACTTAAAGGAAACTTCATGTTAAAATCATATGCATGAAAAAATGGTTTGAATTTTTTTTTTTTTACTAACCAGTGTAGCATTTCATCAACAACAACAAAACTGATATATATGTGAAAAAATACACACCAAAATTATATCAACTTTATGCCAATACATGCAGACATTGATGCTAGAAATCATACCAATTTCATACAAAAAAAATATACTCATTCAGATAACTTTTTATCAATTTAATATATATCATAATTTATATTATTCGAATTTCATACATTTTTTATACAACTAAACAACTACAAAATATAATAAAACTCAATTTATTCAATCATACCATATATCAAATGAAGAAAAAAATCATGATAATTTAACATAAATATTTAAAAATGAATAAAATAAAAAATAAATAATTTAAATAAAAAAATTATTGTTTGACATTAGAATTTTCGAGTCATCTTTCATTATTAATCTTATTTTGGAGGGTTTGATGACTGATCCATATCGATATTTGTTGATTTATCTTTTTATTTTTTTCCTTACTTATAAAATCAGAGTGTGAATTTAAAGGGGTTTCCACCATTTTCCCTTTTCTCTTTTGTTTCTTTTGATTTAGAAGACTTGCATTTTCTTTGCTTCTCTTTTCTTCTTCTTTTCTCAAATTTGTTTCTTCCTTTGAGGGGTAATACTCTTTCTCGCCGAATTTGTATTCTCATTGTTCGAAGGCGTATGAGTCAATCAATGAATTAACATTTGGTATCTTGATTTCAACATTAGAACTCAGTTTTATTAAGATGAGACTTTTTTTCTATGTTTTTCAACATATTTATCTAGTTTCTTAGCACTTTGAAAAAGATCTAATTCTCTTTTGAGTTAACAGAGAAGAATATGGTAAAAAGAGATTTACGGTTGAACACTGAAGAAGAGAATGAATATGGTGAGAGGAATTTTTACTTTTGAACATGGGGGTGGGGGTGGTACTGTGTTGACGTGTGAAATAGATAGAAACGTGGTGTGGATGGATATTTTATGTGTGGCTGTAAAAAAATGTATTTGAAAAGCAAAGAACCTCTGTAAATGTGTGCTAGATAATTATGATTGATTCTCTATTTAAAAAGTAAAAAATCCCTAAAAATGTGTACAACATAATTATGATTGATTCTCTATTATAATTTTATTAATATCACCTATTAATTAAATTATAAAATATAATTATAGAAGACTAATTATTTAATAAAATTAATTAATTTATAAATAAAAATGATATGCTATAACTCGCAAATAAATTGTTATAAGCAATAATATTTAAAAAGTAGATTTAAAACATGTAATATTATCTCTTAAATATATATGTAGTGTGATTTTTTCTAAAAAATATAATTATGAGGCACATACAACCTCAAAGAATTTTTACGACTCGACCACTATAGAGGTGTAATTAGGGACAACAATTATAGAGGAAATTGGATAATAGGATTCTCGATCACAACATCGATACTAAAAACACCCCGAACAGAAATTCTAGCTATCTACCACACACAAACTAGAATACATAATGTATGTCACAACATTAAAGGTTGCAACAGACTATGTAGTTCAAGGTAGTTATGTTCTTTGACATATTAAATGAGATTTTATTTATTTGGGGAAACCTCTTTTCTTGAGGATAGACAAATTATGGGTTTGATGAAATGAAATCTTGTTTAAACTATATTCTTTCAAAAGAAGAGAAATGAACTACTTCTATTTTTTACTATAAAAGTTGATACCCTTAATGATAGTTGACATAAGGCCCATTCATTCAGTTATCAAGCATTGTAGCTAGTGGAGTAGTGGTTAATTAATGATGATGATGCAATCAATAATTGTGGTGGATGATAGTGATAAAATGGTGATGGTAACTTGTGTCGTAAAATATATTAATTTGGTAAATCGTTCGGTGGACATTAATTATTTGTACACACCAATATCATTTCAAATATGCATTAGGTTTTACAACTTACATGAAGTTGATACATATAATAAAGAATTTGACATATTTTAAGTGATTAATATATCTAATTAATTATTGACACTTATCTTAAGTAAGTGTTTAAGAACATGTCTTTGGAGGAAGGGATGTCCACTAGGAATACTTTATGTTCACGTAATTGCATACAAGATGTTTTAGTTCGAATGTTTAAATGAAATTTACTGACAAATTTAAAGGACTATAAAACTATCTTTGTTTTTCACTCTATGTCTAATACTTCTTTTGATTCTGACTAATTTATATTCATATCAAAAAGTTTCATTTTGACAAAATATATTACTTAGATAAATCAATTTTATACTTAAGGTTCACATTGTATAATTTTAATTAAGAATAGACGAGTACTTATCGTTTTCGCTATAAATGAAAGAAATAAAAATAATTTATTTTTCCTTTTTCATCTTAGTAGTAGTGGCTAGAAAATTGACAAGTAGATATCCATTTGATCCAATGAAAATTCAAAATAAAATTCATAAATAATTTTTTAAAAAAAAATCCTTTTGTTAACTAACCAAACCAACCACTCATCCTAACGGATAAAACCATGGCCATGGCCACCACCACCACCACCTGTTCCTCCGCCGCCGCCGCCACTCCACTCCTCTCTCCGACCACCCCTTCCCTCCACAAAAATACCAGAATACCCTTCATCTCCGCCACCCCAAAATGCAACAGGCCAATCACCAAGCTCCACGTGTCCTCCAACCCAGTCGCTTCATCCTCCACCAGTACATCCAAACCCAATCAAGAATCCATCTTTTTCGACGGCGGAGCTCACTATGGAGACCTCGCAGCTAATCTCCTTCTGGGTTTCACTCTTCTTTGGCTCCCATTAACCCTAGCTTCAGTATTTAGGGCTTTTTACTTGAGGTACAGGTTTACCAATTTGAGGGTTACTGTCATTTCCGGGTTAACGGGTCAAGACCGGAGCGATTTCTCGTATAAAGTAATCAAAGATGTTCAGGTTGTTCCAAGATTTATTGGTGAATGGGGTGATGTGATTATTACATTGAAAGATGGTACTGTTGTGGATTTGAGAAGTGTTCCAAAATTTAGGGAAATTGCTAAGTATTGTCTTTCAATGGTGGATAAAGAGTCGTCAGGAGTTTCGAAGGAGGCTAATACTACTGATGGGCCTAAAGGCTTTTGAGAAACATATATGGTTAGTGCTTTATACTTTGTTTTGATTTTCATATACTGTTGTCTCGATAATTAATTTTAGTAGCTCAGTTGGTTGGCTACCTGACTCCTGAACCTGAACTTTCTTCTTGTTGGTGAGAGTTTGATTCCGTGAACGAAACATTGTTCTGGTTTTTGTAAAAAGGTTATGTAAAGTTTTCAATTTGGTAATTTAATGTATTCAATTGTGACAATGGTTTTAGTATATATGTCTAATTGATTTGTATATTGAGTTGTTAGGAACTGTAAACTGTTTCTTTAGTTGGTGTTGATGGACATTTCTTTTGCCTTTGATTTACTTATGCCTTATGAGGTACATGAATAATCCATAAGATATAGAATTAGCAATAAAACTGCATGTGTAAACTATAAAGGGGGAAGCTTTGTGCACGAAGCATCCCGAGTTCACGTAGGGGTTGCACCCCAACAGGGTGTTACGTAGGTACCCTACTTTGACTCAAGTATCAGTACAACTTCAGAAAACTGCACTTGTGTTTATGAGAATTGTACTCGTGTTATTAATATTCGGAAGTTGCTCGATCAAGTACCTCAAGCTCTTACAACAACTACTTAAGTTGTTGCTTAAATTGTTGTAGCAATTCACTCACTTGTTTAAAAAAATATGAATTTGTGTAATGTTTAATCAACTATAGTAGTTTGTTTTTCTATTCTATTGAAAAATAAATTATATTGATTTATGATTTGTGCTCTCTCTCATGTCTATAAATAAAATGACTCAAATAAAGAGAAACACATTGTTTCCGAGAAATTTAGTGTTTTTAAATGCTTTGTTGGGACTCGCCTTAGGGAAGGACTCTAGCAAAACGCTATTTATATAAGAAAACATATTGTTACCGAGAAATTCAGTGTTTTTAAAGGATCTGTTAAAGGATCTGTTAGGACTCACCCTAGGGCAGGACTCTAGCAAAACGCCTCGAGACTCTAGTGTAAGGCTTAGTTCGGTAAGAATCATGTCCTAAGCATCTGATTGTACATACTAAGCACGCCCAACACCAAAAGTTTGAAGTTTGCCTAACATATCTTACACAAATTATGTATTAAAATTTGTAATTAACAATCTTGACCCTCATAGTTCTTGAATAAATGGATTATACTTAATAACTTTTAAATTTGTTGAGATAAGAAGATTGAGAGTAGCTTAAATAACTAGTTGTAGTATTGCATCTTTACTATTTGGTAACACTGTAAAGGTGATTATATATTAGAGTTATTGACTAAAATTATCCCTCAACTATGACTCAAATCTAATGTACATCCTTATCATATTATATATTTATATTATAAGTGGAAGTCCTTTAGCTCAAAGTTGAATTACGAATTACCCCTTCACTTGAACATTATTTGAATATATATAATGACCTGAAAAATAAATTCACACTTCAATTACAATAATTAGGATAATTGAAAAGACAACAGTTAAACTTACATTTAAATAACCATGAATAGGGTAAGCGAAAAGACAATTGAAAATAATAAATATTTTCTCCAAGTGAATAATGACTTTCTTCAAGTAAATAAAGAAACTATGTTTCATCTTTAAGTAAATCATTTCATCTTCATGTACATTTCAAAAGGCATGGAAGATATAGAAACACCATTTTAGTTAAGAAACCGAAGACTTTAAGACAATCATGAAGAACATATGAAGTGTGGTGTCTGCAGTGATTTCTCGACAACGCCAACGGTGAGAAACTGATTTTGTATTCCTAGAAATCTCATAGTCCTCCAGCATCCCCTGCCCTTCAATTATTTTTCTTTTTTGAAACTAGAAGGTTTCAAATTTTTAATACTATTTCTTTGTTATTGTTTTCTTCTAACCCCCCCCCCCCCCTCCCCTATTGTAGAATATGTCTCTTCTTAGATTTATATGTGATGCAATTGGAAGTGTTCTTGGAATTCAAGGTATATTGATTTATTCGAGTATTTTTATAATGCAATTTCAGTTAGGATATTCACTGATTTTTTTCCTTTTTCTATTTTATTAGTCTTTATTTGTTCCTTTTTCCCCTTTTTACTTTTTTTCTTAGCTTGTTTTTCATTTTTGAAAAGGTGAAATTTCAACAATAAATATGATGAAAGTATATAATTTACAGGTAATAGTAAAATAATTTTACCTTTGAGAATCACAGATGATATTTTTCGCAGCTATAATTTTTTTTATGCAATATATTTATTCTCTTATTTTCACATATAGGCTTTTAAATTGTATCCATCATCATTTCTCTTACAAGAGTCTTTCCTTCTCCCATTTAATTTTTGGGTGATTGAAGATTAAGATCTTAGTTAGAGAACATATTTTAATCTTAGTATGTCTTAGATATTATTTTCTCTTTAGTTTGAATTTGTAATATTTTTTCCTTCAAATTATATATGACTCATCACAAGCATGTTTATAATTTTATTATTGGTTCGTCTGTTTTTTTTATTTTGTTATTTATTTTTTGTTTATTAAAAATTAAATTTGAAAACTAAAAGATATTAATTATTTTTACTATTTGAATAGAGTGATGATTTTTTCATGAATAATGAAACATCATATCATCAAAAACTAACACAAATAGTGTTATATTTTATTTAAATACAATAAAATATACTCATATATAGAAACATGAACTTATCACAAGTAATTGCATTCTCAAGACAATCTTATCGTATTGTCGTTAAACTTCGATGTTTATGTTCTTTATAGAAAATGCAAAACGTGTAATTGAAATTTATATTTCTGATAAATTTTTCTCACGCCTTTGTTATTTCATTAAAGGCATTAGATACATTTGTTATTATTTTTCTATCATGAATTCATAGACATATTTTACAGTCATGATTCACATATTTCTGGTTTGATAGCAAATGCACCATTCTATTTTATGATTTATTTTAATGAATAAAAATAAATAGTAAAATTAATACTGTTAATTTCAATACTTATAACTCACTTCTAAATAAAAAATTGTAATGATAGTAAGGGAAAAACGTGCAACGAACATTATCAGAAACTAGTATTATCTAAGTGAGCAAAAACATCCTTATATTATATAAAAAATATCAAGAATTATCCTTCAATCTATATTTTGTTAAGAAACTAATTGAACCAATAAAAAAGATATTGGTCATGTCTTGCCACGACGAGAAGATCAAAATTACCTAAAAAGAATAAGGATAATAGGAAATAAATCTTTCATTCTTGGAATTTAAATTCTGTGTGTTGTCAGTTTATATGTTTTTTGCATCATCAAGTAAATTGACTTGCAACAATACACAAGTTTTGAAATATTTAGGGATACTGCACAAGTACCCTCTGAACCTATGCCCGAAATCTCAGAGACACACTTATACTATACTAAAGTCCTATTACCCCCCCCTCCCCCCCGAATTTATTTTTTTAATAATTTTCTATTCCTTTTTAGCCTACGTGACACTATCTTGTAGGCCCAATGTTGATTGACTTTTTTTTTCAAGGTAGTACCACATAGGATGAAAAGTGGTACAAAATTACATATAAAATAAGTTCAGGGGTAATAAAATCTTAGTATAGTATAAGTGTGTCGCATAGGTTGAGGGGGTACTTGTGCATTTTCCCAAAAAATTATTTATACAATAGGTTCCGATGGTTACAAAGATTATGTAAAAAAAATATTTTAAAAGTATTACGTCCAATTATTTAGAGATTTTCTTTAATAAAATATTTAGGGTGCATATAATTTATATACAATGCAATTCACATTTTATACAATCTGCAGAAATGTTAGAAATTTAGGGCGCGTTGTAATCGAAAATTTGAAGTTTTAGTTGTATTTGGCCATATTTTTACAAAAATATTACGAATTTGAATATATTTTGTCTGAATATGATTTAAATCCTCAATTTCTAAATAAAAAAACCCACATCTCTTATGGAACGTTTTGAATGGTTTATAATATTGCTTCATGAGATGCTTATGCAATCTCAAATTAGAGGGCAGGCAGAGCTATATATGTTCGCGTCGTTATGTAGCTCCTTGCTTCTCTTTAGCTCCTTTTATATATTTTGTAGTTCTTCTTAATTACATGGCCTATAAATGGAAGTGGTGTAACTTCCGGTACACCGGAGTTTCAAAAGGGGAGAAAAAGGTTTAACTACAAAACCTTTTACATCACTTACAGAATTATAAGATGTTAATTTGACTTCTTCTTCTTCTTTGGCATCCTCTGTAACTTCCTCCACTTCAAATATATCTGGAATGACAATCCTGAGAAGACCATGATGACGCTTGTCCATTGCTTTGTAGACAATGGGTTGCCACTTAACACAGATGAAACCACTATGCTAACAAACTTGCGCGTTGTGGTGATGGTTGTGTTAGTTAGTGAACCAAATCGGCTGATGGTTAGAAAAATGAAGTTCTGGCCAACAGCACCACATAGACAGTACATAAGAATGTCCCATGCTGCTTCTGGGTGCTGCTTACAGAACTGAACCGCCTCAAATCCGCTGGCATTTGACCAGCCAAACATGAAGATCATGTTATAAATAGTACCCCATAAATTCATTCCTAACATAATATCCCAAGCAGATGTCTTAGGGTACCTGGAAAAAAAGAAAAAATTTGTTACTAACTACAAGTAATCGATTGAAGTTCCCATACATTTGCCACGCATCTGTAACAAATTTAAGGAGAAAAATGTATATTAAACAATGTGTTCTTCTAATTAACACAATATTTTGGTTAAATCCCTCATAAGATAGCAATATAGGAGTTCTCATGGACCTAGACGTGTCTCTTTTGACATCAAGAGACCCGATGTGCCAATTCCTAATCAGAAGTTTAGCTTATGGTGTAAGACAAAAATCTTAAACAAAGTTGAACTACAAGTATATAAAACATCAAAATGTTAGTGCTCATGGAGTGCAGTGACCTAAATTGTCCGAGTCTCATTAATTCTTCCCTCTTTGCTTTCCATTACATCGTAGAATAACTTATAAACTTAAAGACCTCCAGTTGGTTGTTCGTTGATTCAAGAATCAAGAAATCTATCCATGACTTCTTGCACTAAATTCTCCTGACACATTACTAATCCTTTTAAGTGTAGATCTGCATATTATTAACAGATCAGTAAGGACTAAGGGTCATCTTGTACACCACATGCCGTAAACCTCTTGTCTTCAAACAAACCCTTCTAAACCCTTCAGTCTACACCCTTCCTAAACCCTTAAAGACCAATAGGCTGGTGATGAGCACCATGAAAACTCTAGAAGTCCCGTAGTCAGTGGAGAGAGTACTAAGAGCACTTACGCACCATGAAACCCCTCCCATAGGAATTTCTCATGCCTTACATACCTAGCTTGCTGTTACTCTATTCAGCTTCGGACCATGCCAATTTTTTTATTTTCTTGTCAATTATAAACATGATTTAAAGACTATCACCAAATATAGAATGCTCATAAGAGAAAACTGTTATGACCTAACCACGGGAGGAAAGAAGCTAGTGAGATAATATTTCATTGTCCAACATTAATTTTGTTATTAAACCACACCACCAGTAAATATTTGGTAAAAACTGCTAGCAAGTCCAAATTTAGCCTTCACATTGCTTTCTTGGTCAGATATATATTTTATTCCCAAAACCCAGCTTGAGAGGGGTATAAATTGCACCATTGAGAAAATAATGAAGTTACTTTGGAGTATAGAGGACACAAGCTCATTTTCTTAGTTTGCATGCTTCTCAGAGAGGGCAGACAACTTGAGGCAAAAGCAAACGCAAATACAATGAAAGCGGTTGACCTAGAAATACGTGCACATCATAGTGTTATACGAAGCACTGGTAAAATAATCATGAAGTAAGAAACTACGATTTGCACAGTTCAATGTGATAAGGCGGACATGCTGGATAGAGGAGCCACACAATCCAAACCAAAAGATAAGACTTTAATAAGACCACAGATAACGAAAGTACCTTGCTTTAATTGAATCCTGAGTAGCATTGGTGAAACCATCAAAGGTGAGGTTCAGGAAGCACAGCCCATATCCAACTGGAGCATTGGGGTGCGCCAACTTACTTATCGTTTTTGAGCTAGTCTGAAGACAACAATTATCACAGAAAAGGTAAGCAGTGGTGCTAAAAAACATGCTCTGTTTGCTCGTATAATCACAAGAATCAAATCTGATAACTAGAAGGATAGACAGGAGAGAATTGACACCTTTTGTCTTGTCTTTTTTTATTTTAAAAATAAATTAATTCAGACGTTTTAAATAAAATGTCACCTTTAGAAGTGCAAACATTGATACTCCACCAGCAACAAGCAGTGTGCACACATACTCTGGAACTGTATAGCTTATGCCATAAACTATTGCGCCCATGAGCATTACTGCAGAAAAGCGTAGTAACTGTATATGTCAATTGAAAGAAAGCTATTATGAATATAACTATTTTTTATGAGTAACCCACAGATATAAACCAACTTCGACATTTCTACCACAAAGACATCTAACAGTAAAGAAAGCAAGAAATTCTGGTTTGCAGCAGCATAACAAACTAAATTACATTTCCAGTTCTTCTACTCATTTATATAAGCACAATTGTATCATATTGATAAGCCTCCATAGCAACAACTAAATAGTCCTAGACATGGTGTCCAAAGAGAGGCATCAATAGAAACCATAGACAGATCGTTCCATTAATCTTCTTTTAGTTCAACAACTCTTTTTTATCAGAGCTATATGAGAGAGACAGAGATCCCTGTTACAGTAAATGCTCTATTATCTATAAGAATGCAAATATTTACAAATTACATCTACTTAAAAGTGCGCTTAAAAACAATTACTTTGCTGAATATCTACAAATTACATCCTCTTAGCAAACATAGAAAAGATTGAAGTTGGATCTTTTGCAAAAACCAACAATGATTGGAAAGCAACCATATTTTTTGCTATTCTTTCTTCTTCTTTTTTCCGAGTACTGGCTGCTCTTTCTATAGTCATGGTCTTAGCATATGTATAAGAAGGGTATTTTCATAGTCGACGAAAATGTTTGCTAATGAATATATATCCTTTCATTTTCTCTTATTCCCTAAAGGATAAAAGAATAAATATACTCACATCAACATGAGAATTCCACTCTCTTTGAAAGCCAGATCAAGTATCTCTCGAACTCTCACATGTCTATACTTTTGTTATCAATACAATAAAAATATTGTCCCCTTATAGCTTTCCATATCTCGTTATTAGCCAACAAACTTGTTCTCTGTTGATAATTTGACAACAAAATTGTACCAAAAACACGCAAGGAAAAAAAAAAGGGAAGACATTGTTACAACTTCAGAAAGAATCTTATTTAATGGTACAATACCAGGAATCATTTTTGATGATTTTGCCAGGACCTGCAAAGGCAATTAACCTCATCAGTATTAGAGGTAAAGACACATTCATTTAGAATAAAAAACGTCAACTCCTATAACTAGGATACTAATAACAACCACTAAAGCATTTCTTCTAGTCCTAAATGTATTTCAGAAAATACTAGAACTATGGTTTACATTTCACAAGAAAAAATTCCACGAAAATTGGGCATACCTGTGCAGGATAACTAATATATTTTAGCGCTTCAATCCCCATTGCTGGTCCAATAGTATTTGTAATGCCAGCACTCCAGTAACTCCACCAGGGAGCACCACCGCTGTTTCCGCTTGACCATATCTTTATCACTGCACAAAAAGCACACTGAATTCTTAACTAATCATCTAACCGGTGCTAATACAAGCATATATGCAATATCACCAAGAAACATGTGAACATCCAATACTTGAATGCTGTAAACTTACTCATAAATGACCATATCAGACATACTACATTTTGTGCCAGGTTCAGGAATGCCAAGTGTTCAAACCTCTCTTTGTTTGGGCCAAACCGCTTAGTTGACCTAAAGGCCAAATAAATACAAACATAAACAAATCAACTTAACGTATATAAACATTGCACAATTCAATCAATCAACAAGACCTCAATACCAAACACCTAGGATTGGCAATTCAGTGGCGTGTGTCCAGACTTTTGATAGTAAATTCAAAAAAAAGAGTTACTCTATAGGTGTAGGTTTTGAGCATACCCTTGCCATTGCGCTACAAGTTTCCATCAATTCCAAGGGTGCTCAAAATACTATATATATACCAATATAAAGTAAGATTTGATCTATATATATACACCAGTGTTATCAAAAGGAAAAGCGCAAAAAAGTTCTAAGGTCCGTGGGGGCTTTAAGCGCAACACGCAAATAAGGCTTGGGCTTTAATGTAAAAAAGGCGCAAAGGGAGAAAAGATTACAAATATATATATGTTTGGCCAAAACTAATAATTATAAATATGACGACAAATATATGACCAAAGAAATTGAAAAAATATGATGATAAAGTGAAATATCAATTATTTAGTGTCACTTCTTCATAAGAGGCTCATTGGCAAGGAAATGTTTGTCTTAGAACCTTGATGACAATATTGAAGCGCACATAAAGCGAAGCGAAGCGCTCAACTCGTTTTGAGCCTTGCTTCAGAGCTTAAGCGTGCTTTGATAACACTGAATCATATACGTTGTACTTTTCCGACGAAAGGTATCCAGCTAGACACCTTAACACTACCGTAGCTCCACCCTGTCGTCTATATGTATCTTCTATATACATTATGCTCTGTTCAGGTCCATTTGTAAATATTTGACTTTTAAGCTCACAACTTTGAAAATACATTGGGACAAAAGTTACACAAAAACTCAAAAAACTGACTGTTATGACATATTAAAGGCGATGTCTTCGGATTGAAAGGAGCCTAAGAATCTTTCCTATGGTATGTAAAGATACTCCGGTGATTAATACAAAATATTTGAGTTACAAAAAAAAGGGCAATATCTCATCATTATTCAACACAGAAGCTGCTGCCTTAATTTCCTTCTTTATTGGTCATCAATATTACTGTACTACTCACTCAGACCCAATTTATGTGACATTCTTTCATTCTATATATTTTTCAAAGCAAACTGGAAAAATTTCTTCTTTTTTTTCTTAATTAATCGCCGATAAACATGAAACAAAACTCCATTCCAAATGAACAGTCACTATAGCTCAAAAAATATTTCCTAAAACAATTGTGAACTTAGGAATTCAATACCAAAGCTGCAATTTTTTTTCCTATTTAAGGAGATATCAATCAGCTTTTATTTAGACAAAACAGTTAAATGAGACCGAATAAGTAATAGAAGCTTCTAGAAATCGGAAGAAGAGTGAAATGCTTACACCGTCTCTTGCAGAACGCCTTGGTAAATGTAAGCAGACCAAATGCCGGCGACACAAAAGGCGAGGACCATAACACGGCGGATCCCGGCGCCGTGAGACTCCATTGGGCTTAACGTCGTCGGCGCTAACACTTTGATCCTCCCTGCCACGTGTGTATTCTCCGACGACGATCACTCACCGGCGATAGGGAATCGACGGGACAACTTCGGTGTTTTGCCGTTGATTTTCTATTTAACTGCCGCTGCACCGGTTATGATGATTGTGTTTTTGGGAAATTTGTGTTGCATAACGTGGGATCTGAATTACGTATGAATTCCACGTGGCGAATAGCTATTGGGTGATATAAGTATCAACTGACATGTGATTGGCAGTGTAAACGAAGACACTTTTATTTTAAAAAAAAAAGGAAAAAAGGTTTAAAATGTTCGTAAACTAGGTAAAAGGAATAAAAATGTATACCGTTTAAAGTTTGACTCAAAAATGTCATTTTTGTCAATATTTTGGTTCAAAAATGGAATTAGCAAATATTTATCTTACTTCAATTCAAAAAAAATATTTCTTATTTTATTATCATTATTCTTTATCGTTATATAAATTAATTAATGATGACTATACTATGATCATATATATATGACATATTATTTATTGAAAGGGTCCATAAAGTTATTCTATTTTAATTGATAAAATGAGAATAAGAATAAAAATACATTTCCTATATTTTTATTGTTAAAGTGATTTTAGAAGAAAGAAAACAAGAATAATGTTCTTTAGTAATATTTTTATTAGGAATAAGATGTGTTTAAAAGAAGAAAATAATATATTTATTTGTTTAATGGTTTTTTTTTGTCCATTTCGTAACTATAGGGGCATTGTTGGATCAAAGTATTGACTGCAAGGACATTTTCGAATTAAAGTATTGACGATAAGGTTTCTTTTTAGTCAAACTATAACTGAAAAACATTTTATTTATTTCACATAGTTTAAGGGTATTTTTTACCCTTTTCTTTTTTAAAAAAACTACTCTCTTCGTTCACTTTTATTTCACAAAAGTGAAAATGAAAATCTATTTAAGGAATAAGTGACGAGTAAAAGCGAATGGGTAGAGTATTTTGCTTTTCTATTTATTTTGACTCCAACAAGATTCCGTGTATTTACAGTGGATTTGAATCACCCAAAGAAAAGGAAAAATTAGTTGTATAATCATAATATAAAACATATTTAGTTAAAATAACAACACTTTAAAATATAAGTTCAAAATATCATAATGACAATATTTTTAAAAATAATTTGTATTTACATTTATTATTTTTTGAGATTTTCTTTTATTAATTACTCCATCCGTTTCAAAAAAAGATGACTTAGTTTGACTTGGAACGGAGTTTAAGAAAAGAAAGAAGACTTTTTATTCTTGTGGTTCTAAATAAAAATTGTGTCAAATGTACCAAAATGTCCTTTAATCTTGTGGTCTTAAATATGTCACGTGAAAATTTAAAGTTAAAATATTGTCAAAAAAGAAAAGGGGTCATTCTTTTTTGAACAGATTAAAAAGGAAATAGGGTCATTCTTTTCAAAACAGAGGGAGTAAAAGATTCCATAATTGGACCAAATTGCTAATAACAAATTTAAAATAAAGAACAAATACAATATTCTCTCCTCATCTTGTTTCTTCCCTTTTCACCTCACCTTTCAAGGTTTCAGATTTTCTTTATTCTTCAAACAAAAGTTATTCAAAATTTGATTCTTCAACAAAATCTATGCATTAATTTAAGGATTTTCTTGGTTGATAAACAATCAGGTATACATTATTTCATCAAATTTCGAATCTAATTAAGATAATTTCGATTAGATTTTTAGATTTCTTTTGATTTGTTTGTAATGTCACCATTTATATTTCGCATTGTTCATGTTACAGATTTTTTATTATTATTCTTGATTTTTGTGCAAGTATGTTTACATTTTCAGTCAACTTTTTTGGAAATGTTTACTCCAAAAATGTATGTTCTGCTATTAAAATGACTCAAGAGAGGAGATCTAAGTTTCTTCATGATTCTACCGCATTCAAGTTCAAGATTACAATATCAGGGTATGCAAACTATTAATAAAATAAAAAATTGAGTGCAGAAAATTTCAAAAAACATGATGAAGATCAAGGTGAAGAACAATTTCCTAGTCTTTTGTTCTGTATTTATATTTTCTTTTAGAATTTTGTATCATGACTCAATTTGTTTTCAAACCATTATTATGTATGATTTTAATATTTGCATTCGTTCAAAATCTCATATTGTATAGTTATGAATCTTGTATTTGTTCTTAATTTGTATTCATCATAAAAGTATGCTAACTAGTTGTGTATTTTATTTATAGGAAGAACAACTTTTTCTTAGTTTGTTTTGTTTTTATAAAAAACAATTCTTCAAAATTTTGTATCATTTCTCAGTTCGTATTCAAACCAATATATATGCTTTTAATATTTGTAATTATTCAAAATCTCACGTTGCATAGTTTAGAGAATCTTGTATTTGTTCCTAATTTATATTCATTCCAAAGGTATACCAACTAATTATGTATTTTATTTAAGAATTATTTATTATTCAGTTATTGCTTTTCAGTTTTATTTTCACTTTTCCATCATATTATTTTTGTATTTTATATATCATTATATAAAATACAATATAAAAATTAAAATGAATACAAATACAAATAATATACCTATTGGAACGGATACGACTTAGGAAAGGAAACATAATTTTGAAGAGAAAAATAAATCACAATGAAAAAGATACATGAATACAATATGTCAGTATTAAATAACTAAAGATTCATTTAACATACGTATTGGAATGAATACGAACTAATAAATACATACAAGTTTCATTATACAAAATAAAACATGAAAACTAGAATGAATACAAATACAAATGACATACATATTGAAATGAATATGATTTAAGAAAAGATACAAAATTCTGGTGAATAAAATAAATACACTATGAGAAAAATATGTCAAATAACATATATCCGATACGATTTAAGAAAGGTTACAAAATTCTTGTAAATAAAATAAATCACTGTGAGTAGGGCTGGGCGTTCGGTCGGTTCGGTTCGATTCGTAAATATCGATTCGGTTTTTCAATTTTTGGTTTGGCCAAATATGAAACCAAACAAAACCAAAATAAATTCGGTTGGGTTCGGTTATTATAAATTTGGTTCGATTTATTTTGGTTCGATTTCGATTTAACTAAATTTAATACAAAAGAAAAGATAAAATGGACATCGTGATAACTAGATATCGACTCGATCAATAATAATAAAAAAAACTATCAAAAGTCAAGACAATATCACAACAACACTAGAATGTTCAACAAACTTGTGTCCATCACTAAACTAGAGTAAGTTACAAACTAAAGTCATCATTATCTGGCTCATTGCAACTTTCAGCAACAAAGATTTAGAAAACCAACAAAATATCGTTGCAACTTGCAACCTCTATCAAATGTCAAGACAACAACACAACAACACTAGAAAGTTTAACAAACTTGTGTCCATCACTAAACTAGAGCTAGTTACAAACTAAAGTCATCATTATCTGGCTCATTGCAACTTCCAGCAACAAAGAGATTTAGAAAACCAACAAAACATCGTTGTAACTTGCAACCTCCATTGCAATAGCTCCCAAGTTCTAGCAGATAGCAACCAAGAAAATAACAAAACATTGATGGACCTGCGAGAAAATAGAACTGTTTAGACAAATGATCTACATTTCATAATAGAATATATAAAACTATCAAGCAAGTTATGTAAATAAGTTCTTTACTTACTCGTTACCACACATCACTAGTTGATAGTTGAACTTACAAGCTGCAACTATATATCAATTATACTAGATTCAGTTCCACTACAAGAAAAATCTAAAAAAATATGAAAGAATTTGTTAGTTGTTAAGAAATACAAGTAACAAAATTAATTTCAATATAGTTAATACAAATATCAAATTCTTACCACGTTCAAGTTGTTCAAGATACTCTAAATCTTCCTCAATATTGATTGGAAAAGACTCACTTCTAAGCCAATCTTGAACACAAATAAGAGATTGCAAAATTTTAGGTGTTAATGAACTCCTAAAGGGATCAAGAACACGACCTCCTATGCTGAAGGCACATTCTGATGCGACACTTGAAATGGGAATGACTAACACGTCACGAACCATCTCCGCGAGAATAAGAAATCTCGGCTCACTAACTTTCCACCACATTAATATATCAAAGTCATCACTATCTGGCTCAATATCTTCCGCAATATATCTTTCCAATTCTGATTTATTACCTGAACTTTCACTAACTTCTTTATGCTTCTCAAATTGTTGTTTCGTTTTCATTCTTCCTCTATTTACAAAGTTGTCACAACCAGTTACACTAGATATACTTGATGAATTGTCAGATGAAATGGGTGAAGATGGTACATGTAAAAAGCTTTTTTGGGGATTTTTTGACATAATACTCAAACAGTTTGTTCATGTATTTTTTCAATTCTGAACATAGCTTTTCCCAAAAAAAATTTCCAAATATATCCACAATTGCAAATGGAACATAATCAAGCTTGTTACGGGGATCCAATACAGATGAAATAAAGATCATCTTGTTCATTTTTTGTGGTTCACCCCAATACTTTTTGAACTTCTCATTCATACTTTCCACCATTTCTTTCAAATTACGATCTTCATTTGTCATCATCTCTTTCAAAATAACATTAAGTTCAGCAATTTCAATAAAGTGTGTATTGCTAGTGACATAATTAGAACCAGAGACCTTCAAAGTAAGTAAATAAAAAGTTTCAAGAAATTTCACCATTGACCTCACATTTTTCTAGTCAACACTTGAAAGAATATTTACAGTAGTTCCATCTTCAACACTAGTTCCATCTTTGTTTTCAGAAGAATCAGAACCAAATGTACGAAGATGATTCAAGTATCCAGTATCATAAAAACTATATCTTTCAAATGCAAGCTCAAAATGTTGTGCTATATCAAGCATCGAATATGTAGAGTTCCACCTAGTTGGAACATCTAAACATAATGATCTCTTACAAGTTATCAATTCAGATTCACCACATTCTTTAGACTTTCTAAGTCTTGCGGGAGATTGTTTAATGTATTTCACGGCTTGTCTCACTAGCTTGACAGACTTACCAATTTCCTTCAACCCATCTTGCACAGTAAGATTAAGGATGTGTCATACACCTCACATGAAGATGGTCACCATCCATAATGTTAGTTCCCAATTGCTCAATTTTTTAGACATTTCTTTCACTGTAACATCATTAGAACTAGCATTATCAATTGTACTAGTAAACACATTATCCAAACCCCATTCAAGTAAGCAATTAGTAATGCAAGCCGCCATATCCACGCCCTTATGACTAGAAATGGGACAAAAATTTATTACTCTTTTATGCAAAATCCAATTTCTATCTATAAAGTGGGTTGTCAAATACATGTAGTTTATTTTTTGTATAGAGATCCAAGTATCTGTTGTAAGACAAACTCTTGGACGTGCTTCTTTGAAAACCTTCTTCAAAAGTTTTTCTTCTTCGAGGTATAGTTCATAACAATCTCTCATCGCAGTTCTACGAGAAGGAGTATGAAATTGCGGCATTGTAACTCTCATGAAGTTTTTAGAACCCTCTTTCTCAACAAAACTAAATGGTAGCTCGTCAACAATTATTATTTTGGCTAAAGTTTTCCTACTTTGTGCTCGGTCAAATTTTCAAGTGCTAATGACCCCTTCCTTTGCTCCTGTTGAAGATGGTAGAAAATTAATTAGATTTTGACCTTTATCTACGGTGTCACGAGGAAATTTAGGACATGTTCTCATATGAGTATTCATTGATGACGTACCGTTAGATAATGTAGAAGTGCATAAGCTTTTGCACAATACTTGTATTTGGCTTTACTAGCTCCATTTTCACCGGTGAACTTTTCAAAATGCTTCCAACAATTAGCTCTACGTTCCATGGTTTTTCTTTTGTTTAAAGTATCAACATCAACTTCAACCTCACTAGGAGATGAGGTGTAAGATATGCTCTCATTTGAAGCTCCTCTTTCACTTCCCTTACTTCCAGTTTGTGTCATCTATACAAAAGTGAAACAAACAACAAGAATAACAATTAACAAAGTTACAAGGATCAGGCCTCACAAAGTCACAATAGCCCTTAGCTTTGTTACAACTTACAGGAAACAAACAATAAAATCAAATGCAAGAGCACAAGGAAGTAAGAACAACTACATAATCAGTACATGAGAGTTGAGAGATGACTGATGATGAGAGTTTAAGACGAGTTGACTAACTTACAGTTACGAGTGACGATAAACGAGAGCTAAGAGTTGAGAGATGAGTGAGAGTGACGAACTAATGATAAGATAGAAGTGGTGGTTGGCGGGCTGCGGCGAGCCGACGATTGACGTGGCAGCGTCTCGGGCTATCGTCGACCAGCCGCGACGTTAGCGTGTGTTGCGTAACTGTGTGAGTCGTGAGTCGTGAATGGCTGACTGCGTCTGCGTTACTGACCGGCGTGGCGGCGTTACGGACTTACAGTGGACGTGGCCGACTGGTCGGTGTGTGTGTATGATGTTAATGTATCAGTTATCAATTTAGGGA
Organism: Solanum chmielewskii; assembly: GCA_027704785.1. NCBI lineage: Eukaryota > Viridiplantae > Streptophyta > Magnoliopsida > Solanales > Solanaceae > Solanum > Solanum chmielewskii. Next base: position 4,991,998 of record JAKWIX010000318.1, on the reverse strand, counting down.
TTTATCATTTATTAATTGATAGAAAATTGACTTAGGTTATTGGGTATTTAGGTTAGAAATTTGGATAGTTGGGCTTGAGCTGACTGCTGAGTAATAGGAATTTAGGTAGTTGGGCTTGGGCTGACTGCTGAGAACCATAGTATGGGCCGACTGGGAGGATTAGGAATGGGTTATGGACTTAAGGGTAACAATTAGGGAAAATTGTATATAATAGCAAACTAATAACCTAAATTAAATGGAATTGGTAGGGTTTGATTTAATTGTGCTCCATACCAAACATTAGCTAAAATTTGCCAGCGTCTCTCTCCCAAAAATCTCGCCTGCCACTCTCTATTCTCGCTCGTCTCTCTCGCTTTATACACAGAAGTGTATACTGTTTCTGTTTTGTATAAAGCGAGAGAAAATTGTATATACACATGCAAAAATGTATATCTTCGTGTTATACACCTAATTATACAATTTACAAACATTTTACTTCAAATATTGCAGAGAAAAAGGCCAACGAATTATACAATTGCGAATGATACAATTGCAGTGAAATACAATTTTCTCTAGTTTTATACAACAGAAGTGTATATATTGTGTTTCTGTTTTTGTATAAAGCGAGAAAAACATATATCTTTTTGCTATACACTTATAATTATGCAATATATATACATTTTAATTCGATTCAACTGTATGCAAAACAAATTATACAATTGCAGCGAAATAGGCCAGCGAATTATACAATTGAGGCCGGCGAATTATACAATTTAGGCCAGCGAATTATACAATTGTATATGTATAGCAAATTATACAGTTTTATGTTTTCTATGGAGCGCAATTATGAAAAGTTTGCTATAGCATACAAATATGAATTTTTTTTTTGCTATATGTGAAAGTTGCCCAAACAATTATATATATATATATATATATATATATATATATATATATATATATATATATAATTTCGGTTTTTCGGTTAACCGAATTTTCAAATCTAAAAACCAAAAATCGAACCAGAAAACTGAAATGTAAAAATTCAAAACCAAAATCGACCGAAATAATCAAAAAATCGAAACCGAAATTAAAAATAAACCGGTTCGGTCGGTTTTTTCAGTTTGAACCATATTATGCCCAGGTCTAGCTATGAGAAAAGTATGTCAAATAACATATAAAACTATAGATGTTCAAATTTATAAAAAAAAACATAAAAAAAAACAAATTCAATAGATAAAACTCTAAGGTATTATCATAAAGTTTCATAACAATAATTAGTTTTGAAAGATGAAGACAAATAATGACATTTCGGAAGAAGGAAGGGACCACTTATTTTAGGTCTCATAATCTTTTTGTAAGGAAAGTAATGAAGATTTTTAGCAACTTCATCTAATTTGATTAATCACTTGAATGGATCCCTTTTAAAAAATAATTACTTATTTTAAATATACTATTTGATTGGACTTCTCTTCCTCTCTCGCTTCTTTCTTCTTTTACTTTCTAGTTTTTTTAAAATTTCTCGCTTTTTCTCTATATCACTCTTTCTCCCCTTCCTTCTTTTTTTCTTGTTCATTCTCCCTCTCGTATTGTTACTCTTTTTCCCTTTCTTTGTCTTTCAACTTTCTTTGATAGAATAATTAATGATTCTATTGAGTAAAATTTATATTAATAATTAATTAGACAAGAAATTTAATTGTAAAAAATAAGTGACATAATAAATTACAAAATGAATTAAATTTGAATTAAAATGTATTACACATATATTAAAATTGAATTAGAAGATAATTAAACATGAATACAAAATATAGCAAATGAAAAAACATTCTTTAATCTGTAAACCAAATAATAATGAATTAAACAAGTAATTCAATCGAACTAATCAACTTTAACTTTAAAAATGCCTAAAATGGTCAATACCATAGTCATTATAAAAAGAATATAAAAGTATGTCTTAAGGTAGGTATATCTAAATTGAGATTCTAAATCAGTAGATATCTAAAAACTTTAAAGTATGACACAATACATAGTACTTATTTGGGGACAATTGCTTAAATTTCAAATATTAATATTAAATATAATCTAACAACTCCTTAATAATATATATCAAGTTGAAGATAAACAATGCAGCTCCAAACTATTCTCATGAAATAAATTTGGAAATTTCACTAAAAGATAATAAAAAATTAATACATCTTCAATCTTAGCTTATGTATTGTAACAGAAACATTTATTGTTTATTTTAAATTACAAGATTTAAAAATTTGTTAAAAAATAAAAATACATGCAGCCAAATACACTCATACATTTAGATGAAAGAAATATTACTCTATAATATAGAAGGAAATATATCCAAAATTACAAACAAAAGATTCCAAAATTATAAATACAGAAACTTGCTTAGTTACAAATAGAGGTATAATGCCTTCTTAGGAAACTTTTTCACTTCTCAGTTTCTATTTCATTTTTTAATCTTAAATTTTCTGATAATTGCTTTGCATTTGAGATTAGTACTTACTATTTTACTAATGCTTTTTTTTTTCCATATAAAACTTCATTAATTTTGTTGTTCCTTGGAATCCCCTTATGATATAATTTGATAATTATGATATCTGTATTAGTCTTGTTAAAATCATGTAATTTAATTCCTGCGTTGCGTTTAAAAAAATAATAATTTGATTGAATTTCAAATTTTACACATGCTACATAAATTGAGATAAAAAAAACAATAATATTATTTGACAATTTCATTTATATTAATAAACTATAATAGTTAACAATTCAATTTTTTCTTTTTTTTAAAAAACATATTAAAAAATTAATTGAATCTTAAAATTTCATGGCTGGATAAATTGAGACAGAGATAGTCATATATATCAATTGAAAATTACTTTAAAATTATTATAAATCATAGTAATTAATATAATAATTTAAAGTACTTGAAATTAACTTGAAAATTACTTTAAGAGTATTATAAATCAAATAAATAATACACTAATTCAAAATACTTAAAATTTAACTTGAAAATTACTTTAAAAAACTATAAATTATAATAAATAATAGAATAATGTAAATTTCTTAAAATTTAACTTGTAAATTAATTAAAAAGGTATTATAAATTACAATAAATAATACAACAAATTAAATTACTTAAAATTCAATAACTATATATATATATATATAGATATATATATATAGGTTGGTTATCAAAATTTTACATGTGCCACGTAAATTGAGACATAGGAAGTCACATATACTTTTTTAAAAATTACGTTTAAAGAAATATAAAGCACAATAAATAACAATTTAAAGTATTTAAAAATTTGATTGACTTTGTCAATTTCATGTGCACAAAATAAATTAAATGAAGTAACATATATTGGGCTTGTGCTTCCACGGGTGATTATAACTAGTATAAAACATAAAAGCAATACTTTACCTATACACATGAGTGAAATCACCATCTGAGTTACGAATTGACCGAATATAATAACTTTTAACTTAGATCTTTATATTTATACTTAAAAATTTATCTGTGGTATGTATATATCCATCCTAAATTCAATAAAAACGAATAAATTAAGAGTGTGTTTGGTATGAAGGAAAATATTTTCTGGAAAATGTTTTTCAATTTTTCCATGTTTGATTGTTATAAAAGTTTTGAAAAAAATATTTTCCAAATCAACTCATATTCCTCAAAATTAAGGAAAATGATTTCCCTTCAAAAATTAAGGAAAAAACATTTTCCAAAACTCTCATCCACCCAATGGAGTATAATACCAGTTTCATTGAGTAAATTGTAAGGGTAGGCTAGGGTTTATTTTAGTCATTTAGACTAAGAATTACTCCTTCGGTTTATTTTTAGTTATATGTTATGCTTTTTGAAAGTCAATTTTACTAAATTTAAAGTTAAATTATATTATATTAATTTGATATTTTTAATTAAAAAACATTTAAGTAAAAATATGAAAACTACTAAAAAAAGGATGTTCTACATTCGCTAATCAGTGCGTCAATTTTTATTTTTTAAAAAATGTCAAAATGATTGTGCAGAGTTGGGAATGTACATACATTGAAGATAGAACTGACAAGAGGACCTACGACTGGACTTATGAATTGTGGATCAATATACTGTTTTTGGGTCTATCCACGAAGGAATATTCAGAAACCCTATGACTTGGAATGCTATAAAGAAAATGTTCAACTAGCCAATAAGACAAACTCAAGTCTCAACATAAGATAATGAAAATGAACAGATTAAAGTACTAACAATTGGTTGTCTTTGAAACCTCTAACCAATCGAGATGTTTGTTTTGGGGTAAGACCCACGACATCCTAATGAACTAAAAAAATAAAAGAGGTCCTCCAAAGCATGGAGGATCACCAACAAACTCTGGAGCTCAACTAGAATTAACAATGCGCTAAATGTTGATCTTGGTTACTTGTATTTGCGTCATTAAAAAATGTAGGCCAAATGGCATCAGTACAGTGAATGTACAAGTATGCGAGGGGGATTCTAAAACAAGACATAAGCTTGAAAAGAACTGAAAGAACTTACCTAGCTCAACTCAACTTAACTGAATTCAATATAAAGCAATAAAGTAAATGTAGTATAAAGAAAAATGGATAATGTACAAGTACCCCCTCAATCTATGCCCGAAATCTTAGAGACACACTTATACTATACTAAGGTCCTATTACCCCCTGAACTTATTTTATTAATAATTTTCTACCCCTTTTTGGCCTACGTGGCACTATCTTGTGGGTCTAACGATGTTTGACTTTTTTTTCAAGCTAGTGCCACGTAGGATGAAAAGGGGCAGAAAATTACTTATAAATAAGTTTAGGGGGTAATTGGACCTAAGTATAGTATAAGTGTGTCTCTGAGATTTCGGGCATAAGTTGAGGGGGTACTTGTGCATTTTAAACTTTTATAACATGGATGTCAACTATGTGTATTTAAAAATACAATATTACTCTGTGTGCATGCAAAGATACGATATAAACTCTAAATTGTATATAAAAATACAAATAATTAAACTGTGTATATAAGAATACAGATACTTCTTGGGAGTTTCTCTAACTGACAACCATCACGTAAGATTTATTGTGATGATATAACGTTTTATCTCATGCTGCCAGGGTCGTCCTATACCTTGCCGAGGGTATAGAGTCTGACTACTAAGTGGATCCACTAGTCTACGCAAAAAAACACTAAGGAATCATCTAAAAAGTATGACCCTCTTCTACTCATGGTGACTATATGGTTTATGGGGGCTGTAAGTTGTCTAAACTCTCCCCCATATTGGTGTTCAATACTACTCCCAAAATATGATACTAGCTCTTATGTTTAAAAACATACTTCTTTATGTGATTTGAGATAATTGCTCAAAAACTTAGCTTAAGGGCTATCTTGGAAATCAAAGTTTTCTCTATTGCTTAATTATGAAAGCGCTTACTCTTTTCTAAAAACTAGCTCAAAGGCTCTTTGAGAATCAAGGTTCCTTTTTCTTGTTTAACCGTGATAATGTTTTAAACTTTTTGGGAATACCTAATCCCTCTATACTTTTTGAAGAAATGAACTTCAATCTTTACTCCTTACTTTTTACTCAAATTGAACTTTAAGTCTTAAAACAAAGTTAAAACATTTGGATAAGACTTTTGGAAAACTCTAAGATCTTCTTTTGACTTGACTCTTACTTCTCTTGACTTTGATGTTGACTTTCCTTGAATTGAATTATGGATTCAAGGTTCACGAGCTCATGTTATGAATGATTTTATGATGTTTATACGTATCTTAGAATATAGAAATCGACAAGAAAACATAGGAACATTGCTAAGAAACTAGTATGGAAAAAAAGAAAAAAAATGAAAAGAATTGGCGTCTCTGGCGCTCTGAGAGGCACGGGGCGCCAGCCTTAAAACTTCAGAGGGATGGGCTAGGGCGCACTAGATTGAGTGGTGCCCCATAGACCAAACTTGAGGGATCCCTTCTTGGGGCTCTAAGAGCAGCGGCGCCTCAGGCCCCTACCCAGGTGCACTCCGACTTTTCTCCTTCGTTTTTCATCTCTAAACCCGCTATTTCAACTTAGTTCCTTTCTCAAACATTTAGAATCAACTATACCATCAATATATGCAAGATTCTATTCACATTCACACCTAAAATCACGAATTTGGATCAAGAACTCCTTAATAATTTCAACAAATCTAGAACTCAATAGAGCCTCAACAAAGTTCATGAAGAACTCAATTTCTAGAACCTTTAAAAACATAAATTTGCTGAAATAAATCATAAATGTCGCGTGGGTGAACTAACTCAATGTCGTGTGAATGCACATACTTCGTAACGATCACCCCTCGATGAAATCTACAAGCAATTCAACAAGAACTTGACGATTTCCTTACTTCTCCTTCGTTTTCTCCTCTTTTTTCTCTTCTTTCAAAATCCTAACTTTGTTTTCAAAAGCGTAACTGACCAAGTTCAATTTACACCCCTAATTAATTAACAAAAACGAATCAAATTAATAGTGTATGGAAAAGACCATAATTCCCTTCTAAAACCTGAATTAGACTTTCCTTATTTGAACAATCCAACTTCAAATGGGTATATCTCACTCATATAAACTCGAAATTGCACAAACTTGACGGTGTTGGAAAGATTATTCCAAGATCTATCCTACGATATCTGAAAGCACACCTAAATAGTTTTTATCTTGTAGTTATTGTCATTTGAAGTTGACTCAAAACTCAAACTTAACATAACTTAACCAAATTTCCAAATTTCATTCTTTCCAAAAAAATGACTCTTTCTAATTTTAGTTCTTTCTAGTTATGGGGTGTTACAATATATCCCCCTTGAGAACATTCGTCCTCGAAAGATCTTACTCTTAGTAGGCTAAGGGCGTAACATCAAACATATCGTTCAAACACCCAACAAGTACAATGCAACTACAACATGCCAACTTATAAATAAAATGCCAAGAAAAGGATTAGAACCTTAATTTGGAACTTCTCTGGATTCGAAGAGATGTGGATATCTATTCTTCATATCCTCATCATCTTTCCAAGTGGCTTCCTGAACAAACTGATTATTCCAAAGAACTTTGACTGATGCTACCTCTTTTGTTCTCAACTTGCGAACTTGGCGATCTAGTTACTGAACAGGTTTGTCCTCATAAGATAAGTTATCATTTATCCCAATATCTTTAGTTGGTATGATAAGTGAAGATCTCTCATGCACTTTTTTAACATGAAGACGTGAAATACCGGATGAATCGCTGCTAAATCTTGTGGTAGCTCTAACTCATAATCTACATTGACAATCCTCTTGGATATTCTGTAAAGACCAATATATCGGAGACTAAACTTCCCCTTGTCACCAAACATCATTATACCCTTCATGGGTGAAACTTTCAAATAAACCGAATCATTTACTTCAAACTCTAACTCCCTTATCCTAACGTCAGTGTAGAATTTAAGAAAACTCTGCGTTGTTTTTAACTCTCTTAAATAACTTTCACCTTCTCCATAGCTTGATGATCTAAGTCTGGTCTTATCAACCCAACTTCAACAACTTCAAACCATCCAATAGGAGATCTGCATCTTCTCCCATAAAGAACTTCATCAGTAGCTATTTGGATGCTAGAGTGGTAACTATTGTTGTAAGCGAACTCAATGAGAGGTAGGTGATTATCACAATTCCCCTTGAAATCAATCACACATGTCTTCAACATATCCTCTAAGAACTGAATGGTGCACTCTGCTTGTCCATCTGTACAAGGATGAAAGGTAGTACTTAAGTTTACTTTTGAATCCATGCCTTTTTGAAAAGAATTCCAGAACTGTGCAGTAAATTATATACACATATATGAAATAGTCGACATTAGCACCCCATAAAGTCTAACTACCACTCGAATATACAACTTAGCATAATCTTTTACTGAATTGGTAGTCTATACCAGTAAAAGGTGGGCTGATTTTGTCATACTATCAACAATCACCCAAATAGAATCATGCAGTCTGTCAAACCTTGGCCAACCCGTGATAAAGTCCTTATTTATCATCTCTCATTTTCATACCGGAAGTTTTATATTTTGAGTCGTACCACATATTGTCTTTCAGACCTTGGCCAACCTGTGATAAAGTCCATATTTATCATCTCTCACTTTTATTCCGGAATTTTTATATTTTGAGTCGTACCACCAGACCTTTAATGCTTTACCTTTACTTGTCGGCAATTCAGACACTAAGCAACAAACTCTGCAATGTCCTTCTTTATACTACTCCACCAATAAACTTCCCTCAAGTCACGATACATATTTGTGAAATCCGAATGAATGAAATATCTGGAGCTATGAGCCTTCCTCCATTATCTTCTCTTGGAGTTCATCCACACTTGGTACACACAACCTACCTTGATATTTCAATATACCATCTCCCGTTGTTCAAAAGCCAATACTTATTTGCTTATGAACATTTGCTTTCAACAAGCAAAATAGGGTCTTGATCTTGCTTCTCTTTTACTTCTAACACTTATGATGATTCAGCCCCGTTCATCACCACTACTCCTTCTGTAGAATCCATTAGTTGAACTCCCAACGTGCAAGTCTATGCACATCTCTTGCTAGCTCTTTCTTATTTTCTTCAAAATGGGTGGTACACCCATAGACAATCTGCTCAAGGCATCAACAACAACATTAACCTTAGCTAGGTGATAATGGATACCCATGTCGTAATCCTCGAGTAATTTTAATCACCTCTCTTGTCTGAGATTAAGCTCTTTTTGAGTAAACACATACTGAAGACTCTTGTGATCAGTGAACACATCCACATGAACACCATAAAGATAATGTCGCCACATTTTTAAAGCAAATACTACAACAACTAACTCTAGACCATGGATTGGATAGTTTTTCTCATGAACTTTTAATTGTCTGGAGGCATAAGTTATAACCTTGCCCATGTGCATTAACATACAACTGAAACCAACTCTAGACGCATCACAATAAACAACAAAACCTTGCGTACCTTCTGATAAGGTCAAAATTAAGACGTAGTCATCCTTTTTTTCAAATCTAGACCACAATCATATTTGCCCTTTTTTTTAACCGAGGCTGTCCCTCAGTTTTCTAGGTCGATTTCCCCCTCTTTTTAGTACTGAATTTTGAACTTATGCTATCAAATTTCAGTAAAGACCAAACCCTCAACAACCAAAGTTTTAGAAGAGTAGAACCAATACCCAATCAAAGAATCAAAAAATTGGAAATTCAAAACCAAATTGATTTGATTAAGTCTAATTTTGTAATTTTTCGATATTTACGTCAATCTCGAATAAGTTATGTACAACTCATTGCGGCAAGAACCTTCAATAATTGACACGTTTTGGACGGTAATATATTTAGGTAAATAGACTTTTGTTATTATAAGGCACGTTTGACAATAGATTAAACACTAATTTTTGAAGAAAAATAACAAATATAGAAAAATAAAGAAAAAAATGAAAAAGATTAATTTTTGGTTTGACAAGTTCCAACGGTAGGGACCAATTTGGTAATAATAGTGACCCACACGTTATCAAAATGGACACCAGTTTGTCACTTTCTGGATAAAAAAGTAAAATTTAATTTCAATGTGAGAACAATGATTTTTTAAATTAATTTCCATGTTTGTAAATAAGTTGACTTTTAAGTGAAGCCAAATTTATTTTGTACGTGTTTAAAATATAAACACTTTTGACTTTTAAAAAAATTGGCCTAACAAGTTATAATTAATTTTCAAAATTTCCAAATCATGTTGAAGATTTTATTTATGAAGATAGTAATTGTATTGGCTTGTATATATATTGATTATGTTATTAAAAATACCTATTATTTTTATTAATATAAATCTAATAATCTTGATCAATAATTAAATATAGAAAAAAAATTATGTAATATTTTGTCTTCATAATTCTGATTTCAAATTTTTTTATTGCTTATTTACTGTTGAATATGTTTTACATATGTTTATTACTTTCTAAGTTATTAAAAATGCCTATTACTTTTATCAATATAAATATCTAATAATTTTGATCAATAATTAAATATAGAAAAATAATTATCTAATATTTTGTCTTCATAAATCTGATTTCAAATTTTTTTATTGCTTATTAACTATTGAGTTGTACCCTAAAATGCAAGTACTTCTATGTTTTACATATGTTTATTACTTTCTCTTTCATATTAGTTGAATTTTTTGCTATAGTTCAAAATAAGTAAATTAATTAAAGTTTAAAATAATGTTTAGATCTTGTTTCATTTTTGCTAGGTAATAAGCTTGACAAAGTAACCGTTTATAATTTTACTTTGAATTGCTTGATAAAGATAATATTCGATTTATATCTTAAATATTTTTTAAATATGTATGTATTTCCCCGAAAATATAGGGATTGTCTTTTTTCCTTATTAGTTTTTATTAAAAAAAATTTGGACACTAAATATAATTATTCAACACTTGTACTATTTTCTCTGTTTACTTTTATTTATTTATTATATTAATTTTTTTTTATTTATTCTACAAAAGAATAGTATTTTTTTGTTTTTAATTATTAAAAAAAGGGTAACTTTCACATATAGCAAACAAAAAATTCATATTTGTATGCTATAACAAAGTTTGCATAATTGCGCTCCATAGCAAACATAAAACTGTATAATTCGCTATATATATACAATTGTATAATTCGCTGGCCTAAATTGTATAATTCGCTGACCTATTTCGCTGCAATTGTATAATTTGTTTTGCATACAGTTGAATCGAATTAAAATGTATGTATATTGCATAATTATAAGTATATAGCAAGAAGATATATGTTTTTTTTCTCGCTTTATAGAAAAACAGAAACACAATATATACACTTCTGTTGTTTAAAGCTAGAGAAAACTGTATTTCACTGCAATTGTATAATTCGCAATTGTATAATTCGTTGGCCTTTTTCTCTGCAATATTTGAAGTAAAATGCCTGTAAATTGTATAATTAAGTGTATAACACGAAGATATATATTTTTGCATGTGTATATACAATTTTCTCTCGCTTTATACAAAATAGAAACATAATTATATACTTCTGTGTATAAAGAGAGAGACGAGCGAGAATGGAGAGTGGCGAGCGGATTTTTGGGAGAGAGATGCTGACAAATTTTAACTAACGTTTGTTATGTAGCACAATTAAATCAAACCCTAGCTATTCCATTTATTTTAGATTATTAATTTACTATTATATACAATTTTTCCTTAAAAATAATATATTAATTAATACAAGTATAATGATAACATATATATTTATTTATATTATTTTTTAAAATATGGTATATAAATTTTCTTTTTTAAAGATAATAATAAGTAAAAATAAATCGAAGAAATAGTACTCCGACACAAAATGTACGCGATGTTAGTCCAGTAGGTACAAAATTAATTTAGAGCATTATCTTTACCTAACAGAATAACAATAATATTATAAAATAAGTAAAAAAGAGAAAGTACTACACAATTTCTCTTGTTCTCACACTGTCATACCAAAAAGGACAAATTTTTGTCTAGCTTTTTTCAAGTATATTATTTTTTTTAATTTTCTCAATCGAAAAGAAACATATATACACCTATGTTTTATCTTTCTTGAAATTCTAAAAATTTTAACAAAAAATTATTCTTTGTAAACACTTGTGCAGTGTTTCTTTGCTGTTGTTTTGTTTTACAGATGGGTAATTGTTTAGGTTCATCAGCTAGAGTTGATGCCACTCTCAGCTCTCACAATATTTCTGGTACTTTCCCTTTTTGTGTTTTTTTCTTGTTCTTGCTTTGTTATTTTTTTTGTTTTCAAGAACTTGATAAACTACCTTTTTGGGGGTATGAATAAAATTAAATATAATTTATTTGGGTGGGGATGGAGAGGTTGGAGATTAAGGTGGAATCGAACTCTCACCGACAAGATTGAAAGTTTAGATAGTTAACTAATGGAGCTACTAAGATTTCTTGAAATGGGTGTGAATTTTTTTGGCACTTTATATAAGAACTTATTTTTTTTTTTGAGTTTTATTTTATTTAGTTGGATGATGATATGAAATGAGCTTAAATGAAGAAGTGGGGATTCATATATCCGAGCCTGACTTTTTTTGGGATTGTTGTTGTTGTTTGTGATAATCTTGAATGGTTTTTTGTTAGAAGTGGAGATTCATATATCCGACCCCGGATTTGTTTGGGACTGTTGTTGATGTTGTTATTGCTTTTGATAATCTTGAATGGTTTGTTATTAAAAGTGGAGATTCATATATCCGATCCCCTGACTTGTTTGGGACTGTTGCTGATGTGGTTATTGTTTTTGATAACCTTGAATGGTTTCTAATTAGAAGTAGAGATTCATATATCCGACCCTCACTTGTTTGAGACTGTTATTGCGGTTGTTGTTGTTGTTTTTGTTGTTCTGTGATTTTCCAATTAGAACTGGAGATTCATATATCCGACCCTTACTTCTTTTGGACTGTTTTTGATGTTCTTAGCTGTGATAAATTTTCAGTTATTTCTAATTCGTTTATTAACAGCAGCAATAACTATCATAATCCCTCAGTTTTTCAAAAAAAAAAAAAAAGAGCTTGAAGTTATTCATTTCTTATTTAATTACAACTCTTTATCATGATCTTCGTTTAATCAGCGGGAACTCAATGTTTTGGTGTATAAATCACAAATCTTTAACTTATTTGAGAAGATGATTAAGAGCTGTTTGAATTGGTTTAAAAGTTTGTTAAACTTACTTTTAAGTCGTTTTTAGATTTTGAGAGTGCTTGATAAAGTAAAAAATAACTTTAAAACAAGTTTAAAACCAAAAGTAGACTCTCCTTACTTTTTTATTTTTTTTACTTAAAAGTCATTTATGTTTGACTTTTATTTTATTTTATTTTTTTTGACCTAAAAGTTACTTCGTCTATTCCTTTTTATATGTCAACCTTTTTAGATTTCACTTGCATTAAGTTAAGTGTCCAATTCTACCTTTATTTAATATTTTTTTAAAGTCAACTTTTAAAAAAAATGATAAATGAATCCACTTTTTATTTTCATTTGTTTGTTGAGATTTCTTTTTCAAAATCAAATTTTATAGAGTAAAACAGTGGTGAGAGTAATTACTCAATATATGAATTAATTACAATGAACATTAATTGCTTATTACTCTATGTATGGGATGCCCATTGCTTCTTATTGTTCGTTGTGAGTATTTGTTTGAATTTGATATATTACCATTGTTTGTGTTCAAGGGAGATTGAGGTACCTTGTTAGATTTTTGAGTTTTTTCGCTCTGTTTGTTTGGGGACTCGGAGATGACTGACTATTGCTTAAAGACTAGGCAGGAAGCCTTTAAATTCGGCTAAGCCCAATAGCTTTAGCTCAAATCCTGTATTTGTATTATATAATTCATTCAATATGTATAGATAATCTATTCAAAGTCCAGTAAGCAAAAAAGGACTAACTGTCGTTCAAAATCCATAAACTAAAAATGTTGGCTCCACCTCTGCATGTACTACCATAAAATTTGAGAGGAAGATTTTAGTGCAGTTATTGTTGTTATAAGAAAGTCTCGGCTGAGACTGATAAATGACATGTTCAGCTGAATTTTAGAATAAGCTTATAGAATTGACTGAATTTGCAAGAAGATTGATGGCTATTGTCAAAGATGAAAGCTTATAGGAAAGCGAAAATATACATTTGTCTATTAAGATGATCAGTGCCAATTGAAAACCGTTAACATGGAGCTAATGCTGCATATTTTAACGCTCGTGGAATAGGATGATTCCTTTTTTGAAGGTTATGGGTGATTCATTTTTCTCTCACGAATGAATCCTTTGACTAGCGTTTTGTGCATGTTACATGTGAAGATATGTGTGTTTATATTCCAACCATAGTATCTCCATTGATGAATGCATAACAGTGGCCAAGCAAATTATTTTTCTCAATCTGTTTGTTTTATGGATATCACTCTTAACAAACAGTTAAATGGGAATCTTTCTTCTGGTTGCCAATCTTTGTTGCATATATGGCATCTTACTTGCTACTATATAAATGTGATGCTTGTTGGTAAATCAAATATACTAACTTAAGTGGTGGGTATGAGAAGAGGTAGAGGTAGACTGAAGAAGTATTAGGGAGAGGTGATTAGACAGGATATGACATACCTGCAGCTTACCGAGGACATGCGTCTAGATAAGATGGTATGAAGGGCAAGGATTCAGGTAACAAGTTAGTAGTTATCTGAGCGTTGTGTAGTTTTCCCTACTACTATCTTATTCTTCGATTTGATTACCCGTTGTTTCATTTGTTTCAGTTATGTCTTGTTTGTTGCTTTGCTGCCGTTCTTCTCCTTTATCTTTAACATGATTTCTTCATTACTGTATTTTCTTTCCATACTTGAGTTTGGTATCTTTTTCTTGAGCCTAGGATATATCGGGAACAACCTCTCTACCTTCACCAGGTAGGGGTAAGTCTGCATTCACACCACCCTTCCCAGACCCCACCTATTTGTCGGATTACATTGGGTTTGTTGTTGAAGAGCATAACTTCTGTCTTGAACATATGTTGTCCAAATTAAATAGTTATTTTAGTCTACTTACTTCGGGTTACGAATTTGAGGCTTTTTTGGGTTAAGTTGTGATTAGGTTGTTACCAAATGTGACTGAGCAATGACATTTTCTACTATTCTTTATTGCAGCTTCCGGAGCCTCTAGGATTCCCAGCAGAACCAGCCATTCTTCTGTTCTATCAAGTCTAAGTATTCCATCTTATAGTCGGAAAAGCAGCGCTGATACTCTTTCTACTCCAAGATCTGAAGGCGAGATTTTGTTTTCTCCCAATGTTAAGTCCTTCTCATTTAACGAATTGAAAAGTGCAACAAGGAACTTTAGACCTGACAGTCTTCTTGGCGAAGGAGGATTTGGTTATGTTTTCAAAGGATGGATTGATGAACATACTCTTACTGCTGCAAAGCCTGGTTCTGGAATGGTCATTGCGGTCAAGAAATTGAAGCCAGAGGGTTTTCAGGGTCACAAGGAGTGGGTGGTATGTTTCGTTTGCAGATTTATAACTTATTTAACTTGTTGATCTTGTTGGCCCTGTAATTGATCAGAAATGCTTTGCAGACTGAAGTTAATTACCTTGGCCAACTTCGTCATCCAAATCTGGTTAAACTCATTGGCTATTGTATAGAGGGAGATGATCGGCTTTTGGTGTATGAGTTCATGCCTAAAGGAAGCTTGGAGAATCATTTATTTCGAAGTACGTCAGCAAACTTTGAAATCTATTTACATATCTATACTACTCCCTTTGTCCCTAATTACTTATTCACTTTTCCTTTTTTAGTTATCCCTAATTACTTGTCCATTTTTGATAAATCAAGAAAAGAGACAAATTTATTTTTACTATTATAACCTCAATTAATTACTTTAAAAATGTTGAACATTTTGAAAAACTTAAGTTTTTGAATCATCTACTTCATAATTTATAATCAAAAGGGTAAAATGGTAAACTCACTATGCCAATTATTGTTTTGTTAATAGGTGTGTCAATTCAAAAGTGGACAAATAATTAGGGATAGAGGGAGTACCTAATTGTTGCATGTCCCTATTCACCAACTCGATTCTTCGCTACCGTCTTTCTTGTTTTTTTCTTCGGAAGCTCAAATTGTTTCATATGTCATAATTCATAAATTTGTTATACGAAGTTCTTGAATTAGTATAGGTAGAGATGTATCTTTTTCACTGACAAGATTTAATTTTTGGTCTTTCTGAAAAGCTGAGATTTTCTACTACATCATGTTTTAGGGTCTTAGAAGTTGCTAATGCTAATAAGGATAAAGTTAGAGACCGAAAAACTAAAAGGAATCTGAAGAAATGTATGTAGGATGTATGAGCCAATCTGTGGTTTAAATGCCAAATATCTGATTTAATTTTCCGAGACTTTAAAGTTGTGAAATTACAGGGCACTTGCCTCAATTCTTACTTTGATTATGTTGAACCAGCTTCATTATTATTCCTCTGAATCTTTTTATTGGCCTTCTCTGCGACATAAGTAGTCAAACAGTGTTGACAGAAGTTTATTAACTCTGTGATGATTGTTGATTTAGTCCATGTGGTGCGAGTTACATGAAATGCATAATTATCGAACATCCAAGTGAAGACTTGTATTACAGTCAAACCCCGTTAAAGTGGCAACATTTGTCTAAATTAATCATGGTTGCTACTTGCTATAGTGAGGTGTCGTTTTATATGTATATTGACATTTGACGTTTAGATTTCATTCAGCTTTTATAAACAGAAGTAAGCCAAAGAATAGTTTAATGATTTTGTGTACCAAGAAGAAGAAATGTATTTGTTGACCAATTTAATTAAAAAAAAAAAGAGTTCGTACTTTAAAATTTCAAATTTTTTTTACTATGTTTATGACATTTGATGATGATAACTATACATATTTTATTTTTATGCTATAATTAATGTCACTGTTCTTCTAGACAAGTAAATAATATGAAGTAAAAGATAGTATGGATAAAGTAAAAGATAGTATGGATATCAATTTTGGAGAAAATGAGTCTTTAAAGTGAAATGTTGTTATAACGAGGTGTGACTGTGTATGTGGATTTATAAATTGGTGGTAATTCTTGGAATCTTGTTTAACAGGAGGGCCTCAACCTCTTACTTGGTTGACAAGAATTAAGGTGGCTATTGGTGCTGCTAGAGGCCTTGCTTTCCTACATGATGCTAAAGAACAAGTTATATATCGGGATTTTAAGGCTTCTAATATTCTCTTAGACGGGGTAGGTATTAAGTTTTGACATGCTCACAAATTCAGTTGCCTTTCTTTAAAATATACAAGTGTCATGTTCTTTTAAAACTAGTGAAAGCTTAATATCTTTCCCTGGTCTGTGACTGCAGGAATTTAATGCAAAGTTGTCTGATTTTGGTTTAGCCAAGGCCGGCCCAACTGGTGATCGCACTCATGTGTCCACTCAAGTCATCGGTACTCAGGGCTATGCTGCTCCAGAATATGTTGCTACAGGTTGATATTTTGCTTTTCGGCAAAGAAAATCATGCTACAGGGACAGTTGTGTCTCGGTTGTCTCATGAATTACCGGAAATGTGTTATCCTAACTTTGTTGTGCCATGTTCGACTTGAACATCTAGAAAATATGATCTTGTTGGACGTATTTTCGTGAGGGAGTATTAAGAATGTCAGTCAGTCCCCATTTTTACTAGTCTCTAACCTTGTTATAGAAACTACTCGATTTTTACGGAGGAGAAAATGGTTCATTTCTTGTCACAAGATAGCATAACTTTCCGCAGTCAATTTGCAAGATTAAGTACTATGATTATGCTGTTTAACAAATCTGATTGGTGAAATTCTGTTCCTGACATTCTTGGTGGTTGTTTTGTACTTGCTATCCGCCAGGTCGATTGACTTCAAAAAGTGATGTATACAGCTTCGGGGTTGTATTGCTTGAACTTTTATCAGGGCGTCGTGCTCTCGATAAAATGAAGGTTGGCGTAGAGCAGAATCTTGTGGATTGGGCAAAGCCATATCTTGGGGACAAGAGGAGGTTGTTCCGAATCATGGACACTAAACTAGAGGGACAGTATCCTCAGAAAGGAGCATATACAGCTGCTAACCTTGCTTGGCAGTGTCTAAGCAACGAGCCTAAGCTAAGGCCGCGGATGTCTGAAGTTTTGGCTGCTCTTGAACAGCTTCAAGCACCGAAAGGCGTTAACAAAGTATCTCAGATTGAGCATCGAGCCACTTCTAGCTCAGTTCCAGCTTCTCCATTTAAACACCGTTCATCGCTCAGCGTGACACCCTCTGCTTCTCCATTAAAGGCCTATCATAAGTCGCCACGCGGAAGGTGACTCCAAGAAATAAACTTATTTTTTGTTGTCATTGTAAAGTTTTCCCATCTGTAACCAATTTTGTTGTCTAGATGCATTGATATGTAGAATCAACGGATTGTTTTCATGTAAAATGTTGGAATCATCACTGTAACCTATTGATTGATGAGTTAGCTCTTCTGCTCGTTGGGTACAATTAGTCATGTTTTCACATAATGGGTTATTTTCTTCCTTCTTGAATTATTATGTCCATACCCTTAACCCCACCTTCATTTAGCAAGACTGGACGAGAATGGATTCAGAATTTATCCTTAATTGATTTGAGTTCGAGAATTTATTGTAACTTATTTAACTTACTAGTTCTAAAGTCAATTATTTATATTACTAAGTGAATATCATATCATTATATCATCAGTATATCATATTATATTACTAGTTCCAGACACGTGCGTTGCACGTGTTCCCCAAGCTAAATTGCATGAAGTTATTGTAACGATGTGTTTGTATGACCTCTTTGATATTAAAGATGAAGAAACCACAAATATTGTGAAATAAAAATAATTATATGTTAAATGGTGCGTACATTTTGATTTAGTAATTTGCTGATAGAATAAAAATAGATCAACAAAAAAATAATTACAAATTAAAATAATTAATTAAGAAATATATATATAGAAAACTTTCACATATATAAGAAAATATTAGGCAAAATAGAAGGCATACCACTTTATAAGAAAACTCACATTTATAAGAAAACTTTCAAATTTTCTTTTTAAGAAAATCAAAAAAGTCTTTCTTTTGTAATGGAAGATATATGTACGTTTTTCTTGTAAAGACGGTTTAGCTTAACTAAGAGAAAAGTAATTAATTAAATTAGACAATTTGAACTTAAACCTCATATTAGAATTAAAATGAATTAAATGAAAGAAAATGAAGGATAGGAATCAAAGTCTCAAACATCTTTACATATTTCATTTGTAGCTAGAGACTTTTAGTAGATGAATATGGTCAATATATTAAATTAAGTGTATTTAATTATTAAGTAACCCTTCAATTTCTTCAAATTTTATAATTTCAAAGAGTGTTATACTCTATACAAATTTATAGGATAATTCTAGTAATCTAACCTTAACTTTGTTGTTTCACACTTTTAATAGAACTAATAATTCTATTGTTACTATAAAGTTTGTAAAATAAAATAGTAAATCAAGAAAAAGTACTTTAAAAGCTATACAACTTATGTGGTTATCAAAGCAAGAACAATTATCAACCATGCAAAGACTTAAATCATAAAACTCAAAGTCTTATTGTGTACAATAATATTTTATTTGTAGTTATTTATTTATCAAATAGGAAAGAAAATAGAATTTTTTTAATGGTAAATAAAAGAACACCTCTAAAGCATCAACAAAAATATTATAAAATGAAGCTAAAATTAACAATGTGAAAGAAAAAAGTAGTAACAATGTGAAAGAAAAAGAGATGACAACTTTCTTTATTCTCTTCCAATTATTCAAAATCTCTTCGATAGGATATAATTGAAGGACTCAAAGGATTGTCATGAATATGTCATTAACCCATTTCATGGATGAAAGGTGAAAGTAACAAGTATATTATTATGAACATCAGCAAATGTATAATATCTTCATTTCTAATATAATAACACAAAATAAAAATTCCACTTGAACACATAATAGAGAAATCTTAGCAGATCTTAGTTAATCTACAATAAAATTATCAAATAAATATTAAGATACAATGAATGAAGAGAAGTAGCTATCATCAAAACTAAGACAATATATATCATGACATAATTTACAAATCGAAAAATTAGTGAAGCACACAGTGGTATTTATAGCCAAGATATATAAAAACTCAAAAGTCAAGTTAGAAAAAGATCATTAAAATATCATTAAATCTCTTTATTAAAGAAGTGAAAGGACACTTTATATTTTATTCTTTAAAAATGGTTAGATTTCCAAAACTATTAAAATCCAAATTTGTAGTTATTCTTTAAAGTTAAAACGTACGACTATAAGTATTCAACATATGTACTAATACACATAAAAGAATATGAAGAACCAATTTTGAAACTGTTAAAACATTTATTGTATGGTAGTCAATATGATACTTAGCATTTATTTAAACATATGTTTACATCTTTTTTTACACAAATTATTAAAGAAGTATTTTCTTTATTTAAAGATAAAAATGTTTAATTAATTATATTAGATGAATTTAATTAAATATTTTATAGCCTTTTCATTAAATGTAGGGATAAAATGGTAATTCAACTTTTATGTTTTGAGCTTCATGCTTATAATAATATATGATAAGTGAAAAAATTCTTAGCTCAAAGTTGAATTACAAATTTATCCTCACTTGAACATTATTTGAATATATATAACATTATGTGAAAATAAAAGCACAATATTTTAATTAGCTGAAAAATAAATACACATTTCAATTACAATAATTATGATAATTGAAAAGACAACAATATGAAACTTACATTTAAATAATCATGAATAGGGTAAGCGAAAAGACAATTGAAAGTAATACTAAATCTTTTTCCAAGTGAATATTGACTTTCTTCAGGTGAATAAAGAAACTATGTTTCATCTCTTTAAGCAAATCATGTCATCAACATATACATTTCAAAAGACATGGAAGATATCGAAACACCATTTTAGTTAAAAACTCTAAGACAATCATATGAAGTGTGATGCATCCAACGATTTCTCGACAGCGACAACGATTCCTAAAAATGCCATTGTCATCCTGCCTTCATCAATTTCATTTTTGAAACTGGAAGGTTTCAAATTTTTAACACTATTTCTTTGTTGTTTTCTTCTAACGTTGTCCCCCCCTCCCCCCACGACTCTTTTATTGTAGAATATACCTATTTTTAGATTAATTTGTGATGCAATTCAAAGTGTTCTTGAAATTCAAGATATATAGATTTATCCGAGTATTTTTATGACATAGTTTCATTGTTTTTCCCTTTCTTTATTTTATTAATCTTTATTTGTTCCTTTTCCCCTTTTTAATGTTTTTCTTTAGCTTGTTTTTCATTTTTTAAAAGGTGAAATTTTAATAATAAATATGATGAAAGTATATAATTTACAGGTAATAGTACTTTTGTGAATCACACGTGGTATTTTTTGCAGCTATACTTTTTTTATGCAATATATTTGTTCTCTTATTTTCACACATAGGATTTTAGATTGTATAAATCATCATTTCTCTTATATCAGTCTTTCCTTCTCCTATTTAATTTTTGAGTGATTGAAGATTAAGATCGTAGTCATAGAACATATTTTAATCTTCCTATGTCTTAGATATTATTTTCTCTTTAGTTTGAATTTGTAATATTTTTTCCTTCAAATTATACATGACTCATCACAAACATGTTTATAATGTTATTATTGGTTCGTCTTTTTTTCTTATTTTGTTAATTTATTTTATGTTTATTAAAAATTAAATTTGAAAACTAAAAGATATTATCTATTTCTACTATTCGAATAGAGTGTTGAATTTTTCATGAATATTGAAACATCAAATCATCAAAAACTAACACAAATAGTGCTATATTTTGTATATACAACAAAATATACTCATATGTAGACCCGTGGACTTATCACAAGTAATTGCATTATCAAGGCAATCTTATTGTATTGTCGTTAAACTCGATATTCAGGTGCTTTATAGAAAAATAAGTCATTTGGTTGGTACATATTTTATGATCTTTTTGTTGTAGTATGCAGAATATGTAATTGAAATTTATATTTCTGATAAATTTGCCTCGCGCCTTTGTTATTTCATTAAAGACATTAGATGTATTTATTATTGTTTATTCGATCAGGGATTCATGAACATATTTTACAGTCAGGTTTCACATATTTTTGGTTTGATAGCAAATGCATCATTCTATTTTATGATTTATTTTAATGAATAAAAAATAAATAGTAAAATTACTATTGTTAATTTCGATATTTTATATCTTATAACTCACTTTTAAATAAATAAAAGAATTGTAATAATAGTAATGGACAAACATGCAATGCACTTTATCAAAAAATAGTATTATTATAAGTGGGAACCTGCAAAGTGTAAAGTTGAAACACCATTTTACCTCTAATATTAAAAACTTTAAAAAAAGAATCATAAAACTTTTTTAAAAATTTATATATTATTAGTTATTATATAATAAATATAAATATTATGGGATGCTAAAAGTCTACTTTCTTTTTTAATGAAATGGTAAAATGTCTGAAGATTTTGAAAAGTCAGTTCATATAATTAATATAAATATTATGAGATGTTAGTAATTTACTCTTTTTTTAAAAAAAGATGCTTGAGAAATTTGATAAGTTATTTTTCCATTAATAACATATAATAATAATGATGATAATAATAATAATAATAATAAATAAATAAATAAATAAATAAATAAATATTATGAAATGCTAAAGGTCTACTTTCTTTTTAATGAAATAGTAAAATTTCTGAAGATTTGAAAAATCAGTTTATATTTATATAAATATTATGGATGCTAGAATACCGTTTTTAATGAAATAGTAAAATGCCTGAGGAGTGTGCGTGCGTGCGTGCGTGCGTGCGTGCGTGCGTGCGTGCGTGCGTGTGTGTGTGTGTGGATTGTCCATTAAGCTTATCATAAATTTATCCTTATCATGGATATGTATTTCCAAGGTGATATGAATCTTTTTGGGATAGAAATGTATCTACTAATGTGACATTAAACATGGTGACCTTTTGGTTGATTTCTCTACCTATAAATAGAGATATCATTCACCATTGTAATATACACTTGAATAAGAAGAAAATTCCTCTTCTTCTATATACTTTTCTTGTCTTCTTCTCTTTATGATTATATTCTTATGAGCTTGATTTTATAACACTTTTATGTATTTTGGACATTTGAGACCTTAAATCTTAAATTTAAAATTTTAAGATGTCTTTTGATATTCTCTATTTTTATTTATATAAATTCATCTTTTTTGTTTCATGAAGCTCATATAAAAACCTATCCTTTTCATTTTATAGTTAAAGTAGTGAAATCATTTATATCTAAAATATATGATATATTTATCTTAGTTTGATTATATATCACTTTACGAAAATGAAGTGATTTTTTATTTGATTCTTACTTTAGTCTTACTCGATAAAGAAGATTTTTGAATTTTGATTGGATTTGAGAGGTTTAAATAAAAACATGAAAAATGATGTACCAATTTCGCATTTCTTTTTCCATTTATATAACGTTATGATTATGTCTTAAGAAGGATGCACATGTTATTTTTCTTTTCTATGTTTATTTTTTTTATATTTCTCAATTAGTCTTCTTTAATTTAATTTTCTATATAAAAAAATTACAATCATAACATTTGTTTGAGATTGTTGCATTTTAGTACTCATTACACACATGTTTTCATTAAGTTTTAAATGTCCTAACGAATTTATAAAATATTGCATGAGAGACACGTGTCCAGAAACTAATTTTATCACATATATGAAATGACTGATAATCCAGGTAACATGGAAGGACTACTCTTTTAAATGTTCGGCTAACATGAAGACTTGGGGTGTGTTTGGTACCAGGGAAACTTTTTTCATAGAAGATATTTTTTGAAAATATGTGAATTTTTAACTTATTTCTCATGTTTGGTTGGTGAGTAGAAAATATTTTTAATGTTTGGTTGGTGTATGAAAAATATTTTCGATAAAATATCTTTTATTTTTGGCTCGAGACTAAAAATACTCTTTAGAAAAATAATATATGATCCGAAAATCAATCATTATAGTTGGTTTCGGACCCAACTCGAACACCCTAACTAGAACAAGACCCCAATGACCGTTTAATATCCAACTCTAAGATCTGACCCATGACTTGACCTAGACTTTCGACCTAGGAAAATATTTTCAAAAATATATATTTTTTTAAAAATGACTGGGTGGCGGCTTGGGGTAGGGCGGGGTGGGGGTGGGGGGGGGGTGACAAAGAATGATTTTTTTTTAAAAAAAATTGAAATATTTTTCAAAAATATTTTTTTTAAAAATAAAAATTGACAGCCTGAGTAGGGGTGGTGGGTGACATAAAAATTATTTCTTTTTAAATTTGATATATTTTCCATAAACAATTTAAGTTGACAGGGTGGCCTGGGTGGGGGTGGCGGGAAGGGGGGGGGGGAGGGGTTGGTAGTGGCTTAAATGATTATATCTTCAAAAAATTTAATATAATTTTCAAATTATTTTTTTCAAAAAAATATTTTGATGGGGTGGCCTGGGTGGGGTTTGGGGTGGGGGTGACATAAGAAATGAAAAAAAAATTGACGGTGGTTATGATAGGGGTGGAGTAAGAAATGAAATTTTGATTATTTTAAAAAAATCATAAAATTAAATTTTTTTTTAAAAATAATATTTTATTTTATTTATTTTCGTTGGGGGGGGGGGGGGGAGGGGGGCTAGTTTGGGAGTAGGTGGTTGTTTGGGGCTAGTTTGGGAGTAGGTGGTTGTTTGGGGCTAGTTTGGGAGTAGGTGGTTGTTTGGGGATAGGGGTAAAAATATATTTGAAATTTAAAAAACAAAAAAAAAAATTTTTTTAAAACATTTAAGCCAATCAAACATGAGAAAGAGGAAAACACATTGAAGGATGAAGTAGAGTTTTGCAAAATGTTTTCCTTAACTTTTTAGGGGAGGTCACTGTCCTTAAATTTAAGAAAAATAAGTTGATTTAGAAAATATTTTCTAAAACATTTAAGTCAATCAAACATGAGAAAATAGGAAAACATTTTCATGTCAAACACACCCTCAATGGAAAAGGGATAAATTATAGGTAAATTCATCCAAAGTGGGAACTCTATGATGTTGTGGTGAACATAGTCACACTTTATTTGAAGTTATCTTAAACAAAGGAGGTCTGGCATGAAGTAAGAATAGAAAAAAAATGCCTTGAATAGTAAGACTATTAGTTGTTAAGCTTAACAACACTCCTCAACTGTTCTCTTCTTTCCTTAGTAGTAAACCTCATTGACTGCAACTCATAGCACCCATAAGAGATCAAATTCTTCTTCATATTAGGTTCGTGGTGAACTTCTGTAACAGTCCTTACAATTCTATCATGGCAGTGAACACAAACTAAACCAATGCCAACTATTTTACAAGTTTCATTATTGCTCATTAGTACGATTCCTTCACATCTTTCATAGCTACCGAACCAATCTCTTCAGAATATCATATGCAGATATGCAGAGTATAACCAGAGTCTAAGACCCATTTGTTGTCATAGACTCCATTACTACATGGTGTTGTTAGTACATAATTATCATCATTATCATATACTTGTTCAACAATGGATGCACTCGCCTTTTCTTTGAATTTCGACATTGGGCAATCTCGTTCAAAGTGCTCCTTCTTTTGACATCCTCAACACTCCACAATATTTTTGTTCACACGAGATTTTAATATGTGCTATTCAATTTGCTCCTTCTCTGTTAGTTAGTATGACCTCTTACAGAAAATCCACTAGATTTGTCATTTTTGTCTCTTTCAAAATGCATCTCATCACAAGAGTTAAGTGTTTGCCGCACTTACTCATGTTTAATAGGTTATTTGTTATACATCATTGAATCCTCAATATCACGATATTTTGAAGTCAATGAAAATAACAAAGAACATGTAAGCGTCTCCTTGTCCTTTTTAATTCCAATAGTTTGTAAGTTCATCACAAGTTTATTGAACGCATGTAGATGGTATTGAAACAAGTACTTAAATCCATCTTAAATATATGAAGACGCCGTAATAACAACATTCTTGTTGTCACTGACTGGTGTTGGTAAAGCCCTTCCAGCTTTTCCCATAACTCCTTGTCCGTCTCTTCGGTACTTGTACTCACTTCACAAAGTACGTTAGGTTCAAGGGACAATTGAATTACACTCAATGCATCTACTTCAATTTTTTCCTTGTCGGAATCCGATATCTTATCGGGGGTACTTTTCGTCAATAACATGGATTGAACCTTCTCTCCGCAGTAACGCCATCATCTGGATCTTTCAGGTATTAGAGTTGTTGGGCCCACTAAATTTATCAATTTCAAACTTCATGGAACTCATTTTTACTTGTTCTTCCTTTTCTACTACAATGTATTTGGAACTACAAAAACCAACGTAATTTTTCTCTGATGTGGAAGTTCAGACTGTAATGCAACCATAGAACATACTCAGACAGAACCTTAGTTCTGATACCAACTGTTAAAGAAAACGTGAAATTAAAGAACAAGGAATAACAACAATATTTAACGTGGTTCGGATCAAAATGATCCTACGTCCACCAAAGAAAAACTTCACCAATAGTTATTTCACTCTATAAGAATACAAGTGAAATACTACAAGAGAGAGAAGCCTTAAAAGGTGAGAAGACAAGTGAGAGGATGTTCTGAAAATGAATTAGGAGCTACCTATTTATAGGAATGAATTCATCCTATTGATGTCATCCATGACATCACTATGTGTAAAAAATGTAGGTTAAATATGTGAAATCATTTTATGATTTACCTAAATTTCATCTACAAAGATACTATCTTGACTTTTATTTTGTACTAATTATCTTTCACCCAAATATTCATGTTAATTCATCTTCCATGAAGTTTGATTCCACAAGAACCAAACTAACTCTTTTACAGGGTTCATTCCTTTTGCATAGCAACATTCACATATCACAGTGTATACGTAGTTTTAGGGGTTCTGAGTGTTTTGTGTAGGGGACGAGTTTGTACTCTTATATTTATATAGTGAATTGTTCCTCTCCTTCCTGGATATATGTTGATTCATGACCGAACTACATTAATTATTTATGACTTTTGATATATTTTCGTTTGTCTTCTTATTCACAGTCTTTCAAGATTTGTATTGCTAGCTTTCGTATGATACCTAATCATTTCAGTCATAACATTTAAGTACACTTAGGGATGAGCGACCTTAATAACAATGTTAAAATGCTCAAATCACCAGCAACAACTAGCTCAAAATCAACATCAGTTAAGTACCACAAAAATATCTTTTTACTAACAATTATTTTAAAACAGATAAAAGAACATCGATATTATCTTTACACTATTTGAAATAAAATAATTTTATAAGAATAACTTCCATTTATCTTGCCTATAAACCTAAACACACCTTTTTATATACAATATATATAAAACCAAACGCAAAAATTAAATAGTAATTATCTTGCCTATAAACCTAAACACACCTTTTTATATATAATATATGTAAAACCAAACGCAAAAATTAAATAGTAATTTATCTTGCCTATAAACCTAAACACACCTTTTTATATATAATATATGTAAAACTAAACGCAAAAATTAAATAGTAATTTATCTTGCCTATAAACCTAAACACACCTTTTTATATATAATATATGTAAAACCAAACGCAAAAATTAAATAGTAATCCTGCGTGAGACTCCCCAAAAAGTGACTTAAGAAATTTAATAGTCTATAGCCAAACTATAATACAATGTCTTAACCTACCCACCCCACCCCCACCCCCTTCTGCCAGTACCCCTGATAAATTTATTATTACTTTTTAATGTTCTTCCTTTTCAATTGAAGATATAAAGTTATTTTTTTTAAATTCCATAAGTAAGAAAAGTATAAAGAAAAAAAAAAGAGATACAACCTATGAAGTAGAAATATATTATTCTCAAATTGAAAAAATAAAATAGGATGATAAAGTTTGATAACTTTATATCAAAATGAAATCTCACTTTTTCAGTTCACTTGCAATATTATTTTAAATAATAATAAAAATATGTATTTTACGATGTCCGATGCACTACATACCTTGTTTTTGCCAAAATTTCAATTGCTTACTTGGATGAAGGAAAACACATAAAAGTAAAATTTTCTTGTAAAAGGAAAAAAACGAGAAGGCATCATTTGCGTTAAAATTATTTAAAAGGCCATACTTGTCCCGATTATTCATTTAGACACCTCAACTAGACGTACTACCTATTGAACACCTCAACCATCCCAGATTTGAACCGTACAACCATTTTTGATCACTTTTTATTAATTATGTGGTGCGTGTAGTTAACCTCCCCACGTGTATGTGACTTATATTGAATGACCATTTAAATAATACCACGTGTATCCGACGTGTATTTGTTAATGCCTAAATTGGGGAAAATTCCCAAATCGTTAACTTTCACAGAACAGTTCTCTCTCTCTCTCTCTCTCTCTCTCTCTCTCTAACTTCACAATTTCTTTCGATTTCAAGCTCTCCATCTCGCGATTCATTCCAGATTGAAGTTCGATTGTTGTTTGATTCCTCTTCTTCGTGTTATGATCTATCCTCCTGTAAGTTTGATTTTTGTTTCTTTACATGCTTTCTTATATGAGTTTCATAAAGCTCTGATTTTGTAAAAATATAGGGTTTGCGAATATTCTGTCCATTCTTTACTATTACCAAAAAGTATGATTTAAATCTTTGTTTTTTAGTTGTTTATATGAGTACATTCCGTTAAATCTAGAGTTTGGTTGATATTTTGTAGGGCTAACAATTGACCATGGAGGAAATTATATTTATGAAGATTTACCATGGTGGAATCTTATCTGAGTTATCTATTCCTACTTATGTTGGAAACTGTGTGTTTGCACTCAAGTATATCATCAAGGACCACTTTTCCATTTTTAAACTATTGTATTATACAAAAGAATTAGGGTATGAAACTATTGGAGGCTTTTATGTGAAAGATTTATTGAATAAAAAATGAATCCTAATAGCAACTGACCAACATTTAATACACCTTATTAAAGACTTAAAACATGAGGACACTTTTGAAGTATATGTCTGTCATGTATTAGATAAACCCTTACTTGACACTGAGGTAACTATAGGATATCTAACTAATGGTGAAGATGGTGAGACTGTTAACTTAGGTGAAGAAGGTGAGGCTTGTAACCTTAGTGGTGAGGGTGGTAAGGGTGAAGTTGTTAACCTAGGTGGAGAAGGTGAAGCTTGTAACCTTACTGGTGAGGGTGGTGAGGGTGAGCATGTTAACCTAGGTGGAGAGGAAGTGGATGATAACCTAGGTGGAGAGGAAGTGGATGATAACCTAGGTGATGAAGATGCATCTGATTTCTTGAGTAGTGATTCAGATTTAGATATACCTTCAGAAGATGGTTCAAATATTGATGAGGAGCTGAGAGCTTTTAGAGAAGAAAGAAGAAACAAAAAACAGAGAAAAAAGGCTACTGAATCTGAAGAAATACCAGTTGGAGAGACTGGTGGTATAGATAGAGGCTTTGAGGATATTGGAAAGAACAAAACTGACAAATATGCAGAAAAATTGGGTGGAGGTGAGGATTACATTGATAGCTCTGACTGTTGGAGTGATGATAGTGATGAACAACTAGATGTGGATGCTGTTAGGGGAGTAGACATATCTGCTAGAAGGAGAAGCAAAAAGGTTAGGTATGATGAAGATTGTGAAGTGTCAATTTTTGAGCTTGGAATGATCTTTGAAGGTGCAAATCAGTTCAGGATAGCAGTGGCAGATTATGCTGTAGAGTATAGAAGACAGTTAAAGCTAAGACCTAATGAAAAACATAGAGTGAGGGTGAAGTGCAAAAATATTAAGTGTAAGTGGTTGTTATATGCTTCGATTGATAGAGACTCAGGTGATTTTATTGTAAAGAACTATCATCCTATTCACTAGTGTATTCCATTAAACAGAAATAAGTTGTTTAATGCAAAGTTTATTGCTATAAAGTTTAAGGACATAATTATATCTCAACCATACATAAGGATTTAGGAAATTTAAAATTTGGTTAGAAGGACATTGGATCTTTATGTTGGTAAGACTCTTTGTTACAGGGCTAAACAGAAAATTATGAGGGAAGACATGGGTGATCGGAATCTGGAATTTGCCAGATTGTGTGACTATGCAGATGTGATCAAACAAACCAATCCTGGAAGCTCTTGTTGGATAAAAATTGATAAGGAAACTGAACCAGGAAAGAACCTTTTTGTGTATTTTTATGTGTGCTTTCATGCATTTAAGCAAGGATGGTTGGAGGGGTGTAGGAATATAATTGGATTTTATGGTTGTTTTATCAAGGGAGATTGTAAGGGTGAATTATTAGTTGTTGTTGGAAAAAATGGGAACAATCAAATGTATCCCATTGCCTGGGCTGTTGTGGATACAGAAACAAAACATAGTTTGAGCTGATTCATAAGTTATTTAATTGCTGATCTAAACTTGGGAACTGGTGAAGGTTTGACTGTGATGTCAGATATGCAAAAGGTATTGTTTACACAATTTCTTCTTTTTTTAGTTTTAGTTTTACTACTCCAATTACTTATTTTGTATATACTTTTTGTTAGGGACTTATTCTTGTATTGTTGGAGTTGTTACCAAATACCGAGAAAAGAATGTGTGCTAGACATATATGGAGTAATTGACATGTTAACTGGAAAGGAGAAGAAAGAAGGAACAGTTTTGGAGATGCTCAAAGGCCTCGTTTGAAGTCAAGTTTGGTGAAGAAGTTAATGCAATGTCTAAGCTAGGTAAGAAGGAAATAACAGAGGACTTACTACATTATGATCTCATAAATTGGTGTAGAGCTTTTTTTCAGACTCATTCCAAGTGTAATGTTGTAGAAAATAACATGTGTGAGACTTTCAATTCCTGGATCTTAGTTGCTAGACATAAATCAATTATTACCATGCTAGAGGATATTAGACATAAAATGATGAACCGACACATAGACATGATTAAATTTGCTGAAACATGGATATCATACATTGCACCTATGGCAAGGGCAATACTAGAAAGAAACAAGGAGTATTCAAAGAACTGTAATGTTCAATGGAATGGGGTGAATGGTTTTGAGATTAGTGATGGTGAATACTCATTTGTTATTGACTTGGAGAAGAAGCATTGTGACTGTAGGTTGTGGATGTTGAGAGGTATTCCTTGCCCTCGTGCTATTTGTGCTTATTATTACTTGAATCAAGATGCTGATCAACATGTAGAGCACTGGCATATGAAGGAAACATTTCTCAAGGCTTACAATCATTTCATCCAACCAATACACAATATGAGAATGTGGCCTAAAACTACAAATCCATCAATAGAGCCTCCAAAACCAAGAAAAATGTCAGGCAGACCTTGCAAGAAGAGAAGAAAAAGCAAGGATGAGCCCAAAAAATGGGGAAAAAATTCTAGAAAAGAAGTAAAGATGACATGTTCCATTTGCAAGAAAATTAGTCATAACAAAGTTGTGTGTGCAAGAGTAAGTAATACTAGTCATATTCACATTTGTAAATTGCTTAAATTTTATAATCATATGTTTTATTTTGTGGTAACATAGTATGGGAGGGGGAGCACTTCTCAACCTACAAGTCAAGGAAACAACAACAAAGTTATTCTCAAACAAGAGTAAGATTTGCTTTACATATTCATTTGCCTTAATTTTCATTTAGACAGTTATTCATATGTACTTATTTTTGTTCAACAGGTTAGAACACAAAGTTCTGTTTGTCCTGATACTAGTACTGTGTCAAGAACAGTGCCAAGAACTACCCAAACAACAGTAAGATTAGATGATGGCTAGCCTTTAAAAATTCATTTGAATTTTAAGTTTGTTCTACAAGTTTTCATATATCCTTATTTATGTTATATAGTCTACAATGGGAGGTCCATCTACAATGGGAGGTCCATCACATTCTACTTTCAGAACCACATATGCAGCTATACAATCTAGTCCACGAACTTCTATTTGTGCTGACACAACATCTGTGCCAAGCATGCTCAAAATAGGGTTCAAGTTGGAACTGGAAGAGGATTGAGAAGAAAAAAAGCTAATGCAAGAGGAACCCCATTTGTTACATAAAGAGATAGTTCTTCTAGTCAATTGCCACCTTTATCAGGTCACAAGAGACCATACAGTTCTGCCTCATTTGCTGCTGCTACTGGAGAAAACAGAAGGCCTGCAACTAGTTTTGGTGTTTACTCTAATCCTACAACTGGAGCCCAAGTATTTAATGTATGTTCACTTAACATGTTTACTCTGTTTTAGTGTATATTTTATAGCCTTATAATATAACCTTATTTTACCCTTTCTATCATATATTGTAGCCTGGTACATTAAGTGAGAAAATTCTACGTGGGCGAACAACATTGAAGAGTGCTTCACCAACCAATATAGACATTGATTTTAAACCCCATGACCTAAAATGGAAGGCAAAAGATGCAGTCAGCACCTCACAGTTACAACAAATGAAAGCTAAAAAGAAAAACTGGAAGTAGTTCATTTGGGAAGTTGTTATGATTTTGGCCCATGTTAAATGGGTGTCTATTTGAAAACAATTTACTCTTTGGTTTATTTGAATACTCGTCTAATGTATTTTTGAACATGGTAATTGTGTTAGCAAGACTATGTATTTTGTAAGACAATGGTTTTTTATTGCCTTTCAATGCATTTGTGTTATGTATTTTTCAACCATTATTGTGTGTTATATATTTTCCAGTCATGCATTTGTGTTATTAACTTACTTTTTGAACAACAACTACACTACCTTTCAATGCATGCCTTTTGTTTTTGTCAATAAGACTACTTGATCAATTCAATTCCAGAAAAAAATTTCAAAATACATGGCAAGTGATCAATTCAACAGTGATCAATTCAACTCAAACTTCCAATTTGATAGTTAGTAGACAAAGAAAAACAATCACAGCTCGATTAAATTTGACATTTTCCCAATCCCTTTGGAGTTTAACTTCCTTAAGCTTCTTGTTCAATACCATCAATTTCACTTCACTTTCATTCAATTGAAATTTCAAAGAATCTTTTTCTTCTTCAAGCTCTAATACTTTTCTCTTTAGTCGATCAATCGGATTTTGACCGTCTATGAGTCTATTCATTGAGGATGATTCATCAACATTTTCAAGCGACGAAATAATCCATCTAAAATATTCACATCCACCATTTTCCTACAAACCATATAACAGTAGTAAGGCGTAATAAATATACAAAAATATTAATTTTTTAAATAATACAACAAGAACTTTTTTTGTTCAAAAAATAACAAACCTTTGATGCTTTGCATCCAAAAAATCGACGACCTGGGCTCAAAGGAGTCCTCGAAGTTTTCAGTCGACAATAATAACCACACTTGCATGTATCAACTTCCTCGATATTCACTGAAATTTGCGACATTTGATAAAAGAGAATTGAATTAAAGAAGAAAAAAGAACTTGGATATTTAGAGAAGAAGAGAGAAAATTGGAGATTTAGAGAAGGAGAGAGAATTGGAGATTTAGGGTTTTTAATGGATTTTGGGGAAGAGGAATTGGGGAAAAGGATTTTGGGGAAGCGGAATTGGGGATTTCACTTCAACTTTAACATTGAAGTATACTATTAACGCTGGTGCCATGTAGGCAGGGTAAAAAATGAGAGAAAAACAAATTCACACGCTCCATTTGTGTGAATCACAAACGATTTGCCGTGTAGGCAAAAAATGATTGTACGGTTCAAATCTGGGGTGGTTGAGGTGTTCAATAGGTAGTACGTCTAGTTGAGGTGTCTTAATGAATAATCGGGACAAGTTTGAGTGACAACATATGACTTTGGCCTATTTTAAATATTAAATATAAATACCAAAAAGAAATTATATTAAGAGTTCATTTGACATTATTTCTAAAAATTGCTTATTTTTGAAATATTTTTTCAGAAAAATGCTTTTTAGAAAAATAATTTGTGTTAGACTAATTCATTTGAGAAATATTTTTAAGAAGCAAATTGTGTTTTGACTAATTTCTTTTATAAAGTACTTTTGAGAGTCAAATTAGGAAAATGGATAGTACTAATGCATTTTTAATGTTAAGATTATTTTATAGCGATAAATTATTTTTTAAATATATATTATAAAATTTCATATTGAATTCTTATAGTTATTAAATTAAAATGTATATATTCAAATTTTCATTCTATATTATGACTTTTGCTTAGATATGATTAGGAATATAGATACTCAAACAAAGTGGGAGTGGTGTTCATGGTGGATATGGTGGATTAGATGAGAGAAGTGAGACTGAAATAATTCAGACAGGTGAAGAAACGATGCCCCAACCAAAAAGTGAAAGTTTGGGCCTGGTTCAGAGGAGAGATAGATACAGGCCAAATTTTTTATCAAACTAAACTATCATATAAAACAATTTATCAAAATAATACATTTTTCTAAAATTTTACAAAACTAATATAAACGTATTTCACAGTATTGTTTTAGGATATATTTTGTTTTTAAAAACTAACAGTGTTAGGTTGATATACGTTACTGTAAGTACGATTTTACTCCAAAAACGTTATTTTGAGTAACGTTTTACGCCTAAAACGTTAATGTAAGTAACGTATTATGAGTAAAACATTACTATGAGTAATATATATCAATCTAATGCCGTCAGCTTTTAAAAAATAAAGTATACCCTAAAATATTACTATGTAATACGTTTATACTGGTTTTATAAAATTTTAGAAAATGTATTATTTTGGTGAATTGCTTTATAGCATGTACGATTTAAACACAACAAAAGCAAAGGGGCTCGTTCAACTAGATATACGACAACTACCTTTCATAAGAATGATGATATGACAAACAAAATTCTTTTGTTAGTTAAATCTTGTATTTGCTTATTGAGTAGAAGGTTATAGGTTTGTTGCCTTTCCTTTTTTGATGTCTTAATTCCACTATCTATTTTTGCCAGAGATTAGGTATGCGCGCCCCCTCTATTTTTGTGTAACTTATGTTGAAAATTTAAACATGGTAGGGGTCAAACCAAACTCCCCACACCTAATAGCTTTAAGTTGTGATGGTGATGGCTTACATTTAGCATAATACATAAATATACTCTTTAACTTAACCTCATTTCACATTTATACCCTCCAACTTAAGTGTACACAAGTTGACATTTAAACTTGTATAAAATTAAACAGACACAAACGTCCTACATGGCATCCTACATAAAAATTTGTGTCCTATGTGATTTTCCACGTGTATTGTGACACGTAGGACTTGTATGTCTATTTGTTCAACTTTATACAAATTTAAGTACCAATTTATGCACAGTCAAATTTGGAGAACATATATATATATATATATATATAAAATCAGGTTAAGTTAAAAGATATAACCTAAAATTTAAGGAGGAGGAAAAAAGAGGCATCTTTTGTAACAAAATACGGGACTTAAGAGGTGGTCAAATTTTATTAAAGTAAGAGCAAAGTACAACCTCGAGGGCGAGCTATGCTCGTACCCTTGTAGATCAAACTAGGTATGAAATGGTAAATCCTAAATCCTCTTTACAACAACCTTGAACAAGCCGGGGAAACAGAAAAAAGGGAACGCAAGAAACTAGCAAGCGATAGTGCTACATGATTGACATAAAAGGATGATTTTAAACTGGTAAAAAGAGACTATTTCATAAATCTTATGGTAAAACCTGGTGCGGATTCTTTTTACTGCATCTTCTAGTCGCCCGTATCCTGCTTATTGACCAACAGTAACATATCAGTTCCCGAGCATTTCTTGTGCAGAAAATCCAAAATAGTTATCGAAGAAGTTCGATGGTTCATAGATGAAGCAGGAAATGACATCTCTGAGTGTAATCACACCAACAACTTCATCGCCATCGTCAGCTGTCACATAGATCCTGTGAACTAACTTGGACGCAAGAGTGTCTATCACAGTACAAAGAGTTGAACCGAGCTTGCATGTTATTGGTGTAGCTGCCTTTGTGGCATCATGGGTTGCCGAAGCAACGGTGTTCATGAAACCCGCAACTGTCAGCTGCCTGTTATTTGAACGAGCAAAATTTAGTACAAACACAACAAGAAGAGGAGAACATCTCTGAGCCTAATGATAAAAGTCGAATCGCTTTTCCATTTAAACATTGTTCGATTTTCTTGCACAACTTCAACCATAAGAAAGTTTCCCTAGAATTGAAACTCTTATTATTTATCGTAGAAGTAATCAAATAGTAATGGTGGGGTCGCTAGGGTGAATCTTCCGACACGGCTGGACGTTTGTGGTTCTAGACAAAGGGGGTTATCATAACACCCTTTCCCAATAGACTTGAGGTTCTTCATAGACAGGCGGGTAGAAGATCTTCTCTCAGAAAGAGAGAGACCAAAGATTACAGAGGAAGGTATTCGACTAAAAAAATAAATACGGCAGCTCATATCAGCAAAGAACTAACAATTTATATGAACACATACCTGAAATTGGAGAATAGTTCAGGTTTGAGTAACAAGAATCTGATGTCTCTTATGCTCACATTGCCAACTATCTTCTTCTTTGGTCCTTCAACAACCGGCAGACCTCCGATATTATTATCTCTCATTTTCTTGAATGCTTCCAGAATCAGTTCATCGT
Source organism: Solanum chmielewskii (assembly GCA_027704785.1). Taxonomy (NCBI): domain Eukaryota; kingdom Viridiplantae; phylum Streptophyta; class Magnoliopsida; order Solanales; family Solanaceae; genus Solanum; species Solanum chmielewskii. Next base: position 4,955,673 of record JAKWIX010000318.1, on the reverse strand, counting down.
CTCGGACACTAATAATCTGGCATACACATTGAAAGACAAGACTTCCAGTCACCAACTTTTGTATTATTAAAATTAAAAAATACATAGTATTCAGATGTAACAAATGACAGACCTCGTCAGCGGACATGTATGGGAGGCCAAGTTCTGATATAGGGTGAGCGGAGATGCAGTCAAACCAATCCCTCCCTTTGCATCCTACAAGACCCCGTACCACGGCTGATTGAGTTATAAAGTTCTTAAGGTATGGACTTCCTCTTTCTATCACAGGTACATTCCGCAGCCTATATTTTGATAACAGCAGCAACACACTCAACATAGAACTGTCCATTGCTACCGGAACAAATGGTGCCCATCGATAGGATTTTATGATGGAGCTCACCTGCGAATGTAATTACTTGACCTTGTCATGTGTATTCATGTCAAATTCTCTGAATATATTTGTAATAGCGCTTTGATATGATCATTATTTTTCATGTTAAAGAGTACTAAAGACGCGAAGAAGCGGTAAATAATTTAGACATAAGCACCCTAAATAAGAAGGGTAAAGTCTCTCTTAATCAATCAATTCAATCCTTTAGAAGGCATGCCCACCTTTGTTGACTTAAAGGGTTCTTCTTGAAGGATAACCTTGTAGAAATCCTCACCCAAGTTATTGGCCGCAGTTGGAGCATCCTTTCCCGCTCCTCGATCTGCAGCCACTCCACCTGCCACAGCTGCACCGACTGCAGCAACCGTTAGACCAGCAACTGCAGCAGGACCTGTTGCACCTAATGCCAGTGCTCCAAGAGCACCAGCGGTACCTGCTCCAACTCCGGCTGCTGCTGCCGAACTTGCTGATATGGCAGCTGCTGCTGTTTCCGCACCCTCAAGCACCCAAAGAACAATAGCGGAGTAATCAAGGACACCTAAGTACCTTTCTCTCCAATCCAAACTATTCTTAGCAGGATTCTTCACAGGAACAGAGAGGATGTTCGATTCTGAAAGAATTTTAACAGCATCGCCTATAGAAGTCTCGACGTCTATTTCAATTACTGGAATGAGGTATACGAAGCCGTTTAGGATACAACATTGGATATCAAAAACATAATCACGAGAAAACTTGTATATTTTATATACCTTTGCCTCCAGGGACTTGAGGGAAGGATGAAACTGGAATATTTGCAAATGCCTCAGTCAAAGTTTCCTGCAAATTACGGGGCAATTTCTTTCTTTTCTGGGCCTTTTCAAAATAAGCATCATAACTTGCAAGTTTCGATGTATTTTCCGTAATTTTCGCTTGTGCCATTTACTTCAATATACACAGAGAAGGGGACCTGGCTCTAAGAATATATTCCTGAGAAGCACCAAGACAACAATCAGATCCATAAACTTTAAAGAAGATAGTGATAGTCGGTAGAATCTCTGACCATCAGATTGAGTTAATAAATTTGATGGTCACTCAACTATCAATCTTTTCATAGAAAGTCACTTAACTTTCATTTTAAACTCAAAAGTCACTTAACTATGATTTCTTTGCACAGAAAATCGCTCAAGCTATTTTATTATTTTTTTTCTTTAAATTTGCTGACATAGAATTTTAATTATTAACAAAAAATTTAAGTACTAAATATATATCCATTTAAACCATTTAATTACTTGCCTCATTTAACCTCTCATTTTGTGCTTTTCTGTTCTATGAAAAATTGGCAGTGGCAGTTGTAGTAGTAAATTGAGTATGAGAAAAATAGGGGATTTGAAAATAAATCTAAGAAATTTGAAAGCGAATGGGATATGGTGGGACTTGTGAGAACGGAGTTTGAATAAAACATTTCTATATCCAGTTGGTGTGTCACTAGCAAACCTCGACTATTAAATGTGCCCCAGTGCAAAATTTGTGATAATGTGCATGTATTCAATAACCACTAAATTGACAAATTTAGAAAGGAAAAAAAAGAGAAGAAGAACATAAAGGGAAAGGATGGGGGAGACAAAGGGAGAATCATCAGGGAATTAATGGCAAAATAAAAAGTTAAGTATTATATTTTAGTGGCTCGGGGTAAATCGGGTGGGTCATTAAATGGTTTAAATGGATATATATTTGATTCTTAAATTTTTAATTAATAATTAAAATTTCATGTCAGCAAATTTTTTAAACAATAAATAGTTTGAGTGACCTTCTTTGCAAAGAAGTCATAGTTAAGTGACTTTTTGAATTGAAAATGAAAGCCGAGTATCTTTCTATGAGAAGAATTGATAGGAAAACATCATTGCTACAAACTTATGCCTACACTCGATTGAAGGATTCAGTGACTCATTAGTTCTTATTACAAATGTCTGTAACTTTGTATTTCCACTTAAGAATAATAATGAAAGATTGAAACTAATGGTAACAATAAAATCTCTTTCTGCTCAGTACCATCTCAAAAATAAGCATCATAATAACTCTGTAATTATGTTTATATTGTGAATAGGGTATCAGAAACTCTGTTCCTGAGAAGCTCCTCCCCCCAGCAAAAGTCGGAACAAAATCATAAATAGGACAGTTGCAACAATTTATGCAGAGTTTAATCAGAGTACGTTGATCAACACATTACTTGCTTAATTAGTTATGTATAGGATAGATTTGAAAGCCGCGCTAAATGCAAGCACAATGAGTAAGTGAGAGTTTCACCAGAGAAGAATTTTATAGGACTGTCCTTGCAAAAAGCCATAGGGGAAGAACATTAACTACGAATGACAGGTATGTTGAAGAGGTTCAAAATTTGAAAACTTGAACACACGACCTAGCACAAAGAATTCGACATCTAATATATATGCTTTCATGAAAAATAATTATAACCAGGTAGTATAATATTGGGCTAAAACAGTCCAAAAAGATGGTGTGATTTTGTCCAAACATAATGTAATCATAGGCGAAGCTGGAATTTGTACAACATGGATACACTTAAAAAAAAAAAAAAGGAAAACATGTCTTAAGTGAGAATTGATAATAATTACACAATTCAACCAATTGCACTATTTAGCCTTCTCTTAATATAGGTGTCAATACAAAAAAATTTACCTAAAATATCAAATTTTACAGGTTTTACATGCCCCTTTTTAGCCTGTAAAATCCCCCTAAGTGTGATATTAGTTTTCCCCAAAACAGCTCCAACCATTTAAGAGTATTCATCACATTTTCTACTTCCCAGTTAAGAGTATTCAATTCCATATATCAATTTCTCAAAATATTGGACCAAAACCAAACCTAATCAAATTTTAAAAAAAAGATCTCTTTTCACATTCAATTACCTAATTATGAACATTCTAATCAATTGATAAACCCACACACTAATAAGATATAGTAATAATAATAATAATAAATAGTGTAAAAATGAAGAAAAATATATATATAGGTACCTGTGAGGCTGCTGTGCAGAGGTTTTAATTTTTGTGCTTGATAGAGAGTGAGATGTGTAATTTGGGTGTAAATCTTTTGTTAGTGATGATGAGATGACAAGTTAGTTACTACTCTTGTTTTTGCCATCTGTTATGCTTACCCGCCACGTGTTACTTCATCCATGTATTATAACCCACCACCACACCACCAACCATCTCATAACAAATTTGGTTTTTTCCAGAGTTTTTCGATCTGAATATATATTTGAATATTAATTTTTTAGATAACAAAATATTTTGATTTAATTATTAAATAATAAAATGATATATTGTAATTTGTAATATTATGAATTTTAGGTATGATCATATAAATATATCTCAAAATATATGAATCAAAATTGGGTGTAATGTGTGCAGACATACTATATATCCAAGTAAATTCACATGTATATATCTGAGATACATAACAAATTTTCAATACAAAAAAATATATGTATTTAGTTTGTATCTTGTGTGTTTTACATTATTCTCGAATTATATAACAAATTTCGCTTGTCTCTCTTTATACTTTGGTGTACCTAATAGCAAAAACAGATATATATATGTGTATTTTCTTTAATGTATGGTAGAATTTTTTTAATCATTGATAAGATATGTAATATTTTAAAAGTATAGATAATAATAATATAAAAGGTAGTAAAACCTTGTTTTTATTTTTTCACGATTTAGTCCCTCCGATCCGTTCAAAAAATAGTTATTTGCTATAAAAAAAATAGTTATTCAACAATATTTATATAGTTTAAAAATTAAGAGACGATTTATCTTTTGTGTCTAGTTTACCCTTCCTATTAAATAATAAGGGATCATTTGCTGTGATGAATAAAATGAATTAATTCTGGGATAACTTTTGAGCGATATTTTTCATTGTTTGGTTGCAAAGGTAGGAATATCTTGTCCAAAGATTAACAATTAGTTTTAGGATAAGTTATGGTGGTATAGTGATTCCCTGGATAAGGCGTGTAAATCAACAAGAATACTCTCTCTTAAACTCTCTTTTGAACATCACTTTTACATTCATACATATTAATATAATTTTCAACAATATTTATAATAAGATTCACAACTTCAATTATTTGTTGTTTTTATGATAAATATATTTTTCTATTAAAAATTTACATTTTACAAATACAAAGTTTATTTATGATTACATTATAAGTTGAATTCATTTGCCTAATTTTTATGTTTATTTATATTTTGATTATTCTTAAAATGTTTACTCTACTACTAAATTACATATCTTTTAGGGATAATGCACAAGTACCCCCTCAACCTATACCCGAAATCTAAGAGACACACTTATGCTATATTAAGGTCCTATTACTCTCCTTGAACTTATTTTATTAATAATTTACTATCCTTTTCGGCCTACGTGACACTATTTTGTGAGCCTATTGTTGGTTGACTTTTTTTAAAAAGATAGTGGCATGTAGGCTGAAAAGGGGTAGAAAATTACTTATAAAATAAGTTCACGGGTAATAGGACCTTAGTATAGTATAAGTGTGTTTCTGGGATTTCGGGCATAGGTTGAGGGGGTACTTGTACATTTTCTCTATTTTTTATAAATATCAAAATTATATTTTATCTATAATTAAAATCTAGATAATGTAGATAACTTTAATTTTAACTAAATAAGATGACAGTTTTATTTTTAAGCTAGATAAGATGAACATTTTATTTTTAAGCTAAATAAGATAAACGTTTTATTTTTAAGTTAAATAAGATGAAAGTTTAATTTTTAAAAATATACACGGCATAATCATGAAAATGCACACACAAAAATATTTAAGCTAGTTAAGATGGTAATTTTTTTTTTAAGAATGAATAACAAAGGCTTAAAGAAAATGTAATAAATAAATAAAAATTAAATAAGGTGAGTGTATACGACTTATTCTTACAATTATACAATGAATATTAGTTTGAATATGACAAATCAAACAAGTAATAAAATCTAATTTCAACATAACTTATCAAGTATAACGTATCTCAGCATAACTAATCCTAGCATAACTTATATTCAAACCAAACGACCCCTAAGTACTATTGATCATTGACACATTTCTTAAGTATTGAATCAAATAAAGTCAAAAATAAAAATATAATATTATCCTTATTATTTATTATTTATTAAAGGATATGTTAGGTTTATAGTGGATAATTATTTTGGACAAAGAAAATAATAAATATAAATTTATATAAAATACTTTTATGTCGATTTAAATAGGTAAGACTTGTTTGAGCATGGAGCAAAAGAGTCAAAAATAAATGGCCTCTAGTCCCCCCCCCCCCCCCTTTTTCAATCTATATTCGAAATCTCACATACACACTTTAACTTTGTGGGTGTTTTATCACCCTTCTGAACTATTTAAAACTAGCATAATTTACTCCATAGATGCTTACGTGGCATAGTGAGTGTATTTCACACTCTTTGAGCAAGTGAGGACCAACACTGATAATAAAACTTTATTTTTAAAATTTCTTTTCATCAATATGTGTTTTTTGTCTTATTTATTTTCTTTTTTCTTTACAACAACATAAATCAAATCTCTCCACCACTCACCTTCTCTAAGCTGCCCGGACCGCCACATTTTTTGGATTCACCATGAAATTTCATTATTCCTTTTGATTTTTCAATTTGTGCATGAAATTTTGAAAACTAGCTCTTTATTAATATTATCAAAATTGTTAATCCTCTTTTTACATGCCAAACCACATGGCCGAATGGGTTGAAAAATTCTTATCTTGATTTGTTGTGTCCTAATTTAATAATTTAAATTCAAGTTCAGAAAGAATTTTGTGAATTTTTGGTGGTCAACAAAATTCATATGTTATTTCGAAAACAGAAATTAAAAGATCTATTGTTTTGTATTCACTGCCCAATCAAATGATGGATGAAACGGTTAGGATTCAAAATTTTTGTCAGATTTTTACTCTTGAAAATTATCGTTGCGGTCATCGATAATGAAAACATGAAACACGGCGCCAACTCCTCCAAAACTTGAGTTCTTTGATATGTCAAAGGTTTAGGACTTAATAATATTAATGGTAAGAAGGAAGGAGTGAGTTGGGTTGATTCATGGACTTTTGATGTTTGCAAGGAAGATGAAAATGGTGAAAAAAAGATTGATCAATGGCAGAAAATTAAAGTATATTATAGATTTGTAATTTTACCTTTCAATATTAAAACTTGAAATTTCTTAACTACACATTTCATTACAATAAGTTTAAAGTCGTCACAAATAAAACTTGTAATTCTTTTCTTCAATGGCAGAAAAGTTTCATCAAACAAATGTCATGATAAAAAAAAAGAAGAAAGGGACCGGAAAGAGAAGAAAAAAATATAAAAGGAAAATAGAATAAAGAAAAGGGATAATGCACAAGTATCCCTCAATCTATGCTCGAGATCTTAGAGACACACTTATACTATACTAAGGTCCTATTACCCTCCTGAACTTTTTTTATAAGTAATTTTCTATCCTTTTTCGGCCTACGTGGCACTAGCTTGAAAAAAAGTCAGCCGTTGTTGGGCCCACAAGAGAGTGTCTCGTAGGTCGAAAAGGGGTAGAAAATTATTAATAAAATAAGTTCAGGGGGGTAATGGACCTTAGTACAGTATAAGTGTATCTCCGAGATTTCAGGCATAGGTTAAGGAGGTACTTGTGCATTATCTCTAAAGAAAAGATAAGAATTTTTTTTATTAAAAAAAAAAGATATATATATATATATATATATATATATATATATATATATATATATATATATATATATATATATATATTAAAGGAGACTATATATTCCATTTTAAAAATGTATTTGGGGGGTGTTAATAAGACCTCCGTAAAGTATAAGTGAGTAGTTGAAAATTCGAAGGTTAAGGAGCATTTGACTATTTTCTCTATTTGAAATAAGCTATGAAATATTTTGTGATCCTAAATTATTTTAGGCATAATATATATATTGGATCTTACACTTGACTTCAGATTTTAACTTTGACCTCCACTTTCATAATGCACAAACAGACACTTTAACTATCCAACTTTTAAATAAATAAACACATGAATTCTACATGGCAAAATACACATAGAACACCACGCATGACAAAAACTGACATGAAGGATGACATGTAGGACATGTGTATCTATTTGTTCAACTTTATACAAGTTTAAGTGTCTATTTGTGCACACCCAAAGTTGAAGGGCATAAATGTGATTCGAAGTCAAGTTAAATGACATATTTATGTATTATGTCATTAACAAAAAATTTTAAGTTAAATCATAACTCTAAATAAAAAAAATTTATTACTTCAAATATATATTTAAAAAAAAAACGTGTCTTTCTTTAAGAACAACTCCATATGTTTCAATTTATGTGACTTCCGTTTTTAGTCAGTCCCAAAAAGAATGACACATTTCTATATTAAGTAACAATTTAGTTATAAAATATTTATTCTACCTTAATGAAATGATTGATACCCACCCACAAATGTCTATCATCCATTTTGAATCATAAATTTTAAAAATCTTTCTTTTTTTCCTTAAACTTCATACCGAATCAAATTAGCTCACATAAAACAGAACGGAGGGAGTAATACATAAATGGAACTGTCCTGCAGTCCGCACTAAGTAGAGGACTACTGCATTTACGCTTGGTGGTAATACTCATTCGTCTAGTTACATTCGTGACAAACCACCCTCTTTGAGAATCTTATTTTACATGACATTATTTCTTCATTAGTCGAGTTGAAAACTACACATTTCTATAAAGTAATTTAGCTTTAAATTTTTCAAACTCGCAATCTGAAAAAGAAAAGTATACAACAAAGATAACAAAAATATACATCTAAATTGCAGTTGAAAAGAGGTCGATAGAGCTATGCAACTTCTTGGCTCGAATGGTGTTATTCTTTCGCGATGGAGATTGTCCTTTTAGAAATGTTCAGAAAAGAGTAAGAGCTTGTGAAGGAGAAGTATAAGGCACTTCATGAGCCGCACCCCTAATCGTAGCAAATGTTAAATATGTTACATTTTTGCCTTCTCTAAACCCTCCAAATGATTGACTCCATCCTCCAATCTGCAAATTAATCAACAAATTTTACAAAATAGTAATCCCGTATCGCGAGTTGAATGCTTACTTTATTACTCCTTTCCATCATTTTAAAGTACTTTTATGATGACACGTCTATTAAGAAATCAAATTGATTCTCTTAATAAAATTAAAGGGTCATTTGACTACATTATTCTCTATCTTTCCTTTATAGTTGAAAGACCTTTTTAATAAATCGTTCGCTTAATTTATTATATCGAAGGTAATTTGGGAAAACAAGAAATATGTTTTTCTTGATTTTTATAAATGACACTTATTTTGAACTACTTTAAAAGACTAGAAAGGTCCTTGTAAAGAACAAGAGGAAGTAGTTATTACTTACTACTATGAAATTTAAAGCAAAAATAGTTTAAACTTATCAAATGGACCACCTAGAATCAGTTCTTAATTAAAGTTTTATCCAAAAAAGGAAGTTGGATTTCCTTTTTTATTATGTTCTAGATGGAAATGTCTTTCTTTCCTTACATTCAAATATCCTCGGATTGTTCTAAGCGTGACACCTACTTTAGGACTATTTATTTTGAAGTATTAAAAGTTTCATTGTTATGTAAGGCTAAAGCAAACTCGATAGCAGAAATTAGTGATTTATTTGTTTCTAAGTCATTAACTAGAATATGCATGACATATCATAGTGGGGCATGTCTTCATTCAGGTCCTTATGTCCGATTGAGCCTCTTTGAAATTACAATATCATCATTTCAGTAGGTATAAGAAGGAATGCATAGATTTTAGGCATAATACATAAACATCCATTTCAATTCTGGTCTTATTTCATATTTATGCCCTTCAACTTTAGATGTGTACAAACAACCACTTAGACTTGTATAAAATTGTACAAATAGACACACGTCATAAGTAGCATCCCACATGCCAATTTCACTAATAATTGCCGCTTAATATGTATTTTTAGTGGTAATTGACACTCTTTGTATATGTCCCTAAAACTTGTAGCAACATGGTTCTAATGACACTTAACTAATGACGATAAAGACTTTAGCGCTCTTTATCAATATCAATATTTAATGCCGCTAAAAATTATTTTTTTTATAATATTTGTATTTTAAAGGGTATACTACATGTATTATACTACAAGGACTCTTGTGTCTACTTATGCAATTTCACACAAATTTGAATGCCTTCTTCTTGTTATAAACATATGATATTAAAATTCTTTTTTGTTGTATGATCCAAAATTGAAAACAATGGATGTAGTCACATACATACCTGCAAGCCATCATACCAAGGACCATATTTATCCAAAGCAACTAGCTTTAAATCTCTAGCAAGTAGTTTAGCAATTTTCCTAGTTTGGGTCAGTGGGATTTTTGTATCTTGGTCTCCACTGGCAAAAAAAAACAAAACAAAACATACACAATCTTATTACAGAGTAACAGCTATAACAAAGTTTAATAAAGCACCAAGAGTAAATATATAGTTTTTTCAAGGGAAAATGATCAAAAATACCTTTGAACTATTTAAAATATGTCAATTTTACCCTCCATTATGTTTTTTGAAAAAAAATATCATTACCGTTACCCAACTAATTGGAGGGCCATTTTGAGCTAGTTGACGAACAACGAGGGCAATTTTTTTGCCAAAAACATAACAGGGTAAAGTTGACCTATTTCGAATAACTCCTGATATTTTTGTTCCTTTTCCCCTTTTACAATGCATAATGCATGAACACACCAAAACTTGTTCTCAGCTGACAAGTAAGCACTCTAACTTTGAGAGTGCAGATGTAGATACCTCAACTTGGTCTGAATTGACAATTAAACAATCAAACTAATTACCTTACGGTATCTGGTAGACCTCCGATGCTAACGTGATACTGGAGTTTCTAGATGATCATTTTCTAAGTTGGAGTGTTCACTTGATAGAGTGGAGACGGATTTAGGTGCATACTCAAAATTGAAATATTTAATACTTGCCAGGTGATGTCAAATTTGAATGTTTATTTATGTATTATGTCTGTTTACAATAGTGATAATTAGAGGAAATTTGATTATTGTAACTTCAAATGTAGAAATGAACTAACCTGTAAAGCAGAACTTGTATATTCTCTTTTAGAATATTTGACAATAGAGGTATAACATTTATAGCTAAATCACCTCTTTGATACTGAAGGTGCCTGCAATTTTTTGACATATTAACATACAGACTTGTTTAAACGTATGTCTGTCTAACAGTTTAAGCTTTTGAATAAGAAGATGCAAATGCTTTCAAAACACGAAAGAAAGTAAACTGCGGAAAGAACTGACCCTAAACAAAAATCCCAGGCATATGGCAAGTGAGTAGTGTTGGCATGTAGTGCCTTTTGAACTTCTGGCTTGTTAAGATACATATATATCCTATCAGTAAGGCATGGATCGCCAATTTCTCTCACGTCCTGTCAAAAGAACAAACTGCAATGAGTTAGTGTTAACTGCAAAGGAAGTTAAGAGAAAAGATTCAAATTTACACCTTTTCATGTATTGTGGCAAGTTTTCCAAGGACTCCTAATTGTCCTGCTACACCAGAAGATACACATATTGGCGCGAGCAGATCGCCTGTATCTGTATCACTTCCCATCTCCTCATTGGTGAGATCCCACACTTCGGAGCACTCGTTAGACATATTATTATGTATTGATTCCAACAACAACCTCGTTTCGTTACAGATTGTTCTTTTCATAGTAAGTAATTCATCAGAAATCGCACCATGTGACCATAAATATTCGGAAGACTTAACGCTTATTTCAAGATCTAGTAGTGGATTCCCCAGCTGCAAAAGTCATTGGATAAAGCGAAGATTCGAATATAAAACGATTAATAAACAAGAAGTTTAAGTGTAATGTAAACATTACTGCAATTGATTTAAGCTTGATTGGTTTAACATTAGGCTTTCTGTTGTAATCAAGCAGCAACACTGTAAGCTGTGGAATATAGTGACCCAAAAAAACAAAACAGAACAGTTAACGAATCCTTGCAACCGAAAGAACAAAAGGGACATAGGGCGAGTTAAGTATTCTGTTGCTCGGACACTTCAAAAATGTCAACGTTGTGTGTCGGATCCTCCAAATGTGTACTATTTTTGGAGGATCTGACACGGGTTTACAAGTTTTTAGAGAGTCTGAGCAACATAATAGTTCAGATATATTACCTGCATAACTTTCACCAGCTAAGAACAAATCCGAGTTTCTATATTCGGGGAATTCCTCTAACCAGTTGAGTAGAAATTGGAGATTCTCCTTTGCTATAAAAGATTAAAAAAGTACAAAAGCAGACAGTTTTAATTGCATTGAAGTACCAAATATCATTAGCTATTTCTGGAGAAGTACTGGTGTACCTGTAGCAACATCATCCCAATTGATGTAGTCTGAACTTGTATTCGAGTATGAAAATCCTACTCCAATCGGGGACTCAATGTATAACATGTTCGATTCTGTTTCGTGTTATACCAATCAAAATAAGTCATTCTTATACGATTTTCAAGGTAATGAAATCATGATCATTCTTATACGATTTTCAAGGTAATGAAATCTTCTCAACATGATCATTCAAGATAACAACAACAACAATCCCAGTATAGTCCCAAAAGCGGGGTCTGAGAAGGGTAAAGTGTATGTAGACTTTACCACTACCTCAAGAAGGTAGAAAGGTTGTTTCCGGAAGACTCTCAGCTCAAATAACGAACATCAAAGCAGCTAATAGAACAATACAGAAGTAAAGAGGACATAGAATATGATAAGGAAATCATAACCTAACATACCAAAGAGGGGCAACATAACCAACTAATGTGATAACTGAAGCACAGTAAGTAAATGACGAGGTGTAACAAAACTCGTAAGATAGACCAACTATGAGACAAACGCTACTACTACTGGTAAAAAAAATAAGAATCGAGAAACAGATACAATACACCAATCTATCATGCTAGGAAATGTGACAACGCTCAACTACCTACTAAATATTCTACCCTAAAGAAGAAAGAAACATTACCTAAATTCCAAGAATACTTGTTTTTTATTAGTCTCCCATATTTTCCTGGCTGGAAAGGACCATGTTCCATAAAAGCACCAAACCCCACAGATGAACAACCAGGGCCTAACATAATGGATTCAATCAATATCAAATGAAAAAAAAGGTCAATAGAGAACTGGTATATAATATTATATAGCTCGGACTCTCCAAAAATGTTGTTGTATATGTGTTCGATCCGACACACATGTCGATAGTTTTGAAGAGTCTGAGCAATATAGAAGAAATGTACCTCCATTGAGCCACAGAGTAAGGGGAAGTGATGTTGCATTTTCTGAATCCGCTTCGACAAAATAATAAAAGAAAGATCTACCATTTTGAGAATTTGTAACAATATAACCAGAGTGTTGTTTGAAGAATATATTTGGAGGTTGTCCAGGAAGAGAAGTTATGATCTCACAACTTGATTTGTAGAACAACAAGTAAGAAAAAAAGATACACAACCATGGAACCTTTTTCAGATGAAAAAAAGAGAAAAGAAAAGTGAACTTGAGTGTGTCAAGTGTCAACAAGTTGAAGTACAATAATTGTAACATTAATATTAATTTATTGATTGGGAAGTAGGCCATGAAGTATTAAATATTACATCAATGTTTAAATATGTTATACTACTACCAAGAAAGATCAATTTTTACCTACTTCAAAGAAACGTGAACTATGTTTACAAAATTGGCACACATAATTTGTTCTGGTTTTCCAGCTTAGCTAATGGAATTGTAACAAAAATTTAAAAGAACAAATAATTGTTACTCCTCAAGACTTTTTTTTAAAGAAGATACTTGACTTTTGCAGTGATCTATTACCTTCAAATAATTTTGAATAGTATAAATATATTCGTTTTTGGTCACCTGACATAGAGAGTGTGCACTCTCTTAAATAGCATGATAAGTCAAAAAATGATTAATTTTCCTCTTTTTTGGTTATTTCAAATATTTTTTCCTTTTCATTCTTCTTTAGAAGTCTCTTGCCACCATTTCTTCATCTTCATCGGACCCTCCACCCCACTTCCAATGCTACCATTTTTGTCACGACTCCACCCACATTTTATAATGGCATAATACATATATTGAACCTTAAACTTGGTTTCAAATTTTAACTTTGACCTTCGACTTTCATAATGCACAAACAGACACTTTAACTATCCAACTTTTAAATAAATAAACACATGAGTCCTACATGACACAATACACATAGGATACCACGTAGGATAAAAAATGACATGTAGGACATGTGTGTCTCTTTGTTCAACTTTATACAAGTTTAAGTGTCTATTTATGCACATCCAAAGTTGAAGGACATAAATGTGATTTGAAGCCAAATTAAAGGGCACATTTATATATTATGCCTTTTATAATTGTCACTTTTAACTTTTCAACTCCAAAATTTCCTCACATTTCAAACAATGTTGTGAAATTCATTGGATGTTAAGATGATTAAGAGACATTACATTATGTTATGAACGGGACAAAATGTGAAGAAAAAAAAGTTGGATATATGCCTCTCTGGTTTTGCCCTTATTTTCTTACTTTGTTTGAAGTTTGTTGCTTTTCCTTAAAGAAAAGTCAAAATATACAATAAATTCTTCATTTTTTTCGAAAAGGAAAATATAATTTTCTCCATATTTGATTTATTCTTTTTGTTAGAGGAAAAGTTTGAAGATTTATCAATTGAAATCATATTCTCATAACACAACAAATAACATTCACAATGTAGTCAATAAAAAGTTTTGTTTATAGGGAGATTTTTCCTTAATAGTTTTAATATTTTCTTTTTATTAGTTTTCATATGTAGGCCGATTGGTTAAACCATATAGATTTTTAGTATAAGTTTTTGTTATCTAATTTATATTACAAATTATAAATTTTCGCATGACAACCTCATCACCTTCATAAGGCAACATTCTCAACCTAAATATATTATGTGTTTTTCAACTGAAACAGTATTTCATCAATACAATATCTTAATGTTTAAATGTGTAATCCAATTCAAACATTTTATTCTTAACAAAAACAAAAGATTCCACAGGCGAAAAGAGATTCATCAGATCGTATATAATAGAATTACACAACTACATCGCTGCAATGGCGCTGCTCTTTCGTGGTGGAGGATATCCTCTCAAAAATGCTTTAAAAAGAGTAAGAGCTTATGAAGGAGAGGTATAAGGAACTTCATGAGCTGCACCTCTAACTGTAGCATATGTTAAATATGTTATATTTTTGCCTTCTCTTACTCCTCCGTATGATTGACTCCATCCTCCAATCTGCAAATTAATCAACAAATTATGTATACACATATTTGTTCATTTTGTATTCCTAAGATACTTAGAACAAAACTTTGAAGAACTTGATAAGACACAACAAAGTCTAAGAACATTTTCACAACTAGAAAATTAAAACTAGTTTAAAAACTAGAATGAGAAACAAATTAGAAAAAATATACGAAATATTTTTCTTAAAAAAGAATGGTTGTCAATCTGTGTTTAAAGAATCTTACTGATTCCAAAAAAATTTGTAGAAACACGAAGTTACCAAAGTTTTAATGAACCAGTGAAGAACAGAAAATAGAAATTAATTCAAAATCTAAATTCTGTAACACATGCCCAAATACGAAAAAAAAAAACAGAAAAAGATCAAAGCCCACTGAATGCACAGCGCCCCCATAAGAAAATTATTCCCCTCTAGTATCCGATGTTTGATTTGGAATATGTCATCCCGGGATAGAATGATCTCAATCAGTAGTGTATTGATACCCAACGCTGGTGTCAGCAAGCCACTCAACGGCAGTAAAATACATTTAGAATACTAGATTTAGTAGTAGTAGAAGAAGTCCAGAATTTCTATATAAAAATGAAAGAAAATCCTTCAATTTATAGAAAACAAAAGTTAGTGTGAAAAGGTTCTTATTGCGTCTTACCCGATATGTCACAAACATTTGGAAAAGTCACAATCTTTAAAAAAGATCACAACTTTACATAAAAGTCACAACTATTTATAAAAGTCGCAACTATTTATTTTCCATTCACACCTTTTAAAACCTAACAATACTTTCATTGTTCGATTCCAACAACGTAGAGATGAATCCAATATTTAGAATTACTAGGTTTGAAGCAAGTGCTTTTATTATTAAGGGAAAAAGCTCAACTATATATGACTTAGAGCAAATTTACCATCTATTTAAGCAGTGTCTCGGTTTTTACCCTCGTTGTTATCAAAATATTGCTCAGTTTCGCCCTTGTAGACATAACACAAGGGATAAATGTAGATCATTCATAAGTTCAAGGACAACTCAGAATCATTCGTAAAGTTCAAATGCATAGTATTTTACTTCTCACCTACCTAGAATCACATAATGTAACTAAAAGATTATCATAACAACTATTCCAATTTGATTTTGGATATATGAAGTAATAAACATCGAAAGACAACAATTTCAAATCATTTTGAAGTTAGGATTCAAGAAAAAAAGAGTCTACGCGTTCAATTAATTAAAAATGAGACACTTCTTTTAAAGAAGGGTAAATTTGCTCTAAACTGTGTAGGTTAAAGGCTAATTCGAACCTTTACCATAAACAAAAAAAAAGACAGATTGATGCACTAAACTCTCGTTATTAACATACCTGCAAGCCATCATACCAAGGACCATATTTGTCTAAAGCAACTAGCTTTAAATCTTGAGCAAGTAGTTTAGCAATTTTTCTAGTTTGGGTAAGTGGGAGTACTGAATCTTGATCTCCACTGGGACAAAAAAAAAATACACAATCTGACTAGACTAGTAAATTATTTTAACAAAACCAAAAGGCATAATGCATAAAAGGCCCCTTAATTTGGCCTTAACTGACAATTATACCCTCTAACTTTGAGTATATACAAGTAGGTACTTAAACTTGTATATAGTTGAACAAGTAGACATACACCCTACGTGACATCCTACATGACAATTTGCATTCCAACGTGTGTTTGTCACGTAGGATGTGTGTGTCTACTTGTTCAACTTTTTACAAGTTTAAGTGTCTAATTGGAGGGCACAAATGCTAGTTGAGGCCAAGTTAAAGAATACGTTTATGTATTATGTCAAACCAAATACACCTTATGCTAATAACTTCATTTCTAGTACTAATAAACTAACCTGAAAAGCAGAATTGGGATATGCTGTTTTAGAATATTTGACAGCAGAGGTATAATGTCTATAGCTGCATCTTCCATCTTATACTGAAGGGGTCTGAAAAGGTACATTCTCTAATTTAAGCTTTTAGATAAAGCGCGATACATTACTTCAAGAGAAAGTAAATAAAATAGGACGGAAAGAAAACCAACCCCGAACAAACCTCCCACGAATATGGCAGGTTAGTGGTGTTAGCATGTAGTGCCTTTTGAACTTCTGGCTTGTTAAGATACAAATTTATCCATTCATTAAGACATGGATCAGCAACTTTTCCTACTTTCTTATCAAACTGTCGAAAGAAAACATCTCAAACAAGTTTAGCTCCTAAACATATATAGTTCGCGTGGAACTTAGGTTGCATATATACCTTTTCGTGTACTGTGGTGAGGTTTCCAAGGGCCTTTAGTCGCCCTGCTGCACTAGAAGATACACATTTTGGCAAGAGTACATCATACTTAACTATATCGTTTCCCATCTCTTCCGTTCTGAGTTCAATCACTTTTGCACATTCGTTAGATGTCTCATTATGTACAAACTCCATCACGTACCTGGTTTCATTACAGATTGTTTTCTGCATATCAAGAAGTTCATCAGAAATGACACCGTGTGCCCATAGATATTCAGCAGACTTCACGCTTATTTCAATATCTAGGAGTGGATTCCCTAGCTGCAAATTCATTGGACTGAGTGAAAATTTGAATGTGAAACATATAGCTCATCAAGGTAACGTGTATGTAAACATTGCTGCGATTGATTTAAGCTTGAGCGGTTTAACATTAGGTGTTCTGTTGTAATCAAGCAGCAATACTGCAAACTGTGGTATATAATGACCTGATTAAGGACCAAAAATATGTTAGTTGCTAAAATCTTATTGAGAATATATACACAACTAAAGGAACATTCGAGATATGTCAACCTGCATAACTCTCCCCGGTTAAGTACACATCCGAGTTTCTATATTGAGGGAACTTCTTGAACCATTTGAGGATGAATTGGAGATTTTCCTTAGCTGTAAAATCAAACACTTCAATTGCTTTGACTACGAAAATTCCTATTCGAGGAAATATGGTGTACCTGTTGCTGTGTCATCCCAATTGATGTTGTCTGAACTTGTATTTGAGTACGAAAATCCTACTCCAATCGGGGAGTCCACGTACAACATGTTCGATTCTGTTTCGTGTAATAGCAATCAAGATCAGTCATTGTTATCCAATTTTCGGGTAATGAAAAGATCTTTCAAAATGATCAATCAAGAAACATTACCTAAATTCCAAGAAAAGTTGTTTTTGATTAGTCTCCCATCTTTTCCTGGCTGAAAAGGACCATGTTCCATAAAAGCACCATAACCCAGAGATGAACAACCAGGGCCTATGAATATTGGATTTTCAACCAAAACAATATCTTCTAAGTTCAATTCGTCAAATGAAAATTACGCTCTAAAGAAAAATTATATATTTCTCAAAAATGTTATTGTATCCACGTAGGATTCTCCAGAAATGCACTATTTAAGAGAATCACACGCACACATGAGTTGTTTCGAACTGAAATAATAAAGTGTCATGCAGAAGTTAGTAAAACACCATAAACAAGAAGACAAATGAAAAATATATAAATATTTAACATGGTTCGATCAATCAACCTAATCCAGGAGATAAAGCAATCCACTAATATAAAAGAGAGTACAAAAATATCCAAGGAAATAATCTCAACAAATCCACTCAGAACAGAAAGATGTTCATGTTAACACCTTCAATGGAGACTCAGCTGCTCAACTACATAGCTTATCAACTCCTTCAATGGAGGTTTATGTGCAGGTGTGCGCAGAAGAGTGTGATGCGTAGAAGAGAAGATAGGAGAAGAGAAGAGAAGGGATAACAGAATGTAGAAAATGTGTTTTGTTGTGTATTGATAAGATCAGTATTTACATGTATAAATACACCACTAAAACATGATCATAACCAACTAAGTAAAACAGTTATAACTAATTTATGCTCATAACTAACTAATGAGCTGTATAGTTGTATCAACTAACTACTTTAACTAACAACTAATTACTCAACTAATTGCTATCTAACTATTATCTTCAATACTCCCCCTCAAGCTGTATGGTGCAAATAAGTTGTATACACCCAGCTTGGATAATAGGAAATCATGTTGAGTTCTCCCTAAACTCTTTGTTAGTATATCAGCCAGCTGCATTCTTGAAGGCACATGCTATGTCTGAACGAGTCCTTCTTGTATTTTCTCTCGAATAAAGTGGCAATCAATCTCTATATGTTTAGTTCTTTCGTGATAGATAGGATTAGCAGCAATTTGGAGTGCTGCTTTACTATCACAAAACAACCTAATTGGTAATTCCAACTCTATCTTCAGCTCTTTGTACAGACCTATTAACCACACCACTTCTGAGACAGCATTGGCCATGCTTCTGTATTCTGCTTCAGCAGAACTTCTTGACACAGTATTTTGTTTCTTCGACTTCCATGAAATCAATGAATCTCCAATTTTCACCACAAAACCACTAACAGATCTTCTTGTCATAGGACATGTAGCCCAATCAGCATCACAGTAGACTGAAAGTTGTTTACAAACCTTTGATGTCAACATAATTCCCAGACCTGGTGCATTTTTTAAGTATCTTATTACTCTTAATGCCCCCTCCATGTGTGACTTCTTAGGTTTGTGCATAAATTGGCTGAGATTCTGCACTGCATAACTAATGTCTGGCCTTGTCATGGTGAGGTATAGCAGCTTACCAACTAGTTTTTGATAGCCAGTTGGATCATCAAGAACTATGTCTTCATGTGTATCTTGAGCTTCATAGCTCATGTCAAAATCTTAGCTAGTGAACCTTTGATTAACTTCCAAAGGTGTGCCAACTGGTTTGGTGCCTGCAAGACCAAAATCTGAAATAAGGTCCAAGGCAAACTTCCTTTGACTTACCATAATACCATCTTTGCTTCTTGCTATTTCAAGACCAAGGAAGTATCTTATCTCCCCCAGGTCCTTGATCTTGAAATGAGTGTTCAACATGAGTTTAGTGGCTTGAATCAACTGAGATGAAGAACCAGTGATCAGAAGATCATCCACATAAACTAAGACAAGAACCAAATCAGAACCAGAACATTTGGTGAATAAGGAATAATCATGGTGACTCTGAGTGAAACCAGAACTTATAAGTGCCTCACTAAGCTTCAAATTCCATTGTCGAGAAGCCTGCTTCAAGCCATAAAGTGATTTGTTCAACTTACAGACTTTAGACTCCCCCTGTTGTAGCAAGTCAGGTGGAGGAACCATGTACACTTCCTCAACTAAGTCACCCTGAAGAAAGGCATTAAAAACATCTGTTTGATGGAGAAACCAACCATGCATAGCAGCTAAGGAGAGTACTACCCTCACTGTTACCATTTTAACAACAGGAGAGAATGTCTCTTCATAATCCAATCCTTCTTGCTGTGTATATCCTTTAGCTACAAGTCGAGCTTTATACCTCTCTACCTCACCTTGAGCATTAAGCTTGACCTTGTAAACCCACTTAAACCCTATAGCCTTCTTCCCAAGAGGCAATGGTACTAGATCCCAAGTATGATTATCATGTAATGCCTTTAGTTCTAGCTCCATAGCTTGAATTCAATGTGAATGCTGCACAGCCTCATTGTAAGAAGTAGGTTCTGGTATAGCTGAAAAATTACACAGTGACTGAAAATATGGTGTAGAAATGGAGGAATAGGACATGTATGTGGATAAAGGGTGAGCAGTAGAGCAAGTATGGGAATGTGTAGGACTGTGTATAGCAGTATGGACAAAGTCATGTAACCATCCAGGAGGTTTAGAAGATCTAGTAGACCTTCTAAGGTCAGTAGTAGTAGAAGTGTCAAAATGTTGAGAGATTGGACTAGGTGATGATTCAATTGTTGTGGAGGTTTGATCTGGAGAAGTAATAGATGCTTCATGTAAAGGGATAGTAGGAGAATCATCATAAACAAACATATCAGAGTTTTCAAAAAAAGAAGAATCACAGGACTCATCTTGAATATGCTGAAATGGATATTGATCTTCTCTAAATGTAACATCTCTACTAATGAAAAAGGTTTTAGTATATAAGTCATATAATTTGTATCCCTTTTGGGTGGTAGAATAGCCCATAAGCACAGACTTGATGGATCTTGTGTTAAATTTATCACCATGAGTATGGTGATTGACAGCATAGCATAAGCAACCCATAACTCTAAGATGATGCAGAGAAGGTTTTTTGCCAATAAACACAGCAAAAGGAGATCTTCCTGACAATGCAGTAGATGGTATTCTGTTAATCAAATAAGCTGCATTTTGAACACATAGACCCCAAAATCTGATAGGCAAATTAGCTTGAAATCTAATAGCTCTAGCAACCTCTAGAATCTGTCTGTGTCTCCTTTCTACTACCCCATTCTGTTAGGGTGTGTAAACACAAGAGCTTTGATAAACAATACCTGCTGTTCTAAACAACTCACTACAATGAGAATTAAAGAATTTTGTACCATTATCACTTCGAAATATCTTGATATAACCACCAAATTGCCTTTGTATTAGCTGAAGAAAGTCTTTCAATACAATGAATACATCATTTTTATACTTGAGGAGGAAGATCCATATCGTTCTACTACAATCATCTACCAAAGTAAGAAAGTATCTATTTCCATCATGAGTAGGAAATTTATACGGACCCCAAATATCAACATAAATCAAATCAAACACATTATCAGCTCTAGTAGAACTTTGAGGAAAGGGCAGTCTAGTTTGCTTGGCCAAAGGACATATTGGACATGATGTCAATTTTGAAGAACTAGAGATGTGTGGTATTTGCATTTGCTGAAGAACTTTGTGAGGAATATGTGCTAATCTTCTATGCCACAAATCAACATTATCCAATGTACTCAAAGCAGCTGAAGGAGAAACAGAAGAAGCAACAGTTGGAGAAACAATGTGTGACCAATAGTACAAACCATTTTCCATGCTACTAGTCCCCTTCACCTTCCCAGTGTGAAGGTCCTGCAATATGCAATGATCAGGATAAAACACCATGCAACAATGCAGTTCTTTAGTCAGCTCAGAAACTGACAGTAAGTTGTATTTGAAATCTGGAATATATAGAACATGAGATATATCTCCTTGTGTCAATCTAGACTTCCCAGTAAAAACAATTGGTATTTTTTGACCATTAGGCAAATGAACCTTATTGTATTCAGTTGTAGGCAGTAGTTGAGTATCATGGAGTAAGTCTGGAGTAGAAGACATATGATTTGTTGCACCTGTGTCAACTATCCATCTATGGCTAGATGAATTATGTACTACTGAACATTTATCAATGCCTGCAGTGTTAGTTGAAGGAGTAGTATTAGGATAGCTGAGTTGATTGCTTGTAAAAGCTATGTTAACACCAGCTCCTCCATGATTACATGATCCTGTAGATCTATATCCATGAACACACATGTCAGCAGTAATACTGGATCCTGAACAATTATGAGATCCATGTAATCCACCATAACCATGAGCATGTGTTCCAACTCCTGTGTGATCATTTACTCCAATAGACTTGTGAACTTCTCCTGCAGAATTATGATTGTGAGAAAATGACAAATTTCCATAAGAAGGCCCTACATTACGACTATCATACTCTGGTTTAAAAACAGGTGGTATATTATGTTGCACATTAGTTCCATCTTTCTTCTTCCCTTTATACCAAGATGGATACCCTATAAGCTGAAAGCAATCATTTTTTACATGGCCTTTTGTGTGACAATGATCACAGAAGGCATTTGGAGACTTGTATCGAATCTTTGGTGGATGTTTAGCAGTCCAAAGAGCTGTAACATCATTTCCTTCATCTATGCCTTTCATTCCCAGAGAGTTATGATTTACATCAGACCTCTGACTCTCTTCTTCAACAATCATGGCATATGCCTGATTAAGAGTTGGTTCAGAAGTTTTCATGAGAATTTGCCTCCTAGCCTGCGAATGTGATTCATTCAAGCCTGCAAGGAATTGAATCAGTCGTTGTTGATGTAAATGTTCAACATAATCCTTTGACTTTGAACATCCACAACTTGGAAATATCACAATTGCATCATACTCTGCCCACAGTTCCTTCAACTTTGTAAAATAGACTGAAACAGTATCAATACCTTGCGCAATTGTAGCAATCTCTCGATGTAACTGATAAATCCTCACACGATTAACCTTATCAAATCGTTCCTTGAGATCTTCCCAGACTAATGATGCATCAGATGCATACACAATGCCACTTAAGAGATTGGAAGACACAGTGTTCATAAGCCATGAGAGAACAATTGCATTGCAAGTATCCCACTGATCATGATACTTAGTTTCAAAGCTCGCCTTCTTACAGGTTCCCATTACAAAACCTAGTTTCCTCTTAGCTTGTAAAGCAATTCGCATAGTTCTCCTCCATAAGCCATAATTTTTTGATCCTGTCAGCTTAACAGGACAAATAACAGACCCTGGAGTATCCGATGGATGCAAATAAAGAGGATGCGTGTAAGGAATGACAAGATCGATTGCCATTGTTGTTGATTCACCAACCTGCTCTGATACCATGTTAACACCTTCAATGGAGACTCAGCTGCTCAACTACTTAGCTGATCAACTCCTTCAATGGAGGCTTATGTGCAGGTGTGTGCAGAAGAGTGTGATGCGTAGAAGAGAAGATAGGAGAAGAGAAGAGAAGGGATAACAGAATGTAGAAAGTGTGTTTTGTTGTGTATTGATAAGATCAGTATTTACATGTATATATACACCACTAAAACATGATCATAACCAACTCAGTAAAACAGTTATAACTAATTTATGCTCATAACTAACTAATGAGCTGTATAGTTGTATCAACTAACTACTTTAACTAACAACTAATTACTCAACTAATTGCTATCTAACTATTATCTTCAATAGTTCACACAAGTGACAACATCAGGGCCAACTCAACAACATTGGGGGCCTAAAGCAAACTTAAGAGAGGGCCTTAATATTTTATTTTTTCATCATATATACTTTTATTTAAAACATATATTTCTAGTTATTTTAGATGCAAAGCCATTAAGTATTGTTTTTATAATCAATCTGTTTTAATAATTCTTTTTCAAATGATAATCTAGTTAATTCATTCAATCTCTCTTGAGACATTGTTGATCTTAAAGAAGATTCAATCAATTTTAATTTCGAAAAAAAATCAGCTGAGGCAACGGTTGCAGGAACTATTAACATTATCGTATAAGCAATACACGTATTTGGAAAATAATCAAGTTTTTTTATTTGATTGAGTATTTTTATTAGCTCACTATCTTCTACTTATATTATTTCTCTGAACACTTTTAATTCAAAAACAAATCTAAACCATCAATATTAAAGAAAGTTCAAGTTTAAGACGATATTTTTTAAAAAAAAATCATCATCTAGTAATATCAATATTTTACTACTAAATAAGATTAAAAATATTCTAATATGCTTCAATTGGTTCAAATCTATTTTCAAGTGAAAAAATACTTTGATCTACTCAACAAAAGTAATTAACTCTAAAGATTCTTCAGGTAACTTTGTTTTCTTTATCCATATTTTTTTCGAATTATTTCTTACAAAAATCAAATTTATGTTCATCACATAAGCAATTTCCATAGTAGAAACCATAGCACTTATAGTACACATAACTTTATTTTAAAATAACATATATAAGTAATTGTTCTTTGAAAATGGGGCCCAAAAAATATGGGGCCCCAAGCGATGACTTTAGTGGCTTAGGAATTAATACGGCACTGGACAACATAATACTTATGTCTCACAAATTTTCTTAAACATAACTCTCAAATCTCTTAAGACTACATTATGAATGTTGTCAAATTAGAAGACAGAGTCATAAACTTTTTTTCTATAAGAGAAAGTAATACATAAATATGAAAAGATTGGATTTTCCTTAGAGAGGAAACTCAATTATGATAAGAAATTCAGGACAAACGCCCAACACGAGCAACATAGTACGTACCTCCATTTAGCCAGATAGTAAGGGGAAGTGATGCTGCATTTTCCGAATCCGCTTCGACGAAGTAATAAAAGAGAGCTCTACCATGTTGAGAATTTGTAACAATATAACCAGAGTATTGTTTGAAGAATATATTTGGAGGTTGTCCAGGAAGAGAAGTTATGAGCTCACAACTTGATTTGTAGAACAACAAGTAAGAAAAAAAGATACACAACCATGGAACCATTTTCATATGTTATGATAATTATAAGTATAAGGTATAAATGAACATTAACTATAAAGATTAATATCTAATTATTTAAGTAATTATACAGAAGGCCATATGGATTAATAATTAATAATAAATAGTACATCACAATTCACATTGACATAAAATAATCCATGCCAGATATGACTCAATTATTTAATATCCAATGAAGCGTTGGTCATAAAGGCGAGATGCTTTGACCAAGGATAGAGCTAATAAGTTTTATCAAAAAATTATATTATTGTTAAAATTATACAATATATAGTTGATGTTAAATTTGTGTTTAGTAGAAAGAAAAGTTTCATATTTGATTGACTTAAAAATTTTAAAAAATATTTTTTAATTAATTTATTTTCCTAAAATTTTAAAAAAATATTTTTCGAAATTCTCCTCCAAACTTAAATTATAATTATTTTTTTCTCACACCACCTCTCTCCATTCAAAAAAGATAAATTAATAGTTTAAAATTTTGTTTTTGAAAAAGTAATTCAAATCCTAAAATTTTCGATATTTGTACACCGCCCAACCCTTGACTTCCACTAACCCAAAAAAATAATAATTAAAAGTTAGTTGTTGAAAAGATTTAAAAAATTCATTTTCTTTAACTCATAGCTACCCCACCCCCTCCCTAAACAAAAAATTCAAAGTTTGATTTTGAAAAAAAATCAATTTTGATTTTTTGTTGTTTTGCCCCACCCCACCCCTACCCTGAACGCCCACCCCTCGAAAAAAAAATAAAAGTTTATTTTTGTAAAATATTTTCAAATTATAAAATTTTATTTTTTTACCTATGTACCCTGAACCTTCACCCCTCCCAATATTGTTTTTATTCGACTGAAATATATTTTCATTAATATAATATTTTAATGTTTAAACGTATAATCCAATTCAAACATTTTAATCTTAATAAAAATAAGTTTCACAAGCGAAAAAGAGATTCATCAGATCGATATAATAAAATTACACAGCTACATCGCTGCAATGGCGCTGCTCTTTCGTACAAGGGTGGAGCTACAGTAGCCGAAAGGGATTTGGCCTAACCCATCAGCTTTTCCGTAGACTCTATATTTGTATTAAATTATAAAGTAGAACGTATGTACATATTTCCTGTCAATCCATAATAACACTGAAACATTTGTCCCAACGATCACCACGCACCCAGCGAGTTATGTGTTCGAATCCCGGTAGGCACAAATCTTTCCGACATGAAATCAGTGTGTTTGAATCCTGGTAGGCACAATACTTTCTGACATAAAATCTTGGCTCCGCTTCTGTTTTCGTGGCGGAGGATAGTTTCTCATTACAGTTCAAATGCATACTATTTTACTTCTATCATACCTAGAATCACATAAATGTTGATTTTAACTAAAAGATCTCCTACAAAATTTATCATAATAACTATTCCAATTGAATTTTGGATAAATCAAGTAATAAACGTCGAAAGACGATAATTTTGAATAATTATGAAGTTTGGATTAAAGAAAAAAAAAGTCTATGCGATCAATAAATTAAATTGATGGTACAATGACATGCATTTTTCCTCTTTTAATGGTTTTTCATAGTTAGATTTAAATAAATTTATCTTTGAACTATATGATGATCAATTTGCAGTCCTACGTGTGTTTGTCAGGTAGAATGTGTGACTCTACTTGTTCAACTTTATACAAATTTAAGTGTCAACTTTGATTAAGGATTTAGTTGTCTTTTTAATGTTTATTTTGTTGGGGCCCTCGAATTTTACATCTAACACACCTAATTTTGTTGTATTTCACGCATTTTGCCAAGTAGAATTCAAGTTTTTTAAAAAAAATTTTGGATAGTTAAGGTGTCTGCACTCGCAAAGTTAAAAAGTCGAAGTTATAATTGAAGCCAGATTAAAAAAGTTCAATTTATGTATTATACCGAAATAAAACGAGTTAATACTTTAGATATTCACAACTTTGAAAAATTCACTTAGAAAGCTACCCAATTTTGAATTGTTCACTTATAATAGTTGTGTGACTTTCTAAGAGAAATATATAGTTAAGTGACTTTTGAGTTATAAAATAAAATTAATTGATTTTTGAGTTATAAAACAAAGTTGATTGACTTTCTAAATGAACAACTCCAAGTTGAGTGACTTTGAACTATTCAAATTTCAGTGATAATTCGAGATATTAACTCAAATGTTATTATTTGACATATCCCTTTAAATAATTGGATACTAAGGTTAATCATTGTATCTTTTTTCTTTTGATCTTATAACACATACCATGTACAAGAATTGAAATTCAGATGTTTTGAAAAAAGAAAACTATAAATATAAATTCTTGTTCATTCATTAAATAATATTGTAGCCAAAAGAGATGTAATCAGTTAGAGACTAAACAAATTAAAGAAACATTTTATATCTAAATAAAAGAACAAAACATATATAATCAGGATTCTCTAAATTTTAAGTCACCATCCTCCTAATTTCAATCTGTGGTCTCTGAGAATTTAAGAAATATTTAGCAGTGCTTTCAAATGAACCCATTATTAGAGTAGAATTCAACAGGTGTTGCAAATTAATTTAAAAAGATGTTGATTTTGTGAAGTACTTAGTATAAGCGTGTATTATATAGGGACTTGGATAATTAAGAGACTATTGAGGTTGCCTACTTTTGGATTAATTAGTGTTATTGAATTAAGTGACAAAATTAATGAGATGTGGATGTTCAATTTAACTTGGGTTCACTAAGCGTTCAACGATTAGTATCGAGGCATTAGAAAATTTAAAAGTCTATAATATTCTTTTTAATTTAAAAGAAATTGATTTTTTTGTAATATTTTAATTAAAAGATCGTAAAGTTAAAAAAATAATATATAAATATGCCCTTTAATTTAGTTTTGAATCACATTTATGGTCTTCAATTTTGGATACGCACAAGTAGATACTTAAACTTGTATAAAGTTGAATAAATAGACACACATATCCTACATATCATTTTTTATCTTACGTGTATTGTGACATGTAGGACTCATGTGTTTATTTATTTAAAAGTTGAATAATTAAAGTGTCTTGTTTGTGTATTATGAAAGTTGGAGATTAAAATTAAAATTTGAAGCCAAGTTTATGATTCAATATATGTATTACGCCAAAGTCAAATGTTCAAAAAAGTAAAATAAAATAATGTAAAATATGTTATTGTAATTATTCTGACTAAATAGTGATCATATTT
Organism: Solanum chmielewskii; assembly: GCA_027704785.1. Taxonomy (NCBI): domain Eukaryota; kingdom Viridiplantae; phylum Streptophyta; class Magnoliopsida; order Solanales; family Solanaceae; genus Solanum; species Solanum chmielewskii. Next base: position 4,927,500 of record JAKWIX010000318.1, on the reverse strand, counting down.
TTTAGCAAAAAAGATTCTTCCTTTGTAGATACTTAAACTGTAAAGTCAAATCGAATCGAGAAATTAAATAAAAGAAGATGTGAAAGGGATAAATTTCAGCACGAATAAAACTGAGCCTCGAATAGCAAAATATGTGGGAATGCAGTAAAATTAATTGCACATTTGGTTAAATATCAATGGTAGCTAAGTATTCAATGATTAATGTTTATTTTTAATTTATTTTTTATTTCGATGGTGAGGGAGAGTGACTTCCTTTTATAGGAAAAATTGCCAATTTGGAATACCAATAGTCTATAAACGTGGAAGATTAATTACTCATCAATGCATCCATATCTATGATCATTGAAGTTGTACACTAAAAAATATCTCGATTATAAAAAAAAAAAATTGTTGGTAAATTGATTAAATCGGTTAACAAACTGAGTTATCAACTAAATAGAGTTAATACCTCAGATGGTCACTTAACTATGCACTCTTCTCTCAGAAAGTCACTCAACTTTCAATTTTCACTCAAAAGTCACTCAACTATACAAATTTTTCTCAGAAAGTCACTCAACTTTGAATTAACTCAAAAGTCACTCAACTATCCACTCTTTCCTAAAAAAGTCACTCAATCTATTAAATTATTTTTTAATTAAAAATTGTTGATATTAATTATTTATATAACAAACCAAAAATTTTAAAAAATAAATTAAACCATTTAGTGATCCACCCACCTAACCCGACCCATTAAAAAATATGATGACCCATTTTATTTTGTCTTTAATCCTAATTCAAGGTTTAAAGACAAAATAAAATGGATCATATATTTTTTAATGGATCGGGTTAGGTGGGTGGATCACTAAATGGTTTAAATGGTATTTTTATTTTTTTTAAATTTTGGTTTGTTATATAAATAACTAATATCAATAAATTTTAATTAAAAAATAATTTAATAGATTGAGTGACTTTTTTAGGAAAGGGTAGATAGTTGAGTGACTTTTAAGTTAAAATTCAAAGTTGAGTGACTTTCTGAGAAAGAAGTGCATAGTTGAGTGACTTTCTGAGAAAGAAGTGCATAGTTGAGTGACTTTTGAGTGAAAATTGAAAGTTGAGTGACTTTCTGAGAGAAGAGTGCATAGTTGAGTGACCATCAGAGGTATTAACACCAACTAAATATCAATTTTTATTAATCGGTTGTTTAATAACTCGTCGGTAAATATTACCAATCGATTTTAATTTATTGGTAAATTTACCAACCATAAATCAATTGTTAAAACACCTAAAGATGTTGTTAAATTTTTTTAAATATGACCCTGAAATTTTCGTTGATAAATTTACTAATTAATTTTTGGTTAGTATATCGTTAGTATCTTTACTAACGAATTGAAAAGGAGTTGGTAAATTTTTTTCTTCTTTTTCCGATGCATACATCAGTAATTGTTTGGTAATTTTAGTAACAAAAAATTTGTATTGGTGATTTGCCAAATTTTAAATACTTTTTTATTTTTTTTTAATTTTTCATCCGGAGTTCGGTACCCACATTGGAGCCTCAGAAAATCTTGATTCACACCAGAATGTCCCACATTGGGTGGTGTACTTACCACTACACAACCCTTGTTGGTAATAAATTTTAAATACGTTAGTATGATTATTTACTTTGGGAAAATGCACAAGTACCCCCTCAACCTATGTCCGAAATCTCAGATACACACTTATACTATATTAAGGTCCTATTACCCCCCTGAACTTATTTTATTAATAATTTTTTATCCCTTTTTGGCTTACGTGGCACTATATTGTGGGCCCAACGATGGTTGACTTTTTTTTTCAAACTAGTGTCACGTAAACTAAAAAGGGGTAGAAAATTACTTATAAAATAAGTTCATGAGGGTTATAGGACCTTAGTATAGTATAAGTGTGTCTCTGGGATTTCGGGCATAGGTTGAGGGGGTACTTGTGCATTTTCCCATTTATTTTCTCATATGATTGTTAGTTTATTGGTAATATATCATTCAAGTTCAATGTTAGGTTAGTTATTGATTGTCAATATGTTCAAAATATTATTAACTGAATGATTATTCAATAGTAAAATATTTATTAATTTTTTGCATTTAAAAATCTAAGAACACGAATATAAAATCAAAAATATTAATCAATTTCATAAATCATATTTGAATGAAACAATGCAAATCTATGATAACAAGTTCAACTAATATCAACATGACACATATCAATATATCATAAAATATAATTTGAGCACGTTTATCAAAAATATTGACAGAATCTAAATTATGGCTAAAACTTAAAAGTTAAAACGCCTAACAACACAAACTGAAAATGAAAGCCTCAAAACCTGAAACAACCATCTTAGTAGATATAAAAATGACCTTTTGAAGCTAATTGCGCTGACAGAATTTTTATGAGAGCATTATACAAAAAATACTAAGCAAAATCATTTTTTTGCCAAAAATTAAAAGTTAAATCGCCTAGCGGTACAAACTAAATATGAAAACCTCAAAATCTGAATCAGTGATCCTATAAAGCGAAAAATGACCTTCCACAGCTAACCGCGCTAACGAAATTCAAATTTGAGCATGTTTCATACAAAAATTGACCTAATTCAAATTTTAGCCAAAAGTTAAAAGTTAATACTTTTAATGACACAAATTGAAAATAAAGTCTCAAAGCTCGAATCAACCATCCTATGAGATCAGAAATAAGCTTATGACTAACTACGGTGACAAAATTTTCATTTTGAGCACGATTACCAAAAATATTGACTGAAGTGAAATTTTGGCCAAAACTTATAAGATAAAATGCCTAACGACATAAACTAAAAACGAAAGCCTCAATACCCAAACCCTCTATCTTATTACATCAAAAATGACTTTTCCCATTTAACTACATTGACGAAATTCTTATTTGGGCAAGTTATCAAATATATTGACAAAAATTAATTTTTTGCCAAAATTTATATGTTAACACACCTGACGGACACAGTAAAATGAAAGCCTCAAAACTCAAACCAACCATCCTACTACATAAAAATGACCTTTAGAGTTAATTACGCTGACGAAATTCTCATCTGAGTACGTTCACAAAAATATTGACCAAAGTCAATTATTGACCTAAATATAAAATATAAAACACATAACGACACAAATAAAAAATGAAAGCCTCAAAACATTAACCAACCTTTCCATTATATAAAAAATGACCTATCGAAAACATTCCAAACTGACAAAAGTGAGTTTGGAAACCTAAGAGAAGGCGTCCGAATAATCCACCCCATAAATCTGAGCATAACCTTCGACCACAAGTATGGCCTTAAGTCTCGCAACAGAGCCATCTGAATTAACTTTGACTATGAATACCCACTTGCTTCCCATTGCTTTAAATAAGTCTACCAGATCCCATGTGTGATTTTCCTCTAAGGCATGTATTTCCTCAAGCACTTTTTTAGACCATCCAGGATGATTCAAAGCCTCCTTAACAGTTTTTGGTACAAATATAGAGTTCAGAGATATAATCAAAGATCTAAATTCGGGAGATAAGTGATCGTAGAAAACAAAATTATCAATGGAATATATGGATTTGTTAGGATTTTGCTATGATTTTCTTACCATAATTTAAGATTTAGTTTTTCTTAAAGAAAAGACAACATTACCATAAATGTTTTTACTTTTCTTGAAAGAAAAATATAATATTTATTCATATTTGGTTTATTATTTTCTTTTAGAAAAAGATTTTGGCGTAGAAAAAGGTTTTAGAGTAGCTAGTTCTTTTCTAGTAGAAAAGGTTTTAGGATTCTATAAATATAAGTTTGTTTCTTCTAACAAAACATAACAATAGAATCCACAATTTAGTTGTTTAGAGACTTTTGTTCATGTGGAGATTTATTCTCTCTAAAGTTTCAATGGTTTTCTTTGTATTAGTTTTGATATAATAGTATTTTGATTTTTAGTATTAGTTTTTATCGTCTAATTTATCAATACTATGATTTGCAATTTGTAAGCTTCTGCATGACGTCATAATTACTCCTTCATAGCCCCAACAAGTGGTATCAGAGCACGTGATTCAAAGATCCGATGGTTCAATGATCTAATGCTTGAAGGAGGTTGAAGATATACTCAAGTGGTTTCAAATCAATTTGTAATCAATTTGATGATAAAGAAGATTTTTTATCAAGCTACACGTGGAAAGGAAGTTTCAACCATATTTTCAACATTTCTGTTGCTGCAATTTTAAAGAATAAAAACAAAATGTTTTAAACCTATTTTTAACCCATATATTTTAAACTTTATTTTAAACCATGACAAGCAGCAGTGATGAAAACTATGTGATGAACAAAGATTATAATGCAGTTAATAAAGAAGAATCAAGTTTGTCAAAAAAATCTAGTCAAAAGGAGAGATCTGTTAGGATTTTGCCCTGATGTTCTTACCGTAATTTAAGATTTATTTTTCCTTAAAGAAAAGACAAACATTATCATAAATATTTTTACTTTTTTTTTGAAAGGAAAATATAATATTCTTTCATATTTGGTTTATTCTTTTCTTTTAGAAAAAGGTTTTGGAGTAGGAAAAAGTTTTAGAGTATCTAGTTCATTTCTAGTTGGAAAGGTTTTACGACTTTATAAATGTAGGCTTGTTTAATCTAACACAATATAACAATAGAATCGACAATGTAGTCGTTTAGAGACTTTTATTTATGTGGAAATATATTCTCTCTACAGTTTCAATGTTTTTCTTTATATTAATTTTGATATAATAGTGTTTTTATTTTTAGTATTAGTTTTTATCGTCTAATTTATCAATAATATGATTTGCAATTTGTAAGTTTCTGGATGACGTCATAATCACTCCTTCATATCCCTAACAGGATTTGCAAGTGTGTGTACCTTTGAGAAGAGCAATAGGAAGGTCAATATTTTTAGTAAGATCACTTGGAGGAGGATCTGATGACGAAGGAGTTGGTGCAACATCGATATCATTAGTCTCCCGCCTCCTAGAGTAAACTTGAACAACGAGTGGTCTTGTTGGAGTTGATGGGACAGGTGCTGAAGACACAATAGTAGATTGGATCTCAATTGAAGAATCAGGCGATGTATGAGAAATATCATTTGATCGTTCTGGTTTGGCCTTGGTAACTTGGTACACTAACCACTCATCTTCATCCCCCTAACTCGTAAAATGGGAGATGCACAGAAGAATGGTTTAGACTCCAAAAAGGCTACTTTAGTTGATAACAAATATTTTTCAAGTTCAGTAGAATAACAGCGATATCCTTTTTGAAGGTGAGAATATTCCAAGAAAACACACTTCAAGGCCTTAGGATCCAACTTGGTAATTGATGGTCTAACATTTCTAACATAACAAGTGCTTCCAAATACCTTAGGTTTCACCAGAAATAGGGCCTTATTTGGAAAAAGAATGGTATATGGTACATTACCTACAAGCACAGTAAATGGCATGCGATCAATCAAGAAACCAGTTGTAGAGATTGCATCAGCCCGAAACTGATTAGAAACCTTTCTTTGAAATAATAGTGCCCGAGCTCTCTCATGTAGATGCCTGGTTTTTCTTTCAGCAACTCCATTATGGGAAGGTGTATCAACACACGATGACTGGTGGAGAATCCCATGTTGCGTCATATACGACTGAAATGATTCTGACATGTATTCTTTAGCAATATCACTCCTTAGTATCCGCACGGTGTTATGCCGTAATTTATCTATCTTTAGAAAAATCACTTTTCTGAAATGTTCTAAGTATAAAACAATTTGAGAAAATACTTCGAAAAGAGTCGCCACTTAATTTTTTAAAGAAATTAAGAAAACTTAATTAAAAAGACTCTAAAAGATTAAATTTTTGTAAATTTAGAGAAAATGGATAAGAGACTCTTATTTACGCTTCAAGAAGGTTTTTAAGGCATTCGAAGCGTCTGCTAACATGCAGTTATCCTACAACTTAGGTTAATTATTTTTGGCTATTTTCTTTAAAAGAAAATAATCAAATTTATAATATTAAATTGAAACAATAGTTAAACAAAGAACATTTTTTTAATTTTTAAGGAAATGTGATCTTAACTTGAAATATTTGAATTTTAACAAAGCTAGAAAATGGGATCTTAATTGAGAAATTTAAATTTCTATTTTTATTAATTATTTTAATAATAATTAACTATTATTTTGATTGAAAGATAAATAAATAAAAAAAAAGCTTTGACTAACACTTTTTATTTGAGAAAATGAACAAGGGAAAAAATCGTCTTTTAAAGCTTGTTGGAGAAATCTTTAACTTGAAATACTTTTAAACCAACTAAAAGTGTGTTGCGTGAAAATCATTAAATAACACGTCTTTTTTAAGAACAAAGAGATTGATTAAAAAAAATATATTAAAAGTAAATCAACATAAAAAAAAATAACTCATTTTTTGAGGAATTCAATTAAGTTAATTAACAATTCTAATATTAGAGTTGATGATAAAGATAACAAGCAATAACTAAAGACAATTAAATAATGAAGTGTGGAAGAGAAGAGTGTGGGCCTTTTGGGCCTATTACTGCCAGAAACATTGGGCCGAAGCTGCTGATTTTTGGACTTTAAATCAATTCCCGTTTCTGTATACACAAGTTATATATAGGTGTATAAAACTAATATATCATACCCTTTTTCTGTATATTGGTCTGTATACAGAATTATACAGTCCACTTCAGCTTCCAAACACCATTATTCCGATTTTAGACCTGTATATAAGTATTCAACATGTATACCACTGTATACTGCTGCTTATGACAGGTATACAACACATTTTCGGACTTTTAGGGGCCTGTTTCAGCTTCTCTTTCACCACAAATATGAGGATGACTTGAAACGACGCAAGGATATGGAAGAGTGGAGTGCAAAGTGAACTCGAATTGGTGTTACAATGCGAACAAAATAAAGAAATAAATTAGCAGGAGCAAGATAAATATGACATTCTTACTATTAACAACAATTTATTGTCCCAGTAAATGAAAGATGCAAGACAGAATTTACGTTCTAATAGTAGCGACACATAATGAAATTAATTGGATTATTTAAAATTGCTAAGGCAAGACATAAAAAATAAATACTCAATAAGTAAGCTAAGAGTAAGACAAATATTTATCAATCTGACGCCATCAACTTTTAAAAAATAAAATATACCCTAAAACGTTACTGTGGAATACGTCTATACTAGTTTTGTAAAATTTTAGAAAAACATATTATTTTGGTGAATTGCTTTATATAATGACTTAGTTTGGTCAAAACCTCGACATAAAGGAAACAAAAATAGGAAAAAACTCAAGCTCTTAATCACAAATACTCAACTAAATCTACACTTAGGCTACTTCTTCAGTAATTAATTACACTAAGAAAACTAGCTAAATAGAAGGAACCTAAGGAATACTAAATATAAAATGCAACATCACAATTAGTTTGGCACCCTCCGAACATATAACAGAACAACAAAACATTATTTCAACAAAGAAAACAGGGCAGTAACATGGTGATTAATGAATAAATGGACTAAAACTTGAGGCAAACATCACAACTAAGGGTGTGTTTGGTATGGAGGAAAATGTTTTCATGGAAAACAAGTAGATTTTAGACTTATTTTCTCATGTTTGGTTGGTGAGTAGAAAATATTTTCCGAAAATGATTTATAGTGTTTGATTTATGAATGAAAAATGTTTTTGAGAGACATCTTTTATTTTTACTAGAGTAAAACTTAATTTATGAAATTGAAAATATTTTTTAAAATCAATTTTTTTTTGGGGGGGGGGGTGGTGGTGGTGGTGTCCTGGTGGGGGCGGGGGGAGGGGTAGGAGTAAAAAAATAAAACTTTGAAGTTGATAGTATTTTAAAAAACAATATTATTTTTTGGGGGTAGGGGGTGGGGGGGATGGTAGGGGGACTGGCCGGGGGGGGGGGGTAGGAGTTTAAAAATAAAATTTTGAAGTTGAAAATATATTTAAAAAGCAAAATTAATTTTTGGGGGAGGGGTTGGGGTTGGGGTGGGTGGGCTGGCCGGTAGGAGGCGTCAGGGATCGGGTGAAAAAATAAAATTTTGAAATTAAAAATATTTTTTTAAAAATTGACGTTTTCCCCAAATAAATGTAATTTGAAATTGGAGGAGAGTTTAGGAAAATGTTTTCCTTAATTTTTGAAGGGAATTCATGTTCCTTAATTTTGAGGAAAATGAGTTGATTTGAAAAACGTTTTCCAGAACTTTTGTCCCAACCAAATATGGAAAAATTAAAAAATATTTTCCACACTTTAAGAGTTTGAGAAGACCCCCACAGGCTCGAATGACATTAGCCCATCTTGAAAAATTAAACAAGCATCACCAATTTCAGATAAAAATAAAGATATCGCTTAGATTTACACAAATCAAATACGGGTATCTCCAGAGTACTACATCACTTCTACACACCGAACCCAAAGTGAACAAAAGAGATGCGAGTTATTTACCTTTTGGGGAGCAGAGAATTGAGACAACGAGCAGAGTAACAATTCTTCCACCACAAAGTCCAAACACGAACACCAAACCAAGAATAACTGAGCGGCTCACTTCTCGGAAGTTAGAACCAGAGAGCTAAATATAAAATTTCATGCCTAGAAGGACAATTGCCAAGGAACACAAAATCATCCCTATTCCACCCCCCCTACCCACCCCCCTCAACACTAAAGAAGATGGAGGTTTATATAAAGGAATTTGTGGTTGGTTTAGGGGAAAGCCCGTTTGAATTTTGACTCTCCGTTCTTTTTTAAGGCAACTGTAAATAGGGAAGGTGAGTTGTACTTTTCTCTGAAACTCAGCGCAAAAAGGGGAAAAGGGACGTGAGGGAAACTGATAGCACTGTTCTCGCCCTTTGGGGCTGAAGTCGCTGAGTTTTTGGATTTCGTCTTGGACTGCTGAAAAAAGAAGAAAAAAATGTGCATGGGGTCGGGTGAGATCAAGGAAAAAGAAGAAGAAGGCTAACAGGGGTGGGGGTCGAGTAACGTTGTACGTATGCTGTTGAATGGGCTAGGTTATTGGTGGACTTGAAAATATGATGGGCTGGTAATGGGTTTGAGGAGTTATAGTGTTGAAAATTGGAATTGAGCCTTTTGCCATTTTCGAATTGGGGCTGGCTAGGTGAAAATCGAATCGTTGGTGGTGGTTGAATTTTGACATGAAAAGGCTCAAAAATGGGTTCTTGTAAGCAAAAATGTAAGGAATCCCATAGTGAAATATAATAATTACAATTTGTCCCGACTAATTTAGTATTTACAAATAATCCCTTAAAATTGTCGTCGCGTGATACATTAGTACATTGTGATACATGGTAAATGATGCACAGTAATTTAATAATTGTTAAGATAAAAAGGGGGAAAAACGGAACATTTAAGTTGGTTCTTTAATTCAGCTTAACTTACGGTAACATATCATGAATAAACATTAATTCAGCACGTAATTGAATAATACTTTCAAATTTTGAAAATTCAAGATTATATCATCTAGGTTGAAGACAATTTTATGAACATCCAGTGAAAAGTCAAAAAATACAAATTTGATTGTTGTTATTGTGGATGATACATGATGAATACATCAATTTTGATGAGACATTCAGGAATTTGGGTGAACGAATTACAGTATGATAGTTACAAAATCGACGGAATCGTTGTTGGAGATTCAATTTCATTTTCTAATCTCAAAGCAGCAATTGCAGCCGAGTTGGATATCGATGTATCAAGGAAGGATATTGAAATTCGTTACATTGTAGAAGGAAACTCCTGTCTGATGAAGGTTAAGAATGATATGAGTGTTAAACTATATTTAGAACTGAAAAAAATGAGCCAGGATTTTCAATGTATCCATTATGTATTGACACAATTGAAAAGATTGGTGGTACTGTATATAACTTTGATGGAACATGTGGAGAACTTACATGTGTAGAAGGCACAACACATGATACAGAGGCTTTGAAAATGGTTGAATCTAGTTTATTTGATTCGTATGAAAATCCAGAATTTGGAGTTACAAATGTTATAATCAATTCAAATAGTCTAGATGTGAAGACAGGTCAGATATATAAGGATAAAGCAACAGTTGTAGATGTGATGACGAAATATAAGATAAAGAACAACTTCAATTGCAAAGTAAAAAGATCTGATTAACAAAGGTATGACAGTATTTGGAATATATATACATATTTACATGCTGTTCAAAATTTGTACATGAAACATTACTATTTTCTATAGAAACCTACATGTATCATTAGTTCGTTGATATTTTAAGTTAGATCTGTTTTAATCTATGATTCACTATTTTGTTATGTTCATTGATACATTGAATTAACTATATTGATACTTTAATATACTAGTGCTGATATAGTAAGGACTATATCAATTTAAACAAGCATAACAAAAAGTTCTAATACATGTAAACATAATTTTCTTCGAAAATGATAGATATTTTTGTGTAATTCATTGTTTGATTACTTTAAACATTATTGTTGAATATATTATATGATGTAATTGCTATAAGTATTAATATGCTGAAAAAATGTACGCAGCTATGTGTTGGTATGCTTTTCAGACAAATGTGGTTGGAATATGAAGGCAACCTGCAGGAAAAAAATCTGATATTTTCATTGTTAGAAGTTTCAATAGTGAACATACATGTCAGATGAGGGAGAGGGTATTAACCAAGGTCCAAACAACATCGGATTTGTAAGTGGAGTAGCTGCTCCAAAATTGATCAATCATAAACGAATTTATACTCCGAAAGATATAATTGATGATATTAGAGAATTCTATGGGGTTCAAATATCTTACCAGCAAGCATGGCGTGCTAAAGAACGTGCACTCTCCATGATTAGGGGAAAACTATCTGCAGGATATAGACGGTTGTCGCGATACATACACATGTTAAAAACCGTGTATCCAAATTCATATATAAGAATGCATAAGACTGAGGAAGATGAATCTATGTATCTGTTCGTCGCCTTAAGACCATTCATTAGGGTATTTAATTACTGCAGACCAATAGTTGTTGTGGATGGTGCACATCTGAGTGGAGCTTACAAAGGGACATTTGTATCAGCAAGCACACTTGATGGCGCAGGTATTTTTTTTAAATAGTTTTGATGTGTTTGTATATGTTACGTATCAAATGATATAATGTGTGTCTGTAATCAGGTTGCATATTTCCATTGGCATATGGTGTTGTTGAAATCGAAAATGATTGTTCGTAGACATGATTTTTCGAACAATTCAAAAATGCATTTGGCGAGAGAAAAGATATGTGTGTTGTTTCAGATAGACATGAGAGTATCATGAAGAGTGTGAGGATTGTGTTCCCAAATGTACCTCATTATGCATGCATCTGACATCTTTGGAAGAATGTATGTGAAAACTTCAAAAGGAGTAGAAAGGCCATAAGTTATCTATTCTACTCTATGTCCAAGGCATATAGAAAGGAAGATTTTGATAAGTTGATGGCTAAGGTTGATAGAATTGATCACAGGGTTAAGGAGTACCTTGAAGATGCAGGTTATGAAAAGTGGTCAAGAGTTCATGCAACAGTAAACAGAGGTAGAATGATGACTTCGAACATTGCAAAATGTATCAATGGTTGTCTTGTTGAAGCACACCAATTAACTATATTAGAATTCTTGGAAGAAGTTAGAATTCTTTTTGGTTCTTGGCATTGCAAAAATAGAGAAGTAGTCTCATATACAAAGGACACATTAGGGAGAAAATTTGAGAAATTGTTGATTATAAACGCAGCTAAAAGTTCAAAGATGGAGGTATGTATCATTATATAATACTTTATATTATATATATAATATAATTCATTGTATCATTCTGCTGTTTGAACATGATTTGTTTTTTAAAAAATTATATATTTAAAATTTTAATGTACAAAGGTTGTTGCATCATCTGAATTTATTTTCTAGATTTATGAAACTGGAAGAAGATATATTGTTTGTCTTGAGCGAATAGTATGTTCTTGTGGTAGATTTTAACTAGATGAGATATCATGTGCACATGCAATCGCTGTATTGGAAGAAAAGAACGTCACATATATGAATCCGTATTGCTCTGATTACTACAAGTTTGATGCATTGGCAAAAACATATGAAATTCCAATGATATTAATGCCACATAAGGCAGATTGGTCAGATCCTAATAATGTGGTAACTGAAACTGTGTATCCACCTAGATACAGAAGATCGTATGGGCGACCAAGAAAAAGAAGGAGAAAGAATGCAAATGAAAATATTTCGGTGAACACAAACTGTTGTGGACAATGTGGACAAGAAGGACACAACAGAAGAATTTGTACTTTCTTCCCAAAAGAGAAGTGAATTAGTCGTAATGTTTCTAAGATATCAATATGTTTTTGGAATAATTTATAACATAAACATTTTATAATTTTCAGTATTCATTTCAGTTGCAATTTAAACACTTTTGGTTTTGATAATAAACTTATAAATAACCTGTGTTAATTAAATTTTAAGTTGCGCTTTTGATTATAAATACTTTATTATTATTGGTGTTAAAAAATATATATGTGTCAATATTTATTTCTTTTTTATATAAATTTTATAATTCTTAAGTTACACTATGAGATATAAATTCAAGGATTATTGGGTAACATATCGTACATGATACATATGCTTTAGCCAATGTATCATGGACTTTTAATTCAAAAAACAAATATGAGTTTGGGTAACGTAGTACACATGTATCATGTGCTTTACCCAATGTATCGTCTGCATTTAATTAAAAAACACACACTTATTGAGGTTACTGTGTACTTTACAATGACTATAAATCATGTATCATGTGATATATATTACTCAACTTGTGTAATGCTTTTTTTAATATGTTTTACTTGAAATATACAGTAAATAACTTTACTTTTACACAACTATCGCACTTCATACAACTATGATATTCATTATAACTAAGTACCATGTAAAATTTAGTTTTCAAATAAACTATTTATTTCTATGTTTAATTAAAAAAATCGTGACTAAACTTTATTAAACATGTGTGACGCTATAATATGTCTGATATTTATGTTTTCTAGGCAAAAATACTTGTTCCATAATGTAACAAAAAAATCTTCATGGAAATTGACAAAACCAATAAAATAACATTAAAAACATCAAAATACTTGTTCAATAACGTATCAAAACAAGAAATATAATATTAAAACATTGTTTAAGCATAAATGCTACACTATGTGAACCAGATTTTTTTCTGGTGGTGGTGTGACTATGTCCTTAGATTTTGGTGGATCATCATTGTCACTAACGTATCCGCACTTAGCCTTCTCACTACCATAACTCCACAGCAATGCTCCATATCTTTGACGTAGGTATTCAGGACTAAAATCAACATATGATATATTGATTTGGTCACTCATATACTCGGCAAATGCAGTAACATATAACCCACAGTCTCTACAAAAAAAATATATAATATAAATTAAAAACTTAATGATTCATGATTAAGGACAAACGAAAAATTCTTGATACTTACAGGCTATCACAATTCTGTTTAGCAATGTCTTGTGCAAATTCAATCATGAAAGGAACTTGAGGCTCCAAAAGTGAACCAGTAATGTTGTCTTTGTATGCATGACAATCACCAACACATAAAATAATTTAAATATTAATACAATACAACACATTAAATAATTAAGACAGATCACAATGTATCACAAGACATAAATAACAATATTAAATAGACAAACTTAAAATAGTTTATTCTAATAGTAAAAATTGATTCAATTTTACCTCTTGAAAAATGGTAGACATAAGCATTTCAAACTTTGTCTGATCAGACACAACTCTACAATTGCACATTCTTGGGATGACATGTCGTTCTTTCACAGCAATTTCAGAATTTAACTGGGATGCACATTCGTATATCCATACATTGAGTGCATACGGCAGCCCATATAATTAATACAATTTTTTGCTAACATCAAAATCCTGTCTAAGTGAACCGATGAGTTTTGAGAATGATAGTTGACCCCAAGGATAATCTTGATATCTACCATTTTCAACCATTAGAAAAACCACAATGGATATAACTATATTATCAAGAGTAGCCAATACGAATGTATGAATAAAGAACAATATAGAAATTTGGAGTGCATCCTGATCGTTCTCCCAGTTACCCATCTTAAACCGTTGAACTAATTGATACTTGGTAACACTATTGACTGCACCAGGAAAATACTTTTGGAAAAGCATACAATTAGTTGATTCTGGGTGTTGGAAATCATTGGTATTGCCTTTGACTTTAAGTCCAGTTAATATTGCAAATTCATCTATACCAAATTTTAGGATACACCCGTTTGAATGTCTAATATTCAACACATTAGGGTTGCTTTGTTCCTACTCTAACAACAACAAGCACTTAGTGATGTGGCCCTGAAAATTAATTTAGTAATATTTAAAAAGGGTCCAAAAATTGTATCCCTAAACAGTTGGATTACATTCTGCCCTATATATTTTTCAAAGTCCTTCAGAAAAGTGTTGTTAAAATTGACAGCAAACCTTATGAGATGTGTTGGTATCTTTTTTATCTTGTACTTGAGTGGCTGCAATTTAAAAAAAATAACAAATTTTAACGATATTGAATATAAATACTAAATAAAACAACTAATACTAAATAAACAACTAATACCTTACTGATACATGATATCAGTTTTCAAAATTCATATATCATAAAAAAACATATGATACACATCTAATTCATGTATCAATGCATCCACTAAGCACAATAACACACTGAGTCGATATGTATTAAACTTATTGTCTGATACATGATAACTATTTTCAAAATACTCATGATACATATAAAATCATCTGACATGCAATTGATTCATGTATAAATGCATCGCTAAACACTATAATACAGTGAGTCGATATATATTAAACTTATTGTCTGATACATGATAACAATTTCAAATACTCGTGATACATAGAAAGGCATCTGACACTCAATTAATTCATGTATCATAAAATTAAATAAACACTATAACACATTATAAAGATATGTTCAAACGTACTATAATTTTAAAAACAATTTTAAAAGAAGTATAAGAAAGACATACCCGAAGCAATGTCGGCCTGACAATAATAGTTGCTGATGCTTTTCTCTTTCTTGTTGTATTTTAGCAACCTTTGATTTAGATGATTCCCCAATATCTTTGTTTGAATCCTTCCGAACATTCATAGGATCATGCAAAGATTTTTTCTATTTTTTTTTAATTTTCATCATCCGAATCATAAATCCTCCTATTCGTAAAAGGATCCATTAATATGATGTAATAGAACGATGAACAAGAAGAAAAGAAGAACGGATGATGGAGTAAGAAGAAGAAGAAGAACCAGAGAACAATGGTAGTTCCAATTTTCAGAAATTTCAGATTTTTGAATTTTGAAATTCAAAATTGCATATTAAATGTTGTTAAACATGTTTAATTAAAAGTAATATTCAACATTTAAAAAGTGATTCAGAAGATTGAGTGTTTTAGTGGAGAAAAAATAGGTATGATATTGGGGAAGTATGTGTTATAGGAGAGAGAAGACTATGTATCTCTAAACTTCTATTAAAATTAAAAAAAAAAAAGAATTATGTAATATTTAAAAAAAGAAGGGAAAATTAGAGAATACTAAACTTATAGTTGTATATTTAAGTTATTTTTCCTTCTTATAAATGGAATTAAAGTGAGGTAAGCAGAGAGGTGAGATTGGGATTTAAGAAATAGTTGAATTGAGTTAAATTGACTAATTCGACTAAGTCCTACATAAGACGAATTAATATTAATTAATTAATGAGTTTCTTAATTTTAACAATATATAAAAAATTTAACTTGATTATAAGTTAAAAACTAAAAAATCATGCCAACTTAAAATAAACTAATTTAATAAAATGTAAAATCTTTTGAGATAGTTTTTGAATATTCATAAAATATATTAATTATATATAATTATATAGAACATATAAATTATTTAAAATTATGAAAAAGTGACGTAACTATTTAAAATAACTTGCAAACTATATTTATCATTTTATTTTATTTTGAAATTCTTATAAAACTAATTATTTTAAATCGTTTGAACTTTAAGAAGCACGATGATTTATTTATATATTGGAGGGCCGAAATTTGGTGTCAACACACGGTAGTATTGAATTGAGTCTTAACTTCAGCAGAAAACACATAAAAAATGGGTAAACACTTCAGATTTATTCTTCATAAAGTATATCCACGTCATTCTATAAAAATCATCCACAAAAGTGGCAAAATATTTATGTAAGGTTTTGAAAACAACAAGACATGATCCCTAAACATCAGAATGAACTAACTCAAATGCTAACTCTACTCGCTTATTAATCCTTGGAATTAATGAGGTGTGATGGTGTTTAGCAAATCGACATGATTCACAATCCAATGAAGAAATATTTTGAAACTCGGACAAAGCTTCTTCAACAAAAGTAGTGAAGGATGTCTTACTCACCAATGTGCTTCAAATGGAGAAATAACACATGAGCATGCAACAGACCGAGGTTCCCATTCATCAAGGATGTAGAGATCATCAGATACATGTCCTTTACCAATAACGTGATTCGTTCCAATGTCACGAAACAAATAATAGTCAGGAAAGAAATTAAAGGCCAATTTTGGAAAACTTAAGACAGATGACTGGGTAATAGATGAGGTTGGTTTAACAGTTCCAGATCCAATACTGGTACAAGTTGATCCACCAGCTACAGTAACTGGAAATGGTACTTTGTGTGGCTGGAAATTAGAAAAAGTATTAGGGTTACCTGTCATATGATTTGTGGCGCCTGAATCAATCACCCTTTTATTTGAAGAGGAAATAAGGCACGTTTTTTCCTGACTCGACAAAAGTAGTAACTGAAGAAGATTTCTGATACTGAATGAATCTAGCATAAGAACACAATCAACCTAACTATTACGCTTATCTGAACTCTTCAATTCTTCTCCCTTATTATCATTCATTCTCACAATATCAACCAAATTAACATAGAATCACCAAAGTTCACAATATAAAGGTTTTAACAAGAGAATAGTAAACTTCACAAAACGGTTCAACTTAAGTATGAATAGCCAAAGGCTTCGAACAGAAAACCAATCAAGCAACAGAGAGGAAATTTGAACCAGCAACAACAAAGATCAACCAGTAGTTGACCAAACAGCAGTAGAGAAAAGAATTCAAACTATAGTATACCCAAAAGAAAGATTGCAAAACCTGAATCTTGATGTTAAATCTTCAAAAGATGGTCCAATCATAAGAAAACCACCATAAATCAATTGGGAATCATAAGGCAACGTCAAATCAGTAAGACAGACCACCAGTGGTGAAGTCACATGAACCGTAAATATGGCAGCGGCTAATTTCGACAACCACCAGTGGTGAGGCTAGCTCAGCCACCACTTCAAGTCTCGCAATTCCAGTTATGCTCTGATACCATGTGCAAGGAATTGGAGAGTTTAATTTGTTTCTTATTCAACAGATAAACATGTATAAATACAATAATATAAGAAGCTAAATAAGGAAAAATATAAAGAGGAAATCCTAAAGATATGTTATCTATCTATATCTTTGTACAATATAAAGAAAGAGTTGTATATACATTCTGTAACAACAATAAAAATATCACTCTTGTGAACATACAGATTACACTGAATATAAACAGAGAACTCAAATTTCTAGAAATCAATGTAATTACATCTTCTTTTTCCACAATAACTACACTTCCTCTGTCACAAGGAAAGAAAACTAAAACTAAAACTAAAACTAAAACAAAACATAACTTATGGGAACCATTTCTTTCTTCTCCTATTTTCCATTCTTCTACAGTCAAAATATCATCAATCTACTTATCTCCTTCTTACTAATGCATCAAATTATATGCACGTAAGAGGATTGTTAGCTAACAAGGTATACCAGGTTTGCACTTGAGCACACCAGCAAAGCGAGTGAGTCGTCCTGCATGTGAACCAGGCTTGAACTTGATCTTATGGTTTTTTGTCAATGCAGTTTTTTTCTTGTCTTGTGGCCCTGACTCAACAAAATAAGCTCCGTTTAAGAACGAATCGCCCTCTGATACCCATTGCCACTTCTTCCACTCGGATTCTGTTGCGTAATCCCTCTTAGTCACCTGCATTTAGCTCCATCATGTTATGTTATCAATCCACATTGTACAAACCAATAGTGCATATAGTTAGTATTTATAACACTAAAGAGTGCAAAATATGTTATTTTGTTGGTTAAAATCGGTTATATCTAATAGAGAGGACAGTGTCTTGAGTAGATCAGTGTCAGAGCCAGGAATTTATCAAAAGGAGATTCAAAAAGTATTAGACTTGTCACAGTAAAGCAACTTTTGAACCCTTTTTGCTACTACGAGGGTGTTTGACTAAGCATATAAGCTGATCAAACTGGTTTATAAGCACCTTTTAGCAAGGGGTTTCAACAGCTAATATATAAATGATAAACTCGATTTTGTCCTTTCAATGAAAGGAGTGAGGAATCCAATTGAACCCTCTTGGCTCTACATAGCTCCGCCCCTTGCTGATAGATTTGATTCCATCCAAAAGACTTAAACGAGAAGAGTGTGGTAGGATAAAGACTATTTCATTACCAAAACTGATTATCTAATGTCACTAGGTACTTGTGAACCTACCTAATATAATCATTTATGAATTTTCCAAAAAAAAAATGGTGAAGCTTACCTGCTTCGTATTAGGATTATCGGAAGCCTTGAAACGATTACCCTGACTGATAATGGTTGGATGAGCACTGCCACCAATCGCGTACATTTGCCAATGAGTGTAGTCGTTGTTGACAACATGGAAGAATCCCCATCTGCACCTTGGCATCCTCTGAATCAATCCCTCCCCGAACCGATTGAATGCAACTGTGACTTGCATTATTGCATCTTGAGGAAAGGCATCAGTTGCCCCTAAAAGCATCACCTGAATCATCATTTGTTATATAGGTTAGTATATGTTTTTTTTAAAAGGGTAATAACTAGTAAAGTGTAACTTTACGTCGTTATGATAGTTGAATTTGCAATTAGAAATGGTGATAGCAGTGGAAGCCATGATGGCATCAATGAGGCCATCTGTACATTCAGACAAAGTGCAATGATCAATCCAGATATGATTGGAACCAAAAATGGAAATGCCATCGCCATCGCTCACTGTCCTTAGACCAATATGGTTAACAGAATCTCTTATCATGCCACCATTAGTAGATATGATATTCTGAATCCTGATGTTGTGGATTATGACATTATGCACGAATTGGATCGTTAATCCAGCACCATAAGCTATGTGAACAGCGACTCCCCTGCCATCGATTGTCTTGTCACTCGTGATCATAAGTTCTTGTTGCAACTTGATCACCATTGATTTCTCAAAGATGATCCACAATGGCTCCTCTTGAATCACAGCATGACGAAGGGTCCCTGGTTTTGGTTCCTGCACGTTATCATCTGATTCATCGGTGACAACATAGTACTTGCCATTTTTACCACCGGTCGTCTTGTGGCCAAATCCTCTAGCACACTCTTCCAAATCCATCCTGTTTTCAGCCCAATTTTTGTCACACCTCCAGCATCTATCAATTGGATTGGTTGCCATGCATTTATCTTTTTCTTTAAGATGCCTCCTTAAGCTTTTATACTTCAGCAATGCACTGCATAATACATTAAAGTAAAATTCATGTCATTATTCCTAAACCTATGCAAGTAAAATCAAAGAAACAGCTACAACTATGCCTCAATCCCAAAGGAGTGAACAAATAAGTTAGGTCGGCTATACATATAATGAAATGTCATTGTCCATGTCGTTCTATTTTAAGCCTGTTGCAATCCAATATTACGAAACAAAAAAAATAGATTCTTCTGGCATATAAATCTCGAACGAGTCTAAAAAAACTTCTAGCAAATATTGGACCTAAATAAACATGCTAACATAACAAAAACTTAATCTCATGAACTAAATGATATTCCCTATATTTCACTTTTATGTGATACACTTTTCTTTTTAGTCTTGTTTAGAAAATCACGACTCTAATAAATTTGGAAAAAATTGAACTTTACACTTTCCAATGGACCCTTAATGAGAAGTTTTTATAACCATAGGTAAATGTTATGACATGCTTAACGTCATAAGTTTCAGAAGTTTTATCTCCAAACATATATGACATGAAATCTTCATTTTTTTCCTTAAATTTTCATGCAAATTCAAACATTTGACATATTTTAGAACGGATGGAATATCGGCTACATATATCTTTCATCCATTAAACCCTATTTTTCGCTAAGGCATTATATTATGCCCTTTAATTTGATTTCATTTTACGTTTATGTCCTCCAACTTTGAATATGCACAAGTAGACATTTAAACTTGTATGAAGTTGAACAAATAGACACATGAGTCCTACGTGGCACAATACACGTAGGACACCACGTAGGACAAAAAATGACATGTAGGATATGTGTGTCTATTTTGTTCAATTTTATACAAGTTTAAGTGTCTAATTGTGCAGACCCAAAGTTGAAGGCATAAATGTGATTTGAAGTTAAGTTAAATTACATATTTATGTATTATGCCTGTTTGCTAAGTCTGCATTCTTTGTCGTGGACCGTCCATAAAATATTGTCAAATCCTAAAAAATGCAATAAATTTTGGAGGATATATAGATCCAACACACATGTCCCAATGGCATGTTTGAAGAGACTAAGCAATATAATTTTCACGAAGAAAAAGTAAAAAATAATCAAGAAACCACTTACTTTCCAACTTCTTTGTTGAATGCATTAGTTATTTCCTCAGGATTATTAGTATATGCTTCAAGTGAAGAGTTGAGGGCTTCCAAAGCTTGTTTTTCCAAATATGGATCAAACTCAGCAATTCTGGCATGTAAATGTGGGACTAATGATGCTAACCATATGAACAATACTAACAAAATTGATTTCCCACTAATAAAGGCCATAGCTTTTTATCTCCTTTAATTTTCTTTTGAAGTAATTTTTTTTTTTTTTGTTGTTGTTTAATTTTTTGGTATTTCTTGCGAATCACCGGAGAAGTTTGTGATTCATGGCGGAGCTAGAATATAGCTTATGGATTCTTTTCAATCCAGTAGCTTCGGTTCAAACATTGTGTTTGTCCTTTTTTAAAAGTTAATTGAATATGTACAAATCATTAGTTTAGAACCCAGATTATGCACCCTTTAAACTTCAGATTCTGGCTTGGCTTCGTCTAAGTAACTTGCATTTTGCTTGTAGTTTCTAGAGGGAAGCCATGTATAAAGAGAATTGTTTTATCTATAAATCCTATAAGTGAGATTCTAAAAAATAGTAAATATTAAAAGTACATAAGAGATATTATACAACACACAATAGAACTTTAGAAGAAACAAATACGGGTGTCCAAAGACTTGTTTTGAGGTAGCTACTTTTGTTTTACTAACTAACTTTTCCATGTTTGTGTGAATTAAGTCAAGAATAACTCTTAAACAAATATCAACTACTTGTGTACGCCTTCTTTATCGTAAGTTTTATGTTCTATATCTATGTTTCTTAGTAAATTTAATTATACACGATAAAAAATAGTGGTATTTAAAAGAGCACTGTTAATATATATAACTTAGATCCTTTTGCAAATTGGATATTTAGGTTGGTGAGTACAACCAATCCCGTACTACTTTTTCGTGTTATTAAGTGTATATCACACCCTACTCCAATTTATATGATACTTTTTTATTTATTGATAAGACAATTTGACTTATCTTTCGAGCTAAATTGTATTAAAATTTGGATACTCAAAATTTGTTGGTCAAATTTGAGGGAAAGAGCTAAATTGTATTAAAATTTGGATACTCAAAATTTGTTGGTCAAATTTGAGGGATTGACTAATCTTTCGGGCTAAATTGATTTTGATTGACCATTGAAATTAAAACTCAAAAACGATGAACAATGGTTTCACATTTTATGTGAAGTATTTTGACTCGGCACGGAGCCAAGAAAGGAAGACTATTAAAATTTGTGATCCAAAATGAATAATAGAAATTTGTGTGACTGTAAATCATTTCATTAGGGATAAAATAGACATTTTATAGTTAAATTGTTACTTAATATAGAAATATGTCATTCTTTTTAAGACTGACTAAAAAGAAAAATAAATCGCATAAATTTAGACAGAGGGAGTACTATGTATTTATGTTTTGAATGTATACTAGTATTTCAATTGCATCACTGAACATATAGTGACATACAAAATACATTCAAACAACATAATTTGTATGCAAATTATATGTAAGTTGTATGTTTTAACTAGAGTATGAAAGTAATATATTTTGACATTCAAAATACATTCAACAACACAACTCATCAAACAAGCTTTTATAAATATAAGTTGAACAGACATGCTGTAGCCAACATCTCCACAATATACATGGCATTTCCCCTCTTATTTTAATGTTACTTCTTACTGTTTTGGAGGGACATACAATACAGTACAACATAGGTAACAAGCCACATGATGAAAGAAAAATACCACGCATCAACCCAATTCCAGCCACGATTCACAAGCCAACATATCCTGCAAAGAAATTAGTTTAGACGAAAAATTAATTATTACAAATGCTTGGAAATACATCAACAACCCTTAAAGTTGTCAGCAAATTTCATTTAAATACTCGAACAGTCGAACTAAAACTTGTTCCAATTGAACACCTGTAATAAAGTGTTCGTATTAGCACTTTAGGATCAATTTTGTAGGAAAAGAATTGTGCTTGTTCTGAAACAGTACCAATCCTCAAAAAAAATTCTGCTTGTTCTGAAGCGTTTGTCAACTCTAGAGATATAGTAATATGGAAGAGAAGAAAAAATTGTTTCAAGCATGATAGAAGATAGATTTAAGTTAACCACATAAAATATGTCATCTCCTCTCCTTTAAGGCCAAACATCAGCCTCAATTGCCATAGGGGTGAAGTTTTACGGCTTATTGAGACAAATGCATATTATCAAAGAAGGTGACATTTAAAGTGTTTAACTTATCTACTTGATACATAAGGAATGTTTGGGAAAGGTTTTGTCGTAAATTTGAACTGAAAGTGTCTAATAGAAACACTTTATCGCCTGTTTGAATACTCAATCGGAACAAGCCTTAATTTGAGTGTCTAAATGAAATTTGTTGGCAAGTATAAGAGGTGGTCCATGTATTAAGCCTAAAATATACTTCGGTAACACAGCTCATCAACCAAAAATTGGATCTGCACTTACTCACTTGGTAACTGAGTAACAAATTCTATAAGGGACATCTATGTTGATGGAAGAAGTGTCAAAATAAAATAGGAGTGCAGAAATTTTATGCAAAAATGTCTAAACGCTTAACGGGGTGTGTTCTCAGCTATTTTAAACAACCTAACACTACTAAACACAGGTAATTTTCGTGAAAAAATGATTTCATATCCAACAACATGGGAGAGTGTAGGTTTTAGGGGTACCAATCAAAACAATCATTTTTGCACTGCAAAGTTGCAAAACTTACAGAAGCGAACGATCCTCCAGTGTTGGTTCCTGTTGTCTCCTTTCCACCATTCCCAAAGACAAACAGTGGTCCCATCGCGGACACCTCCATGCTCTTTATCAGCATTCCATGCATCTAGATTGAGGTTAATGTTATTGACCATCCTAACTGCTCGATAACCATCACCCACATCCCTGCTCTCTGTCCATAAGATTGATGCATCAAGAACATCGGGATTGTATGGGGTGAGCTGCACCTGTAAAAGAAGTTCAATAGAAATGTAACTTTCTATGCTTCCTTCCCTATGAGAAGCCATGTAATATTAGTAAGACAGGACCCCTGAACAACAGAGTTCATTACCCTTGGGGCATAGTAAAATCTATTTTCATGCATATGCAGCAAAGAAAGGTAATGTGCATGGAGGTAAGGAAGGCAAATATTAGTTCAAGACTTGAAGTTGCATATAGCATGTGCACGTGTATGCCATCTGTAGGCAATAGCAATTCCTATCACAAAGAACAAGGTTTAAGATGCCAATACTCCTTGCAAAAACTCGAGCCACTAATGCCCATGTTTCACCAATTTCCATCAACTATGAAGGTTTCTGCAGTTAATGGATTCAAAACTTAAGCTTAGCATGGATGATACGATTTTCCCTTTTCTTGTTCCTACAGAACTTAACCCATTAGCCCAGGCAAGTTGCATTTTGTGCTTATTTTAGGAGTATCACGTCTTCTTTTTTGATAAAGAAAAAAAAAGACATAAATACTCCTGTAATAAGCAGAAAACGCAACTTGCATAAGAAAGTGTCTGCAAGTTGGGTTAAGAAAGTATATGGACACTATCTTGTTTTATTTATACCATTTCAAATCTTGATTTTAAAAGACAGGTTATTCATACATACTCTCTTCGTGTTCCAAGATACAAGTTCAGGGACAAATTTTTTTCAGGGAGTGATACATTCTGAGATGGCCACTTAACACATGGAAGCGTATGAACCTTAGAAGATCTTGGCAAGAGGATATGAAGGCTCACAATAGGCTAAAGTGGAGGGGGTCAAGTAGAGGACTTGCAAGAGATCCTACATTGCATCGTAGACATACTCTCATTATGCAGTGGTTAGTTTTGTAATACTGTAAACAATAGAGATTACGGCATCTTCTGGGTCGGTTCGTATCTACAAATGGATAAAATCTCAGTCTAGTATTAAAGAGGCTTTGAAGAAAAAGGAGAAATAATCATTTTCTTGTTCTATCAAGAAGGTGCTATTGCTCCTTCTTTTGGGGTTTGAATGTTTGATGAATTCATAATAAATTCGTTTGCATATTCCAGGTCAGTTTGTAGCAGGCACAAGAAATTATATTATGCATTAATCTTCCTAATCCTAACATAAAGGATGATACTCATCAGCTTCTGCAAAGAAAAAAAAGAATGAACAAAATAATGGTGCCTCCTTAAAGCCAAATTCAAGTGTGACCAGGGTGTATAAACAAGTGCTAAAAATCTTCTTAACCAATAAGCTACCATTGGTTGTGCAGAGAATCACGGCTTTGTTTGGCAATTTACAAGTTGTCTTGATCATCAGTCTAGAACTAGATGGTTCAAAGGTACATTTAAGTTCAGTATGATATCCAGGACCAACTAAGGCTCTGTTTGATTCCACTTAATGGAGGTCTAAATCATTTAAATCTCAACTAATCAAAAATGCATTAGTTTTTTTCTTCTATACCGCTCTTAAAACCATGTTCCAGCTACTATCAATTACACAACCAACCACATCTGATAAATATCTCAACTTCAACCCCAAGTTGCTAAAATTAAGCCCAGAATGAGCTGCACATCTCCCATCACCCAACTTTTTTAATAAGGCTGGCCTTCCCTATCTAGAGGGGGTCAGTAACCTGGGTCCAATGAGTTATTCACACCCCAACAAAATGAAGCATAAGTTAGATCTCTTGCTAAAAGAGGGAATTGGATTCTTACAAGAAGAATCTCCTTCGTGTCCGAGCACATATTATAAAGATATCAAAAACTATACAGGCAATAAAGCCATTTCCTTTTCTCCACATCTTCCTTCAGATAAAAGTAATGCACACATAATCAACAGTATCTTATTTTTTCTCTTTAAAGAGTAAATATTAATTAATAACGGATGCATGCTGGTAGTTGTTTAATTTATAGCTTATGATCTTTATCTGTCAACTACAAGTGCAAGTTCTAGATCTCAGCATAATTAAGTAAATGAAAGTGTGCTCTCTCTAATAGCTTAAACAAATGATCACAAAATTCAACAGGGTATCAGTCTATCGGAGAAAGCAAGATCCTGAATTCGAGTCTCACCACCAACAAGAACCCTTCCGTTTATATATTCAATTACACTTACCCTCAAAATGTCTAAGGTTTCTCTTCCCTCCATACTGTCCAAACAATCCATACTTGAATGTTTTTTTCTTCTAAAAGAACTCACAACTGAGCTCTCAAATAATTAAAAAGACCCTTCATACTCAACATTAAATTGCAAAAAAAATTATTTTCCTGTTTTTTTCTAGCCAACCTGTGAAAAATTCCCATCATGCATTGCAAGTCGGAGCATTTGCATTATGTAGAAATATCCCGCCCTAAAAGCAGCCGGACAATCACACAAGAAAAATAGAGAATTATAAAGCATACACAGATACAGTGGAAATCTCATACAAAAGCGGATACCACAAAACACTCGAGGGATAGACCTAGGAGCGAAAAATGGAATATATTAGGCGCAGTTTGAGATGTATACATAATACAGGGCACAAATAATTGACTGGACACTAACTTTCTTTCCGCCTCACAAACTTACGGTCCTCATCTTCATTTCTTAACCACCACATTTCCACTACAACTCCACCATTAAACCCTCCATCTCTACCATGGTACTACTTGAAACACCCCAAAACATTAGAAGTCATAGCATTTGCATTAGGTAGAAATCTCTAATCTCCTTTTTAGGACAAAGCAATGGGTTGGCTATCAAAGTTCATTCCTTTGTGAAGTTTAACATTATATAGGCATCATTGAGGATATCATCGAACTACGAAGCACAAAAAATCAAACCAAATAATATTTTTCAGAGCTTATGGTTAACCAAGAATTGAACATACAGGGTGAGAGGCGCCAATAGAGTGCTTCACTGCCAGTCCTGAAGCTTTATTAACCAGAGCAAAGCTTGGAAATCCCTCTTCATCCTTCACTTTAGTACTGAACTTCTCATCTTTATACCAGTGCTGTAGAAAATTCTATCCATTACAACAAATTCAAAGTTAACAACAAATTTTTTAAAAAAAAAAAACCCTACTTGAAATGGATCTGATGGATCATTAGAAGCAAGAACAACTTTCCCGTCACGGATGGTGAGAGAGTAATTAGTATCAGCCTTAGTATAAACCCTAAAAGAAGGTTTATCCATAAGCTCTGGATCTGAAGTTTGATGATGGAAGGCTGTAGGCACATGAGGTTGAAAACGATGACGATCATGATGCCGATCACCACTCTCACTCTCATGAGACACGTGTTCAACGGAGGGATACCCGGAAGTAGGTGGTGGTGGTGGGGCGTCATAGTAATCGGATCTCGGCGGTGGACGATTGTAAGATCCACCATAGTTCTCCTCCATTTGCGGAGGCGGATAGTTAGTCCGACCATAAATATCATCCATAGGTGGCGGATACTCAGTCCGACCATAATTATCATCCATCGGCGGCGGAGGATAGTGAGGCCGGTCATAATTAGGTTCCATTGGTGGTGGTCCACCTACATGAGAAGTATGAAAGACATGGCCAACTTGAGGAGGAGGTGGTTCATCGTAGGGTGGTCGGTGGCCGGGAGGTGGAAATTCTTCTCGACGGTCGTCGTCGTCGTCGCGACGGTGGTGGTGGTGGTGGTGACCGTGGTGGCCAAAAGGATACTCCATTTATAGATAAAGTAATATTAAATTTTAGCACAATCTTTTTTTCTCTGATTCTACCTTATATATTGCTGGTGTGTGTGACATCTGTCTATGGTAATTTAGTTGTTAAGCTACTTGATTGAACTTTAATAAGTATCACGATCACCGTTTGATTTGATATAAAAATTAAGAAGTAATAAATAATTTTATCAAATTATTTTTACTAAATATAAGTAAAGTAAACTAAACATTTAAAAAAATAGTATTTAATGATAAGAATAAAATAGACATGATATAATATGGGTTTACTCACATAAAATGCTCATTATATAGTATTCATTCGAAAGACATAAATTATCGTAATTACGGGTAATCATGTGGTTTTAAAAAAATAGACATAATGGGTAAGTTATTTAGTAATTTTATAAAATGCTCATTATATAGTGTTCACTCAAAAGACAGAAATGACAGAGATTATAGCAATTGCAAATAATCATATAGTTTTACAAAAATAAACTTAATAGATAAATTAATTAGTAATTTTATAAAGTGAACAAATATTATTTAACATTTTAAATTGACAAGTAAAGATAAACCGAGAAATATAAGTTTTTTATACTACATTATTTTTTTATCATAGAAATGTCATATTTTTAGTTGGTGTGATTGTGATTGAGTTGTTAAGCAATCTTGATTGACCTTTTAATTAGATAAAATGAAAGAAATCAGAGTGAACCCACAACACAACTAGAATTAGATTTGTACAAAATAAAAATGTGGATTTCGACAGCTTTTTAAAATTGGCATTAAAATTTTATTTAAAAATTTCAAGTAAGTTTTGTCTTATTTTATTTTATTTTTAAAAACTAAAGGTTGGTTGGCCATTTTATTCAACTAGATAAAGGAAAAATTAATAATTAAATACATATTTTGTTTTGCTATAATCTCTAAAAATTTCTATTATTTTTAAGAAAATCCTCTCGAATACATCACCTTCTCTCGCTGATACATCTACATTCTCCTCTTAGATACATTTCTCGCCTCTTTGATACACTTCTCCCCTCTCAAATATATTTCTCCCATCTTTGATATATCTCTCCTCTATGTATCTGAATGTCATATTCTCCTTCTAATACATCATTTCACTCTCGGATACATGTCTTCTCTGTGTATCTAAATGTATGTTCAAGTGATGTATCCGAAATTCATAAATTGTAAAAAAAATTATGATTCAAAAAAAAAAGAACATAATGTAATTGACGCTTAACACTATGAATGTGGATAAATTAAAGGAAAAATTGTATATAATAACAAACTATTAATTCAAATTAAATGTTATAAATATAATATGATTTAATTGTACCCCATAGAAAATTGTTGTTATTTACGCCTCTCTCCCTGGTGGAATCTCACTCGACACTTGGGCAGTCTTGCCCACCTCTCACTTTTATACAAACACAAATGTATAAAAATGTGTTTGTGTTTGTATAAAGCGAGAGAAAATTATATATTATATATATTTTCGTTCCCCTCTCGCCCTCCTCCCAGATCTCGCTCACCACTCTCAGTTGTCTCTCTCACTTTATATAAACACAAATATACTTGTTTTTGCGTTTGTATAAAGCGAGATAAAATTGTATATACAAATACAAATACATTTATTTTTATCGTGTACACTTATGATTATACAAGTACGATCTTTCTCTACCCGGTTTTCTTTTGTCTTTCTCTCTTTCTCACTTTATACAAACATTAATTATAAAATTGTTTCTTTTGTATATGTATACCAAAACAAGTTATAAAATTTGCGATAAAATATAATTATACAAACTATAACTATAACATATAAATATGATTTTTGTGTTTGCTATACACAAAAAAAAAAAATGAGGCCCAAAGTTGGGCCAAGATAAAAGCATGCTAAATTGAAGTCTAAAAGAAACAAGAAGAAGAAATAAAAAAATGAACAAAACAAAAGGAAGGTAAAAAAACAAAACAAAAGGGGAAAGTGCAAAGAAGTTTCAGTGGCCTCAAGCTCTCACACAGGCGCTATGTGATCTGAATTCTAGCTCTAAATATTCTTCATCAACTAATTAACTATAACGTTCATAGTAAGTAGAAATGGATTCACACAATTTTTTATTTAAGTAACTAATTATTAAAATCAATTTACTAAAATAACAAAAAAAAATGTATAAGTATTCCTAGATTATGATTAATCTCTGGTACATATTTTAACTAAATAAAGTCCTGTTGCCCCTTAATTTATTCTTTTTTTTTATAATTTTGTATATTTTTTAGCTTACGTGACATCTAAAGATCTCTCACGCAAAAATAAAAGATGTATAAAATTATATTAAAAGAATAAGTTCGTATTTAGCTATAGTCATTGCTGCTTGGCTGCTCGACTCGGTTGCAGATTCTGAGTGATTACTTGTCACTGTTGCCACATGTGATAGACCACTAGTTCCTGTAAACCATAGTTTGACTTGTAAGAGTTAGTGTTTCAATTAATTTTGAAATAATTCATCCGTTGAAAAAGTTTTGAAATAACAAAATATATGAATGTGAGTTGTAATATTCATTTGTTTTAATTATACGTAATAAACTTTTTGCAAGATTTTTTTAAAAAATTCTACATTGTGAATTTTTTGAAAAATAAGTTTTTCTTTTAATTCATGAACCTATAATAAATACAATTGGGATAATGTCCAAGTACCCCCTCAACCTATGCCTGAAATCTCAGTGACACACTTATACTATACTAAGGTCCTATTACCACCCTGAACTTATTTTATTAATAATTTTTTACCCCTTTTCGGCCTACGTAGCACTATCTTGTGGGCCCAACGATGGTTGACTTTTTTTTTCAAACCAGTGCCACGTAGGATAAAAAGGGGTAGAAAATTACTTATAAAATAAGTTCAAGGGGGTAATAGGACCTTAGTATAGTATAAGTGTGTCTCTGAGATTTCGGGCATAGGTTGAGGGGGTACTTGTGCATTATCCCAATACAATTTAATCAAAGTCTTTTTCTTACAAAACTTTTATCCTATAAATTGTGTTTCTTTTGGTTGAAAAAGACATGCATTCAAACAAAACTACTTACCCTTGAAAAAACACTTGTGAAACATTAATCAAAAGGGTGAAATCACCAATTCAAGAATAGAATAGCAACATTCTTGAACGCTACTTGTTTTGTGTCTTAGCTGAATTCCGAAGATAGAGTTGTTATTTATTCTTTCGATTGCTCGTGGGAGAGACTCCAACTATCTTCAAAAACGTATTAACGTGCCTCTAAGCCAAGCAGGTTTTATTTTTGAATTTCTTGTATTTTTTTCATTCTTGTTCATTTGTTCTAACAATTTGAATATACTTGTCTTTATGGCATACACATCAATTACAAACAATGTTCCAAATTTGCCTAATTCTAATTTTGAAATATTTAATTGCAAAGACTTTTCTAGATGGAGTAGAAAGATAGAATTCTTTTTAAGACGATTAAAGTTGGCATATGTTCTTGAAAAGCCTTGTCCTGAGGCTTTTAGTTCTGATGTAGCAACGGACGAGACTATTTTAATTAAACAACAAATTGTCAAATGGCAAGATGATGATTAGCTATGCAAGAATTATATTCTTGGAGGAATATCCAATAAATATTATGATTAATATTATATCAAGTGCAAATTTGCTAAGGAGATTTGGGATACTCTTAAAGCTATCCATTTAGCAGAAGAAGTGAGTTCAATGAAATTTCTTATTTCAAATTATACGGAGTTCAAAATGGTTGATGACAAGTCAATCACTGAACAAGTACATGAATTTCAACTTATAGTTAATAAAATTGTTATATCGGATTTGTTCTTGATGAAAACTTTCATGTTGGTGCTATTGTCTCAAAACTTCCTCCATCTTTGAAGGAGTACAGAAGCAAACTCATGCACAAGAAGGAAGATTTGACTCTCGAACAATTATTGTACCATTTGCAAATTGAACAAGAGACACGATACCGTGACAATAACCTCTTGAAGGAGCCCATCATGAAAGTTCATGTTGTTGAAGAAAAAATAAAGAAGAAACCTGGCAATAATAAATTTTAAAGTCAAAGAAGAGTAAAAATTTTAAGCGTACTAATTCTAATTCTAAGTCAAAAGAATGTTATCATTGTTATAAATTTGGTCACTATGCACGTGATTGTAAAATTCTTAAAGCTGAAAAGAAGAAATAAGAGGCAAATAACAATACAAAACATGAACTAGTGGCAATGGTCACAGAAGCATTTGTAGCGGGAGATCAAGTAGAATGGTGGATAGACACTGGTGCAACTCGTCATATATCAGGTAATCGAAATTTTTTCACGACCTATGAATTAATGGAGGGGGGGAGGGCGATAAAGCTTTGCATGTGGAAAAACTCATCCTCTACTAAGGTTGTGGAAAAAGGAACTATTGACCTGAAATTCAATTCCGAAAAAATGATCACATAGATAGAAATATTGCATGTTCCTGATATTCGAAAGAACTTGGTCTCAGGTACGCTTCTTTCAAAGCATGACTTCAAAATTATTTTTGAGGCAGATAAATTTATTTATCTAAACAAGGCATATTTGTTGGAAAATGTTATGCTACAAATCGCATGTTTAAACTCAATATTGAAAATGAAAATATTTCTGCTTATGTTGTGGAGTCTTTAGATTTATGACATGAACGTCTTGGTCATGTGAATTTTAAATTCATTCAACTTATGATGAAAAATAGATTAATTAAAGACTGTGGAAAAGATCATGTTGCTAAGTGTATAACTTGTAGTAAATGTAAAATAACAAAGAAATCTTTTAAGTTTGTTGAATGGATATCCACACTTTTGAAGTTAATCCACACTGATGTTTGTGAGATAGATTGTTTCTCACGTCATAGAAAGATATATTTTATCTCTTTCATTGACGATTACTCAAGGTATACATATGTCTTTCCATTAAAAACAAAAGATGAGGCATTTGAGACTTTTAAAACATATAAAGCAGAAGTTGAAAATAAATTGAGTTTGAAGAATAAATCAAGATCTGATAGAGGCGGAGAATATTTAAAATCAAATTTTATTGATTTTTGTAAGAAAAAAGACATTGAGAAACAATTGACTATGTCTTATATACCACAATAAAATGGTGTAGCAGAAAGAAAAAATAGAACTCTCATTGAAATGATTAAATCTATGCTTTATAAATCTGGTATCACTAGAAATTTGTGGACAGAAGCCTTATTTTCTGCATGTCATATTTTAAAATTAAATTCCTTTCAAGAAACATGATTCATCTCCATATGATATTTGGAAAAATCAACATCCAAATATAAATTATTTTAAAGTATGGGGTTGTTTGGCTCATGTTAGATTACCACATCAACAATTGACTAAGATCGGATATAGAGGAGTAAATTGTGTATTTATTGGTTATTTATAAACCAATAAGGGTTATAGATTTTTGAATCTTGAGACTCCAAGCCCTCGCACAATTATTGAATCGTTGCATGCTAACTTTTTTGAGCATATAGTTCTTCTATATCTTCTCTTAAAAGAAAATAGTTGAACCTTTGGAAGAAAATCAATCAAGACGTAGTGCAAGATCAGCCAAACCAAGAGATTTTAGACCAAAATTTCAAGTTTATTTAGTTGAAAGGGATCCTGAAAGTTTTGTTGAAGCAATGGCTTCACATGATGATCCTTTATGGCGTGAAGGTATTAATGATGAAATGCACTCTATTATGTCAAACAATACATGAATTTTATCAGACCTCCCTTCTGGATGTAAATCTATTGATTGTAGATGGACTTTTAGAAAGAATTTAAAATCTGATGGTATCTTAGATAAGTACAAAGCTCACTTGGTAGCAAAAGGTTTTACTCAATTGAAAGATATTGATTATTTTGATACCTTTGCACCTATAGCTCGAATGACTTATATTCGACTCTTGATTGCTTTAGCCGCAATTCATAGTATGGTAACACATCAAATGGATGTGAAGACTGCATTTCTAAATGGTGATCTAGATGAAGAAGTGTACATGAAACAATCAGAAGTATTTGTCATACCTGGTCAAGAACACAAAGTCTGTAAGCTTTTTAAATCTCTTTATGGATAAAAGCAAGCTCCAAAACAATGAAATGAAAAATTTAGACGAGTAATGATTTCTAATGACTACTCAATCAATGGTGATGATATTTGCATATTTAGTAAATTTCAAAACAGATCTGGTGTTATAATATGTCTTTATGTATTATAACATTATAAATTTATTTTGGGCATCAAAATTATAAGATCAACGAATGGCCTAACTCTTATTCAATCAAGTTATATTGAGAAAGTTTTAAAGAGGTTTGGTCACTTTGACGACAAACTTGCTCCTACACCATTTGATCCTAGCATCGAACTAATGCGAAACTCTAGTGATGTTCTCGATCAACTAACATATTCTCAGATTGTTGGGAGTTTTATGTATGTCATGCATTGTACCAGGCCGGATATTGGTTACGCACTAGGAACTTTGAGCAAGTTTACTAGTAATCCCAGAGTTGAACATTGGAATGTCATAATTCGTGATTTAAGATACCTGAAGGGTATGATAAATGTTGGCCTACATTATTCTACATTTTAAAATGTTTTCGTAGGTTATAGCGATGCTACTTGAAATTCTGATCCGAATGAGTCTAAATCTATTACTGCTTGAATTTTCACTTTGGCTGGAGCATCGATCTCTTGTAAATCAAAGAAGCAGACATGTATTACTCATTCAACCATGGAATCAGAATTTATAGCTATGTCTTCTGTCGGAGGGCGATGATTGGTTGCAATCTATGTTGATAGATAGTCCTTTGTGGAGTAAGTCAGTACCACCTTTAACTATCTATTGTGATAACCAAGCTGCTACATTTTGGGCTTCAAGTGATTGCTACAATGGCAAGTCACGACAAGTTCGTCCCAAACATAATAATGTGAGGAGATTATTAGAGAAACGTGTGATATCACTTCAATATGTGAAGTCCAGATTTAATTTAGCGGATCTTTGTCTAAATGGCAAAGCGTTAGTGGTGGAAACTTGTAATGGGATGGGAATAAATCCTATTGTAAATTAATTGTACTTTATGGTAATCCTACCTAATGATGTAATCTTGGGTTGAAAGGGAAAAAACAAGTAAAGTTACAATTGTGAAGCAAATCAATAAAATTCCCATATATAAAATAAAATAAGTAGATGTGCATGATTAAGATTCTATTCTTTTAATATATTTATAAGACCGATCTCGATTGGAGTTAGTAAGAAAATTCTAGATAAATTTTTTTGATATTCCTGCTGAAGAGAAGGGTGAGATTATATTCTCTTAATAAGTCTATAAATCGATTTCGATTGGAGTATGTTGAAGTACTCTTGATAGATTTACCAATACTTTGTTTAATTTCTCTTAATGAAGTTCATAGACTATTTGGTCGGAGTATGCAAAGTTACTCTTGATGAATTCACCACACTAAGTGCAAAGTGGAGGTCGCTTCAATAAGATTTTAGCAGGAAAATCTGAAAGCACTTGGCTAAAAGGATTCAGTACACATGGTCGTAAGGTGTCAAAGGATTCCGATTTTCGCTGGAACATAAAATGCGTGGAGTATTTTTCTAACTTCATTAAATGAACCACTTAGTTCAAGATTTGTTCACTAAGTAGTCAATGATTTACAAAACCTTCACTAGCTAATGGTTCAAGTCCAAAAGACACCATTATTGATGCATATTGCTAGATTAACGTCTTAAAATATTTTTTGGATTTCTAAAAGATAAATTTCTTGAAACAAGTGGGAAATTGTAAGATTTAGTGTTTCAATTGATTTTGAAACAGTTCATCAATTGAAAAAGTTTTGAAATAACAAATTACATGAATGTGAGGTGTAACATTCATTTGTTTTAATTCTACGTTATAAGCTTTTTGCAAGAAACTTTTTTAAAAAAATTCTACGTTATGGATTTTTTGATAAATAAGTTTTTCTTTTAATTCATGAACCTATAATAAATACAATTTAATTTAAGTTTTTTATTAAAAAACTTTTACCCTATAAATTGAGTTTCGTTTGGTTGAAAAAGACAAGCATTCAAACAAAACTACTTTCCCTTGAAAAAACGCTTGTGAGATATTAATCAAAAGGTGAAATCACCAATTCAAGAAAAGAAGAGCAACATTCTTGAATACTACTTGTTTTGTGGCTTAGTTGAATTTCGAAGATAAAGTTGTTATTTATTCTTCCGATTTCTCGTGGGAGAGACTCCAACTATCTTTTAGAAATGTATTAACGTGCCTCTAAGCCAAACAAATTTTATTTTTGGATTCCTTGTATTTTATCATTCTTGTTCATTTGTTCTAACAAACTGCTTGGGGAGGTTTGATATATATTACAACAACAGTATATAGAGTTTGTTCATAACTAGGGTCTGAGAAGGTCGTGATGGATACACATCTCAACTTGTGAGGTAAAGATTTTTGGCCTCAACCGATAAATAAGCACTCCAACTCACCCTGATGTGTTTCATCGACAACCAAAGCTATAGCGACACATAAATTTTAAAGATGTTTAGATGATCATTTTGTAAGTTGGAATGTTCAACGAACATAGTGGTGATGAGTGATCAACAATGTCCTACTACTGATTAGTCTATAGTTTTTTACTCCTTGATTATGTGGGGAAAAAACGGTTATACAAAAAAGAAGTTTTTACATATCACATTGATTTTTATTTGTTAATTTTGTGTATTGGTGATGAATGTTCTATACATAGACTCATCCTTCTTGTATTATTGATCATATTATTGAACAAAAAAATGGTAATTTTCATTTTTCATAGGTCCAGAATTTCTATTTTTTTCAAAGTACCTTGATTGTCCAGAGAAACTAATAAAGCAATTTAATACGAATACTTGATTTGAATGTTCATTTTTGCAAGAAGAAGCACCAACTCAACATAAAAGCTGAAAATTGAAAATATTAAAATATTTAAATTGATCAAATCGGATATTAATTTTAAAAATTGAAATAAATAATTGTAATTTCTTTAATTCAAATTGAAATTTTTGTGAATTCTAAATTATGACTTAATCACACCATTATTAAAACAACAAGTGACATAATACAAACACGTAGGTCAGTCAATACAATGAGTAAAGTATGGTGCCACGTGGTGAAATAAAGTATCTAGAAGCCGGTATTGCCGCATTCTTTATGTCTCGAACACGGACAACAATTATTGGTTCAATTTGTTTTAATTCACGTGATACTGTTTGAATTTTAAGAAATAAATAATAATAGAAAAAATGATTCTAGAAATATCGTAGAAGTGAAGAGTATTCTCCTTTCATTTTTTTCCCTAACTATTCTCGTTTATGATGACAATAAAAACCTTAAATAACCAACAAATTATTTTTTATTTCCTACAAATAATATTCCTTTCCATATCTCTCTTCTTGAGAGAAGAAAGAGTTGCACATACACAAATTAGAGAAAAGGAAATTTTTTTTTTGGTTAAATTGTTGAAGGAGTTGTGGGAGAAGATGATGGATCCTATGCGCAAAGCATGGAGTAGAGCTTCTACACGTATTCACATTCGTAAAACTGGTTAGTTACGTTCTCATTAATTCATTTACTAATCACCTGATATCGACTTTAGTGAGGCTCTCTTCCAACATCATCTACTCAATATGATATTTTGCAATCATATTTTTCTTGCAAAACCCTCCGGCCCTCCTCCCTTTGAACGACTTCTCTAGTGAGTTGAGGGTCTATCGAAACAGACTCTCTACCCCTCAAAAGTAGAAGTAAAATTTTCATACATGTAATATTTCCTAAATCCACTCATAAAATTATTATAGATAATTGCTTATAGTTTTCTTTTACGTGACTTGATTAGTATAATATAAATTTATTTAAGTAATATTGATACGTAGAAATTGAACTCGTGATGTAAATGTCTTGAATAATTGCTCTTGGAACTTTTATTTTACAGGACATGTAAAGCTATACCGTGATGTGAGGAAATGTGACTATAAAGATGCTCAAATTTTGTGGGATGTGTTGCAAAAGAACGAAAAAAGATCATATGCTTCTAAATCTCCTTGTAGATGCAAAAAAGTTCGATTTTGGGATATTATTGATTGGGCTAAACGTGCTCCCTTCATTTGTCGTAGTGTGTGATCGATCAATATATTTTTAGTGTATTTTTCTAGTTTTGCGTATCTAAAAAATCTACGTATTTTCTGAAAGACGAATAATCATAAACTAATTTTTCCTCCTCTTTAGTTTCACTTATTTGGAGCGAGACTGTTGACTATATGTAGATTCATGAGAGTTGGTTCTAGTGGAGTACGTATAATTTCTTGGAGATGGATTTGTTGCCTCTACTTTTCATGTCAAGCGTACAAGTCTAGTTTAGTGGGATTTACTTCTAAAGACATGAATTCTTTTTCATCTCCCCTGGTTGAGTAGTGGGTTGATTTGATCAGAAAAGTAGTATACCTCCGACTGAATCAATATCGCGTTCTCCTTTGCTGCTATGAAGGAAAGCGTATGGATAGGAAAGCACAAGTTCCGAGTAAGCGGCTTATAAAGTCTTCTCTTGTACCTGGACCGTCGGCTTATGGGCTGCAGTTTTCTCTTTCTGTCGGAAAACGAGCTTCGCTTCTGGCAAAACATCGGGAGGGAGTGCTACTGCTTCCTTAATTCATCAATTCCCATCTATGAAAGGGATCCAATTCGGTATCTTGCGTACGAATTCATGTTGTCAACGAGGATCTTAGCCCCTTTCCTTGTTGTTTTCCCGTAAAATGAACAAAAAAAAGAATGCCTTTGAGTGAGAGCAGAATGTAGGAACGAAGCTAGTAGTGATACCTATATTTGTATATAATATATTTATAGATGAATTATTCTATTTTCGAGGAATTTTTTCTTACAAAAAAAATTAATGTTTTCGGAAGTGAATAGCTTTGTTTTTATCAAAAAAAAAATGTATGCAGTGATACATATATCTATGAATAAAGCAAATTAAAAACTAAAATGAGAAGAAAAGAAAGAAGGCAAGATGAAATACATACCTGGTGTAGCTAAAGTTTCACTGGAAATACTTAACTAGTGCCACGTAGGTCGAAAAGGGGAAGAAAATTACTTATAAATTAAGTTAAGGGGGATAATAGGACCTTAGTATATTATAAGTGTCTCTGAAATTTCAGGCATAGGTTGAGAGGGTACTTATATATTTTCCCTTGGAGAATTGATTTCTAACTTCACAACAATAAAAACAATTGAGAAAGAAACTTTATTACTATATACAATAACAATTATCGTGATGTGATATTCTAAATATTAAAAGTATTTATTAAAAAATAATTTTTGACTCAGCAACAATAAAAACAATTAAGAAAGAAACTTTTGTTATATTCTAAATTAGAGAAAATGGTCAAATAACCCCCTAATCTATTACCAAATTCTCAACTACACACTTATACTTTACATGGATCCTATTAACCCCTTGAACATTTTAAAAATAGAATATATACGAGTCCGGAGACTAAAGGGTGAAAATTTTTAACAAATTTTTTAAAACGGTATATAAAATTATATTTTTACCAAAACGGTAAAATAGCTAAGGAAGCAACAATTTTGTCCGCCGGAGTTTTGAAAAATAGCAGTGATTTGTACATTTGCATTTTTTTAAAAAAAAAATAAAACAAATCGCTGCAATAATATTTTTTAAATTTTTTTTAAAAGGAAATCGATGTAAAGGCAGCGATTTACCTAAATTTGTTTTTATTTTTTATTTTAAGTAAATTGTTACAGGATCAGCGATTTATGTAATTTATTTTTTTTAATTTTTAAGTGCAAAACTTTTTTTAAAAAAATTGATTCAAAATCGCTGCATTGGCAGCGTTAAGGCAGCGATTTGATTAAAAATAAAAAATAAAAAAATGTTGATTTAAAATCGCTGCCTTGGCAGCGATTTGGTTTTAATTTTAAAAAAAAAAGATAAAAAGAATTGATTTAAAATCGCTGCCTTTGCAGCTATTTCCTTTAAATTTTAAAAAAATATATATATTATGTAAATCGTTGCAAGTGCAGCGATTTTTTTTAAAAAAAAATTAAAATGGATATGTGCAAATCGTTGCTATATATAGCAGCGATTTTCCAAAACTCCAGGGACAAAACCGTTGCTTCCTCAGCGATTTTACCATTTTGGTAAAAAAAAAAATTCATATACCGTTTTAAAAATTTTGTTAACATTTTTCATCCTTTAGGCTACGAACTCGAATATATACCCCCTTAAAAGCTTACACCCACTTTTGTATCATGGAGTATTGGTACGCACCTGCCACATAATAACCCTTTTTATATGTCAAATTAAATTAATTATTTTTTTATTCCATCGTCATAGAAGAAGCCATCTGTCAGAGCTTTTTCGTCAGAGTTGCACCACTTTGCCTCAAATTCTTTCAATATAGGGTTTTTTCCCTGCTCAGTTATCTTCTATATTCCTCTCAATTCCTTCTTCAAAATCTCCAATCTTCTTTCAATAATCATCGAATTGTCCATCAAATTCTCCATTTTTATCCGATCTGTTTTTCCTTATTGGGTTTTACCCTGATTTCTTACCATAAATAGGTTTTCCTTTTAGGAAAATGTTTTGGATTAACTAATCATTTTTCTAGTAGGAAATGGTTTATGGCTATATAAATAGACACATGTTCCTTCTAACTTAATCAACATTCACAATGTAGTCTTAAAGGCTTTGAGAGTTTTGATTTAGAGGGAGAATGTGTGGGTCACGAGCTTGATACGTTATCACTTGTGTGAACCTCCCATGTATTCTGAGTGAATTTGGTTGAGGTTGTTTCCTTTGTATTTGTACTCTCATTTTATAGTGGATTGCTCATCTCCTTTGTGGACGTAGGTCGATTGACCGAACCACATTAAATCTTTGTGTTTTTTGGTATATTTCTCGTTGTCTTCTTACTCGTGGTCTTTCGAGGTTTGATTTGCTAGCTTCCGCATTTACACCTGCTTATTTCCGGACCTAACATTCCTCTCATATTTATAAAATTTTCTTTCAAAATCAATCAATAATAATTGAATGCTCTCATATTGAATAAATTTTTGCTCAAAATCAATAATAATTGAATGCCCAAAAGTTCTTTTTTTTTTAATTTAGTTTGTTTGGTTAGGAATCTTTATATATAAAGATTTTATTTATTTTTCTTTATACAATTGAAAGTTCATGTAGATCTTTTAATTGTAGATTTAGTAGTCAGAGTCTTTTCGAATTTGAAAAAAGATGAACATCTGAATTTTTAAATTTTCTGCTTGAGGTTAGATCTGCATCTCCTACTTTGAATATCTTGAAGCTATGGAGAAAAACAGAGAAAGTGGCGATGGTGGTTCTCAGCGGAACGGTCGATTGATAGATGTATTTTCACATGGTAGATTAACAAAGGTTATTTCTTGTGGATTTTTGGTTGAACTCCTGTGAGGAGTGTGAATTTGAAGGTGAGAGGCTAAGTGATAAAAGGTCGTTGAGGCGGGCTCCTAGAGTTGGAGGAGCAAAGCTCGTATGATTGATCGAAATGTCGTCATCACCGGTGTTGTTGCCTGCTGCGGGCAATGTTGTTTCTTTGCCAAAGAAAGAAGAGAAAGAGCGTAAAAAGTTCAAAATAAATAAAAGGGATAATGCACAAGTACCCCCTCAACCTATGCTCGAAATCTCAGAGACACACTTATACTATACTAAGGTCCTATTACCCCCCTAAACTTATTTTTTAAATAATTTTCTGCCCCTTTTTGGCCTACGTGACACTATCTTGTGGGTCCAATGATGGTTGACTTTTTTTTTTCAAACTAGTGCCACGTAGGCTGAAAAGGGATAGAAAACTACTTATAAAATAAGTTCAGGGGGTTAATAGGACCTTAGTATAGTATACTGTGTCTCTGGGATTTTGGGCATATGTTGAGGGGCTACTTGGACATTATCCCTAAAATAAAAGGAAACATAATTTAATTATTTATTTATTTTTTTAAAAAAAAAAAACTACCCTAAAATAAAAAAAACTATTACTAATTTTTTTTGTAATTCACATTCACTCTCTTAGAGAGAGTGAACTACACACTCTTTGGTATCTCACAATTTAAGAGCAAATAATTTCATTTTAAAATAGTATAAGGGGGTAATAGGACTTCTTTAAAATATAAGTGTGTAGTTGGAATTACGATAATAGATTAGAGGTTTATTTGATCATGTTCTCTCTAAATTACAGTAATTAATTTTTTTGATACTACACTTAATATCATGCCGTGAAGAAAACTCTATAGCTTACCCCCAAAAATAACCAATTTTTTTTTCAGGTTATTTTTTTCTAATTCATTTATTTTTTAGTTTTTTTCTTCCTCTATATTTCTAAAGAAAGTTTTTTTTCTATCTTTTATTGTTCTTCTTTATTTTTAACAACTCATTTTCTTTAGTTTGAATTTTAATATTCATTAGAATTTGAATGTTAAACGTTCTACTGGGTTTGTATTTGACTTTTTCGATAAATTTTCTGATTCATTTTATTATTGTCTTCGATAAATAGAAATACTTAAAAAAATTGATTTCTAACTTCACAACAATAAAAACAATCGAGAAAGCAACTTTATTACTATATAAAATAACAATTATCGTAATGTGATATTCTAAATATGGAAGTATTTGCTAAGAAAATAATTTTTGACTCCACATCAATAAAGGCAATCATGAAAGAAACTTTATTTCTATATACAATAACAATTATCGTAATGTTATATTCTAAATTACATTAAATTAATTTTTATTTTGATACTACACTTGAGATCATGCCATTAAGAAAACTCTGAAGCTTACCCCCAAAAATAACCAATATACTTTTTTTCTGGTTGTTTTTTCCTAATTCATTTATTTTTTTAGTTTATTTCTTCCTTTATATTTCTAAACAAAGTTTTTTTCTATTTTATTTTGTTATTCTTCTTTTCTTTTTTTTTAACTACTGATTTTCTTTAGTTTGAATTTTAATATTTATTAGAATTTGAATGTTAAACGTTCTCATTGTCAAATTTTCTCTATTAAATAGTTTATCATATTTGATATTAAGAAAATATAAAAATGAAACTTTATATTTTTAATCTTTCGATGAATACATTATTAAATTATTGATTTCTTGATAGTCAAACATTGTTCATTATTTTAGTCACGAATTTGAATTTTCTTCAAATTAATTAAAAAATACTGATACATTATTTTAAAGACTATTTTAATAATTAAAATACGAATTTAGTGGTCATATTACGTAACATAATATTAAAAATATATTTACGTAATATTTCTTTAAAGTATTTATAGGAACGAAATATTAACTATTTAATCACATTTTACTTTAATTAATTCAAATTTTCTTTCTAAAATATGTCAAAACAAGCTTAGCATTTATTATTATTTGTAAGAAGTTAAGTAATAGAAATTCTTCATTAAACAAAGTTACAATAATATCCTTATGGGTCCATAACAAAAGTTAAGACATGTATAGATTCTTCTAGATTTTCATTTTAATCATTAATTATACAATTATTATTTTACCTATAATAAAAATAGAAATATAGTACTTATTATTACTTGTTCTTTTAAGTTTTGAGTCTTCTAGAAAGGTCAAGAAAAACTAATTTTAAAATTTGTCTTTGAACAAACATATCGAATTTGACCTTGAATTAGTAGAAAAGTACAAAATAGCTTTGATCGTCCTATTTCATCACTCTTCTGTATAGTAGTAATAGTAAGTAACACAAACTAATTATTATATGCAAAAATATTAATAATAGGATAAAATTATCCACAGTAATAAAAATAAATTTTAAAAAGCCCCCCCAAAGTGAGAAAAAAATCAGTGTATCACGAAAATTTCCACAATGTTATTGGAAGTTCAATAAATAAATATTCTTTAAGGTATTTTTTAATAAAACGATAAAAGAAATGTAAAAGACTAGCATGATGAAATATTTTTAAGTGCGATCAATATTTAAATTAGAGAAAATGTACAAGTACTCCCTCAATCTATCTCCAAAATCTCAGAGACATACTTATATTATGCTAAGGTCCTTTTACCCCCCTGAACTTATTTTATAAGTAATTTTCTACTCCTTTTCGGCCTACGTGGCACTAGCTTGAAAAAAAAGTCAACTATCGTTGGGCCTACAAAATAGTGTCACGTAGGCTGAAAAGGGTAGAAAATTATTAACAAAATAAGTTCAGGGGGTAATAGGACCTTAGTATTGTATAAATGTGTCTCTGAGATTTCGGACATAAGTTGAGGAGGTACTTGTATATTATCCCTTTAAATTATTCTAATTTTTTAAGAATGAATACTATATGATATATACTTAAATAATATTTAAAATTAGACAAAAGTATTTTTGTACTAATAAAATTTTAAAGACTTAAATTAAAATATATTTTTATTAATACCTCAAAATAACTAAATATATACTCAAAGGCCACTTGGTTAAAAGACAAACT
Organism: Solanum chmielewskii; assembly: GCA_027704785.1. Lineage (NCBI taxonomy): Eukaryota > Viridiplantae > Streptophyta > Magnoliopsida > Solanales > Solanaceae > Solanum > Solanum chmielewskii. The sequence continues at coordinate 4,883,402 of JAKWIX010000318.1, read as the reverse complement.
ATACATAGAGATCTAATTTAAAAATTGGTGTAGTAATGCAACAATATTTTTGACATAACTTTCATAATTTACAAGAAAAATTACCCAAATGCTATATGAATGAACAGTGATTTTCACATATGTTGATTAAGTTTTAAGTGAAGAAAATAAAATGTATAATTTTTAATACTGTACTTCAAAAATTTTTTTTAGAAAAATACAGGATAATGTCCACTCATATAAGATTCTATATTTCTATTAGATGGAAGAGTGAAGTGGAAGGACGATCAAGGGCAAACATATAATTTCATGATAACAAAAATCTATTAAGAAAGATAATTAATAATTCTAGAAACATCTTTCTATATATATAAAATGAATAATGATTAGAGGCAAAAATGTAACTTCACGCTAACAAAAATCTATCAAAAATGATAACAAAAAAAATTAAATAGTTCTAGAAACATCTTAAGTTATTATTATTACCATTAATTTATTTTGTTATTACTTCACCTTTTTTTTTTGTGAGTTATTGTGACATGTATTTTATTATTACTCTATTTTACTATCACTTTAAATTATTCTTGATATTTTTTTCTATTCAGTATGCTTGTAAAAAATGCCCACTTTTATATAAAAATTTATCATGAATTAATTATTTCGATCATTATTTTTACTCTAATATTATACTTGAAAATAAACAAGTGTGATAAAATTAATAATATATATTAGATTGAAATTAATGAAAAAGATGTTAAAAAAGTAACTTGACAAATAAAAATGAATATGATGATATTTTGTATTAAAGATGACTAAGAATAGAATGTAATTTCATTCTAACAAAAATTTATCAAGAATAAATAATTCTAGAAACATTTTTCTACATATGATGTGAATGATGATCGAAGGTAAAAATGTAATTTTATGCAAACAAAAATCTACCACGAATGATACCAAGAAAATTAAATAGTTGTAGAAACCTCTTTAGTGATTATTAATAGTATTACCTCATTTTCTTTATTTCTTCATTTTCTCAAGAGTTATGTGATATCCATTTATTATATGAAATTAAATAAATAATGATTACGCTTAGCTCTTAATAATTATATATCAAGTATAATATATGGTGGAATCAATCAAAATTAAAATGAAAATTTATACGTATATATAACTTTTGTATATTGAAATATTTTTTAATTTTGTGATCTTAAATATGCTTTATAGAAAAAATTAAAACTCAGATGTTATTTTCTTTTTGAAACAAAATAAAAAAAAAGTTTATATAAATCTAAAAGGAGAGATTCAAATATTAAAAATGAAATATATATTTCTTACTATTAAAATGAGCTCTCATAAATATTTTTTTTTTAAAAAATCGTTTGGCTTCCTTCTATTAATTTGTGTATATATGTGTAGTTTTAAAGATTTGAACATTCTAATATAGAAATATAATGATTTGAAAACTTTAATTCATTATTTTAATTTCTAATTTGTTACATATTTAAAAAATTACATTTAAAAAATCTTTAAAACGCAATGTAACAATTTAAAAAAATTTTAGAAAAATATAGTTAAAAACATAATGAAATTTGGTTGATTCCCTTAGTTTTATGTGGAAAAAAGTTGCATATATTGTTTGAAAATAATGTAAGAACTAAAAAGTACTATGAATCATAGTAAAATGACAACTAAAAATATGTGAGAATCATATAAGAAATTTCGTTGACTTTCCTAAAATAACTTGTATCATATAAAATAAAACAAATATAGTAACATATATTATTTGAAAATGACACAAAAGGTACATAAATTAATAATTTAAAATATTTTTGAAAAAAACACACATAAAAAATTTAGTTCAGTTTGTCAAATTTCATTTGTGTCACATAAATTGGAAGAAAACAAACTAACATACGTTGAGCCTGCGTTAGCAAGAACACCTGATATCTAGTCTATAGATAAAAAGAAGAGCGAGATGATTTACTTCAATCACAAATATTTATAATTTATTTTAATAAAAAAATTAAAAATTATTTAATCAAAATTACTTTAGAATTATTAAAAGTAATAATATTTATCAAATGTTCATTTTACAGAACGTTAACTGCCCTATAAATACGAGTCCGAAACTTAAAGGGTATAAATTTTTTATAAAAATTCCAAAACAGTATATAAAATTTTATATTAACCAAAACGGTAAAATCGCTGCAGGTGCAGCGACTTACAAAGTAAAATCAGTGCTGAGGCAGCGATTTTGCAAATTTATTTTTTTTAATAAAAAAATGAAATCGCTGCCCAAGTGTAACAACCTGTTTAGTCGTTTTGAGCAGCAAATTTTATTTCTGGAAAACTGGCTGAGACGACGGACCCCACGATGGACCGTCATGGGCACGACGGACCGTCGGTGGGTCTCGTTTCAAAACACTTAGAAAATCTGAAATTGGGTACTGAAAATCGACTCTCTGAACTTCGTAACGAAATGGCAGGACGGACCGTCACAGACTCTTTGGTGGAAATTGAGTCTCTGAACCTTGCGACGACCTGCAGGACGGACCGTCGCAGGCACGACGGGCCGTCGCAGGTTTCGTAATCTCAGTCTGGGTCGGATTTCTTTATACGTTTTAAGGGACGTTTTTGACTATTCCTGCTTTAATTATAAAGTTAGTGGGTTAATGTTAATAAGTCTAATTACTTGGGAGTTAAAAGAGGTAACCTTGAGTAAATTAGTGGGTTATTATTGTCATCTTTCATTCTTAATTATATGCTAATTAGGGTAAAAGAAAGAGGGTTTGAATAAAGAAAATAGAAAGAACAAAGAGAGAGAGAAAGGGGATCGAACGAGAAGTGGAAAACACAAAGCTTTGGGGAATTTGCTTGCGTGATCACTAATCTTCGGTGGAGGTAGGTTATGGTTCTATGCTTTCATAGTAAACTCTTAATAGCGAATGATATGTATTGGGAAGTATTGTAAACCCTTCTATGTGCTTAATTGTATGCATGCATGAATGTGATTATATGATTGTGATGAAATAAGCATGATGAAGCTATTGAATCCCAAATCTTGATAAAAACCCAATCTCTTGTTAATGATGATGCCTTGGTATAAAAGAAGGCTTGATGGACTAAAGTAATGAGATTGATGATGCCTTGGTATAAAAGAAGGCTTGATGAACTAAAGTAATGAGATTAATGATGCCTTGGTATAAGAGAAGGCTTGATGAACTGACAAAATGAGATTAGGGGATCGGGTGTCACAAACCGACACGTAGATTTAGGGGATCGGGTGTCACGAACCGACACGTAGATTTAGGGGATCAGGTGTCACGAACCGACACGTAGATTTAGGGGATCGGGTGTCACGAACCGACACGTAGATTTAGGGGATCGGGTGTCACGAACCGACATGTAGATCTAGGGGATCGGGTGTCACAAACCGACACGTAGAATTAGGGGATCGGAGTGTCACGTTCCAACACATAGTAGTAGGGGATCGGAGTGTCACGTACCGACACAAGAGGAATAAAGATAATGAATCTTGAAAGATGTTAATATACTCAATCTAATGAATCTAATTCCCAAATGAGTATGGTATTGAGGCTTGAGTCCTCATGTGTGAACTTGACGGTAATTGTTAATGATATAGTACTTGTTGTTGCTACATGTTGAGTATTATAGTTGATTTTATGATATTACTTGGTATATACTGTTTTCTATTTTGAGTTGGCCGATGATATCTACTCAGTACCCGTGTTTTGTACTGACCCCTACTTTTATGTTTTCTTCTTGTTATTTGTGGAGTGCAGCAAACGTGCCGTCGTCTTCAACTCAATCGCAATTCTAGCCAGTCTTCGTCACATCGGATCTTCAGGGTGAGCTAACGCTTCTAGCTTGGACTGGACTTTCTTCCTCCTGTCTTGATGCCTTGAACTTCCGGCATGGACTAGCTTTTACTTATTTTAGCTTCTTAGAATACTCTTAGTTTAGTAATTTGATCATAGATGTTCTTGTGGTGATGACTTCCAGATTTTGGGGAATAATAGATGTTGGATTTTAGAAGTTATTGAATTGGTTTTTATTAATGAGTTAAGTCTTCCGCATTACTTTCTGTTGATATTATATTGAAATGTTAAGGTTTAGATTGGTTGGTTCGCTCACATAGGAGGGTAAGTGTGGGTGCCAGTCGCGATCCGATTTGGGTCGTGACAAACTTGGTATCAGAGCATTAGGTTCGTTGGTCTCATCACACAAGAATGAGTCTAGTAGAGTCTTAAGGGACGGCAGGGGGACGCCTTTACTTTTCTTTGAGAAGCTATAAGACTTTAGGAATATTCCATTCTTTCATTCTTTCTTTCGTGCTATTACTTGGATCCAATTGGTATCTAGGTGATACAAATTGGTATCTGACCATCTTCACTTTATTTCGCAGATGGTTAGAACTAGAGCAACGACTGCGCCAACATCAACATCGGCAAGACAAGAAGCGTCTGAGCCAGCCACTGGGGCTGTAGCTCGAGGAAGAGTAGCGGCAAGAAGCCATGGTAGAGGTCGTGGGAGGACGTCCTCTAGAGGAAGAGGACGAGCACCTAGCCCATCTGATACTAGGGCAGTGACTCCTCCACCGACTGAAGAAGTAGTAAGAGAGGGTGAGGAAGGGGAAACTGAACAAGTACAGAATGAGGGATTGCCTCCCCAACCTACCCCAGAGATGATCAATCAGGTTCTTGCTTATCTTAGTGGGTTATCTGATCAAGGTCAAACACCTCCAGTGTTTTCTGCACCAGCACCTCAGGGTCTGGAGGAACAACATGCGGCTACTGCGGCTCCCCGCATGGATGTTCCATTGGAAATAGGCACGTTTCCTCATCTGACTACAGGGCCTATAATGACAAATGATCAACATGAACTTTTCAGTAAGTTCTTGAAATTGAAACCTCCAGTCTTCAGGGGTGCTGAATCTGAGGATGCCTGTGATTTTCTGGTTGACTGTCATGAGCTACTACACAAGATGGGTATAGTAGAACGGTTTGGTGTTGAGTTTGTGACTTATCAGTTTCAAGGGAACGCCAAAATGTGGTGGCGGTCACATGTTGAGTGTCAACCAACAGAGGCACCACCTATGACTTGGGCATCATTCTCTAGCTTGTTTATGGAGAAGTATATTCCCCGGACTTTGAGGGATAGGAAAAGAGATGAATTCTTGAGTATGGAGCAAGGTAGGATGTCGGTTACTGCATATGAGGCTAAGTTTCGTACACTATCCAGATATGCCACCCAACTTTGCTTCAGTCCACAAGAGCGGATTTGTCATTTTGTGAAGGGGTTGAGGTCAAAGTTACGGATTTCAGCCTTACAGGTAGCGGCTACGGCAAAATCCTTCCAAGAAGTGGTAGATTTCGTGGTAGAGGTGGAAGGAGTGAAGCCAGATGAATTCACCATGGCATCGACATCAAAAAGGTTTCGAAAGGGAGGTGAGTTTAATGGTTCTTACTCTAAAGGACAGGGTTCCGGAGGTTACTCAGTTCGACCAATTCAATCTTCACTACAAACTGCAGTTGGGGGTCCACCTCAGACCGGTCAACACTTCTCTGAGAGACCTATGCATAACTCAAGAGAGTGTTATGGATGTGGAGAGACCGGACATATTAGGAGGAATTGTCTAAAACAGAGTTATAGACCCCCAATGGCTAGAGGTAGAGGTGGTCATGGCAGAGGCCGTTATTCTGGAGGACGTGGTGGTCGAGGTAATGTGGTCACCAAAACGGCCGGGGTGATGGGCAAACTGGAGCCACTACATCACAACATGGTAGGGGCAACGGACAGACAAACGATAAGGCCCATTGTTACGTTTTCCCTGGGCGGTCTGAAGCGGAGGCATCTGATGCTGTCATCACAGGTAATCTTTTGGTTTGTGATTGCATGGCTTCTGTATTGTTTGATCCCGGATCCACATTTTCTTATGTATCTTCCTCATTTGCTAATGGTCTTAATTTACATTGTGAATTACTTGACATGCCTATTCGTGTTTCTACTCCAGTGGGTGAGTCTGTGATAGTTGAAAAAGTGTATAGGTCTTGTTTGGTGACTTTTGTGGGGAGTAACACTTATGTAGATTTGGTTATATTAGAAATGGTTGACTTTGATGTAATTCTGGGTATGACTTGGCTTTCTCCGAATTTTGCGATCTTGGATTGTAATGCTAAGACTGTGACGTTAGCCAAACCTGGGACAGATCCGTTAGTGTGGGAGGGTGACTACACTTCCAATCCGGTCTGTATCATCTCCTTCCTTCGTGCTAAGAAAATGGTTAGTAAGGGTTGTTTGGCATTCTTGGCACATCTCAGGGATGATACTACCCAAGTACCTCCAACTGAGTCGGTTTCGATAGTCCGCGAGTTTTTGGATGTGTTCCCTGCAGATCTTCCTGGTATGCCACCAGATAGGGATATTGACTTCTGCATTGATCTTGAACCGGGCACTCGCCCCATTTCTATACCCCCTTATAGAATGGCTCCCGCGGAGTTAAGAGAGTTAAAGTCCCAACTTCAAGAGTTGTTGAGCAAAGGCTTCATTAGACCAAGTTCATCTCCTTGGGTTGCTCCAGTTTTGTTTGTGAAGAAGAAGGATGGGAGTTTTCGGATGTGCATAGACTACCGGCAGTTGAACAAGGTAACTATTAAGAACAAGTATCCTCTTCCTCGCATTGATGACTTGTTCGATCAGTTACAAGGTGCTTGTGTCTTCTCTAAGATTGACTTGAGATCCGGTTATCATTAATTGAAAATACGGGCAACGGATGTGCCAAAGACTGCTTTTCGAACCAGGTATGGGCATTACGAATTTGTAGTGATGTCTTTTGGTCTTACGAATGCCCCTGCTGCGTTCATGAGCTTGATGAACGGGATTTTTAAGCCATATTTGGACCTCTTCGTGATCGTATTTATTGATGATATACTGATATACTCTAAAAGTAAGAAGGAACATGAGGAGCATTTGAAGATTGTATTGGAAATGTTGAGGGAGAAAAAGCTTTATGCCAAGTTCTCTAAGTGTGAGTTTTGGCTAGATGCAGTGTCCTTCTTGGGGCATGTAGTTTCTAAGGATGGAGTAATGGTGGATCCTTCTAAGATTGAGACAGTGAAGAATTGGGTGAGACCCACTAATGTGTCAGAAATAAGGAGCTTTGTTGGTTTAGCTAGCTATTACCGTCGATTTGTCAAGGGATTCTCTTCCATTGCTTCCCAATTGACGAACTTGACTAAGCAGAATGTCCCATTTGTATGGTCGGACGAGTGTGAAGAAAGCTTTCAGAAGCTCAAGACTTTGTTGACTACTGCACCAATTCTCACCTTGCCCGTGGAAGGTAAGAACTTCATTGTTTATTGTGATGCATCCTATTCTCGGTTGGGTGCGGTGCTAATGCAAGAAAAAAATGTAATTGCTTATGCTTCGAGGCAATTAAATGTGCATGAACGTAATTATCCGACTCATGATTTGGAATTGGCTGCGGTAGTGTTTGCATTAAAGCAATGGAGGCACTATCTGTATGGGGTTAAGTGTGAAGTATACACGGATCATCGTAGCCTACAGTATGTCTTTACTCAAAAAGATTTGAATTTAAGGCAGAGGAGATGGATGGAACTACTGAAGGACTACGACATCACTATCTTGTATCATCCGGGAAAGGCTAATGTTGTGGCAGACGCCTTAAGTAGAAAGGCAGGGAGCATGGGAAGTCTAGCTCACTTGCAAGTTTCTAGACGTCCATTGGCTAGAGAGGTTCAGACTCTAGCTAACGACTTGATGAGATTAGAAGTAAATGAGAAGGGAGGATTGTTGGCTTGTGTGGAGGCAAGATCTTCTTTTCTTGACAAGATTAAGGGAAAACAGTTTGATGATGAGAAACTAAGCAGAATCCAAGATAAAGTATTGCGAGGAGAGGCTAAGGAAGCACAAATCGATGAGGAAGGTGTTTTGAGAATCAAGGGAAGGGTATGTGTACCCCGAGTTGACGATTTGATTAACACTATTCTGACAGAGGCTCATAGTTCAAGGTATTCTATACATCCTGGTGCAACCAAGATGTATCGTGACCTAAAGCAACACTTTTGGTGGAGTAGAATGAAGCGTGACATTGTTGATTTTATTGCCAAATGTCCAAAATGTCAACAAGTAAAGTATGAACACCAGAGGCCCGGAGGAACACTTCAGAGAATGCCCATTCCTGAATGGAAGTGGGAAAGGATTGCAATGGACTTCGTGGTTGGTCTTCCCAAGACAATAGGTAAGTATGACTCTATTTGGGTGATTGTTGATAGGTTAACTAAGTCTGCTCATTTCATTCCGGTCAAGGTGACTTACAATGCAGAGAAGTTAGCCAAAATCTATATCTCAAAAATTGTTCGGTTGCATGGGGTTCCACTCTCCATCATATCAGATAGAGGTACGCAGTTTACTTCTAAGTTTTGGAAAACATTGCATGCGGAATTGGGTACTAGGTTGGACCTTAGTAATGCGTTTCATCCTCAGACCGATGGTCAGTCTGAGAGAACGATTCAAGTGTTGGATGATATGCTTCGCGCATGTGTGATAGAATTTTGGTGGTCATTGGGATAACTTCTTACCCTTAGAGGAGTTCTCTTACAACAATAGCTATCACTCAAGCATTGATATGGCCCCATTTGAGGCACTATATGGGAGAATATGTAGGTCTCCCATTGGGTGGTTTGATGCATTTGAGGTTAGACCCTGAGGTACTGACCTTTTGAGGGATTCATTAGAGAAAGTGAAGTCTATTCAAGAAAAGTTTCTAGCAGCGCAGAGTAGGCAAAAAGAATATGCAGATCGAAAGGTTAGAGACTTGGAGTTTATGCAGGGTGAGCAAGTCTTACTGAAGGTTTCGCCCATGAAAGGGGTGATGCGGTTTGGTAAAAGAGGTAAACTAAGCCCAAGATATATTGGTTCCTTTGAAGTACTTAAGCGAGTAGGAGAGGTGGCTTATGAGTTAGCCTTGCCTCCAGGGCTATCCGGAGTGCATCCGGTGTTTCATGTGTCTATGTTGAAGAGATACCATGGGGATGGAAACTACATTATCCGTTGGGATTCAGTTTTGCTTGATGAGAATCTGTCTTATGAGGAGGAACCGGTTGCTATTTTAGATAGAGAAGTCCGCAAGCTTAGGTCGAGGGAGATTGCATCCATCAAGGTTCAGTGGAAGAATCGACCCGTTGAAGAGGCAACTTGGGAGAAAGAGGCTGATGTGCAAGAAAGATACCCACACCTGTTTACAGATTCAGGTACTCCTTTTCGCCTTGCTTTTCTTCTTATGATCTTTCGAGGACAAACGATGGGTAAATTGGTATCTATTGTAACGACCTGTTTAGTCGTTTTGAGCAGCAGATTTTATTTCTGGAAAACTGGCTGAGACGACGGACCGTCATGGGCACGACGGACCGTCGCAGGGTCTCATTTCAAAACACTTAGAAAGTCTGAAATTAGGTACTGAAAATCGACTCTCTGAACTTCGTAACGAAATGGCAGGACGGACCGTCACATGTGTGACGGACAGTCACAGACTCTTTGGTGGAAATTAAGTCTCTGAACCTTGCGACGACCTGCAGGACGGACCGTCGCAGGCACGACGGGCCGTCGCAGGTTTCGTAATCCCAGTCTGGGTCGGATTTCTTTATACGTTTTAAGGGACATTTTTGACTATTCCTGCTTTAATTATAAAGTTAGTGGGTTAATGTTAATAAGTCTAATTACTTGGGGGTTAAAAGAGGTAACCTTGAGTAAATTAGTGGGTTATTATTGCCATCTTTCATTCTTAATTATATGCTAATTAGGGTAAAAGAAAGAGGGTTTGAATAAAGAAAATAGAAAGAACAAAGAAAGAGAGAGGATCGAACGAGAAGAGGAAAACACAAAGCTTTGGGGAATTTGCTTGCATGATCACTAATCTTCGGTGGAGGTAGGTTATGGTTCTATGCTTTCATAGTAAACTCTTAATAGCGAATGATATGTATTGGGAAGTATTGTAAACCCTTCTATGTGCTTAATTGTATGCATGCATGAATGTGATTATATGATTGTGATGAAATAAGCATGATGAAGCTATTGAATCCCAAATCTTGATAAAAACCCAATCTCTTGTTAATGATGATGCCTTGGTATAAAAGAAGGCTTGATGGACTAAAGTAATGAGATTGATGATGCCTTGGTATAAAAGAAGGCTTGATGAACTAAAGTAATGAGATTAATGATGCCTTGGTATAAGAGAAGGCTTGATGAATTGACAGAATGAGATTAGGGGATCGGGTGTCATGAACCGACACATAGATTTAGGGGATCGGGTGTCACGAACCGACACGTAGATTTAGGGGATCGGGTGTCACGAACCGACATGTAGATTTAGGGGATCGGGTGTCACGAACCAACACGTAGATTTAGGGGATCGGGTGTCACGAACCGACACGTAGAATTAGGGGATCGGAGTGTCACGTTCCGACACATAGTAGTAGGGGATCGGAGTGTCACGTACCGACACAAGAGGAATAAAGATAATGAATCTTGGAAGATGTTAATATACTCAATCTAATGAATCTAATTTCCAAATGAGTATGGTATTGAGGCTTGAGTCCTCATGTGTGAACTTGACGGTAATTGTTAATGATATAGTACTTGTTGTTGCTACATGTTGAGTATTATAGTTGATTTTATGATATTACTTGGTATATACTGTTTTCTATTTTGAGTTGGCCGATGATATCTACTCAGTACCCGTGTTTTGTACTGACCCCTACTTTTATGTTTTCTTCTTGTTATTTATGGAGTGCAGCAAACGTGTCGTCGTCTTCAACTCAACCGCAATTCTAGCCAGTCATGTCACATCGGATCTTCAGGGTGAGCTAATGCTTCTAGCTTGGACTGGACTTTCTTCCTCCTGTCTTGATGCCTTGAACTTCCGGCATGGACTAGATTTTACTTATTTTAGCTTCTTAGAATACTCTTAGTTTAGTAATTTGATCATAGATGTTCTTGTGGTGATGACTTCCAGATTTTGGGGAATAATAGATGTTAGATTTTAGAAGTTATTGAATTGGTTTTATTAATGAGTTAAGTCTTCCGCATTACTTTCTGTTGATATTATATTGAAATGTTAAGGTTTAGATTGGTTGGTTCGCTCACATAGGAGGGTAAGTGTGGGTGCCAGTCGCGATCCGATTTGGGTCGTGACACCAAGCAGTGATTTCAAAAATTTTGTTCTTACAAATCGCTGCCCTGACAGCGATTTCACATTATTTTTTATTTTTATTTTATTTTTTTTTAAATAAGCTATATCGCTGCCAGTGCAGCGATTTATAAAGGAATTTTTTTTAAAAAAAAAAATCGCTGCCAGTGCAGCGATATATAAAAAAAACAAAAAATTTTTTTGATATAAATCGCTACCCTAGCAATGATTTATAAAAAAAAATTATAAATCGCTGCACTAGCAGCGATTTATTTTTAAATTTTTTTTTTTATTAAATCGCTGCAATAGGCAATTTTTTAAATAAAAAAAAGTTTAAAAAATGTTAAAACAGCGATTTTATATATAAAATAAAATTATAATATTTTTTAAAATTTATGTATATAACTTATAAGAAAATATACATTATTTTTAAAAAATTAAAAATAAGTAAAGTAATAAATATATTTTCTTTCTAAAAAAGATATTATATTGAATTTAAATTTAAATAATATTTGAATTCAAATAATTAATTTTTTTAAATAAAAAATTAAAGGAGAAAAATTATTGAATTTTTTTAAAAAAACAAAATGATATATATATATATATATATATATATATATATATATATATATATATATATATATATATATATATATATAAAAAAGTTAAAGAGAATCACATGACAATAGTAGACCCTTTGTTTTTATTGTAAATTTTGAAGAAAATATTCACATGTAAATAGTACATAATACTTTCAATTCTATAAATTGGTACTTTCAATCTTTCAATCTTCCAATCTACTTTCAATCTTCCACAATTTTAAAATTCTTGTTATCCTTCAAATTTTCTAATGTTTTTAAAAGCATTTTCTTTATAAGGTGAGTTTAAATTTATTTTATTTTTAATTTATTTTAATTAATTTTATACTTTTATATGATATTGTTGATATATTCAATCGTTTGATACTTATATTAATGTTAATTTTTCTTTTTATTTTTTGTGTATAGATATGCATCCGTCAAATTTATACGTTCATCCTGGTCCAGTAGAGCATGATGTATTAAAAATTCAAGTTCATCATCGTTCCGAAGGAATTTGGAATGGTAGCATAAAAGAAGAGAGATGTTGCTGTTATACGCGTCGTGGTGATATTGAATTTTGGCAACATTTAAAATATCATCCATTACATTCTCGCATCCTTCAATATTTTAAAAATTGTAGATTTAAAGGAATTCTTGATGTTGGATGTGTGTCGTATGACTCCGGATTAATTTCTGCTTTAATTGAAAGGTGGCGTCCGGAAACTCATACTTTTCACATGCGAACTGGCGAGGCTACCATAACTTTACAAGATATTGAAATTTTATTCGGAATGGTAGTAGATGGTAGTCCTATAATTTTAAATGGAGCTGATTCTTTAGGGATTATAGGTAGACAAGAAATGATTTTTCAATTAACAGGATGGTTACCCGAGACTAGTTATTTTTCTGGTGTTAGTAGTTAGTTAACATATAAATTGATTGAGTATATCGAAGGTTTGGAAGTTATTAATGATAACTCAACTGAGCATGAAGTTCAACAAAGATTTAGATTATATTTATTATGGTTATGTGGTGGATCAATATTTCCGGATAAATCTAATAATAAGATTAATTTGGACATTTTGATTGACATGAGAAATTTAGATTTAATGTCAACTCAAGCATGGGGATCGGCCGCATTATCATATTTGTATAATTGTTTATGCCGTGCGTCAATGAAAAAATCAAATGAAGTTTGTGGATTTCTCTCTTTAGTGCAGGTATACATATTTTTTAATTAAATATTTTTTATATACTAGTAATATGCACTTTTAAATTTAAGTGCATTATAAGTAATGGTGAATTTATTTATTGTAGATTTGGGCATGGGAAAGAATTATTCCCCTGCAACCATTGCCAAAGCCTCTAAGAACCAATCAATTTGAAGCTTCAACTGCGCTTGCACGTAAATGGACGCGACGTAGAAATCATCAAAATGAGGCACGAACTGTAATCGGTGTGATTAGGGATGTACTTGATAATCTAACTGATGAACAGGTATTTAATATTATTAGTATCTTAAACTTTTCATATTTTATTTTATTTTAAATAAGAATATATTTGGTAGATCTTTAAATGACACAATGGTACAAAAAAATTATTTTTGTAAGATTGTTCATTTTCACGTAAATATTTTTTTTCTGCCAATGTTGTTTTTATAATTATCTTACTTAATTATTTTTTTATAGTTTATTTGGCAGCCTTATTCGGAAGATGTTATTAATGGATTGCCTGAGTGGTGTCGGTCAGGACAACGTGTCTGGAAGGCACAGGTGCCACTGATTTATGGAATTTATCGTGAGTGGCACATGGTTGATCGTGTTGTGAGACAGTTCGGTTATTTACAACATATTCTTGGACCGTGTACCCAATTTTCCGAATATCATTTTAAGCGTGATAAACGATCCAAAATAAAACAAGAAGATATAGATGTATTTAACTATACACAATATTTATGGGAACAACGTCAAAATCGTATATTTCGACCTCCATTTGTAAGTGATCAAACAGATTACTTTCGTTGGTACATGAGGCATACCCGCATGGTCATTGGAAATACTCAACATGTTGTACAAAAAGGGTATCAACACATGGCAGGAAGACATGAGGCATTAGTATGTATATTACATAAATTTTAAATTATTATGTCAATCTTTAATAATTTCTTTTATTAATATTTGTTTATTCATTATAGGCTAGGGGTCATGAAATGCAGTATCGTCGAGCTCGGATGATTGAAAATGATGAAAATCAATCTAATGAAATGAGACAATATGCAGCGGAAGTCGCTCGAATTTCAATGGAGTCAATGAATGCGGCCTTTCAGGGAACGCGATTGAGCTTTGATCCTAATTACAATCCTCCTACTCAATACGATGAACCACCACCAGTACAAGTATCTCGCCGATCACGACAAACAACACCGAGAGAGGGTGCTCGTCGAGGTAGAAGGACCACTGGTGAAACAGCTGATTTTTCTGCAGGCCCCTCTAACACTAGACTCTCCCATTATATTCAAATGACTTTATTTAACTAAGATTGTTGGTAGATTGGAAGATTGAAAGTAATATGAATATGAACGATAAGTCCAATTCATAGAATTGAAAGTCTTATGTACTATTTACATGTGAACATTTTCTTCAACTATTTACGATAAAAAAACAAATTTTACTATTGTCATGTGATCCTCTTTAACTTTATATATATATATATATATATATATATATATATATATATATATATATATAAAATTTTGTTTTTAAAAAAAATTCAATAATTTTTCTCCTTTAATTTTTTATTTAAAAAAATTAATTATTTGAATTCAAATATTATTTAAATTTAATTTCAATATAATATCTTTTTTTAGAAAGAAAATATATTTATTACTTTACTTATTTTTAATTTTTTTAAAATAATGTATATTTTCTTATAAGTTATATACATAAATTTTAAAAAATATTATAATTTTTTTATATATATAAAATCGCTGTTTTAACATTTTTAAATTTTTTTTTTCATTTAAAAAATTGCTTACTGCAGCAATTTAATAAAAAAAAAAATTTTAAATAAATCGCTGCCCTAGTAGCGATTTATAAAAAAAAAAATTCTTTATAAATCGCTGCACTGGCAGCGATATAGCTTATTTTAAAAAAATATATATATAAATAAAAAATAATGTTAAATCGTTGCCAGGGCAGCGATTTGTAAGAAGGAAATTTTTGAAATCACTGCTTGGGCAGCGATTTAAAAAAATTTTGCAAAATCGCTGCTGAGGCAGCGATTTTACTTTGTAAGTCGCTGCACCTGCAGCGATTTTACCGTTTTGATTAATATAAAATTTTATATACCGTTTTGTAATTTTTGTAAAAATTTTATATCCTTTGAGTTTTGGACTCATATATACAACTTATTTAAAGTTAATTAATGTGGAATAAAATTAATTTATAAATAAACATTGGACCCGTGCAGGGCACAAGCTCTTCCTCACTAGTATATATATATACACGCACGATGTGTTGTTAGTTTTAAGGTATGGAAAACATTTTTCTCTTAAAACTCACGTCACTCTAAAAAATATCCTTACCAATTTTTAGGGTAAATAATTCAAATATATATATATATATATTCACAAAATTCATAACTTTTTTTATGCCTTTTTTTTTTTATAAAATCCATAATTTTTTGGTTTTTTATGGACAAATATGACACTCACAAATTGAGAATTGGTCCAAAAAAAATATCTCACAAAATTCATAACTTTTTTTGGTTTATGATGGGTATGTATATGAAAATTAAAATTAGAATTTGAAGTTTATATTTTCGAGATAGTTTTTTGAATTAATCAGGTTTCAATCAATAATTTATATATACCCATCAGATATAAACTTCAAATTTTAATTTTAATGTTCATATACATACCCATCAGAAACCAAAAAAAAGTTATGAATTTTGTGAGATATTTTTTTGGACCAATTCTAGATTTGTGCGTGTCATATTTGTCCATAAGAAGCAAAAAATTATGGATTTTGTGAAAGAAAGCAGGAAAAAGTTACGGATTTTGTGGGAAAAAAAATTTGGACCATTTCTCGATTTGTGCGTGTCATCCTTGCGCAGGGGCCATGCTAATCTTCTCTGTATCGTTCCAATTTTATCAGATGTCCCCGAAGGGACATGCATAATACATCACTTTCCAGTATATAAACACAGCAAAACTTCTCTCTGCAGACGATGAGGGAAAATTAGCACATTGAGTTTTTCCCATGGCATGGGCCTGGTCTTAGGTACATGTTTTTGCTTTTGCTTTTATGTTTATAGAGCCCAACTAAGCCTAGAATCTAGAATTTGCCCCCCAAAAGGGCCACTAGTCAGGCCCATATTTAACTTGTACCATTTGGTATTGAAATTAGTGTCGGTGTTGATCGGTTTGATTTGGAAGTTTATCAATTTGATTTAACGGTTATAAATTTATCAATATGCTAAATTTTTTATAGAACCATCGAGATATTAATTTATCGGTTATTGATTGTTATTGGTTTAATCGTTGAAATTTTACACACTTTTTTTAAAAAAAATCACTTAGAAACGAGCGAGGCGACAAACAAAATGGATCATGCATATGAGTTGACAGATTGCATTTTGCTCAAAAGCAAACGCTGACATATTGTAGAATAACCGAGAGTTTGAGACTACCAAAATCTATATATATATATAAATGAGGATCATAGAGGAGGTGATGTGGCACCTCTCTATGACCTCCATTCATTTTTTTTTATTTGACATTTTTTCTTATTTTTTTTAATTATTTTTTTAATAAACTTATACCTTTTTAATTATATAAATTCTATTCTTAAATTAGTATTAATAATATTCATAATCCTCAAACCTTTCATATTCATAACCTCTTAAACCTTTTATATTCATAACTTCTAATTATTTAATGTGAAAGGTTACATTAACACTATAAAATCACACTAAAATTGTTTGTTATTTTGTAGTCATCTTTGGTAGAGAATTAGTGGAAGAAATGTTACAATATTTGTAAGCTTTGAGGTGCATCATTTTTTCAAATATTATTTCATATATTACTTTTAATTAGCAAGTAAAGCTAATATGTCATCATATTTTTATTTCTTCTAGATAAATTATTTTGTTTTGTTATCTTTGAGATTTATTTTATGACTAATAATGTATTTGTTATTATTTTTCTTGACTCTTGTATATAGGATGAAATGATAACATCAAGCGATGAAGATTAGTGGATTTTGAGTTAAATATATTGATTATTTGTCCAAAATGATTATGTAGGAGAATTTATGATTAAATGTAATTTTTCCTTATTCTTTATGAGATATAATATTTTATTTTGTTAACTTTGAGATTCATTTTAGGACTAATAATTTATTTGTTATTATTTTTCTTGACTCTTGTATATAGGATAAAATGAGAACATTCAGAGATGGAGATTAATGGATTTTGAGCTATATAGTGATTATTCTTTATTTTTTTAGGTCCTTAAGAAGTGATGTTTCTATTATATTATTTCCTTTTGAATTATTTATATTTTGTCAAAAATGATTATATGTGTTTAAATGTAATTTTCTCCTTATTCTTTATCTTTTTCTTCTTTTGGTAGATAATTTTTTAACTTATTTCATCAGATTTGCCGATTATAGAAGATATATCTATAGTGAAAATGGTTAGACATTCTTGCATAATTTGAGTTTACAAGGAAAAATAATTTGATATGTCTAATATAATTACAACTGTTTCTTTGTTGAATCATACATTTAATATTATTTGTTTATGTTCATGAAGATAGAAATCTTGAATTTTTTTGATAAAAAAAGATCTAATTTATTCTCCTTAGACCTCTTTATGATTCTTAGATAATTTAACTATATATAATGATAACATTCTTCAAAAATAATTATTTGTTTAGATAAATTCATCTCTCACTTTTTTATTGATAATATTAGTTTATTGTGTTTGTGACTTATAATATTTTAAAACATAGAAGTAGAAATCGATATGCTACTTAAAGAAATATGTGCATATACTTTCATAATCCGGTGAAACAATTTTTATTAACAAAAATGATAGAACGTAAGAATGTAAAGTTAATTTATTATTTTTAAAATACATATGGTTTTATCAAAAATAAATTATTTATTAATATGTAAAATTACAATTCTTAAATTTTTCATTTTTGTTGTTTTTCTTAGAATATTTCAAGTTGTTTATTAATAAGTCTTTATGTTTTCATATTTGTTATTTTTCAGGAGTTCTAAAGTTATTTCAAGATTACGATTAATTTATAATTTTAAAAATTTAGTTGGTTTCCTACCTTTCTATTTACTTATAATAAAATATTTGTCTCAATAACTCTAATTTGTTTGTTTTCATTTTCTATAGTTAATGTTTTTTATTAGTGTAATAATGTACAAATATTACTCTTATTATGTTACAAAAGTTCAAAGTCACATTATTAATCCTCTTAGTTACTGTGACTTTTTATTCTTAGGGATTTATTATGTTAAATGTAATATTTATTTAAAATGTGAAATATATTTTTTAATATTTTGTGTTTAAGCCAAACAAAATTTTTTAAAAAAATAGGAATTGTGTATGTGTCATTTTCTTGAATCTTTTTTTCATAGTTAATTCTCTCTTTTGTTCTCTTTTATGTTATTTTTAAATTTTACATTTTTTCCCAATATAAGTTGTCCCAAAAATAATTGGATATCTAAACCTAAGTATAATGATGATGATGATAATAATAATAATAATAATAATAATAATAAGTATGAAATTTAACTAATTAAGATTTTTAAACTTTTCTTTATTTAAAATTTAATTATTAAAAAGTTATTAATACAAATATTAAATTAATCTAATATGATACAATAAAAATAATTAAAACATGTGATGATTGAGTCATGACGAGGACAAGTAATAGTAATTGTGGATAATGATTTATAATAGTGTTGGCTAACTATATAGTCATGAATACTAACTATTAATAGCAATCCGAGTTATACATTGCCGAAAAATTATACTAAGTATATAATTTATAAAATTACAAATAAGCATAAAAGAATGATTAGATTTAAAGTTTACATAAATATATATAAATTATACTAAGAAAATCTCAAATAAAAAAGAAAAAAATGATCACAAGTATACATTTAAGTAGTTCTAATATTACCCAATTCTTATTAGTTATTACCTTCCCTTTTTCTCTATAAAATTTATTTTTAATATTTAACTTTTCAAAGTTCACATATATTGATTTCTTAATAAATTTCATATTCAATCTAAATATTTTTCATAGTTTCTCTTCTATAAAAACTATGTGATTAACAAAAAATTTTTTTTATTAAAGTAATTATTTATATTTATGTGTAATTTTATTTTAATCTTTTTTATAACCGCGCGAAGCGCGGCTAAGTACACTAGTTAAAAGTATAAAACTAAAGCCTAAATCAAGGACTTTATATACTGAATGTTATAAATATAATTTATTAATTTACTATCGGTTATTGGTCAAACCATTAAGAAAAAAATCACAAAATGATAAGAAGTGATTATTAAAAAAAATCAAAATTATTTCGAAATAGCTAAATCAATACATTTTTTCAATTCAGATTATCGGTTTCAGTTTGAAATTTTTTCCTTTTTTATTTTTTTACGGGAAGATGGAGTAAAAAAAGGATCTAATTTGAGCCTGATTTGAGAAATAAAAGAAAAAAAATTAACTATATCAGGATACAATATATTTTCTAAGATATTGACATATTGATATTTCAATAAGTATATTTAAATGTAGATGTTTTTAATAATTATGTTAGAAATTGTGATTAATTTATCTATTTCCCCTTCCAATAAAAGTAAAAGTTTCATTCACTTTTTTTTATTACATATATTGAAAATCGTTTATCTCTATAAAATGATCTTAATATTAATAGTATGTTAATGGTTATTGTTTTTCGTAATTTGACTCTCAAAAATATATTTTTTTAAAATATTAGCCAAACACAATTTACTTATGAAAAAACACTTTTTAAAAGAATTAGCAATTATTTTTGTCACGACCCAAAAATGAACGTGATGGCACTCGTCTTATCCCACCAAGACAAGTCAGCCTGAAACTTACAATAAAATGCGGAAAATTTATAAGTTACTTAAAAGTACCCCAAAACCTGGTTGTCACGTGTACAAGCCTCTAAAGTATTACAATTGATTCAAAAGAAAAACTCAAGTCTCTAATGAACTTGTTTCTAGAATAGAACAAGATCATAATTAAGGAGAAGAAAGTCTGCTGTGATGGAAACAGCTACCTGACAAATCTCCAAGAAGCCTCGGAAAAGAAGAGAATGACAAGTACAACAAAAATCCAGGCTCATAACCTACAAAAAATTTGTAGTAGCAAGGGGTGAGTACCAAACCACACGGTACTCAGCAGGTAAACCTCTAAACACAAGCTAACGGGATGAAATACAGGTACTCCTACCACCCCCAACCGAACCTCCACAACTACAACCTACATAAACATCAGCCCAACCTAACAACTCACAGTTTACATAGAACGTAACTCAACAAAAACATTTAGACAAATTACATATCCTCCACAACAACACTTTAACAAATTACATATCCTCCACAACAACACTTTACAAATTATATATCCTCAACATCAACACTTAAACAAATTAGATATCCTCAATAGCAACACTTCCAAAAATTTACATATCCTCAATAACACACTTCAACAAATCACATATCCTCAACAACAACACTGCAACAAATTATATATCCTCAATAACAAGCTCAGTATTCAACAATCACAAGTTCCACAAAAAGGCAATCACTAGATCAGCAAAACACAATATCAAGTTCACTAATGATAAGTATGTGCAATGTAATGGAATGCAATGTCAAGTATAATGATGCATGTCTGACCTAGTGATACACACCCGCTGTCTCTCGGTCCGGGACCCATGGGGGACATATCTGTCCATGCATCTGTCGCGGCGCACAACACGACCCTCGATAATAGTAACCATCGCGGCGCGCGATACGTCCCTCGAAATATAGTATCCATCGCGGCGCGCGATACGTCCCTCGAAATGGTACATCCTCTTAAGTACCCATTATTTCTCAATTCACATAACACTTGCCACAACCAATGCCTCAGAATAATGCAGATGACAAGTTCACACATATAATGAGGAGATGACCATTTTCATAACATCGCACAGTTCACAACCACAAAAACATGAAGTTACATAAACAATGATTCAACAAGCCTTCAACCCTTTCTCAACACAACACACATAAACAATTAATCACAATGCCTTTTGTTATCCCTATTCTTTTCATCATTAGAATTAATCAATGTGGACAAGTCAACCCATCACCAATCCCGTTACTCCCAACATATACCACAAGGACATACACGCATTTCATACACTTAACAAGAGTTTAGAAATCCACTTGCCTCAATCAATCAAGAATTACTCCAAAACTTGATCCTTCCCCTTTCGTTGAACTCCCAACTCAAAGCAATCTATTCAAATAAATGATCATAATAAGATTTCAAAATTAACAACACCCATTATTATGATCCCTAGGTTAACTTCAAGATTGAACCTATGTCCACAAGGACATAACATAATTTTTTATTAAAACTATTTTACTCATATCAAAGATCCCAAATTCATAACACGTACAAAACTTATATGAGCAAATTGTTTGACCATAGCATTGAAAACATACAGACGTTAAGCATGGGGATTTCCAGATCATAAGCTTTAACCCATTTAATAAGGAATGTATTATAATTTATTATATAAAAAAAAAGTCACAAGTAAGATGAAAGAATCTGCCATGCATTTTCTCAAAATAAAAAAATATCTACATCCATTATTAGTATATAGAAATTATTATAATACGATTAAATATTAAAGTACCTACCACAAGATCCTATAGTGTCTAGCTCTAAAACAAATCCAACATTGTCATCTAACATATCTTCTAATTATTTATATATTTATTAACTTTTACATAATTGCTTTTGATGTTAGCCTCAATTTACCAATTAAAACAAAATTATCCAAGTATTAGAAAGGTAATGATTATAACAATTTTTTTTACCTGAAGCTCCCGTGATTACTCTTCAAATTTTAAGTCCGCCGCAGGTAAATTCTTTCGAGTTACGTTTATTCTCTTATTTTATTTTATGTTTCCTTTCTAAAAGAAACCCTACCTACTTATTTTAATATTAAATAAGTTATTGACTTGATCCATTAACCAATAACTAATAAAATTTAATTATTTAATAAATATCCGCTAACTAAATACCCGTAGTTATCGAATAATTTAAATTTCTAAAAATTATATTTCGGGTCATTACATTATCCACCACTAAAAATCATGTTCGTCCTCGAACATAAGGAAGAAGAAGAAAAAATAACCAACGTTACCATAAGTCTAAGTTATGACCTACCAGTCGATGTTCATCTCTCTAAGTGAGCTCATCCTTAAGACCATTCCCTCACGATCAACTACTAAGAAATGAACTTTCAAATAAAACTTTGGGAGATTTTTATATCAAGAGTGATTATCAAGCCACAAACTAACCAATGAACTCAATATAAATTGAAACCTACTAGACCATAATACATCCATCAAGACAAATCTTTTCCCACATAACCAAAATAACATTCTGAACAGATACCAACTACTACCAGAAGTGAACTTTAGCTAAGAACCACACTCATAACAGACAAGCGATCGCATATCTTATCAAGATTTCCTTTCCACAACACAATCTTCCCACAAACCTAAGTTATAAAAGTTTGATGTTTAGACATCGAATACTCACCAAGGGATAATCAAACATATCTAATCCAAAGAAGAACAAGATCAAGTAAGCACCCTACAAATGGTACATGCTAGGATGCATAACCTTTTACAACACTGTCGGATAACCGTAACTATTCACAAAAGCTCTTTTGTAAGTTCTCATAAGCAAGGTTGTACATATAAAAATAATGATATATTTCTAATTTTTCAAACAACATCAAATATGTCATAACTGAAGTGAACAAGTCTAACCAAGGATCCTACCTTATCAAGAAGATATAAGAGGATCGGTACATCCGATCCACCACTAGGAATTCACCCATAGATGTAAAAAAAACGTGGGCATATGCAATGAATTAAACTCCAAATCATGTCGGAAACGAAGTAGGTGGTCAACTTAAGAATATACGAAATCAAGGTCGAATAACACTAGATACTTTCTCCATAATTCCATATCAATATTTTTCATTCATCTGACTACATCCCTCAATTTATTTAATTTTTTTTTAATTAATAATTTTTTTTTCACCCAAAATCAACCAGTCTGATCTCCATTACAATTTTACACATGCTGGATTTGCCAAACCCTGCATACTTCTCACAGTACTCCATCAAAGCCAACACTATTAATGTTAACAAATATCATAACCACACCAACCATTTACCTTACTTTCACACCGTCATTAGTATCACATTCTCCTTAGCAAGCACATTGCAGTCTCCAAGACTTTGAACCATGGTTCTTATCTTTCCATTTAAGCGTCCCATAATAGATATAAGTCACACCCAAGACCGATAACACTAATTTCAAATCTATATTTCTCTTTTAGGGTAAAATAATTAAGTCACACTTAATGTCAACTTCACCTAAACTTTCACATACCATTTTCAACCACCATCTGTACCATCATTTACCTCATGCGATAACTCAAAGAAACCCTTGATCACTCCAATATTTATGTATACTATAATCTCATACCCTCTACTCACCATAAAATGCCTATGTAACACATTATAACAATCTATTTTGTCTCGTCAACAAAATAATTTTAATCCCTTCCAATCCTAATTAATCATGTAAAACTGTAGGTCCACACTATTTAACATCCATTTGTTACTTAATCACATTCTGAACAATCTAGCTCGACATAACCATGTATAATCTTCCTTACGCCATTTATTGTAACCCTATCAAAACTTCATATTTAGAAAAGTTAATAATAAATCCATAGTAAGTAGGTGCCGAATTAGTTCACATCTCATAGTCATATCTAAACTCAAAGGCGAAATCACTACAACCATCACCTCCGAATCCAATGTTTGACGAGAGGTCTTATTGTTCCTTTGCCTTTCTTAAAATCTTTCCACGACGGAAATTTCAAATAACTTGAACTCTTCAATACACCATAATTTTTCTCCTTTTTGCTAATTCACTTACCAGTCTTTTTTTTTGGGCCAACAATATGGGAAACCTTCGGTATAACAATCAAAAGTTACTAAATGTACTACTCAATTTTAAGTCCTTCTAAATGCTTCATACTCAATGTGATCGATCATTTCTTACCTTACCAATTCATACCTTGACAAGATACACTATCACAAATCTAAACTTTCCATGTAAACTTGAAGTTTTGATCCCAACCATGTAACACAATTCTATTATCAATCAACATTTGCTCATACATTGGAGATCTTTATGAATCCACGTATCTTAACCTATCATTTATTGCCTCTTCATTGATCTTACCATATCCTTCTTTAAAAATTCAACCGTACCAGTTATCAAACTCAAAATCATAAGATGTTATCTCCACACTCGAGTCAAACATGTATAGACTTCTTTCTCAAGGCTTACCAATTGTTTTTAACCAATCTGATGAACTTGTAACACTATTATCATAAGTAGAGCAAAATAGATGAAAACAATGTGTATCATAACCCAATTATCAACCTCTCTGAAAATACCTCCTTAGCCCTTGCAATCAGAATAAAATACTTTTGTTCCCACCTCTTTCCGAAGGTTAAATTACATCTTACTAATTCTTTGCATTTATGACTTTAAATTCCTTTCTATTTTGTTCAAGCGATGCCTCAACAACTCCTATAACTTTTCATGCCATCAAGATGCTCACCAAATAGTATCAAACCACAACCTTAACTACTCGCAAGTCACCATTATAATACAAAATTCATTTAACCAATAATTTTTATTATATAGATGCATCTCAATCACAATCCATAACGAACTCTTATTACCATCATGCTCAATTAGCTCTTATCATCATCATGAAGCCAACATTTTCATTAATGTGACACCTCAAACTCGGTTATATTCATCAAATCCAAAGGACTATCCCACTTTTATATGCACTTCTTACAAAAATCTTCAATTACCTTTACACAAGTATATTTTGTGGGACTTTCTTTATCCATAAGCTCGAAATTTTGGTATCTATCTATTCCATTGGACCTTAAAAAGAAATCACCGTCCTCATTTAGGATTCTTTGAATACACTTTTAATCTTAAAGCATTAATATCGTATCAACGATCCACCACTAAATGCTTCCTTATAAATAATGCTTAACTCATTCGTGTGTATGATAACTTTACTAATTGCAGTTTACAAAATCACATGTCCATTATCAGGCTCTCCCTTTAATCATTTAACTTTCAATATTTAAACCACTCTAATTATTTTACATACCACACAAGAACTATTAACTTTACAAGGGTAACTAATCTCACACAGCCCATTGAAATTGTTGAACTTTTTAAATCTAACCACATATTTTTTTTTCATAAGTATATCATTTTCACCTTAATACCAGAGCTAACATCAAATCAATACACGACATGCCAATGATTCACAAAAGGAACTACGCATGAGTCATCACATAAATGAGAGCGAATGGAGTTAAGCGATAAGAATCAAAATGGGACCAAGTACGCACAATAGAGATTCAAGAAATGAAAATGTTTCCTAAAAGTCACTACAGCCTCTCGAAGATAGGTAGAGACGTCTCCGTACCGATCATCGAGACTCTATTTAGACTCGACTTGTACACACGTGAGACCTATGAACCTAGGGCTCTGATACCATTTTGTCACGACCCAAAAATGAACGTGATGGCACTCGTCTTATCCCACCAAGACAAGTCAGCCTAAAACTTACAATAAAATGCGGAAAATTTATAAGTTACTTAAAAGTACCCCAAAACCTGGTTGTCACGTGTACAAGCCTCTAAAGTATTACAATTGATTCAAAAGAAAAACTCAAGTCTCTAATGAACTTGTTTCTAGAATAGAACAAGATCATAATTAAGGAGAAGAAAGTCTGCTGTGATGGAAACAGCTACCTGACAAATCTCCAAGAAGCCTCGGAAAAGAAGAGAATGACAAGTACAACAAAAATCCAGGCTCATAACCTACAAAAAAATTTGTAGTAGCAAGGGGTGAGTACCAAACCACACGGTACTCAGCAAGTAAACCTCTAAACACAAGCTAAGGGGATGAAATACGGGTACTCCTACCACCCCCAACCGAACCTCCACAACTACAACCTACATAAACATCAGCCCAACCTAACAACTCCCAGTTTACATAGAACGTAACTCAACAAAAACATTTAGACAAATTACATATCCTCCACAACAACACTTTAACAAATTACATATCCTCCACAACAACACTTTACAAATTATATATCCTCAACATCAACACTTAAACAAATTAGATATCCTCAATAGCAACACTTCCAAAAATTTACATATCCTCAATAACACACTTCAACAAATCACATATCCTCAACAACAACACTTCAACAAATTATATATCCTCAATAACAAGCTCAATATTCAACAATCACAAGTTCCGCAAAAAGGCAATCACTAGATCAGCAAAACACAATATCAAGTTCACTAATGATAAGTATGTGCAATGTAATGGAATGCAATGTCAAGTATAATGATGCATGTCTGACCTAGTGATACACACCCGCTGTCTCTCAGTCCGGGACCCATGGGGGACATATCTGTCCATGCATCTGTCGCGGCGCACGACACGACCCTCGAAATATAGTATCCATCGCGGCGCGCGATACGTCCCTCGAAATGGTACATCCTCTTAAGTACCCATTATTTCTCAATGCACATAACACTTGCCACAACCAATGCCTCAGAATAATGCAGATGACAAGTTCACACATATAATGAGGAGATGACCATTTTCATAACATCGCACAGTTCACAACCACAAAAACATGAAGTTACATAAACAATGATTCAACAAGCCTTCAACCCTTTCTCAACACAACACACATAAACAATTAATCACAATGCCTTTTGTTATCCCCATTCTTTTCATCATTAGAATTAATCAATGTGGACAAGTCAACCCATCACCAATCCCGTTACTCCCAACATATACCACAAGGACATACACGCATTTCATACACTTAACAAGAGTTTAGAAATCCACTTGCCTCAATCAATCAAGAATTACTCCAAAACTTGATCCTTCCCCTTTCGTTGAACTCTCAACTCAAAGCAATCTATTCAAATAAATGATCATAATAAGATTTCAAAATTAACAACACCCATTATTATGATCCCTAGGTTAACTTCAAGATTGAACCTATGTCCACACGGACATAACATAATTTTTTATTAAAACTATTTTACTCATATCAAAGATCCCAAATTCATAACACGTACAAAACTTATATGAGCAAATTGTTTGACCATAGCATTGAAAACATACAGACGTTAAGCATGGGGATTTCCAGATCATAAGCTTTAACCCATTTAATAAGGAATGTATTATAATTTATTATATAAAAAAAAAGTCACAAGTAAGATGAAAGAATCTGCCATGCATTTTCTCAAAAATAAAAAAATATCTACATCCATTATTAGTATATAGAAATTATTATAATACGATTAAATATTAAAGTACCTACCACAAGATCCTATAGTGTCTAGCTCTAAAACAAATCCAACATTGTCATCTAACATATCTTCTAATTATTTATATATTTATTAACTTTTACATAATTGCTTTTGATGTTAGCCTCAATTTACCAATTAAAACAAAATTATCCAAGTATTAGAAAGGTAATGATTATAACAATTTTTTTTACCTGAAGCTCCCGTGATTACTCTTCAAATTTTAAGTCCGCCGCAGGTAAATTCTTTCGAGTTACGTTTATTCTCTTATTTTATTTTATGTTTCCTTTCTAAAAGAAACCCTACCTACTTATTTTAATATTAAATAAGTTATTGACTTGATCCATTAACCAATAACTAATAAAATTTAATTATTTAATAAATATCCGCTAACTAAATACCCGTAGTTATCGAATAATTTAAATTTCTAAAAATTATATTTCGGGTCATTACATTATCCACCACTAAAAATCATGTTCGTCCTCGAACATAAGGAAGAAGAAGAAAAAATAACCAACGTTACCATAAGTCTAAGTTATGACCTACCAGTCGATGTTCATCTCTCTAAGTGAGCTCATCCTTAAGACCATTCCCTCACGATCAACTACTAAGAAATGAACTTTCAAATAAAACTTTGGGAGATTTTTATATCAAGAGTGATTATCAAGCCACAAACTAACCAATGAACTCAATATAAATTGAAACCTACTAGACCATAATACATCCATCAAGACAAATCTTTTCCCACATAACCAAAATAACATTCTGAACAGATACCAACTACTACCAGAAGTGAACTTTAGCTAAGAACCACACTCATAACAGACAAGCGATCGCATATCTTATCAAGATTTCCTTTCCACAACACAATCTTCCCACAAACCTAAGTTATAAAAGTTTGATGTTTAGACATCGAATACTCACCAAGGGATAATCAAACATATCTAATCCAAAGAAGAACAAGATCAAGTAAGCACCCTACAAATGGTACATGCTAGGATGCATAACCTTTTACAACACTGTCGGATAACCGTAACTATTCACAAAAGCTCTTTTGTAAGTTCTCATAAGCAAGGTTGTACATATAAAAATAATGATATATTTCTAATTTTTCAAACAACATCAAATATGTCATAACTGAAGTGAACAAGTCTAACCAAGGATCCTACCTTATCAAGAAGATATAAGAGGATCGGTACATCCGATCCACCACTAGGAATTCACCCATAGATGTAAAAAAAAACGTGGGCATATGCAATGAATTAAACTCCAAATCATGTCGGAAACGAAGTAGGTGGTCAACTTAAGAATATACGAAATCAAGGTCGAATAACACTAGATACTTTCTCCATAATTCCATATCAATATTTTTCATTCATCTGACTACATCCCTCAATTTATTTAATTTTTTTTTTAATTAATAATTTTTTTTTCACCCAAAATCAACCAGTCTGATCTCCATTACAATTTTACACATGCTGGATTTGCCAAACCCTGCATACTTCTCACAGTACTCCATCAAAGCCAACACTATTAATGTTAACAAATATCATAACCACACCAACCATTTACCTTACTTTCACACCGTCATTAGTATCACATTCTCCTTAGCAAGCACATTGCAGTCTCCAAGACTTTGAACCATGGTTCTTATCTTTCCATTTAAGCGTCCCATAATAGATATAAGTCACACCCAAGACCGATAACACTAATTTCAAATCTATATTTCTCTTTTAGGGTAAAATAATTAAGTCACACTTAATGTCAACTTCACCTAAACTTTCACATACCATTTTCAACCACCATCTGTACCATCATTTACCTCATGCGATAACTCAAAGAAACCCTTGATCACTCCAATATTTATGTATACTATAATCTCATACCCTCTACTCACCATAAAATGCCTATGTAACACATTATAACAATCTATTTTGTCTCGTCAACAAAATAATTTTAATCCCTTCCAATCCTAATTAATCATGTAAAACTGTAGGTCCACACTATTTAACATCCATTTGTTACTTAATCACATTCTGAACAATCTAGCTCGACATAACCATGTATAATCTTCCTTACGCCATTTATTGTAACCCTATCAAAACTTCATATTTAGAAAAGTTAATAATAAATCCATAGTAAGTAGGTGCCGAATTAGTTCACATCTCATAGTCATATCTAAACTCAAAGGCGAAATCACTACAACCATCACCTCCGAATCCAATGTTTGACGAGAGGTCTTATTGTTCCTTTGCCTTTCTTAAAATCTTTCCACGACGGAAATTTCAAATAACTTGAACTCTTCAATACACCATAATTTTTCTCCTTTTTGCTAATTCACTTACCAGTCTTTTTTTTGGGCCAACAATATGGGAAACCTTCGGTATAACAATCAAAAGTTACTAAATGTACTACTCAATTTTAAGTCCTTCTAAATGCTTCATACTCAATGTGATCGATCATTTCTTACCTTACCAATTCATACCTTGACAAGATACACTATCACAAATCTAAACTTTCCATGTAAACTTGAAGTTTTGATCCCAACCATGTAACACAATTCTATTATCAATCAACATTTGCTCATACATTGGAGATCTTTATGAATCCACGTATCTTAACCTATCATTTATTGCCTCTTCATTGATCTTACCATATCCTTCTTTAAAAATTCAACCGTACCAGTTATCAAACTCAAAATCATAAGATGTTATCTCCACACTCGAGTCAAACATGTATAGACTTCTTTCTCAAGGCTTACCAATTGTTTTTAACCAATCTGATGAACTTGTAACACTATTATCATAAGTAGAGCAAAATAGATGAAAACAATGTGTATCATAACCCAATTATCAACCTCTCTGAAAATACCTCCTTAGCCCTTGCAATCAGAATAAAATACTTTTGTTCCCACCTCTTTCCGAAGGTTAAATTACATCTTACTAATTCTTTGCATTTATGACTTTAAATTCCTTTCTATTTTGTTCAAGCGATGCCTCAACAACTCCTATAACTTTTCATGCCATCAAGATGCTCACCAAATAGTATCAAACCACAACCTTAACTACTCGCAAGTCACCATTATAATACAAAATTCATTTAACCAATAATTTTTATTATATAGATGCATCTCAATCACAATCCATAACGAACTCTTATTACCATCATGCTCAATTAGCTCTTATCATCATCATGAAGCCAACATTTTCATTAATGTGACACCTCAAACTCGGTTATATTCATCAAATCCAAAGGACTATCCCACTTTTATATGCACTTCTTACAAAAATCTTCAATTACCTTTACACAAGTATATTTTGTGGGACTTTCTTTATCCATAAGCTCGAAATTTTGGTATCTATCTATTCCATTGGACCTTAAAAAGAAATCACCGTCCTCATTTAGGATTCTTTGAATACACTTTTAATCTTAAAGCATTAATATCGTATCAACGATCCACCACTAAATGCTTCCTTATAAATAATGCTTAACTCATTCGTGTGTATGATAACTTTACTAATTGCAGTTTACAAAATCACATGTCCATTATCAGGCTCTCCCTTTAATCATTTAACTTTCAATATTTAAACCACTCTAATTATTTTACATACCACACAAGAACTATTAACTTTACAAGGGTAACTAATCTCACACAGCCCATTGAAATTGTTGAACTTTTTAAATCTAACCACATATTTTTTTTTCATAAGTATATCATTTTCACCTTAATACCAGAGCTAACATCAAATCAATACACGACATGCCAATGATTCACAAAAGGAACTACGCATGAGTCATCACATAAATGAGAGCGAATGGAGTTAAGCGATAAGAATCAAAATGGGACCAAGTACGCACAATAGAGATTCAAGAAATGAAAATGTTTCCTAAAAGTCACTACAGCCTCTCGAAGATAGGTAGAGACGTCTCCGTACCGATCATCGAGACTCTATTTAGACTCGACTTGTACACACGTGAGACCTATGAACCTAGGGCTCTGATACCATTTTGTCACGACCCAAAAATGAACGTGATGGCACTCGTCTTATCCCACCAAGACAAGTCAGCCTAAAACTTACAATAAAATGCGGAAAATTTATAAGTTACTTAAAAGTACCCAAAACCTGGTTGTCACGTGTACAAGCCTCTAAAGTATTACAATTGATTCAAAAGAAAAACTCAAGTCTCTAATGAACTTGTTTCTAGAATAGAACAAGATCATAATTAAGGAGAAGAAAGTCTGCTGTGATGGAAACAGCTACCTGACAAATCTCCAAGAAGCCTCGGAAAAGAAGAGAATGACAAGTACAACAAAAATCCAGGCTCATAACCTACAAAAAAATTTGTAGTAGCAAGGGGTGAGTACCAAACCACACGGTACTCAGCAAGTAAACCTCTAAACACAAGCTAAGGGGATGAAATACGGGTACTCCTACCACCCCCAACCGAACCTCCACAACTACAACCTACATAAACATCAGCCCAACCTAACAACTCCCAGTTTACATAGAACGTAACTCAACAAAAACATTTAGACAAATTACATATCCTCCACAACAACACTTTAACAAATTACATATCCTCCACAACAACACTTTACAAATTATATATCCTCAACATCAACACTTAAACAAATTAGATATCCTCAATAGCAACACTTCCAAAAATTTACATATCCTCAATAACACACTTCAACAAATCACATATCCTCAACAACAACACTTCAACAAATTATATATCCTCAATAACAAGCTCAATATTCAACAATCACAAGTTCCGCAAAAAGGCAATCACTAGATCAGCAAAACACAATATCAAGTTCACTAATGATAAGTATGTGCAATGTAATGGAATGCAATGTCAAGTATAATGATGCATGTCTGACCTAGTGATACACACCCGCTGTCTCTCAGTCCGGGACCCATGGGGGACATATCTGTCCATGCATCTGTCGCGGCGCACGACACGACCCTCGAAATATAGTATCCATCGCGGCGCGCGATACGTCCCTCGAAATGGTACATCCTCTTAAGTACCCATTATTTCTCAATGCACATAACACTTGCCACAACCAATGCCTCAGAATAATGCAGATGACAAGTTCACACATATAATGAGGAGATGACCATTTTCATAACATCGCACAGTTCACAACCACAAAAACATGAAGTTACATAAACAATGATTCAACAAGCCTTCAACCCTTTCTCAACACAACACACATAAACAATTAATCACAATGCCTTTTGTTATCCCCATTCTTTTCATCATTAGAATTAATCAATGTGGACAAGTCAACCCATCACCAATCCCGTTACTCCCAACATATACCACAAGGACATACACGCATTTCATACACTTAACAAGAGTTTAGAAATCCACTTGCCTCAATCAATCAAGAATTACTCCAAAACTTGATCCTTCCCCTTTCGTTGAACTCTCAACTCAAAGCAATCTATTCAAATAAATGATCATAATAAGATTTCAAAATTAACAACACCCATTATTATGATCCCTAGGTTAACTTCAAGATTGAACCTATGTCCACACGGACATAACATAATTTTTTATTAAAACTATTTTACTCATATCAAAGATCCCAAATTCATAACACGTACAAAACTTATATGAGCAAATTGTTTGACCATAGCATTGAAAACATACAGACGTTAAGCATGGGGATTTCCAGATCATAAGCTTTAACCCATTTAATAAGGAATGTATTATAATTTATTATATAAAAAAAAAGTCACAAGTAAGATGAAAGAATCTGCCATGCATTTTCTCAAAAATAAAAAAATATCTACATCCATTATTAGTATATAGAAATTATTATAATACGATTAAATATTAAAGTACCTACCACAAGATCCTATAGTGTCTAGCTCTAAAACAAATCCAACATTGTCATCTAACATATCTTCTAATTATTTATATATTTATTAACTTTTACATAATTGCTTTTGATGTTAGCCTCAATTTACCAATTAAAACAAAATTATCCAAGTATTAGAAAGGTAATGATTATAACAATTTTTTTTACCTGAAGCTCCCGTGATTACTCTTCAAATTTTAAGTCCGCCGCAGGTAAATTCTTTCGAGTTACGTTTATTCTCTTATTTTATTTTATGTTTCCTTTCTAAAAGAAACCCTACCTACTTATTTTAATATTAAATAAGTTATTGACTTGATCCATTAACCAATAACTAATAAAATTTAATTATTTAATAAATATCCGCTAACTAAATATCCGTAGTTATCGAATAATTTAAATTTCTAAAAATTATATTTCGGGTCATTACAATTTTTTCATAAGCACTTTTTAAAATCATTTTAAAAAGTGCTTCGAAAAATAAGTCATTTTTAGGACTCTCAAATGCATTGAATTGGACTTGAATTGATTTAAATTCTAGGTTCTGCTATAGCTGATTTTTCTTACTTTTGAGCCATTAATCAACTTTAATTTATTTGCTTCTTTTATTAGATTTATTTATCTTTAACTTTTTTTAGAAGTAGTAAAATTGTACGCGCTATACGTGATATTTGTAAATTTATTTAATTGATAAATATTGCAATTATAAATATAAATTTAAGATATACATATGTAAAATACAAAAAAATCAATTAATAAACTTATAAGAACATAAATCTAATGAAAGTGTCACATAGTTTTCGACGAAAAATTCATTCACAGGAAAAAAAATGTGAGCCTGTCCTTTTTGTTATGTATATTTTGTTCATAAATAAGTAATTATTAAAAATTAATAACCGTTATTTGGTTAACATATTTAGACGTAATTTTTATTTTTACATAATAAGAGACACATTTGGTCTCAAAAGAATTAAATTTTTTTAGTGATTTTCAGTCCAAGAGAAGACAATTTTAGAATCGAAAGTAGCAATTAGGGGAAGATTACAAATGGAAGAAAAGAATAACATGTCATGTTTAAATAAAATCATAGAAAAACTAATATAATAAAAATATGTACTGTAAAAAAGAAAATAAAAGTCTGGAAATTGATATAACAACTTAATCAAAGTTGTGTTAACGAAAAACATGTAGATTTAGTGATCATAAATTCATAATAATAACTTGCGTTTGTAGTTATTTTATATAAAGATATTTGATATTCAAAAGATATATATTCAAATGCCTTTTAAAGAAGGAGATTGAATCAATATATCATGCTTCCATCATAGTCCTTGAAGAATTGTTTATTTGCGGGACAATGTTATTTCAAAATTATAGTTCTATCTAAATTTATATCTTAAATAAACTAGCTATAAATCTAATTTCGACTTTGATTCTAAATATTCTACCTTATTCTTGTTACAAACAAATGGTTCATAACAATTATCAAATAAGAAAGGGTACTTTGCAATGATAAGAAAGTCTAATCAAGCATAAAACTTTACACATTTAAACTTACGTATACAACGAAACATATTAAAATTAAAAAGAAAATAACAAATCATAGCTAACAGTTTATTAATTACAAAGGTAAAGATTAAAAAAATAGAAATGTGTATAGATTTCTTCGCCAAGCTAACTTTAAAAATTTATCTATTTAAACAAAAGGTTTAACTAATATGCTACTAAGGATAAGAACTACATTTGTACCAATTTTATTTTATTTTATTTTTTTAAAAAAAGCACAAGAATTACATTTGTACCACGTTATTTTTTATATATAAAAAAGGCATGAGAACTACGTACTATAAATTTATTGAAAAGGAGAAAAGAGCTATCATGAGAATAAAGACTAAACATTTACGTATGTAAATATTAATATTAAATTTTTGACTATACCCTACTTCAAAAATTATCTTAAAATTATTTGTACTTGAATTGAAACAAAAGATAATCAGAATTATCTCACCCACATGAAATTCAATTTTTCATCTCTTGAGAAAAATTCAAAAAATACGAAAATAATCCACACTAAAATAAACGTGTGGAAGTTTTGGTTGAATTTTTTTTTTTTATCTTTGAAGATCTTCTTGGCCCCTTCTCCTCTTTTAAACATAATTCTCAATCGATTATTTTGTTAAATACTGATCAAAATCATTCTTCGTCGAGCAAAATTATTCTTTCTTAATCGGATATTGGCTTGCACAATAAAATTATAATTTTTTTAACAATATGAAAAATGTTGTTATAAATTTGAGTTTTGAATAGTGACCTTGCAAATTTATGATTTCAATATATATATATATATATATATATATATATACACACTACTCACTCTAAATAGTAAAAAAAGACAATTAAATATTACGATTAATACAATAAGTGACAATTTCAATCGCCGCTAGTTAATTTTGTTGTCAAAACTTGTTATTTATGGCAACTTTTAGTTGCCGCTAAAGAATATATATATATATATATATATATATATATATATATATATATATATATATATATATATATATATTTGTTTCAAGTAATATTCTTCCGTAAAATATTTGAATTAGCCAACCGAAATACTTATACATTATATATTGAGGGGTCATTTAATATATCAGATAAGCATAACAATATAATTTGAATACTCAATTTTTTTTTGTTTAGTTTTACTT
Organism: Solanum chmielewskii; assembly: GCA_027704785.1. Lineage (NCBI taxonomy): Eukaryota > Viridiplantae > Streptophyta > Magnoliopsida > Solanales > Solanaceae > Solanum > Solanum chmielewskii. The sequence continues at coordinate 4,847,228 of JAKWIX010000318.1, read as the reverse complement.
CATCTTTAATTTAATATATTAGCTAATTTTGACATGATCTTTATGTTAAGATGAACGAATTAACTATTCTATAAAAAATCAAACACCAAGAATAAGCATAAAGAACCAACCATGGTACCGCGCTCCGCTCCTTATGGCATTAAAAATAAATATTCCACTGGAAAAAAAAATAGGCAAAAAGCTTAAATATGTCATTAAACTTTTTAAAAACACTCATTTATGTTATCAAGTTAAAATTTTGGTTTATTTATACCATTACCGTTAAAATAAAGCTTATTCATGCCATTACTTTTTAAATATGTTAAAAATAATCGATGAGTGTTTACTTTAATGGTAATGACATCAATGAGCCAAACTTTTAACGGATGTCATAAATGAGTCTTTTCTAAAAGTTTGATGACATATTCGAGCCTTTTGCCAAAAGAAGAAGAAGAAGCAAAACGAAACACAATGAGAAGTGAGAAGCTCTTTTAGCAAACAAAATGAGTTGTTGTGCGTACAGTGATCAAATTACTTCATTCTTAATTAAAGATCACAAATTCTAACTTAAATATGAAAAAAAAATCATATTAAATTATCACACCAAATAACTTTACAATGCGTAATTAAAATTTAATCGAACACTTCTAACTCCAATGTGCATTTTGGAACCTCGAGTGAGGGAAAAAAAGCATCTTGGAGGAATTAGCGACAGCATATTCTTCTCCGTAAGCCAGTAAGAGAATAAAAGCATATTCTCATGTTGATTTTAGAAAGAAAGAAAATGCAAAGGAAATAAGAGTTACAGTTTATAATAATTTTAATTTGCAATTACAGTTTGTATTATTTAAATATGAGGTATGATTTCCAAAAAAAAACAAAAACATTTGAACCTTTTTTTTCTAAAAAAAAAAGCATACAAGGAAAATACTGAAAACGTGCGTGCTTGTTTGTGTATGATTATTTGCCAACAAAGCAAACTAATAGAAAAAATTAAATACATTTCTATGGTTTTTTTAAAAGATATTTTTATACTGATATTTATATTAAAGTTGGAGTAAATTTTCTATTTATGCATTGAGGATTCTTTTGGGAAGTGCTCGTGATATTATTTTTTTTTTAAAAAAAATATTATTTCGTTAGTTCATTTTTAATTGTTATAGTTTTTTTTTAGTCAGATTATAAAAAATTTAATTAATATTTAGAATGTATTTTTTTTTATTATATTGATAATGTAAGAAATTGTAATTTATAGTATTTTTTGTATTTTGAATATCTAAATTTTTTGCTTAAACTATCGAATTAATGTAATATAACTTAAAAATTAGTCAAATTAATTTTTTTTGAAAATCATAACATAACGAATAAATTTGAACGAAAATAGTAAATAATTCCAAAGCTCAAATTCAAGACTCTTTTAGTTCTGAAATATAGACATTCTAATTAGCCCACCACAATTTTATGTTGATCAATTTTCATGACTTGAATTCATGCCTTTTGTTAACAATCGAAAATGGACATAAATATCATAATCCAGATCAAGAGAACTTGTTAGACATGTAATATGAAATTACATTAATATAAAGTAATGATTACAATAATTCATGTGTCAAGCCAATAACGAATAACTATTATTGAACGTAATTCATATTATTATAATGGATAAATGAGTCATAATTTAATCGATTTAAGTTTGAATCGAAGAAAATAAATTAAATTAAACTTTTTTTTTTAATTTCAAAATTGACAACGTATCTCTAGGCAGAGCCGAAGGGCTGTGAATGATCCAGGTTGGTCTAACAAAAAAATTAAATTAAATTCAGTAAAACAGAAAATAATAAAAATACTAAATTACCCTCACGTTAGATATAATCTACGGTCCAGAATCTCTTCCTTCACATCCATCATTAGATCAAACGGTCTAAAATGAACTAAACGAAATAGTCTAGGGTTATTCCTATTACACTATAATTTTTTTTTTTTTGTAACAAACCAAGTCTTTCGATAACACACCGATTCTTTCTCTCTCTGTAAGTAGACTTTCTCTCTCTAGAAGCTTCTCTTTCTCTCTTTTGCAGTTCGAGTTTTTTTTCTCTCTTCTGTTGCAGAGATGGTGAAGGGACCTGGACTTTACTCCGATATCGGCAAAAAAGCTAGAGGTATTTTTCACTTTTTTTTCATTTTGTTCCGTTTTCATTTCATTGTTTTGGTACTTATATTGTTTGAATTTTTCAAAAATATTGTTGTATTGAATTTTTTAAAATTGTAGTACTATTTTTGAAATATTTGATACGCTCTAGTTGATATTTTTGAAGAGTTATGTGTAACATAATTTGGTGCCATGGAAACAGCTCTGATTCTCCTAAAATGTTGTTGCATCCTTGTTGAATTATAAAAAAAATTATACTATTTTGTTGGATACACGATATGCAACTGTTGATATTTTTGAAGAGTCCGAGCAATATAGATTGGTGCTACGTAAATATGTTGCTACTTTTTTTTTTTTTTGGAATTATTCGATAAGCACCCGTGAATATTTTTGAAGAGTTTGAGCAACGAAAATGGTGTATTTATTATTTCTGGAGGAAATTATTTTTTTCATTGCTGTTTGGTAGTTATTCTTGTCTTAATTTATGTAGCACCTTTTTGGTTTTTAAGAGTTTGAACTTTTTTTAAAACGATTTTAACTGTTAATTCGGACATGGAACTTTTTTTTAAGTTTTTAGAAATACATTTACATTTTTGGGAACTATGGAGAAGTACTGAAATTGATAATTTGAAGTGCATATGAAAATTTTACAGTAAGGTGCTACATTAATGAAACGGAGGAAGTTTATAAAACTTTATTTGTATAAATTAAACATGGAAGAATGGTTTTGATGAAAATAATTATCAAATGAACTTCATGTGTGGTGGTAATTGATGGATATTGTATCTTTTTGTTGTTGTTTTTAGATCTTCTGTACAGGGACTATGTCAGTGACCATAAGTTCACCATCACTACGTTCAGCACAACGGGAGTGGTTAGTTTCTTCCTGAATATGTATATGATTATCATTTAAACTTTTTGCTTATTGTTCATTCGCGATTGTGTTTTGGGGTGTGGGATGAGGGAGCTGTACTTTCTGTGGTCAAGTGTGAAATTGTGACAAATTTTTCGAGTATACTGGAAATTAGAAGAAGTTAAGGTGTATGTGTGGAGCGGGAGTGAATAAACTTGTGCTTATGCTGCTCCTAGGAAGATGGTGGAAGAAACTAATTACTTTAGAAATAAAGAATGAGATGTAATCTGATTTACATTTTGCTGGTACATGCGACTGATAATTATTTTCATCTTTTGGAATGGGAAATTTAGGATTTAAAATCTCTGGATTCAGTACTAATTTTAGCAATGAATCTGTTGTATTTTTAAAATTATGGTTCATATATACTATTTGTTGGGATTTTAATGATACTTCATACACATTAGCCTCTGGTCATTTTGTTACTATACTAACTTCCAGCAGAGTGTTTGTATTTCACGGGAGGGACTTCACAAAGCATGTAATGGATTCTTCACATTGTTTGACAATGAAATCTTGTTATTGAAATTGTTTTGTGGTCAATTAAGACTTCAAGTATATGTTGCTAAAGTTTGTCTTACATTTCAGGCTATTACCTCATCTGGTCTGAAGAAAGGTGAATTATTCTTGGCGGATGTTAGCACCCAGCTGAAAAACAAAAACATTACCACTGATGTAAAAGTGGACACCAATTCCAATGTGAGTTCATTTTTCATTACTGGTATCTCATATTTGTTAGTATGTACTATATTTAGCAACTTCTATTGGGAGATACAGTATTGCATTTATACATCTTTGGAGATACTAGGTGCTCAACAGTCAACAGGTTAAGTTTTGACTTGTGAGTTATATTGACCTGGCCACACTTTGGTCAAACTTTCTCAATCCTTCAAGTATCCGTTTCCCTGAATTTATAAACCACAAAAATCAAGAAAATCGACAGTAAAAATGAAGGATTCCCACTTTGGTTACTTTGTTATAATTTTCTTCCTTATGAGCTGATTTAATGCTCTGCGAGCCCATGGAGTCGATAGCTTTCTCCTTGATGTTATTGAAAGATTGTGTTTGTTAGTTTAGCTTGGTGTCTATGATTTGTTTTCACACTTGCAGTTAACAATATTAATATGTTGTCCAACAACTATAAGGCTTTAATAAAATGTTTGGATAGTCACTTCACCAATATCTACTAGAGTTTTAACTTTTATGTTTCCCATTTGTGCCCTCTTCCCCATGTCGCTGTTGGATCTCTCGTGCAGACTTGCTTTAATCCACATAATGGCATCTTAGATGTTAGCTTAACATTTGCCTTGGAGATGGTGTGCATGCTTCCTTAAATATAATTCCCCCCTGTTGCATCCCCCCAACCCCGATGTATACCTCCAAACGATAACTTATAGTAATCAAAGACTGAATTCGTCAAGCATGATAGTCAAGACGAGTTTTGTGGTATTTAAAAAACGTTAATCTCCTCCGCACTCTCAGAAGAAGTTGTCCGTCTTCCGTTTTGAATTTTCAACTTTTCAGAAGTTCAAGTTTGTTTCATCAGACTGAGCTGTGGGGCGATACAAGAATATGCTAAGTAAATTTGATTGAAATATGCAGCTTTACACCACCATCACTGTTGATGAACCTGCACCAGGACTCAAGACAATTTTCAGCTTTGTTGTACCAGACCAGAAGTCTGGAAAGGTATTAACTTTATTTCTCTGTAGCTGGCTGGTAGTTTAGTGAACTGCGTTATACTAAGTAAAAACTATTATGTAACAGGTAGAGCTCCAGTACTTGCATGAGTATGCTGGGATCAACACTAGCATTGGACTTACAGCAAGTCCTCTTGTCAACTTCTCTGGCGTTGCTGGAAACAACATCGTTGCTTTGGGCACTGATGTATCATTTGACACTGCCACAGGCAATTTCACAAAATGCAATGCTGGTCTGAGTTTTTCTTCGTCTGATCTGATTGCTTCCTTAGCATTGTAAGTATTTACATGATGTCTTTTTTTGGACATAATGTATTTGTTAGATTCTTCATGGAACAAAATCCGTCTTTTAGCCATTTGTTCTCTTTCTAACCGTCAAATGATACCTTGCAACGTCTTGGTTTTCTATCTTTCTGCAAGAAACACTTTTGGCATTTGAATTTTTTCATGTTTTACTAAAGAATGATTTGTCTCCTCTACTGATGAGATGCTATATTGAAATGATATGATGGCGACAATTGGACCTACATGTTCCATCATCATCTTTGTTGTTTTCTTATCTTTGAACTTTTGTGGACTGAGTACTAATTTTATGCAGGAATGACAAGGGTGATACTGTCAGTGCTTCCTACTACCACACCGTGAAGCCAGTGACAAACACAGCTGTTGGTGCAGAGTTGACTCACAGCTTCTCAAGCAATGAGAACACACTCACCATTGGGACACAGCATTTGTTGGACCCATTGACCACAGTGAAGGCTCGCGTTAACAGCTATGGTAAGGCAAGTGCTCTCATTCAACACGAGTGGCGACCAAAATCCCTCTTCACAATATCAGGTGAAGTTGACACTAGGGCAATTGAAAAGAGCGCTAAGATCGGGTTGGCTGTAGCCCTCAAGCCATGAGTGTGTTACTACCTTACAGTAAAGTGAGTGAAGCTGTGTCATTTTGTATGATCCAGAGTAATAAATTAGATAGATTTGTTTCAGCACATTATCCTTCTGCGCCGGTGAGAATAACCTTAAGCTGGTAATGCAAACTCATGAATTTTTGCTAAGATCCATCCTAAATGTTGATTTTGGGGGGACTGGTTTTTAACCTTTCGCCTGGGCTTCATCATTCGCGGAAGTAACTAATCTTTCTTCCAATTGATACTTTGTAATCATAATTAAGATGATTCGGAAAGTCTCTCTACATTGTAGGATACTTAATGATCTTTCAAGTTTTTAAGTACAAAAGGAACCATAATGATGTTCAGCATCATAGCCTAAATATGTTCCCTTGATGTGAACTGTTTCTTACCTCTGTACAGAAGGTAGATCCTCTGGCTCATGAGGAATGAAAACAGCAGATGTATTAGATGAGACACTTATCTCTTTCATTGTATCAAAGTATTGGGTGATCAAAATCATGTCCATGACATCCTTTGTTGATGACCCTGGAACACTAGTAGAGAAGCCAATAACACTTTCTTTGAGCCCTTCTACGATAGCTTGTCGTTGACGAGCAATTCCTAGCCCTGCTAAGTACTTTGATTCTGCTTCTCCCTCTGCTTGCTTTATCTGCAGATTCTTCTCTCCTTCTGCTTTCTCAAATGCAGCTTCTCTCAATCTTGAAGCTAGTTAATACATGCACCAAAGCTAGGTATCACATGTTGAAAACCTAAAAGTGGTTCTAGACCAAAGCACCAAAACTAGTAATCAAGTAATCACATGTTGAAGCCAAAAAAGTGGTTCTAAACCAAAAAACAAAAAGTTGACCAACAAGTCTCTTGGTAAATAGTACTCGCTTTGTTCCGTTTTATGTGAGATAGTTTGATTTGGCACAGAGTTTAAGAAAGAAAGGAAGATTTTAAAACTTGTGGTTCAAAATGAACGATAGAAATTTGTGAGGCTGTAAACATTTCACTAAAGGTAAAATAAACATCTTATAATTAAATTGTTACTTTATATAGAAATGTGTTATTCTTTTTGGAATTGACTAAAAATGAAAGTAAGTCACACAAAATGGAATATAGGGAGTATCGTTTTCCAACTTATCCCAGGAATACTATGAAGCAATACTAACAACTCTTTACTTCCATTTGGTGGGGAGAAACAAAAAAACAATTGAAGTATCAGCCATACCTGCATTAATCTCATTCATTGAACTTTTCACTTGATCATGTGGTTCAACATCTACAACAAGAGTCTGAACTATCTCGTATCCATAAAGAGACATAACCTATGTAATTCCACAAGGAAAATCAGATATGAATTGATTTAGTTTCTTCTGTTTGTTTTGCTTAAAAGTTGAAGTAGTACTTACTAATACCTTTTCGAGTCGCTCCCCTACTGTTTTCGCTATCTCAGTTTTCTGTTCAAAAACTTTGTCCAGCTCCAATGTTGGAATAGTTGTCCTAATAACTAACAAACATCAATAAGAACCAACTCAGCACAGAAGCTTTTGGATTGAAAAAAAAGAACTTATAATAGTGACATTCAAAGCAATGAGAAATAGTAAGGAATATGACAGAAGGCAAAAGCAAAATCGCTTTAACTAGTGAGTAGTGACATCCTCTATACTCATATCGAGTGTTTATACTAAATCAATACTAATTTATCATGATTAAATCATAAATTAAGGTGAGAATGTATATTAGTTAATTTTAACCGCGGTTTAGTGATTGATGTGCATGTTAATACATATGTCATATATTCATTAGGCTGGTGTAAACACCAGGATCGGGTCTAGTAAGGCTTGCTTGGGCTGCATTAGAAAATGATGTCATGAATAGTCCCTTTCTCTAACGACATTAGCATGACTGAGCTCATAAATGAACTTTTTCTCAAAGTTCAATGACATATTTGAGTTTTTCTTTTCACTCGTAGTGTGGAGAAGAAGTGGACTCAAGACATCCTACTAATTGAATTAAGGATGTAAAACGTATCAATATCAATTGCTTTTTAGATTGTTTTGCAATACATTTCGATTAAAAAAATCTTATAGAAGGAGGTCATAACAAGTATATAATGTACAAGCATAAGAATTGCATTCTTACCATCAAAGACATATGCTTGAATCTGCTCCTTTGTGTTGCTTAATTTATAGAAAGCATCAGCTGCCTTGTCTGCCAAAGCTCTATATTGGATTGAAGCAACCAAAGTCACAAAAACATTATCCTGAGAATTATATCTTTCATGAGAAACAACTAAAAACATTTGCTTTATAAAATAGTTAGAAAGTTTTATACTACCAAAGAGTATTGTTATTTGATTTTAAAACTTCCTAACTATTTTGGAAACCCTTTGCCCTCTTCAGACTTCACTTGTGGAATTTCACTGATATGTCGTTACCCTAGTCATTTCAACTTCTTTAAATAATCAAGAAATCGGTGTGGTGCCAACTCCTAGGATCAACCACAACATTCAAAACTCAGGATGATAGGCCCGCTCCTCTACCCTTATTTACTTAAATACTATGCTTAGTTCGCTTTGCCCAAAGCTCAAACATCTAGTCTAAGTCATAAGTCCATCAACCTTTGTCACTTGAACTAAGTCCCGGGGGAACTAGCCATTGTAACCACAATATCTCAGAATTATAATCCAGGACTAAAATCACGGCTATAACCTGAATAACTTATGTCAATACTTTCTATATGAGACAAGTTATTCATATTATAGTCCTGATTTTATTACCGATTTTACCTAATACCTTCAATTAAACATACATAAATTTAATTCCAAAATTTAATCGAAATAACTCATCTAATCCTTCGAACCAAAAGGCAAACTAAGCTAGCCTTTTGAGTAAGATGATATAGAAGATAAATATGCAAACCTTAGTCTTGGATTCACATGTAATATCAAGTTGTTGGACTCTAAGTGAAAGATAACCAGCTAATTGACTTCCAAAACACCAAGGCATGAAGTGAAGTCCAGGACCAAGAACATCATCATACTTGCCAAAATTTTCCTTAATAGCAATTGTGGATTGATCCACTTGAATACAACCGAAAGCTTGTCCCATAACTAAAATAATCAATCAACATATAGTAATAAAGAGGATAATATTATTATTAGAATCTTGGTTTTATTTATTTAGACATGACTAGATCTTAACCGTACAAGTGAAGGACAAGATTCACAAAAGGGGTCAATATGTCTGCTTGTTTTTTTAAATTAATCAGAATCGTTTGATAGGGTGTATAAGAATAGTACAAATATTAAATTTTAGTATAATATTTGGTTGCAAATGTAAGTGTGATATTAGTTATAAATCGTATTTTGTACTACTCTTACATGGTAACTCTTGGTATTAGTAATACCGGATACTAGTTCTATTTTAATACACCTTATTCATTTAATACAATAAATTAAATCGTCATATTTAATACTATTCTTATATATCCGAGAAGTTGATATATATTGTAAGCCACTAACAACTTTTGGATAAGAGTGAACAGAGTCACTTTCAACAAGAATTGGTCAACTTATTATCATATCCAACCCTTTATTTTGTGATTTTGTTTTCCAAATTATATTCTAAGCATAATTATAGATTAGTGAAATGATTTATGATCTCGGTGTTTTTTAATAAAGGAAAATATTTTTGACTTTTTTCATACTTGATAATGAGAATTTTTTAATCTTTTTTTTTTAGTAAAACAAGTCCCTTAAAAAGTAACTTTAAACAAGTTAAACAGATGACATTCGATATCAATTGTATCGCCATTATTCAATATATCTTACTTTTACCCTCACTTGGTAGCCTCTATTTACACCACCCCACTTATATAGTATTTATCTATATTATATCTAAATGTTTTTAAGATAATAGTAAATTAAAAGAAAAGAAGAATTGTGAGTTGTCTGATTATGAATTATTTTTATTAATAATAAAATAAAAATATTTCTAATTTAACTTTACATCGAAAGGTACGGGTAAGACCAATAATAAAAAATTTGCATCCCTTTATGTCCTCTTCTAAATAATTCTTTTTTTTTTAATTTTGATTATTGGATTTTTGAGTGGTGCAATTAAGAACGAATCTTGGAGCAACAATAAAATTGATTCTTAATATAGACTTAATGAAGGGGACTTCCAAGCAACACTAAGATTTACTCTTGGTTAAGACTTTCGAAATGGATATTTTGTACGACCTATAAGTCCATAGTTGAAGTTGTAAACTCAACTTGAGTCGTAAAGTCAACTACTGATCGTTGTATTAAGATAGATTGTCTACATTATCTTCTTGCGATGCAAACTTTCCCTAGATTATTGTAAACCCGAGATGCTTTGTACACTGCTTATGGACTAGGTCAAAGGTGACCAACTTTTGGATAAAGTATGAGCAAGTAAAAAAAAAATCCCTTTTATTTGCTAGTTCACCTTATGATGTGGGCTGAAGAGAAATAGGAAGAGTGATTTATCTTGACACAAATATATTTACTCCATGGTGCTTACATTACACTCTTTACAAGGAGTTGAGCACTCTCATAGATCACAGCATGTAAAATTTGTACTCCTATTCCCTTGTTAATCACCCAAGCATAAATTGTAGGCACAACAAAATATATTCATAGAGGGTTGAAGAAAAGAATGGTAAAAACAAACCACTGCAGAATCCAATTCTATGGTTTGCCATTTGGATTTGGTGAATTCTGAGAAAGTTGATGACGGTATGGAGAAGCATGAGAACCATTTGGAATCGAAAGGCTTCTTGGTGGTGGTTGTTGTCCATTCCTTGAGAACGATCCTTGCGTTCCAAGGACATTTCTTGTATTAGGGCTTGGGCTTGATCCAACTCGGTCTGCTTGCGTAGTCTGGAAATAGTAGGAGGAGCTGGCCATGTCCTTGAGGTTTGGCAAAGGCTTCAAGGCTTCAACAACATCACTCATCATAGGTCTGACTTTGGGATCCCGGCTAAGGCATCGTGCAGCCAGCTGTGCAGCTTTCTGTGCTCCTTTTATAGAAAAATGGCCTTCAAGTCTAGGATCTATCAATTTATAAAACCTTCTTCTTTCACCCAAATGTGGCCGTGCCCACTCAACAAGGTTGTGTTCACCGTTTGGCCGGTTCTTGTCCATGGATCTCCTACCTGTCATCATTTCAAGCAGAACTACACCGAAACTGTAGACATCACTCTTTGATGTCAAATGTCCTGAGACAAAAGAGTAGCACAACATGTTTAATTAAAGTTCCACTCAGCAGATGTAAGAAACATTCTAAAGCTTTTCGACAGTGGTTCAGATCACGGAGTCATACAGAGACATTGATATAAAGAAAAACGAGATTAAAATGATTTGTAAGCAAACTAACAGCCAACTAGGTTAGACTTGAAGAGACGCAGAGCCGTCCAAGTAGAAAGTGGGCAAGCATTGTAGGAAGAAAGAAGCAACTGAGATCTCAATCTTACCTGTCATCACATACTCTGGAGCTGCATAACCATATGTTCCCATGACACGAGTAGAAACATGGGTCTTGTCGCCCTCTGGAGCATCTTTGGCAAGTCCAAAATCAGAAAGTTTGGCATTGTAATCCTGAGAGAATGCTTTATTAGAAGAATGATAAAAATGGGCGAGAGATCAATTTGCCAATGTGTTTGAACACACCGCATCTAGAAGAATGTTGGATGTTTTGAAATCACGGTATATCACTGGTCTTTCTGCTTCCTCGTGAAGAAAAGCAAGACCTTTTGCTGCACCCAATGCTATCTTCATGCGGATGGACCACGGAAGAGGCAGGGACCCTGATAATAAATAAATTATTACAAAGTTTCATAAAGGATATGCAAGGACATGGCATCCACAGCAGTAATCACAGATAAGAACATAAAATATTTGTTCTAGAACTTTGTAAGTACTAACATCAATTCACCAGATACAGACTGCAATACTGAAAATCATATTTTGGTTATTCAAGAAATATGCTAAATGCAGAAAACTGGAACATAAAATGCATACAAGACCAATAAAGGTTAGCCTTTGGTGTAACCATTTGTCTTTTGCAAGAATCACCAAAACCCTCCCAACTATGATTGTACTGGCCGAACCATAGATCGTACTGAAAAGGAAAGACAAGTAAGACCAACTCCAATCACTTCAAAATAGCTATAAGATCCAGAGTAATGCAGTCCAAGAACTTGGTCACATTCCAAATTGAAGACTGCTATCTTAAGTCAATCAACATTCAAGACATACCCATAGCAAGAGAAGGTAACAACAAAAAGATACTCTCGCCCTGCACGAAGGCAGGACATAGCCAACAGTCAAATCACGTTTGGACCGGCGGTATTTGTATAGTACCTTTTTCAAGATTCTTTGTACCCTCAAGGACATAAGTAATTTTTGTTCTGTTAGCACAAAAAGTACATTTCCCATTGATATTAAAGATATAAACACTAGAAGAAGGAAATATATTCACATAAGAAGCTTCTGAACCCTAGCAAATTGACACAGGTCAATAATAAAAAGTATGTAATGTAGAACTAAAAGAGCTGACAAGATTGCCGATAAAATATGAAGACTGCCTATAAATTTTTTTTCCTCAAACTCATCTGATGCAGATTTTGCAGAAGGCCTTCAACTTTTCCCTGTTTTTAATCTGTGATGATAACAGAAGAAAGAAAGCAGACTCCCAAAAAGATGATTGCTTGCTAAATGGACAAACCAGCTATGGTTTGATCTGGGATCAGGAAACAATACGAAAAAATTGTTCCCCCTGTTGGTAGCTTAGCAAATATGGAGAACTCCATAGTACAATTTTTTAACTGGTAGTGGAACATAAATTAATCTGTCTTATCTTCATAGATTGTTAAACATCAACAAGTCACAGGTGTGATATGCCATGTGACTAAAGCAATTAGTGGTTGCAGAGGAGGTCAGCATGATGCATGTTAATTTAAAACGATGAATAGCTTACCTAAAAATTAACTTATGTGCAACCAAAAATCTCCGGTAATTAATACATCCAAAACATCATTTCTTCTCATTTTTTTGGGAAGTGGGGGTGGGGGTGGATAAATTTAAGAATACACATATTACAAACTGATCTTCAAATATAATCAAAATTCAAAGAATGCAACATTGTAAAGCATATCAGAAAAGGGTCAATTACATACTCCTGAACAGATGGTTTTCCAAGCTTCCTCGAGGCATAAATTCATAAACCAGCAACCTCTGATCATCTTCAATACAGTAACCAATTAGTTTAACCAAATTGGGATGAATGAGATCGCCAAGGAAATTTACTTCCGCCTGCCAAATGAGATAGTAAATTAATACAAGCCAACATGAAAAAAAATAGCAAAAATAAAGGATACAACATAAGCTTTTAATTAAGATCAAGAGAGCAGCAAACCAGCCATTCTTTGTGACCCTGTAGTCCATCATGATTTAGAGTTTTCACAGCAACAGTAAGCCCCGTTCCTGGTTTAACAGGTGCCGTCCCATTCTCTTCAATCCAACCCTTAAAGACACAACCAAAACCCCCTTCACCAAGAAGGGATTCTGGTCTAAAGTTTCTTGTAGCCAACTTCAAATCATTAAATGTGAACTTCCGAAGCTGCGAAAAAACCTTAAGTTCCTCTTCGAGTTTGGAAGTGGAAGAGTTACTTTCAGCATTACTTGTGGTTGTGGATGAGATAATTGGAGCAACAGGCTGGTATATTTTTGTATCATTTGTCGATTTACTTTCTGCCAATAATGATACAAGATATTAGGACCACGAGCACTAACTACCATTAAAAACCACGTGGCATGTTTAAGACCACAAGATTAAAAGTTTTTTTGGTACATTTGACATAATTTTAATTTAGGACCACAAGATTGAAAAATCTTCATTATCTTCTTAAACACCGTGCCAAGTCAAACTAGGTCATTCTTTTTAAACAAAAGGAGTATCTAATTTAATCCTTAAAACCCCTTAAATTTTCCTATCAGTTAGGAATAGTATAATGGTTTTGAAAGAGCTACTGAAGCGAGTAAAGGTGTAACTGTGTAAGTACTATCTGTGTGTGTGACAGCATTACTTAAGTCTCCAACGTGTGTATTTTTTATTGATTTGTTCTCATTGCCAAGTGAACAATGATCCAATGACATCATATTTTTCTTCAAATATATGTGTAGTCTGTGCTTGCAATAGTAGATAAAGGTTTAATCTATTGTTCAAATCTATATCTAGATGACTTTAATAGTCTAATTTACCATCTCTTCCTTCAGTAAACAAAGAAAATGGCGAAGATATTTTTTTGAAATTCATCAGCACAAAAGTTGTGCTAGCAGCCATAATATCAATTCAGAAATGAATAATTGACAAACATCCTTATCAATCTACAAGGATTCTAAAAGTTGTACTGACATTTCAGCTTCATCTGCGTGGTTTTCTTTTCACCAAAATTCAGAAGACAAGATACAATTCATCTTGACTTTTTGTACTAAACTATTTCTAAATTCAAAAAACCTTGCATTTCTTTTTTTCCACACAGTCCACCAAATGTATTTTGGGATGAAATTCTCCATTTCGTTTGTCTTACAATACCTCCTACATTATTCCAGCACCCCACAAGATCACATGTATTCTAGGCATGACTCATCTAAGACCAGACGTACTTAAAAGAGCTGCCACATTTTGTCAGTGATTCCACAAAGAAAATGAATAAGATATTAATTCTATCAAATCAAGTGTGTGAATGCAAATTTGAAATCACAAAATGGTGAGAATCCAGTCTTCACAAGGCTCAGACGAAAAATGAAAACTCAAGGACAAGATTGAAGGAGGTTCTAACAAATCCCACAATCTGTCGGAAGTTTTGTTGTGCACCCGAGAGTTATAATCTTGCCATTTTAATCAAATTCTATACTTGGTGATCATATCAGCAGAGTGAGGGTGAATTAACAAAGCATTGATTCATCTCTTGTGATTGATTGTTGACTCAAATTAAGTTCTTCTTGCAGCTTTAAATATCATAGTTGAATTCGTATTTTGAGAAAATTGCGACACAGGCAAACATAAGAGAAAAGGGGAAAAAATACCAATAACAACAAGAATGATGTGAGAAATCTGCATAACACTAATGTCAACATCATTATCAAGAAACACAAACATTATTACCTAAGTTGTGTGTAATCTTCACTTTCGATGCCACACCAGTGTCGGATTCTGCAAAATAACACGACTTTTGGAGAATCCGACACGCAACTGTTGCATTTTTGAAGAGTCAAAGCAACAAAGATTGTTAATCTGACATGACTGAGGCCTTGCAAAAAGGAGCCTTCACAGGTTCCCTAGGTTTGTTCTAGTAATACCTCTTCCAGATGTATCAAAAACAAATTACTTTGATCTATCAAATGAAATAATGCCTCTTACAGAATACAGCTACCCATCTTGAATTTCTTTATATCGGCTTCATTATTAGTTTCTCTGAGTTAACATCATCAACTTATACAGCAAGAAGAAACATATGGAAGCTTCTTCCCACATTGAATTTTTTAATATTTACCCGCACACCATTTAACTAAATTCAATTCATTTCACTACTTAAGAAATGGAGAATAACACTTCAAAATCACAGCAGCAATCAGTCTCAAGCTAATAACAATAAGGCATGCCCTAAGGGCTCAAATAACCATTTCCAACAACAACAACAACGACAACAAAAACCCTCTCCGTCTAAGCTCTTCTCCCAGCGACTATGAATGTAAGTGACAAAATTCTTTTATAAGATAGGATCAATCTTCAAGGAAAACCAATTGAAAAATGCAATTAAAATATGCAAGCATAACAAAACAATGGAGCTTCTTCAATGTAAGTTTGAAATTACCACAGCGAGTGCTGATGCCACTGATGGAGTTATCAACTTTAGATCTTGAGGAAATACAGCTACTAATAAACCTCAACTTCATCCAGCAGCCAGTCTCCTCCTCATCCCCTTCTTTTTTCTTCCTTCCCTTTGATTTCTCTACATCCCAAGACCCCCCCTTTACACCATCACCACCTAATCCCATAGTTTAACAATACCAACAATCAAACTCAAAAATCATCAAATCCCACCTTACCCACCCCTCCAAGACACCAACTTCAAATCAACCCCCTCACACAAACCCCAAAAATCTGATCTTTTTCCAAACCCTTAAATTATCAGCTAAACAACTGAACCAAAGTTTCCTATTTAGCACAAACATGACCCAATGGAGACCCAAAAAGGGAATTCCAAATATGTACACTTCCTTTAGAGCAAAACCCTCCAACACCAAGTATTAAAAAAGGACAAAAATACAATAAATATACAGATGAAATAGCTCAGACCCAGTTCAAGAATTGAAGAAAATATGACATTGAATCCAAAAAAAAAGCTAACTTTGATTCAGATCAACAACCCCATCTTGACCTTCAAAGAAAAAAACACTGTATCAGATAATCCCACTTCAAAAAGTGCCCCCAAAAAATGTCTGCTGCCCAAAAGATACTGAAATCTTAACAAAAGGACTCAAATATGCTGACCATTTCTGCCTCCTCAATCAGAAAAAGATACACATAGTAATAAAAAATAATTATTTTATAAGTAATTAATAAAATTAGTAGGGGGTGGTTTTTGGTGGGGGTGGGGTATTATATGTCTAGGTACAGGAATGTATGTCTGTGTGACATCTCGTTCGGTTAAAAACAAATTATCTCGAAACTAGTTATTTCAAGTTATTTCAAGATTGTTATTTCATTTTTAATGTTCAAAATAATCAATTTCAGATAAATTATCATATGATTTTATTTGAATTAAATTTATGATAAACTTATTTAAAATTTATCTCGAGATAAACTATCTCTTTGTATATCAAATGAATTCTGAATACATGTATTAAATTATAGTCACAAAATTATAATTTCTCAACTAACTTTTATTATTGTTAGAGATGAAATAAAATAATTTCAAATCGAATAAGATAAAATGAAATATTCAATAATTTAAAATTTATATTGTTAATCAAATAATTTAATAAACTATTTTACCTGCGCACCAAACGAACTTGGATGTATATACAAGCCACAAGGTCTGCTAATCATAAGCTAATACTGCAAATTAACTACCTTTTAAAAAAGTAAAGTTTAGTACTTACTATTTTTTTATTCTAATTAAAAACTTATAAAACATGTGCATATTTTTAAGAAACTGTATAATTTTTAAATTTTTAATATTTTTTTTAATGTTAGTGTAAGACAAACAGATCTATTAGAATCGACATAAAGGTCTTTGTATAATTGATTGAGTTTGATAAAAATTAGGATGTTCAAAATTGATTTAAATTTGATAATTTAAATAGAAAAAAAGTATTATTAGTTTATGAATAATGAATTAGGAGTATTAATTAACAATTTGATAAGGAATTTGCTTTTATTATTATGGGGTTATTAATTTGATGATAATTTAATTTTCTTTAAAATGAATTATCCCATAATATTATACAAAATAGATTTTTTTCCTAATAAAATTACTTAATCAAATTTGTCATAAAAAAACCTCAGGACAAATAAATTATTTTTTCTATAATATAAATATGAAACCAACAATTTTTTCCTACTTATCAAGTAATTAGTGTATTTGTGTTAGAGCCGTCAATATGGGCTAGGTTTGTTGGGCCGGTCTGGTCTAACTCGGAATTTAATAAGATTGAGCTACGATTTTTGGAGCCCATTTAAAAAAAAACTTTTTAGCCCGGCCTGAATAAGCTTGCTGATTTGTGGGATTTGAGAAATATCGATAGGGCCGGCCCGTGGGCCAATAAAAATTAATTAAAAAATGTAGGGAAAAAATGTAATATAATATTAAAATTTAAAATTAAAGAGAGTCCAAACTCAAAACAATTAGGTTAATATTTCTATTTAGATATTATATTTTTACTTGAAAAAAAACTTAATAAATATTATAAAGATAATATTATTAGTAGATTTGTTTTAAAAGTAGTAATATTAACATCATGTAATATTGTTTTATTGATACTTATGATAATATTTTTAAATTATAATTTATAATTTAATTTAATAATTTTCTTAAAAATATAATTTTTTTAAAAGTGGATTGACCCGACAAGCCTATAGCTCATGTACTTGTGGGTTGGGCCGACCATTTTTTGACCCACATAAAAAATGGACTAGCCCGACCTGACCCGTAAGATATCAAAACTTCTATGGGTTAGCTCGAATAAGATGCACTAGCCCATATTAACAGCTCTTATTTGTGTACATGTTTCACACAATTATAGAAAATGTGAGCTACCAATAACTTAAATCATTAAACGTTTGATTTGTAATTAATAGACTTCCAACAAAGTTAAAAGTTACTATTTTAAATCAAGGAAATTATATAATTATGATAATTAGAAATTCATATAAAATAAAAAATAAAGAGAAGTTACAGAGAAAACATACAAAATGAATAATTAATGCATCATCATTACAACTTTAATCATCAAAAAACTAAAAAGAAAAATATAAGATAAATATACAATTTTTTGAGCTCTTATTGGCATTCATTTTCACAAGTTACGCCGGCCGGGGTATTCAAAATTTAAAAAAATAAAAAAAATAAAGTAAATCGCTGGCAGCGATTTACTCAAAAAAATAATAAAACAACATTTTAAAGTAAAATCGCTGCAGCGATTTATATTTTTTTTAAAAATCATTTACCAAATCGCTACCTTGGCAGCGACAATTTGTAAAAAAAAATTAAAAAAATAAATTTTTTACAAATCGCTGCTACTGCAGCAATTTACCTTAACGACACCACCTAAATCGCTACATCACCAACGATTTTACCGTTTTGGTTTAAAAGTTTTTTCATTTACCCTTTTAAAATTTTTATCAATATTTTTACCCTTTAAACTCGAGACTCTATTATTTTGCGCTCTAACCCGATTAGATGGGTGATAGGTTAAGTTGATTGGTGGCTTCGATACGATGAAAGTTATTCTAGCAAGGATTCATAGAACATAAGCAACAATTATGAAATTGAATCAATTATTTAAAATTTTGCGTCCATTCATATATATATAGAGAGAGAGAGAAGTATGAAAAAAGAATTAAACACAAAACTAAACATTTTAGCAGAAAAAAACAACACTTTTCTTACAAACATGTGTGTCATCTAGAATGATATACTGCATATCCAATACTCATTAATCACTTCATTTTAATTTATGATTACATACATCCAATTGAAAAAAAATTATAAGAAAAACACATGAACACAATTTAGAGATTAATTCATATATATTTCCTCATTTTTACTAGGAAAACTTTTACAAATAGCCACTGTTATAAACTTAATTATGCTCCATAGCTATAGTTTGTATATTTATGGATTGTAGCTACAATTTAAGCTATCTCGTTTGTACAATTTGCGGATTTATATAATTTGTGGGTGAGTTTGCATAATTTGTGGGTACGTTTGTATAATTCAACTATTTTTGTACAAACTCGAAATAACGAATTTATACAAACATAAACATCTGAACTTTAAACAGTCATACAAATTCTATTATACAAAATTACATTATACAACAATTATACATATTCTGAATTATGCAAACATGCGAATTATACAAAACTAAAAACTGAGCCGCATAATTATAGCAAAAAGTAGATCATAAATTGTAATTAAGACAAACTGTAACTATATTAACTAATTAATCAATATATATTTTCTTATCCGCGCAATTTTTCCTTTTTATAATTGTTATGTCCGTGGTAGAGATAGTGATATTATATAGGGGAAGTAGCGATTTAATCCATATATTATTGCATAATTCCAGTTTTGTCATTAATGACGGTCACCGAAGATAAGCAATCCTCTAAGAAATATGATGATGAGGAGCCTACAATGTCTTCCACATCATCATCTATGGCGACGAGAATTTCAAAGAGGAAGAGACTGATTCTACGACAATTGATGGATTAATAAGATTAATAGTGACAATTTTTTAGATATAGTTGATTAATTGAGATTGATATTGATAATTAAAGGATCTAATTGTAAAAAAAATATTTTTTTCCGGTTGGTCCAATCGTATTTAAAGTAAACCCATATCGATTTTTCTCAAATCAAATCCAAAGTATCTTGGGGTGATATAAATATATGTAAATTTATCTCAATTGATTAAAGTTGATTGGTTTTGCAAGAGTTTTATATGAGTTTGAAAATTTGATTGGAATTAATAATAGTGAATCCGGTGAAGATGGTGATGGCAACAAGGCTTAGAGGTGGTGAAAGATTGAGAGATTTGTTTATATTGATGGAGAAGAAAGAAAACAAACAAGAAAAATAAATAATTAAAAATCCATATATTTATTGGAAAGAGATTAAAAGTAAAATTTTAATAATAAATTTTGGTGCTCATTCTCCCAAAGAGAGTGAAATACACTCACTATGCCAGCTAAGCACTCAGGGAGGTAATTATTTCAGTTTTAAATAGTATTGGAGGGTGGACGGATGGGTGATAGGACTCCCGTGAAGTTTAAGTGTATAGTTGCAAATTTGAATTTATGTTGAAGGGGCATTTGACAATTTTCTCAAAAAAATATTTATAAAGATACCCTTCACTATTATGATGATAAAGATATAAAGAAGGCATTGAGTCTTTAATTGAGATAATGCGTGTTTTAAAACCATTGTATTGCTAATACCTAGAAATTCACGGTATTAGCAATACACAAACATTAGTTATACGTAAGTTGGAAAAGAGTACCATACAAGGTACTAGTAACACATAAGACTAACGCATGCATTACTTTTTAATACATTCTTCCAAACTTAGTAATACACGCCTCAACATACAATAGACCGTGTAGCACTATGACTAACAATAAGCAGATACGAAGCAAGATACTAATACTACACCACGCCAACACATGCATTATTTTCTCTAATACACTCTACCAAACAATCTCTTGTACACAGAACACTTAGATCTCAGATATGCATTCAGTACTCCGAGCCAAATTTTGCCGAGCTAAGCCAAGGAATGCTTTGTAATGCCAATCATTCGAGTTGTGCATTCAATAGGACGGTGGAAAATTCCTCTCTTGCACGCCTCTTCTTCTTCCGTCAACGCGTTGTACTATCTTTCAAGTGGGTGCGCAAAGTGCCACCGGCTTTTCTTTTTATCTGTAACAACGGATACACAAATCATCAAAATTAAAGATAGAACTAAGACTTCATCTGATCGAATATGCCAATTAGACTATCACCACTTCATCGAAAATTGGGGCAAAAGAGAAATCTAGTTTAATAATCAAGTAAACAGTATGTTAGCTTTTAGAGAATGAAAAACAGAGTCCATTGATAAGCAGAGGGCTTCAAAGTTCAAATGAATACAAGTAAACATGCTTTAGTTAGCTCCATAAACAAATTAGAGCTTAAGTTCTGTACACCAATAGTGTACGAAAATTTATTTACGTAATAAGGTGATTCATTGGCAAAATCTTCACGAGTTGATGCATTGAATTATCAATCTTGAACACTGTATATCTGTGGTTCCTTTTCGTTTTCAACTCCGAAAAGTTCAGCTTGCGCTCATCACTCACTGCTATCCCAGACACTGAATTCGCCTATATAAATGCCACAAAATTAGACAAGAAAATATAATTTCTCATATTCTGGTATATATAGCCCTATAATGTATGGACATATTTGCCTCCCTATTTCAGGTTTAAAATGCACCGCAACTGTACCTCATATTCAACAATGTGCCCTAGTGATCAGTGAAGAGAAACAAGTTGAAATTCCAATAGAGACAAAAAATAACACTAGATGAATTCTTTCGATCTACATTGAAAGGTACTAGCGACTTCAAATCTTCCTATCTTCATTGAAATCTCTTTAGTAGGGTGGAACTAACAAACCTCTTTAGTTGTGGTTTGATCTTAAAAATAACAAACGAACTGATGATGCCAGTAAAGCTGCTTTGAAAGGTACTAGCGATTTTGAAAAAATATCAAGGTGATGCGAGGTAAATATTAAATGAGAAAAAAGGGTTGTAGGTGTCGATCAAAGTAATGCTACTGCTTTAGAAGACAATTGGTTGCTGTCACTTCCGAGCAAAATCGTGCAGCTAAATAGATGTTTATACAGGTTATATTGGTCATCAAAAAGCTGCTGGAAACAGAGATATTTTAGAGGTTTCCAATGATCGAGAGTTAGCAGCAACAAATTCTGAATGCTTCAGATGTTTGCGATAATCGGTAAGTTGCTACTAATGAGTTGCAATCAAGAGAATTTGACAGAAAATTGCAAGATGACATAGGTCCTAAGATATTACGTCGTTCCATATTGAAGGAAAGTGAATGATATGGTTCTGCTTTAAAATCCCCGAGTCTAATAAAACATAACAATAGTCATCCTCAGCAAATAAAATTGTATTGGCATATACTTTTATTTAGATACTATTCGACACGAAATGATGCTTAGTATCCCGATGCAATAAAAATAACACAAGAAATGCAAAAAATTCTAAAACAGAAGAGACTACATAACTAGTCTTTCTCTGTAACTATAAATGCCTGTGATGCGGTGGTTCGTAGGAAGCCCCTTTATTTCTAATTTTCTCCAACTCTGTCTTGTGATATTATAAGACGACCATAAAGCACCTGACTCTAAGTTGAGGATGAATAAAATCTGCCCATCACAAAACATGCATAATAATATGACATGGGGTATGATTTTTGGTGGTATGTGCTTCCACATTGAAGGATAGTGAATGATATGACTCTCCCATTCTTCTTCTTCTTTCTGAATTTGTCATAAAAACCCGCAAGTTGAAATATTCACATGACCATTTGTGACAACTAATGATTGCTAGCTTACCCCGCACCTCTATCAACTCGTAATACCACCAGTTAGATGAATTCTTCAATACAATAAGTTTGAAACTTTCAGTTTTAAGATCAAACGCAGTGTTCCTCCATGGAAAACAAACCTATAGATAACTCCATTGATGCAAACCCCGGGCTTGTACGAAACACATCTGGAAATCCTTCGAATATTTCTCCATGAACGAGTCTGGAAGCAGAGCTTTTTCCATATTCCTTTTGCTGATCAGCGATGCAGTAAAATTCCCTTCCGTTCAAGAAGTATTTTGTCCCACCTTGATGGATCATAGAATGAGATGTATGGATATCCGTAACATATGATTCAGAAACCAGAGAATTTGATGAATTTAGTAACGCACTTGTAACGCATTAGTGAATATCTGAATGACTATTTCTTCGGGAATTGATGGATTCATCTCCTTCAGAGAGAAGAAACAAACAAGAGTGGCACCTTGCAGTCCATAAAAATCTAATTAAATCGTGTTTACAGTTTGTTTTTTTTTTTTTTTTAAAAACAATTCAATTTTTTTGCAATAATATTTGTTTTCAGGATTTTAAAACAAAATAAAGCTAAGTTTTTTTAGAGTCCTAGTTGTAATGTACTACAAAGAAAAAAAAAAGGAAATAGAGTTATACAAGGAAACAGAGTGAAACAGGATATCAATAAGAGGCCAAAAGAAAATAAACTTTAGGCCTTCAACATTATGAATTCTTCCACCAAAATACCTCATGATATAATATTTGAAATATTTTCATGGCTTCCTGTCAAGTCGTTAATGCGTTTAAAGTGTGTTTCCACATTCTGTAAATCAATTGTATCGGAATCAGATTTTTTGGATATCCATAGATGTCGTTCTACTGGGACAAAATTCCTACTGAAAGGAGAAGAAGTTTATTACACCGCGGAGGAAAAGAAAGATGGAAAAGAATCTGCCTCCCTTCTTCAAGTTGATAAATTTGATAAAATCTACAATTGCATCCCTAGAAATTCTCATCTCAGTTCATGCGTTAATGGTTTATTTTGTTGTTGGAGATCATCATCTATACTAATCTTCAATCCCAGCACAAAAGAAATAAGATATCTGCCCCATTCAAATAAACATATTGCTTGGTATAACTATTCGTTAGGTTTTGAGCCAAAAGAAAACAAGTACAAAGTTGTCTCAGCAGAATATCATGCTCAAGAAGGATACATAAAATACTGGATTTTAACTTTAGGCATAGACAAATCATGGAGAGAGAGTCAAATAATTTTCTCTTGTGTTCCGTCTACTAGTCCCAGTGTTTGCATTAGTGGAGTTATCTATCAGTTCATCTATGAGTCTGTTATAAACAATTACAAAACTGCTATTGTTGCATTTGATGTTAAATCTGAAAATTATGAAATTATTGCATTGTGGGAAGAATTTGGGCTGCATTATCACGAGCTAATAGAGGTGAAGGGTAAATTAGCAGTACTAGATTATGATTATGAAAGCATGCAAAGTGGATACATGGACATGTGGATTTTAGAGCAGACTCCAAGAAAACAATGGGAGAGACATATCATTCGTTTTCCCTTGATATGGAACGATAAAAAACCTATAGTTATATCATCCTGCACTCTCAGTAATGGGGAGATTGTATTTTTCATGTACTTAAGTCCTCCAAGAGTTATCAGTTGTTTCTCTTATGATGTCATAAGAAAGAGTTGGAGGGAATTAAAAATCAAGGGTTTTCCGAAGGAAAACAACATCAACGGCATTTATAGTTATGTTGAAAGTCTTGTTTCCTTAGGATAATTTTGTTCAAACTCGAAGGCATCATAACTGCTTGTTTGTCCTTTTTCTTGAATTTGGGCAGAGTAAACCTATAGGATCGTACGTCGCATTGGTATTTAAAGCCTCAGAATAGAAATATATTACATTTATAGTTATGTTGAAAGTCTCGTTTCCTTTGGAATATTTTGAATTTTGGTGCATATACTTATTTCACCCCTTCTTATTCTTGTTGTTCTCTACATTGTAGATGTTGTCTATATGTACGCCGGCTGACTAGTTAAATACCTACAGCAGTCACTAATATAACTAACTAAGTGATCACAAAGTTAGTTACAGTTAGCCTCTTTCAACACGGATGCTGTATGCAGTTTTGATGAATATTTTTCCTAAAAAATTGACAGTCTATATCAATATGATATATAAGTTGTAGTGGATCATCTAAATCTTTGATTAGTCCAATTTGAGACTCTTCTAGTTTAATCTGTAATGCCTGAAGGGAAAAACACCTTCGTTCAAACACCTATTCACAAAAAACATAACGATTGTGAGAGAGATGCAAGTTGTTGTGGAATTTCTCCGCTGTTTGTTGGATGAGAGATTCAAGTAGAGATAATTAGTGAAGTGATGCTGCTGCCATAATACCTTCCAAGCGATTATGAGATAAGTTGAAGCCCAATAAGATGTCCAAACTTTCTCTTTCTGCAATCTTAAAAATACTTTGATTATGCAGCTCTTTCTCAACTTCTTTGTCCTTTCTTTACAACTGTTTAGCTGTACAATAGGATAATTCACAATGTCTCTTAGCTGGTGGTAAGCTTCAGTTGCAATATTTAGGTTTCTTGATAATCAGGCAACTGTTTGCCTGTTCTATTTTCTGGTCAGAAACTCTAACACTTTTGATCGGTCTCTGTACCCCATCTTTTCTCCTTCACTTTCGCGTGGAACCGTCAGCAATGCAACATAGATAAAAAGAACTGTGAGAACTTCTTATGGACAAGACTAGAGGTGGCAAATGGGCGGGTTGAGTCAAATGTGGGCGGGTTGAAAATGGGTAATCATTCAACCCGCCCATATTTGATATGGATAAAAATGAGTTGGGTAATAAATGGGTTGGGTAAAATACTAGTTTACCTATATTTTACCCATATTTCATGAATAAATAGTTGCTTACTTAAGAATTCAATATGGAGAAAATATTTTAGTCTTTTTTTTAGATGAAATTTGTTGAAAATGCTTCATTTAGTTTTATTTTATTATAGAAGTATAAAAAAACTTTTAAAATGTTTCGGGGTAGGGTGAGGGGTCGGTCCAGGGTACGGTGAAAAAAATTTGAATTTTAAAATATTGTTTAAACAAACATAATATTTTTGAAGGGAAAGGGTTGATTAGGGGTAGGGGGTGAGGACGGGGATGATGGCTGGGGTGGGGTGGGTCCAGGGTAGGGTGAAAAAATAAATATTTGAAGTTGAAAATTTTAAAGCAAACTTAATTTTATATTGGGTGGGGGTGGGGGTAGGGGTAGTGGGGGACGATGGTAGGGATGAAAAAATGAAATTTGAAAACATTTTTTAAAAAATAAACTTAATTTTTTATTTTTAGGGGGTGGGGGGTGAGGGGTGAGGGGGTTGGTGTGAGGGTAGGGGTGGGGGTGGGGGTGGGGGTCGAGGGTATGGGTGAAAAGATGAAATTTTGAAGTTCAAAATATTTTTTAAACATAAACATTAATCTTTTTTGGAAGCATTGGGTGGAGGTCGAGAGTTGAAATATTAATAGGACCCATATACTAAAGTTTTGAAAAATCGCTTCTAAAACTTGGTAATTGAAGGTTTTTTGAAAATTTGAAGAGAACTTGCAATACCCATATTTGACTAGTAGTTTACCCATAATATACCCATATTTTAATGGGTAAAATATGGGTATAATCCCAAATATTACCCATATTTTAAATCACTCTTTCAACTCATATTTGAAGGGTTATTTGGGCGGGTAATTGAAAATGAGCTTAAATTGCTAGCACTAGACAAGACCGTCTTAACACCTAAGCCACCAAAGCCATCGATTGAATGAATTAACTATATTATCATTTGAAAAAGGATTATTAAAGCAAATTGATTATAAATCAGTACTTAATGACTTTGCATCTAAAATAACTAGTATAATGAAAAATAAAATATTAGGGTTCTGCTCTGTACTAACTTTGCATAATGATGTGATCCGAAGATTAGATTTAGATGATTGCAACAAGTCGTATAGATAATAGGTCCCATATGCAAAATAAACCATTATGTAAAGTGTATATTTAGCAGTTTATTGACTTAAGTACACATTCAATAGACTGATGCGTTTGGGAGTTGCTTAATGGGCTACGATTTTGCCAGCTCAGACAAGGTGGTTATAAGGCTAACAACCAGGAGAGTAGAAAAGTAAGCTTCTTGATTTCTTCCTTCTTCTCTCTAAGTCTAAATTCTTCTTTCTTCTTCTTCTTCTTCTTCTTCTTTTTATTTTCTTGAGCAGATCTCAAGCTCATCTATGACATCCCAAGAGTAGTTCAATTCAGTACTCGTATTTCCATTCTTAGTTGTAATAGTTGAAAGGTATTAGTATAAATTAGAAAATTGTCCAAAAAAAGAATATTGTTTGATTGTATTCTTAGTTCAGATCTTGACAAAGTTCCCCTGTTTTTCGGGGGGTTTACATCAAGGGAATTATTTATAAGTTTGTTATCCATAGCAGAATTGTTATAGCTGCATTTGATGTTACAACTGAAAATATCAAACTTATTGCATTTATGGAAAGTTGATAGAGGGAAGGGTCAACTAGACTTTTTACAGATATTTCACTTACAGATATGGATTTTCCATATCTAATTCATGGAAATTCCATCCAATAAAACCGAACGTTCGCCGGATACTGCACATAGCGATAGCTTTAGTGCACCAGGCTCTATTGAATCGTATGCATGCATTTCAATATTCACTTACAGATATGGATTTTCTACAAGTACATTCATTGAGGAAGAGGCATATCTTCTGCCATTGAAAATTGAGATGTCGAGCGTTCAGTAGTTGTAGTTGGTGATACGAGCAACATAGCTCCAAGACTAATCTCATTTGGAGGTATGTATTTGTTCCATGCAAAAATTAGAGTAACATCTTCACCCCTCTTTGGTATATTTTCAAATTCTGGTTCCTGTAGATGGAGTCTTTTGACAGGTGACAAAATGAGTTGTGTAAGTTCTGATCTCTTTCTTTTTAGGACACTGTTAGGATTCCAAAAAGGATCTTTGTCTGCTTCACCCAACAAAAGATAATTGTTAGTGCACATGAAACAATAAAGTATTTTTACAATAGATTTTATTTTTATTTTTGTCAAGCTAGTATTATTTGTATGGTTAAAGTATAGTTGGACTGGTCAGCAAAAGTCAAAAGAACCTCTCTCTTGAAAACATCGGCTCTTTCTAATAACCAAGATATTCCCAAGAGTCAGTTGATAGAAGTTCTGTCAAAACGAGTTTCAAATTTAGCTATCGAGGGAGAAGTAGAAGATAATATGACTTTCAAATTCGTCATAATGACAACAAGGTATCCATGATATAAAAGTAATCATGAAGCAAGACAAAAATTCCATATCCATGAACAAAGCTTCATTGTTCAATGAAATAACTACAACTTTTTCAAAGACGAGTACACAGATGATGATGATGTTGTTGTTGAAATGGTACCTCCCCATATGATAATTAGACGGAGAATTTTGAGAAGAATGATGACAATTTTAGTTTGTATCAGCTATGGAGGGATGCTCAAGAGAAGGAATTTGAGTCAACTAAAACAATCAGTTCTAAGGATAATTGATTTATAAAAATACGAGTTCATAATTTAGTCTCCTTTTTTGTATTATTAGAGGCACAAAAATGGTTAGGAATAAAGGTAGATAGAATAGAGAAAAAAATTGTGCTTTTCTCATTGTAAAATGTGACATGAATGACATATCAATTCAATAACTTTGTGTATTTAGAATTTGTATATTGGTACAAATTTTAAATTAAGAATTTTAGAATTAAGATCAAACACAAAGCTTGTTAAAAATAAATAAGACAACGAAGACATAAAAAAGGTGAAAAGACTAAATATACGGTATTAAGGGGAATTTTAGTGGTTAAGTTGGTAGACTACCTGAAAACTTGTTGATGAGAGTTCAATTCCCTACATTGTAAACTCATTCCTCATTTTCCTTTTCAATAACAATTAAAAAATATTGTTAAAATAAATCATACAAAGAAAAATCAAATCATTCAACACTCAATGAGCAGATAATTAGAGTTACCCCATTTAATTGGTTTTAAATAATTTCAATCATATTTTGTGATATCTTCATCTTCATTCCTTTTCTATACGATTGTTGAGGAAACATCCTCTCAAATTTACGTAGATTCATTCAAAATTTCATAGTAAATGAATAACTGAGAAAAAAAGAAGAAAATGAAAAAGGGAATTGAGAAATGACTAGAACAGGCGAACTGACTCGAAGAGTTGTTCGAGCTTTTGGCTGAAAGGGAGAGAAATAGGATAATTAGGTGGCGATTGGAGAAAGCAAAAATAAATTTGGGCTTAGATAAAAGGAATATTGGGGCAACTAGTTAAATAGAATCAAAGGCGAAGTTTACGAGGATCAATTGGGTTTGGTTTTTGGTTTTTTATGTGTCATGAATTGAATCAATTTATGAGTTAAAATTGGATGTGAATTTTTGCTAAAGTTAACATAATTCAACAAATTTTCCTAAAAGAGCTTGATAATTTTTTTTAGGTTTATCATTTAAAGGGATAATGCCCAAGTACCCCCTCAACCTATGCCCGAAATCTCAGAGACACACTTATACTATATTAAGATCCTATTACCCCCCTGAACTTATTTTATTAATAATTTTTTTACCCCTTTTTAGCCTACGTGGCACTATCTTGTGGGCCCAACGATGGTTGACTTTTTTTTTTCAAACTAGTGCCACGTAAGCTAAAAAGGGGTAGAAAATTACTTATAAAATAAGTTCAGGGGGGTAATAGGACCTAAATTTAGTATAATTGTGTCTCTGAGATTTCGGGCATAGGTTGAGGGGGTACTTGTGCATTTTCCCTTATTTAAATATTAAACTAGTAAAATTACCTGCACTTTGCGCGAAAATTTAGTATCACAATAATTTATAAAATATTCCTAAAAACATATCCGACATTATAATTAAAATAACATATTGTCTTACATAAAAGATTATGTAGTTACAAACATTAATAATGTAAAAGAAAATGAAAATTATTACATCTAATCATTCATCCTTAATAACACAAGCAATGGTGTTAGTGAGTCATTCAACAGGAGCAAAGTACACAAATATTTAACTGTAAAGGAGGATGAGGAGGAGGAGGAGGAGGACAAGGAGAAGGAGAAGAAGAAGAGGTTTAGATTTTTTGTTGTTTTAAATGAGAGAAAGTCCCTCTAATTATAGACAACAAAGGGTAGTGTAAAGAATTTATTATGCCTTATCAAAAATGTTACAACCCTATTGAAAGATCACAACTTTTAATAAAGGCATAATACATATATTGGACCCTAAACTTGACTTCAAATTTTAACTTTAACCTCAAACTTTCATAATGCACAAACATGCACTTTAACTATCCAAGTTTTAAATAAATAAACACGAGTCCTACATGGCACAATACACATAGGACACCACGTAGGACAAAAAATGACATGTAGGATGACATGTAGGACATGTGTGTCTTTTATTCAACTTTATACAAGTTTAAGTGTCTATTTGTGCATATCCAAAGTTGAAGGGCATAAATGTGATTTGAAACCAAGTCAAATGACACATTTATGTACTATGCCTTTAATAAAAGTCGCAACTATTCATAAAAGTCGCAACTCTTCATCAAAGTCGCAACTTTTCATAAAAGTATAAACTCTTCATTAAAGTCGCAGTATTTCATAAATTCACAACTTTTTGTCAAAGTCACATTTCTTCGTTAAAGTCATAACTTTCCATACAAATCACAACTTTTCATGAAAAGAAGAAGACTAGTTTTGAAAATGAATAAATTAATAGGAAATTCTTATATGTGGTGGCTCCATATAGGCGGGCACGGTGGTGAATTACGTAATTAATCTACTTCTGAACATTTGAGAATATAAGTGCTTTCAAGAGGGCACAACCCTATGATAAATTTTCAAGAATATTTTATTCTAAGAAAATATGAAATGTTTTTTTAATCATAAAACAAAAAAGATTTGATTCTAAGTTTTTATGGATTTCATTATTAATTCATCATTTTACTGTAGTTATTCATCACCAAAGTCTTTCGAAATGATATGTAATTATTTCATTGCCTATATTGTATTTTCAAATAGTGGTTCAAACATTTTATTCATCAGCTACAAGATTTTTCCTCCTATTCAAGACTTCTACATATAGAATCTAAGGATTATACATCTTATATAATTAGTTGTGTACTTGATAAGTTTATTAAAATGTAAAAATATCTCTTGAATTTCAATGAAATAACGTATGTCGCTCAAAATAATTTGAATTAAATAATGTATTGGATGTCCCTTATTCAAAGTCATATGCAGTCAATGACACTATTTCAATAGACAAAAGATATATTTTGTTATTTATGTTTCAATCAATATGGTTACAACTTTACCTTTTTGGGACTTTTAATATGAAGTTTCTAAGGACATAAATATTTCTTTAATATTTGATTAATATAGATTTATCCTGCTTTGAGGGGTAATTCATTAACTCCAACCCTACATTTGAATCCAAACGTTTGTTAAGGTTGAGTACAATACTTACCATCCCACTATATTCCTTTATTTTTGGATGTCACTAATCGATTGAATGTCTTGATAAGATAAAAAGTTGAATAAATAAAACTTCAAGGTAGTGTGGAACCACCATACTTTTGAACACTCAAAGTCAATTCTTGGACATCCCATGGATCTTTTAACCATTGAAAACTCTATAAAGATCAAAGTCATTTATTTTACAAGTTTAAGAATTTTAATCTATATGACACCAATATTATATTAAACTCTTGATTAACATATATTTACTTCAACATAATGACCAAACACATAAATATAAACAACAAAGTTCAAAACATATACTCAAAAATAAAAATTAATAAAAGAAACAAAAATTAATGACTGTAAAAAAATATACAAGGATCTTTAATAATAAAATGAAACATAAAGAAAAAAGTCGAGCCCACTGAATGTACATTTTCCCCTTAAGGAAATCATTTCATTCTAGTACTCGAGGTTTAAAGGAATAGATCCTTATATAATGGAATGATTCTATTCACCAATATGTGGATAAAAAAATAATGATGTCAGTGAACCACTCAAGAGGAGCATACTGCACAAATATATAATTGTGCAAAAGAAGATGAAGATGTTCAGAATTTCTATAGTGTTAAAATGAGAGAAAGTCCTTCTATTTATAGACAACAAAGGGTAGTGTATATTAATGCTTATTGTGCCTTATCGGAAAGGTCACAACTCTTTTGACAAGTCACAATTTTTTTAGGGAAAAGGGTCTGATATACCCCTCAACTTTGTCATTTGGAGCTGATATACCCCTTGTCATAAAAGTGGCTCATATATGCCTTTACTGTTATACAAATAGCTCACATATACCCCTGCCGTTATAAAATGGCTCACATGTACCCTTCATTTAGCGGAAGTTAAAAAATTAGTTTTAAATTTATATTTATTACTTCTAATTTTTTTTAAAAAATCATTTAGTGATATATATGATTCTTCTATCAAAGTTTAAGGTATATTTTAATTTTTTTCATACATAAATTATTTTTTGACTTCTTTTATTATAATTATTTGAGTTTCTTATTCTTATTTTATTTTTTTCTTTCATTCCTTAGTTTAAAGAAAAAAAATTAAACTATTTTTTTTGTGTGTATTGTAATTTAATTTCGTATTCGAAGAAAAAATTTGGTCATCTACAATAAGTTTTA
The DNA here is from genome assembly GCA_027704785.1 of Solanum chmielewskii. Taxonomy (NCBI): domain Eukaryota; kingdom Viridiplantae; phylum Streptophyta; class Magnoliopsida; order Solanales; family Solanaceae; genus Solanum; species Solanum chmielewskii. The sequence goes on along the minus strand of JAKWIX010000318.1, from coordinate 4,814,862 downwards.
CAAGAATATTAGTGAAATATAAATAAATTTGATTATCAAAATAATAATTATAAATTAGTCATTGAAACAAAAAAATCAAAAAATATATGTTTGACGAGGATTAAATTTACTCATATGGAATTATATTTTTTAGAAAAAAATAATAAAAATTTAGATTAAAATTATTTTTTTTCCAATTCCGTTAGAGGAAAAGGGTATATGTGAGTCATTTGTTTACAAGTAGGGGTATATATGAGCCACTTTATAACAAGGGGTATATCAACACTAAATGACAAAGTTGAGGGGTATATCAGACCCTTTTTCCATTTTTTTTTATAAAAGATGCAACTCTTCGTAAAAGTCGCAATTCTTCATTAAAGTTGTAACTCTTCATAAAAGTCGCATATTTTCGTAATGTAACTCTTTGTAAAAGTTGCATTTTTTCATAAAAAGTCACAATTTTTTTTTAAAAGTCACAACTTTTCATGAAAGAGAAGGCTAATTTTGAAAATAAATAAGTTATAAGGGAATCCTAGTTTTTGATGGCACCACATAGGCGGGCCTAGAGTTCTCATTTATATAATAATAAAATCATATGAATATTAAGATGATATTGATAAAACCGTATTAGATTTTAACAAAGAATATAATCATTAGTTGAGTGCAAAATGACAAGTACATACGTAATTTTGTTAGAATTAAAATGTAACAATAATAATAATAATAATAATAATAATAATAATAATAATGAATAAAAATTTCATGCTTGTAAGTTTAATGAAAAAATTAAATTAAATAGATTGTGACTTTGTAAGTAAAATATTTATAGTTCAGTGACTTAGAAAGTAAAATACTTATAATTGAATGGCTTTTTAGCAAATAGTGCTTAGTTGAGTGAGTATCTGAGATATTGATAAAAGACACATGTGGTAGTATTATTTGGAACAAGATGGTTCTCTCTTAAATCAGTTGTAGAGAGAATTTATGAAATAACATCAACTATTTCTATAGCAACAATAAAATAAGAAAAGAGCAAACTTAGAGAATAAAGGTCTACAATATATGAAACCCAATGCTTATAGTATTTGGTTAATCAAGCAAATCTAGTTGCTTTTATTATGAAGTGCAAACAAATTTTAAATCCAATGCTCAATTTATACCTTTTGAGTCTTTTAACACTGATCACAGTTTCCATTATTTGATTAGTTAATTAACGTGTCTATCACTTCACAACCAAAGACGATCTTAAAAGTGTAATATATGGAATGCTCCTAACTGCAATCCATTTTGCTGCATTCTCAAACCATTCATTAGGCCTAGAATCCAAATATTCTCTTTGTTATGATACTGTTCCCATGGAACTATTGGCTTGCAGCATCCTCTTTCCATTAGGAGCGGGTAATTTTACAAGTATATTGATAGAATCTGATAATTCTATAAACAGATAAAATTAAAGTTTTGATGATAGACAAGAAATGCAAATATATGAGTTAGAAAGGTTTGCCAGATTCATCGCCAAATTTGTCGCAACAAGAAGCCACCTGAACGTGTAGCAGTCACTAGAAGTATACAATTAAGTGTACAAGAGCTAAAGATGCTGAAAATACAAGTTGAGACAAATAAGGAAACCTTAATATATTAAGTAAGGAAGTTGTATAGAAAAAAGATTGTACAATAAAAGGTAAAATCAGTACTCCTTGTTTAACTATAATTACAATTTCCTCACCTTAATTGATAAGGATCCAAGGCACGAGAAGGCAAGAGAAAAACTCTATAAAAAGAGATCAACCGCAGATGAAGAGGATACGACTTTCACATAGAGAGAAAAACGAGAATTATTCATCAAGTAAAAGTTTTCAAGATCGATAGGTTTGCTAAGTTCAAGAAGTTCTTGAGTTAGAAAGTCTTGAACGTGTACAAGAAGTGGGTTTGACTTCTTTTAGAGTTGAGCTTAGGTGAGGTTTGTAACAAAAGGTGGGTTTGGCCTTTTGGAGAGTAGAAGTAGTCGATTATAGTTAATCGAGAGTTGTTGTGGTGGTGAGGTTTTTGATTATTGAGTTGTAATCATAAAATCATCTAGTTGAATTAATAAAACGAGGTTTTTCCTTCCTTGATTGAGGAAGGTTTTTAATTTAACAAGTGTTCGTGTTCTGACTTAAAACCAACTTACAAGAACCTGGTTTTTGTTCTAGGGGATAGGTTTCTTCAATTGGTATCAGAGCAGGTCTTTTCGATAAAAGATTCACACCTTTAAAAGACTCAATGGCAGCACCACCTACCCCACAAGAGGGAGCTTCACAAACACGACCACCACTATTCAATGGAAAATACTATGGATGGTGGAAAAATCGTATGATGGATCATCTTATTGGAGAAAATCCTAATCTGTGGGGAGTAATTCTAGATGGACCAACTATATCTATGAAAACTGCAACTGATGGAATCACCAAAATCCCAAAGGAAAGAAAAGAATGGAATGCTGAAGACAAGCTCGCAATCCAAAACAATGCCAAAGCCAAGAAAATTCTGATCTCTGGTATAGGACCAGACGAATACAATCGAATCTCGTCTTGTCAAGGTGTCAAAAAGCCATATGGGAAACACTACAAACCGCTCATGAAGGAACAACGCAAGTCAAGAAGTCCAAAATTGATAACTTAAACAGACAATATAAACTATTCAGAATGGCAGAAGGAGAGATCATACAAGACATGCATACCAGGTTCACTTCAATCATCAATGAGATGTACTCCTTGGGAGAGATAGTTCCCAATGGAAAGGCAATAAGGAAATTCTTGAGTTCCCTTCCTGAAACTTGGGAAAGCAAAGTCGAGGCTATCATTGAAGCCCGCGACCTAGATACACTGGCCATGGATGAGTTAATTGGTAATCTCATCACATATGAACTCAAGAAAAACCAAGAAAAATAATTTGGAGGAAAAATGAAGGAAAGGAACCTGGTTCTAAAGGCAACTGCATCAGATGATTTTGAGGATGGAAATATTGCCCTTATAACCAAAAGTTTCATCAGAATGCTAAAAAAAGGACAGACATTTCAATAGAAAACTCCTCAAAAATCCAATGAAAACACTAAAGACCAGGTTTGTCATAAGTGTGGAAGTCCGGATCACTTCATCAAATTCTATCCACTTTGGGCTTTAGAGCAGAAAAAGACAAACTCTGAGAAGGGAAAAGACATTAAGAAAGATAAGTTTGTTCCCTCAAACAGAAGAATAACAACTCAAGAGGCAGATGTCTCAATGAAAAGGGCTTTGCAGAAATGGGGAATTCATTCGATGAAGAATCTGAGGATGATGAGACAAAAAACAAATTCCTTCTTGCACTAGAACAAGAAGATGATTATGACTTTCTTGCTCTAGTAGCAGTGGAAACCAAGGAAGAAAAGGAAATCTGCAGATCACAAGAAACCATATTAGCACTCATGGCTGGATCAGATTCTGAAGAGGACAAAGAAGAAGAAGATATGAATGAAAAGGTTAGTCTTCATCACATACAATACAATCTAAACTCATACTCAAAAAGGGAGCTAAAATCTCTACTCTACACTCTCATTGTTGAATATAAAACCATAGATTCAAAAAAGGAATTGATAATGGAAGACTATGCATCACTAAGAGAAGAAAACAAGAAGCTTGAAAAAAGAATCTTCATCTATTATCCAAAAATACTGAGCTAAGTAAAAACCTAGACTTGGTAAGTAAAAGGAATGAAGAACTAACCAAAGATCTTCTTGTGACTAATACTGAAGCTGAAAATGGAATGCGATGGACCAGGTCCTCCATATTGCTTGACAACATTCACAAGAATCGTACATCTGAGAGACATGGGATGGGTTTTGATAGAACTAGCTCTCAAGTAAAAAATCCCAACATAGATTGTCTATGCATGCACTGTGGGATGGTAGGGCATAAAAGTTATAATTGTCGAAGAAAACTAATTGCTCATAACAAAAACTTAAAATCTCTGAGAAAACCTCATCATGAGAAAACCAATGAACAAAAACAAATCCCTACAGTCAAATCTCTTCCCAGATGGGCCTAAAAAATCTTATTCATCCATTCTTTAAGCATAAATCAAAGTGGATCTGGGTACCAAAAACTAACCCCCGAAATTAACTGCAGGGATTAGTGTGAAGGAAGTAACAACAGTGGTACTTGGATAGTGCATGTTCCAGACACATGACTGGAGATAAAAGTAGCTTCCTCTCACTAAGATACATCAAAGGAGGAAACGTCGCCTTTGGTAATGGAAAAAGTGGGGAAATTCAGGGAATTGGAAAGGTTGGGTCCATGGATACTCATGCAATTGAAAACTTATACTATGTGAATGGCCTACAACATAATCTATTGAGCGTATCCCAAATATGCGATAAAGGGAACAATGTACTCTTTACAGAAAAAGAATGCAGAGTAACAAATTCAGTGACTGGGAACCTGGTTCTACTAGGTAAGAGACACAAGAATGTGTACAAAGCCAAGATTGTTGATTCTAAGGAAGATACTCTTAAATGTCTAAGTGCAGTTTCTAATTGCTCCATGCTCTGGCACAAAAGAATGGGACACATTAGCATGACAACAATAAATAAACTCATATCTAAAGACCTGGTTAGGGGACTGCCAACCAAAAGCTTCAGGGACAACCAAGTATGTGGAACCTGCATTCAAGAAAAACAAGTTAGATAATCCTTCAAACCAAAGTTGACAGTCAGTACTACCAAGCCACTAGAACTGCTTCACATGGATTTGTATGGACCAATGCGTGTACAAAGCAGAGGTGGGAAAAGATATGTGCTTGTAATAGTCGAAGATTATTCAAGATTCACTTGGACACTATTTCTTGCAACAAAAGATGAAACATTCACTATGTTTGAAATCTTTGCAAAGCTGGTTCAGAAAAAATTCAACAAAGAAATAATTAGATGGACTGGAGTTTGAAAACTCACAATTCCTACAATTTTGTATTACAAATGGGATTGAGCATAACTTTTAAGCACCTAGAACGCCACAACAAAATGGTGTAGTTGAGAGGAAGAATAGAACACGGGAAGATATTGCAAGAACAATGTTAATCTTAAGCAAACTTCCAAAATCTTATTGGGCTGAAGCAGTAAACACATGATGCTATCTAATAAACAGATGTATGTCAAATCAGTGTTAAACAAAACACCATATGAGCCGCTAAAAGGAAGAAAACCAAATTTAGCACATCTTAGGGCCTTTGGGTTTGTATGATTTATACACAACAATGATAAAGACAATTTGGGAAAATTTGATGCCAAGAGTGATGAAGGAATTTTTCTGGGCTATTCTTCACAAAGCAAAGCCTACAAGGTACTTAATAAAAGAACAAATCGTGTAGAAGAAAGTGTTCATGTTGTCTTTAATGAAAATAACAGTGAAGTTGAAGGAAATTCAGAGGATGAACAGAATGAAGGAACCTGCTCCAGGTCATCAGAACAAAAAATATGAGAAGAAGAATCCATACCATCCCATAAAACACCTGAAATAGAAGATAATTCTGCTAATGAAACTGATCCTTCTGCATCTCAAGAGCCAATAAAGATCCAAACTCACAGCTGGAAGCATCAAATCTCTCATCCTTTACAAAACATTCTTACTCCTCTTAACTCAGGCATCTCAACAAAATCAAAATTACGTAGCATGTGTGCTTTCTCTGCATATGTATCCCTGATTGAGCCAAAAAATATAAAGGAAGCACTATTAGACTCTGATTGGATTAGTGCTATGCAAGAATAACTTAATCAGTTTGAAAGAAGCAGAGTATGGAACCTGGTTCCAAAACCTCAAAACAGAACGGTAATAAGAACAAGGTGGGTGTTTAGAAATAAGCTCAATAAACAAGGTCAAATCGTACGCAACAAAGCTACGCTGGTTGTACAGGGATATAACCAAGAAGAAGGGATAGACTACGATGAAACTTTTGCACCCGTAGCAAGAATTGAGGCAATCAGAATATTGATTGCATATGCTGCTTACATGGAATTTAAACTCTATCAAATGGATGTCAAAAGTGCCTTCTTAAATGGTTATCTACAAGAAGAGGTGTATGTGAAACAACATCATGTTTTGAGAATACCAAGTATCCTGATCATGTATACAAACTAGACAAAGCACTCTATGGGCTAAAGCAAGCACCTAGAGAATGGTATGATCGATTGTCCACTTTTCTTCTCACACATGGATACACAAGAGGATCATTTGATAATACACTGTTTCTTCAAAAATAAGGTAAAGATCTGTTCATAGTCCAAGTATATGTAGATGATATCATATTTGGAGGAACTAGTGACTCACTTGGAGTAGAATTTGCTCAACTAATGAATAGTGAATTTGAGATGAGTATGATTGGAGAACTAAACTTCTTTTTAGGACTCCAAATTAAACAAACTCCAGCTGGAACATCAATTCGTCAACAAAAATACATCAAGGAATTACTGAAGAAATATGATATAAATGAAGCTAAGTCAAATGACACACCGATTGGGACAACAACAAAGCTTGATAGAGATGAACCAGGTTCACCAGTAAATGACACTAGATATAGAGGTATGATTGGATTACTCCTATACCTTACTGCCAGTAGACCTGATATAGTGTTCAGTGTTGGTCTATGCGCACGCTTTCAGTTCTATCCTAAGGAATCACATCTAAAAGCTGTCAAAAGAATTTTGAGATATCTAAAAGGCACAATGAACCTGGTTCTCTGGTATCCAACTGGTGACTCATTTGATCTAAAGGGATTTTTGCTGATGCAGATTATGCAGGACATATGGTAGATAGAAAAAGTACCTCTGGAATGGCACACTTCTTAGGACCATGTCTAATATCCTGGGCAACTAGAAAATAAAATTTTGGTTGCCTTATCCACTACTGAGGCAGAGTATGTGGTAGCTGCTTCTTGTTGTGCCCAACTTCTTTGGATAAAATAGTAGCTTAAAGATTTTGGTATAAAAACCGGTTGTATTCCCATTCTTTGTGATAATACCAGCGTTATGAACGTGGCCAAAAACCCGGTTCAACATAAACGTACCAAACACATAGATATTAGACATCACTTCCTTCGTGATAATGTTGAGAAAGGGAACATAGTAATAACATTCTGCAAAACTGAGGATTAAGTTGCTGATATTTTCACCAAAGCACTAGGAAGAGAATCATTTAAGAAAAATCGACTTTTGCTAGGGCTCATCTTTCTAGATTGATGACTGCCTTACCAAGACCTCAGGATATAAGAACCAGGTTAAGTCTAGTTGGTTATACAACTGCTTTACACTAAGCACGGAAAATCAGCAGTCAAAAATAAAAAAAAGGAAAAACTATTTCTCTTTCTCTCTCCTATACCACTTCTCTGAAAAGCAGGTGCAACCGTCAAAGCACTGGTCTCTTCGATGTCAATCCCTCATAATCACTAAAACTCCTCGAAGATAACACCAAAACCGTTCCCAATAAAGCACTTTCTCCAAACAAGCAACCAACTCTTTATCCTCTTCCATTTTTAGAAAAATCCTCTCCATCACCATGTTTCATCCTCTTGTTGCTTACTCAGATGAAAAAAACTCATCTGACAGTGCATCTTTTCAGGGGGAAGAGAACCCACCCTTCCATTGATACAGTACTTGCTCAGGGGGAAGAAGATTAGCCTACATCTCTACCACCACCAGTCACAGAAACATCTCCACCACCAGTCACAGAGTCTCCACCACCACCAGTCATAGAAACATCTCCACCACCAGTTATAGAATCACCATCACCACCAGTCAAAGAAACCCCATCACCACCAAACCTAGAAGTACCCATAACCACTACCACAAAAAAACCCCTCTTCTTCCCACTCCTCAAAACCTACCTAACTCCCCTCTATCACCATCCCCACATTCTCTAAACACTGATGACATCCTTCTAAGCACACTTCATCCTAAAAAACCAAGACGGCCAAGAAAACACATTGTAGTCAAACAAGTTTGTCCGCACAGGCCAGTAACTCAGAGTGCGAATGTAGTCAAACCAACTGATGGTGGGACATCCAGTGTAAAGAGTCGTCGTCTGGGTAAGTCTCCTGTTCACTCATCTGTTTCTCCAATGGTTCTTGATTCTGAATCTGATGATGTCTCTGAGGGTAAAAATTCTGAAACTCCTCAGTCAAAGTCAAAATCTGCAAAAAGAAATGTGGATAAGTTCCTCAAAGTTGGAAGAAAAAAATATTTTCAAACCAAAATAGTGCTTAGGGGTAGAGCTTTTCATCCTGATATTCTATCAATGGACATAGTCAAGCAGTTCTGTGAGTTACTACGGTTTCAGGGGTGGGATGAGCTATTTCTTGAACCTAATCTGATTTATGAACAAAAAGTAGTAGATTTTTACACAAATTTAACAATCTTGGAAGGGGATGTAAGATCTTCTAGTGTGAATGGAGTTGAAATTGTTTTTGATGCAACTAAGCTTGGGGAAATTTTACATATACCATCCGTGGGTATTAATGAGTATCATTGGGATTTTGATGAACATTCTAGTCTTCCAGCTAAGTTTTCTCAAGGTAGAGTCAATTCTAGGGCCCAGACTGTGTTAAAAGGTATCATGAGATTAGTTCATAAGCTTCTCTTTGAGATAGCACATAATGGAATATTGCCCAGGGGTCACCAACGTCACATTGCTTCTATAAGAGACATGGAAACTTATGAATGATCTTGAGTGTAAAGAACGTACTCACTGGCCCACACTGATCATCAAACACTTTGCTAGAATTGTTGATTCTAAACTAGGTTCTCATCAATTAGCATTTGGGAATGTTTTAACTAGAGTGTTTGATGCGTTTGAAGTACCATTGGGAGAAGGAAGGGTTTTTACTCGTGCAGATATGTTTACTAAAACCATTCTTGCTGATTGTGGCATTCCCATGGAGTCAGAGCAGGTTGCTAATGCTTCTCCACGTACATCTGGTCCTGTTGCTCAATTACTCAGGGAACTCAAAGTGGCAGAAGAAAAGTATGCCACTCTTGAATTTGAAAACCAGAATTTACGTGCTAAACTTCATACTTCAAATGCTGAGATTCACAGGTTGAAAGATCAGTTGGTACAGCAGCAGCTCGCTAACAATGCAAGGGTTGGCAGAGTACTGGATATGCTTGCTTCTGCCTCCACCAAGCCTAGTCAATCTTCAACTTGAAAAGCATCTTGTTTGCACCTGGTTCTTTTGATTACTTAAATCTGTGTTGATATTCCTCTTTGTGTTGCCACAACACTTTATTTTGCTCAACTGGCTGAGCTTCACTTGTTGCTGTGGATGTTATCTGGTTTTGTTTAGCTATTATTGGACTCTTTTTGATTTGTCAAAAGGGGGAAGATTATTATAGTTGCATTACACAGGTTTGTCTTCATCAAAAAAGGGGAATATGATAGTTACTGATAATTCTATAAATAGATAAATTAAAGTTTTGATGATAGACAAGAAATGCAAATATATGAGTTAGAAAGGTTTGCCAGATTCATTGCCAAATTTGTCACAACAAGAAGCCACCTGAACGTGTAGCAGTCACTAGAAGTATACAATTAAGTGTACAGGAGCTAAAGATGCTGAAAATACAAGTTGAGACAAATAAGGAAACCTTAATATATTAAGTAAGGAAGTTGTATAGAAAAAGGATTGTACAATAAAAGGTAAAATCAGTACTCCTTGTTTAACTATAATTACAATTTCCTTACCTTAATTGATAAGGAGTCAAAGCACGAGAAGGCAAGAGAAAAACTCTATAAAAAGAGATCAACCGCAGATGAAGAGGATACGACTTTCACATAGAGAGAAAAGCGAGAATTATTCATCATCAAGTAAAAGTTTTCAAGATCGATAGGTTTGCTAAGTTCAAGAAGTTCTTGAGTTAGAAAGTCTTGAACGTGTAAAACTATTTTCTTGATTCATTGTTGAGTTGTTAGTTACGATTCTTTGTACAAGAAGTGGGTTTGGCTTCTTGTAGAGTTGAGCTTAGGTGAGGTTTGTAACAAAAGGTGAGTTTGGCCTTTTAGAGAGTAGAAGTAGTCGATTATAGTTAATCGAGAGTTGTTGTGGTGGTGAGGTTTTTTATTATTGAGTTGTAATCATAAAATCATCTAGTTGAATTAATAAAACGAGGTTTTTCCTTACTTGATTGAGGAAGGTTTTTAATTTAACAAATGTTTGTGTTCTGACTTAAAACCAACTTACAAGAACCTGGTTCTTGTTCTAGGGATAGGTTTCTTCATATATGATATAAAACAAAATCAGATGCAAAGTGCGCAATCCAATCCTGCAAGCTGTTCTCTTGCACGGTCTTAGTGGGACAATTACTATTAACTTTTAGTTCAAAAAACAAACTTAAAATCATTTCTTCCATCTTTTGATGAAAGACCATCATGAGTCTAAGCAAAAATATTTTCAAATTCGGTAATTACAGATTTAGCAAATGATTTTGACGTGAATAAATTCAAGACTGTGTTTTGGACTTGAATTCCCTCACGTATCGTTCAATTAAATTTTGGTCTTAGCTCAAACTTGCAATAACTGTGAACAAAATACACAAGTTCCGCTGTGTTACCATACTATTCCTATGGTCGTATGGCTTTGCAGCATTCAACTCGTACTTGTCTTTGTTTCTACAATTAACATTGGGTTTTAAAAAATAAATTTCAGTTCCTTTGGGTAATTTTGTTCAAATTGGAAGGTATTGGTGAGTGCTTGTATTTCAAATATCTTGTTGATAACCTTTCAAGAACTTTATTTATTTTACAATATGATTTTGTTCATGCAAGTTCATTCATGCAGTAATGCTATGACAAGACAGAGTTGCAGCATAAGAGATTACATTCTAAATATATTGCGAGTCTTTGAAGTGAAAATATTGTGCATTTTTTTTTGTTATTTCCCATTAGAGCTGACTATTCTTGTAAAAGGCAGCAACATTTGAAAGAGGGGTTCTTTTTATAAGAGAGACGAATTGATAGAGCCATATGGCCTGTGGGAATTTGTCTCTATATGTATAGATATATGTTATTTTTCAATTATTTCTATTAAACAAGGGGAAAAGGCTAAATATACCCTTGAATTTTGTAATTTAGAATTGATATAGGGGAAAAGTCTAAATATACCCTTGAATTTTGTAATTTAGAATTGATATAACCCTCATTTAAAAAGCAATGCATATTATTGATCTCTTATATCCGGGTGTTATGATGTTAGAAGAAAGAGTTGGAAGTTATTGTTCCTGAGCTGAACCTATTTAGTAAAGTCTCGCTAGGGCAGGGCAGGGCACGGTGAGAATAGGGTATACATCTCATCTTTAACCAGAAATTCATATATGAATAGTAAAGTACCTACATAACATGTTGAATTAACAGACAAGCAGGTATATATAACCTCAAGTTAATACTTCATATGGTCATTCAACTATGCACTCTTCTCTCAAAAAGTCACTCAACTTTTAATTTTAACTCAAAAATCACTCAACTATGCCCCTTTCTCTCAGAAAGTCACTCAACTATGCCCTTTTCTCTCAGAAAATCACTCAACTTTGAATTTTAACGCAAAAGTCACTCAATTTATTTAATTGTTTTTGATTAAAATTTGTTGATATTAATTATTTATATAACAAACAAAAATTTTTAAAAAATAAAAAATACCATTTAGACCATTTAGTTATCCACCCACCTGACCCGATCCATTAAAAAATATAATATGACCCATCGTTGCCCTTAATCCTAAATTGACAACGTAGATCACTGTCTTGTGACTTTTTCAAAGGGTTGTGACCTTTCCGATAAAAGCACAATAATCTCCTGTTCAAACTACCTTTTATGGATTTTAGAGATGACTCTAGAAAGAGAATGGGATATGCATATAATTGCCGTTCCCTCGATATGGAACAATACAGAGCCTAAATCTGCATCATTCTTCATGGCCCGTGATGATGAGATTATGTTGTTTCTATTATGATGTCACAAGAAAGAGTTGGAGGGAATAAAAAATCAAGAGGCTTCCAAAGGAAGACAACATCAATACATTTATAGTTATGTTGAAAGTCTTGTTCCCTTTGGATAATTTTGTTCAAACCGGAAGGCATCATAAGTACTTGTAATGCGTTTAAAGGCATCATAATTTTGAAATATTCTCATGGCTTCCTGTCAAGTTGTTAATGCGTTTAAAGTGTGTTTCCACATTGTGTAATTCGATTGTATCAGAATCAGATTTTTTGGATATCCATAGATGTCGTTCTACTGGGACAAAATTCCTTCTGAAAGAAGAAGAAGTTTATTACACCGCGGAGGAAAAGAAAGATGGTAAAGCCGCTGCCTCCCTTATTCAAGTTGACAGATTTAATAAATCCTACAATCGTGCCCCTACATATTATTGTTTTAATTTATATGTTAATGGTTTATTTTGTGGTTGGACATCATCATCTCTACTAATTTTCCATCCCAGCACAAAAGAAGTAAGATTTTTGCCCCATCCAAATAAAGATATTCCTTGGTGTAACTATTCATTATGTTTTGAGCTAAGTATATATGGTAAGTATAGTTATTGTATTCCTATAGTAAGAAGCAATACATGACACAACCAACATTCTAATTAAGTTTCAGTGTTTGAATTAGTGGAGTTATCTATCAGTGTTTGTAAAACATTTTCTCTTGTGTTCTGTCTAGTAGTTCCAGTGTTTGAATTAGTGGAGTTATCTATCAATTCATCTATGAGTGTGTTATAAACTGTTACAAATCTGCTATTGTTGTATTTGATGTTAAATTTGAAATTTATAAAATTATTGCATTTTGGGCCGCACTGTCACGAGCTGATAGAGGCGAAGGGTAAATTAGTAGCCATAAATTAGGATAATGAAAAAGGCAAATTGAATACATGGACATCTGGATTTTAGAGCAGACTCCTAGATTACAATGGGAGAGATATATGATTCATTTTTCCTTGATATGGAACGATAAAAATCTCATATTTATATCATCCTACACTCCCAAGAATGGGGAGATTGTATATGGGGACTTAAGTCCAAGTGTTGTCAGTTGTTTGTGTTATGCAAGAAAGAATTGGAGGGAATTTTTATCTTAAAAAGGAAAAAAATACTGAAATATAAGTCTTATATTTTCCTTATTTATAATATCTCCTTCTATTTTTAAAAATCTTCAAAATTCCTTATTTCTTTAATGTATTCGAGCTAAATATTAATGTAATTGAGTCAGTATTTAATGTATCTGAGATACATATTATGTATTCGAGCTAGTTTTTGATGTATCCAAGCTACACATTAATGGAACTGAGCCAATATTTAATGCATCCGAAATACTCTTTCATGTATTCGAGCTACATATTATGTAACCAGTTTGTGTTTCTTTTTAAGATATTAATGTAATTACAAACTAAAGAGGGATCGATTGTAATTTCATATTAAAACTATGTGATTTCTAATATTTATCCAATTAAAAATGACATAACATATAAACATGACCCTTAACTTGGTGTCAGTTGACAACTATGACCTTAACTTTGGGTGTGAAAAAGTAGGAACTTAAACTTGTATAAAATTGAATAAATAGACACATTCATCCTACATGACACCTTACATGACAATTTTGTTTCCTACGTGACGTCCTACATGTGGACATGTGTGTGTCTAATAGTTCAATTTTATACAAGTTTAAGTGTCTAGTTGTGCACACTCAAAATTGAAGGGCATAGTTGTCCGCTGAAACTAAGTTAAGGGTCATGTTTATGTAAATTGCCATTAAAAATCAAGGGGCATCCAAAGGAAAACAAGATCAACGCATTTATAGTTATGTTGAAAGTCTTGTTTCCTTTGAATAATTTTGTTCAAACCGGAAGGCATCATAAGATATGTCCTCTTTCTTGAATTTGGGTAACTTAAGCCTATAGGAGCTAATATAGTTATTGTATTCCTATAGTAAGAAGAAATAAATGACACAACCAACATTCTAATTAAGTTTCTCCTAAATTGGAAAGAAAAAATAATTATTCTAGACTATAAAACAAAGAAACACTAATTGGCCGTTGTTTGTTTTGACTTGTAAACCAACACGGAAAGGATATAATTTTCAGGCACAAGTGAAAAGTTTTGTTATATATTTTATAAGAATGTTTTATTATGTGTGTATAAATATAAACAATAATTCGAGGGTCTAAATTTTAAGGATATGTAATTAAGACCATTTTATTAGTATGATATGTATGATTTTGTTTAGCATGCTCTCTGTTGCTGAGTTCTTCCTGCATGTTACAAATTACAATTGCTTGCTACACTATATATTTTCACCACAATAAAACGTCAATGTACTTGAATATTATTAGTAAGGAATACAATATATGGACAAATATTGAAAATCACCAAGAAGATTCCTATTCCTTTATGAGTTGCTATAACTATGTAAGATAATTTTGTAATTAGTTTTGAAGAAAGTAACCGCCAATAGGAGTTTATATGGAAAATTTTAAAATATGCACTTTGGTCTCTGTGATGGCAACATCAGATCCAGTCAAGTAATATTATGTCAATTAAAAAAATCTAAGATTGATGGGAATAAGTGAACTTCCTGACATTTTACTTCTCGAAATTCTGAAGCAATCTCCAAAAATAGATCAAACTTAAAAATACAATTGAGTTATAAATAAAAATTCAACTAAAGAACATGATACTACATTTTTTTTAAAAAAAAAAACGTATTTGGAGGTTTTCAAATAATTATAAAAATTTATTTAATCAGATTCTTCAAAAGTGTCGCGTTCTTCAAAATTAGTACTAATTTGAAAAATCCAATACAAGTATTAGGTTTCGCAGCTAAAAGTGCCGGGAAGTACGCATATTGCCGTTAGTCTTATTTTTTTCTTGAAAATATTAGGTAGGATACATTTAATTGTTTTATTTGATAGTTTTAAAAAATAAAAATGATCGATGATGATTTTGTTGTTTTTATTATTATAATGAGTATATAATTTAAGTAGATCTCAACCATAAATTATTATATAGTATACGTGGCATGAATCTATAAGACCATTGAACATTACTTGACCTAATTATATTTGAGCGGATCTTTATCCAACAACATCAAAGGAATTTATCATTATTGTTGGGAAATTGCGGAAAATCACAAAAATATATATATGACAAAAGTAATGAAAAAAATAGAAAAATAATGACATCAATAATTTTACGTGAAAACCCTTCTAAATAAGGGAAAAACCAATGGCCAAGAAGAGCAATTGATATCACTATAGTAAAAATTTTTACATTTTGTAGTCACGAATACAATACTCAGTGACTACCGCACATCAAGTCTATTGCGCTCTGCTATCACAATAGACAATATACTCCATCTGATGCAAATCAAGATCTTGAAAAAATCGTTTTAGCCATATGATGATCTCTTTGCCGGCTTCAGTAGCCGTCATATACTCAGCTTCAGTTATAGATAGTGCAACACACTTCTGCAACTTCCAACTAACGTCTTCAGTTGTTAATTTGACATTTTTTATATATAGAGTTTGAGGACTAACGTTTTAACTTCCAACTAACGTCTTCTTTCAACTTGAATCATTAAGGCAACTAATCTCAAATTTAAGAAAAATAACTTTTTTTAAAATATTAAGGAAAATATTTTTCAAAAAATTCTTCCAACTTCAAATTATAATTTTTTTTGTTGAAAAAATAGATTTTATTGAGTGAACAAATAAATATAAGGCTCACCCACTGACCGTACTTATTGATCAAACAACAATCTGAGGAGAAATTTTTTTTACCTGACAATGATGTATTTCACCACGTACAAAAAAGAGTAACAGATTAATTGACAATAACATAGACGCCTGATGTATCTGAAAAGGTTTGTTGCACTGATCAAGGAGTTTGAGCAGATACTTTACGGTTCTGTTACAACAATCGATGAGGCTGAAGCAACAGTTCGTTCATGGAGAATTAACTATGAATGAACTGCGAATGGTCAGGCCCAAATCGGGATGTGGTATCGTAAGTGGAGACCAAGGGTCCCCGTGTTATCATTTGTTATTTAGAAAGTGGTGGTATATTAGGGGTGGTGCTTTGTAGTCAATATCAATAGTTGGGTATTTCTCCGGAAGAGGAGCAGTATTGAGACGATTAACCAGCCTTAGTAGACCGTATCATGGGGTCAAGGGTTGAGTGGAGATGCGAAGAAGTAAGGGGTGTGTCATAAGTGGTTGACCGGGTTGGTAGGGTTTACATCCGGAAATTCCTCTAAAATATCAAGGTGATGCGAGAGAAATAATAAATGAAAAATGAAGAGTGTACGTGTCGATCAAAGTAATGCTACTACTTAAGAAGACAATTGGTTGCTGCCACTTATGAGTAAAATCGTGCAGCTGAATGGATGTTTGTACAGGTAATATTGGTCATCAAAAAGTTGATGGAAACAGAGATATTTTAGATGATCGAGAGTTAGCTCTATGTCCTAAACCTAGAGAGATAGTTGCTAAAAATTATGAATGCTTTCAGGTGTTCGCAATAATCAGTAAGTTGCTGTGAATGAGGTGCATACGAATTGCAACAAAAATAACAATTACAAATTTTTTTAAAAATAGAAACAGATTTAATTTCTACATAAATAGTCTTTCTATGTAACTAAATGCCTATGATGCAGTGGTTTGTAGTGTTGGGAAAGACAATGCACTAACAAAGAATGTCTGACAGGATAATAGCGGAAGAATACCCAAGTCTATACTTTCCCTTTTCGATTTGAACCAAGAGAAGACAAACAACCACAAGCAATATGATAGTAAGGCAGCAAGTAATTCAATCAAACAAATATAACAAGACAATAATAAACCAATCACACAAGACACCAAGATTTACGTGGAAAACCCTTCGATGTGAAGAGTAAAAAACCACGGGACCAAAAGCTTCACTATAATCACCAAGAGTTACAATATTGTTCTCCAAAATTGGCCACAAAACAAGTGTCAAACAACGAGCAACAACAAAATAAGATTGCACCAAATCTAGAGAATTAAAGGAGCAAAATCACCAATTTTGCAGCTACTATTCACGACAGCAAAACTGAAGCTGCAGGCCACCAAATCCAACTCTGTCAGTTCCTAATCAAAGATTGAGATGAAGATAATATGCTGTCCAAAAATCAGCTCAATCGGACAAGAAACGAAGCGGGAATCGCAATTTGATGTTGGCTGTTAGGGCTGAATTTTGACTGCGAAAAACTGCTCTTTTTCTCTCTTTTTGGCTGCTGAAAAAAACTCTCTGTGTATTTGAAAAAAAGACCTAAATAGGCTTATATTTGCCTCATAAGAATGGGCCTATGGGCAAAAATGGGTTGGTCCAAATTTGGCTTTTATTTATCCACATAGGAAGGGAAAAAGGTCCATAACCCAACAATTCTCCCCCTCACGACTATGTGGAGGAGACCGCCATCCCGGCGACCATGCAACAATCTTCAAACTTCCCTCTTGGCAAAGCTTTAGTCATCATATCGGAACCATTGTCATTTGTATGAATCTTTTCAAGATCAAACAACTTAGAATCCAACACATCTCGAATCCAATGGTATCTCACATCAATGTGTTTAGACCGACAATGGAACGTAGAATTCTTGCCAAGATGTATAGCACTTTGACTGTCACAATAAAGCACATATCTCTCTTGAGCACAACCAAGTTCCCCCAAAAATCTCTTCATCTAAAGCAATTTTTTACAAGCTTCAACGACAGCAATAAGCTCAGCTTCTGTAGTAGATAGAGCAACACATTTTTTCAACCTAGATTGCCAAGACACAGCTCTCCCTCCAAAGTAACCAAGTACCCTGAAGTAGACTTGCGAGTATCAACATCACCAGCCATGTCTGAATCAGTATAAGCACAAAGAATAGGCTTCCTTGTACCAAAACACAAACTCAGACTAGAAGTACCACAGAGATATCCCATAACCCACTTCACAGCATTCCAATGTTCTCTTCCCGGATTAGAAAGAAAATGGCTAATAACTCCAACATCGTGAGCAATATCCGGTCTTGTACAAACCATCGCATACATCAAACTACCAACAGCTGAAGCATAAGGAACTTTCTTCATATCTTCCTTCTCATCATCACTAGAAGGACACTGTTTCGTGCTCAATTTGAAGTGCATAGCTAAAGGTGTACTGACAACCTTAGCTTTGTCCATGCTGAATCTGCGAAGTACTTTCTGAATGTACTTCTCTTGTGATAATACCAATTTCTTGGCCTTTCGATCACGGACAATCTGCATGCCAAGAATCTGCCTTGCAGGCCCTAAGTCTTTCATAGCAAAAGACTTACTCAACTCTTGCTTCAACTTCTGAATCCTGCAAGTATTATGACCAACAACAAGCATGTCATCAACATAAAGCAACACAATAATAAAGTCACCATCAGAGAACTTTTGCACAAAAACACAATGGTCTGAAGAAGTCTTCTTGAAGCCCTGCTGACTCATAAAAGAACCAAACTTCCTGTACCACTTCCTGGGAGCTTGTTTCACACCATACAAGCTCTTCTTCAATTTGAAAACATAATTCTCTTAACCCTTGACTTCAAAACCTTCCGGTTGCTCCATATAAATTTCTTCATCTAAGTCACCATGGAGGAAAGCAGTTTTAACATCCATTTGCTCAACCTCTAAATCTAGACTTGCAGCCAAGCCTAGAACCACACGAATGGATGACATCTTCACAACTGGAGAGAATATCTCATCAAAATCAACTCCCCTTTTCTGATTAAATCCCTTGACAACTAATCTAGCTTTGTACCGTGGAACTGGATTACCATCTTCATGTTTCACTCGAAAAATCCACCTGTTTTTCAAAGCTTTTCTGTCTTTAGGTAACTTAACCAAATCAAAGGTATGATTATCATGCAAGGATTTAATCTCATCTTCCATAGCATCAAACCACCTTTCTTTTTCTTCACTTTCCATGGCCTCATCAAGACTCTCAGGTTCTCCCCCGTCAGTTAAGAGTACATACTCATTGGGAGAATAACGAGATGAAGGAATTCTCTCTCTACTAGATCGTCTGAGAGAACTCTCTGGAGCATCTATAATTGGTTGTTGGACAACCACATCATCTTGCACTGGAGCATCAACAACATCATGTCGGTCATTCTGAACATGATCACCATCTTCATTATCAACTTGATTTTCATCATTATGAAGATTTTCTTCCGGTGCAATAGTCAAAGGAACTGGATCAACATCAACTAAGCTCTCACTACTCTGAAAATCAGCCTTGTCAGCTTTGTCAAAATCTTCAATTGTTTGGTCTTCAAAGAACACAACATCACGGCTTCTAACAAGTTTCTTCTCAACAAGATCATAGAAACGATAGCCAAATTCATCTTGACCATAACCAATGAAGATACACTGCCTAGTTTTAACATCTAACTTTGACCTTTCATCCTTAGGAACATGTACAAAGGCTTTACACCCAAAGACTCAAAGATGATCATAAGAAACATTCTTACCAGTCCAAACTCTGTCAGGGACATCACCATCTAAAGCAACAGTAGGAGATAAATTGATAACATAAGCAGCAGTATTAAGTGCTTTTGCCCAAAAGGAATCTGACAGCTTAGCATCTGAAAGCATACATCTAACCCTCTCAACTAGAGTTCTGTTCATCCTCTCTGCTAAACCATTTAACTGAGGAGTCTTTGGAGGAGTTTTCTGATGCCTAATACCCTGTTCTCTGCAATATCTATCAAAAGGACCAATATACTCACCACCATTATCTGAGCGGATGCATTTCAATGTCTTCCCTGTTTGTCTTTCAACCAAGGCCTGAAAACCCTTGAACACATCAAGTACTTGATCCTTGGACTTCAAAGGAAATACCCAGAGTTTGCGAGAATGATCATCAATAAAAGTCACAAAGTAAAGTGCACCACCATGAGATCTTACCTTAAAAGGACCACACAAATCAGAATGTACCAACTCCAGTAAATCAAGCTTTCTTGAAGGCGGATGACTCTGAAAAGAAACTCTTTTCTGTTTACCGGCTAAGCAATGAACACATTTCTTCAACTTTGCATGTTTCTTTCCAGAAAGCAAATTTTTCTTAGCCAAACTATCAATCCCCTTCTCGCTCATATGACTCAGCCTTCTATGCCATAACTCTGATGAAGTATCATTCTCCACCAAATTTACTGAGTCTCTGGACATGGAGCCCTGAAATACATACAAGTTAGACAACTTGTCACAACGGGCCACAACCATCAAACCTCTAGTAAGCTTCCACTGGCCAACACCAAGTGTATTAACATAACCCTCATCATCAAGATATCCCACAGAAATCAAATTCAAGCGAACATCTGGAGCATGCTTGACATTATTGAGAATTAGTTTGGAACCATTGTTACTTTCCAAACAAACTGTCCCAATGCCAATAACTTCAACTTCATGATTATTGCCCATTTTCAACGTTCCAAAATTACCTGGAGTATAAGAAGAAAATAATTCATTCTTTGGCGTGACATAATAAGTAGCACCAGAATTCACAAACCAGCTAGACTCATCACGAACAAGATTAATGGCATTTGCATCACAAGAAACAAGAAGATTATCATTAGCAACAACAGCAACACGATTTTCATTATCGCATTTTCTCTTTTGTTGTCTCATATCTCTCTTGTGCTTGTAACAATATTTCATGATATGCCCATTCTTGTGGCAATAGTCACATGTAATATTCTTGTATTTAGACTTTGACTTGCTTCTACTTTTACCTCTATCATTCTGACCTCTGGACTTGTTTCTCCCCCTATCTTCAGTAACCAAAACATCGGAGTGTGAAGCTGAAGAAGATGAGGCTTGAGATCTTCTTCTCATTTCTCCATTCAAGACACCACTCTTAGTATATTCCATGGTTACAACACCACTGGGAGCAGAATTAGTCAAAGAAACTCGAAGAGTTTCCCAAGAGTCTGGCAGAGTATTAAGAAGCCAAAGTCCCTGTATCTCATCATCAAACTTTACACCCATTCCGGACAGCTGGTCAAGAACACCCTGAAAATCATTAATATGATCAGAAATAGGAGTGCCCTCTTCATACCTGATATTCATTAATTGTTTCAATAGGAACAACTTGTTGTTGCCAGTCTTCGAAGCATAAAGTGTCTCGAGCTTGTCCCACAAACTTTTGGCATGTGTCTCATTCATAATATGATTTCTAACATTATCTTCAACCCATTGTCTAATATAGCCACAAACCTGCAGATGCTCAAATTCCCATTCTTCATCATTCTAAGACTGAGGCTTATTAGAAGCAAACACAGGTAAATGCATCTTCTTGACAAATAGAAGATCTTTCATCTTGCCTTTCCAAATATGATAGTTACTACAAATTAAACACACCATTTTGCTCATATTTGCCTCCATCATTCAAAACGACAATCAACAATAACCAATGCTCTGATACCACTTTGTTGGGAAAGACAAGGCACTAACAAAGAATGCCTGACAGGATAATAGCGGAAGAATACCCAAGTCTATACTTTCCCTTTTCGATTTGAACCAAGAGAAGACAAACAACCACAAGCAATATGATAGTAAGGCAGCAAGTAATTCAATCAAACAAATATAACAAGACAATAATAAACCAATCACACAAGACACCAAGATTTACGTGGAAAACCCTTCGATGTGAAGAGTAAAAAACCACGGGACCAAAAGCTCCACTATAATCACCAAGATTTACAATATTGTTCTCCAAAATTGGCCACAAAACAAGTGCCAAACAACGAGCAACAACAAAATAAGATTGCACCAAATCAAGAGAATTAAAGGAGCAAAATCACCAATTTCGCAGGTACTATTCACGACAGCAAAACTGAAGCTGCAGGCCACCAAATCCAACTCTGTCAGTTCCTAATCAAATATTGAGATGAAGATAATATGCTAACCAAAAATAAGCTCAATCGGACAAGAAACGAAGCGGGAATCACAATTTGAAGTTGACTGTTAGGGCTGAATTTTGACTGCGAAAAACTGCTCTTTTTCTCTCTTTTTGGCTGCTGAAAAAAACTCTCTGTGTATTTGAAAAAAAGACCTAAATAGGCTTATATTTGCCTCATAAGAATGGGCCTATGGGAAAAAATGGGTTGGTCCAAATTGGGCTTTTATTTATCCACATAGGAAGGGAAAAAGGCCCATAACCCAACACGTAGGAAGTCCTTTTATTTCTAATTTTCTCCAACTTTGTCTTGTGATATTTTTGCTCGTAGCATAAAACACCCGACTCTAAGTTGAGGATGAATAAAATCTGCCCATCACAAAACATGCATGATAATATGAAATGGGGTATGATTTTTGGTGGTATGTGCTTCCACATTGAAGGATAGTGAATGATATGACTCTCCCATTCTTCTTCTTTCTGAATTTGTCCTAAAACCCGCAAGTGAATATATTCACATGACCATTTTGGACAATTAGTGATTGCTAGCTTACCCCTCACCTCTATCAACTCGAAATACCACCACTTTGATGAATTATTCAATATAGTAAGTTTGAAATTTTTAGTTTTAAGATCAAATGCATCTATAGCAAGTGTTCCTCCATGGAAAACAAACATATAGATAACTCCATTGATAAAACCCCCGGCTTGTACGAAAAAAGATCTGGAGGTCTAAGATTACGTGCATCACATCTAATCGGAAGAAACACAACAGAAAGACATGTTCAAATTACAAGAAAATACATTGTTTATTTTATTTTAATTTTTGATTGTTTTATAGTGGCAAATTCATATTTTGATTTATTTTCTCTTTTAAGTTAATGAATTATAATTTCAGAATATTTATTATGTGTGCTGTTAATCATTTGTGTACTAAGTGTTTTTCAATTGTTAATATTGTATCAAATTTGTATAATTTAGTATCAAATTCATATCCCATTTGGAAAATTGAAAAAATAACATATAGTTGAGATTTCAACCAAATTAAACAACCTTAACAAGTTAATGTTATATTCAATTGGTATCAAACAAATATGTCACTTGAAAATGAAATTTTTTTTACAATATATGGTGATAAATTTATTTTTGTAATAAAATTAAAAGGCACCAATAGTCATTAATGAATAAAAAGTATTTAATAGTAATCAATATTTATCTTGGGAATAATAAAATAATTCAAAATAAGAATCAATTAATTAGAATAATACCAAGGGAAATATTTATCTTGTCAATTACAAATTACTATATTTTATAGAAAAGATACTTTGAGAGTAACGTGAGGGTTGGGTGTGGGTTGACATATAATAAAGTTAAAAAATCTCTTCAAATGTGTAATAGATAATTACAAATTGATTTTCTCTGATTAATATTATTTCTCTCACCTATTAATTATATAATATTATATACTATATTAATTAATAATATATGATTAATTAATTTCTATTATTGGTATTGTTTTCTTTTAGATAAAAAAACCGATCTACATTCTGTTTTATAGTTTCCTAGTTCTAGTTGTAGTCTAACTTGAGCCGCAGCCTTGAGCCTTCAGCAATAAACTAAATAGATGAAGACAAAGAAATTTGAATGAAGAAAAGTCTCAGTTCATGATGAAATAATATTGAAATAATCTTTTGTTAAATCTTTAATACGTTTTATGTATCAAAACTAATGTTTGAACACGATGCATTGTGCATGATAGAATTGTAATGTATGATAATGCTATAACGATGGCAATGTACATTAGTTTAAGAAAAAAAATCAACTAGATACATTAAAAATCTGAATCTATATGCATTAGTAAAGATGAACAACAAAAAATTGAAAAAAAAGAGTCAACAATCTTATCAACGAAAGCAATGAATATGTATCCTTCTCAGACTAATTGGATAAGCTCAATACTAAAAGATCGAACCTTATAGTATAACATTTCTTGTAATGTTTTGTAAGACAAAAGTAAACATACATAAATTATAGTACATTATATAACAACATAAATGTTTAAATCTCTCTTATTGATTCTAGTTTTAAAAACTTTTTTAACATAATCAATTGTTACATGAACTATCAAAATTTTCTTTCGATTATAAGACATTCAAGGTGTAGACAATACCCTATGAGAGGCGCAGAGTGCCAGAACCTGACGGACAGACTCTGGTCTTAGGCGCTCTGACTGGCGTGGCGCACCAGGGCTTGTCAGACAGAGCCTGCCATGAGGGGGCTCTGGTAGGCGCGGCGCCCCAGGGGTTGTCTGACGGGATTTCCGACTTTTCTTCTTCAATTTTCAACTCTAAACCTTCTAAACTCCCATTGATCTTTCTCCAAACACTTGGGATCACTAAATAATGCATTGCCCAATTTTTTAGACTCGTAAAACAACATGTAAACATGAATCAACTCAACTAGAACATACTACAACCCATTCAATCAAGAATTTGACAATTGTTCATCAAAATATCAATGTTCATCATCTTGTCTACTCTAACTTGCTGAATTGAATCAACTTGGTGTGTGGGTGGAAGAATCCAACAAAGAAAAATCTCACGTACCTCTATAGGTATCACCCTCGACGAAATTTATGCAACGATCTTGGCGTTTCTTGGACAATTTTTTTATCTTCCCCTTCTTTTGTCTTTCCTCTCAAGCCCTAAGTGTTACAGTTTTTGTATAAAACTGATTTGGGACTTGTTTTTACCCCTAATATAACCTTAAAACAAATTAGGAAATAATAGGACAAAAAGACAACTTTACCCTTACTAAAATTCGAATTGAATTTTCCTCAGTCCAACAAACAAACTTCCGAAAGACATATCTCCTTCATACGACATCGAGTTTTCGCAAACTCGGCGGCGTTGGAAGATCTTCCCAAGGACTTTCCATCCATATAAAGAATTCATCCAAACTCCTCCTGAGATGGAAGGTATGGACATTTGAAAATGACCAAAACTCTCATTTTGAAAGCTGGAAACTTTTCCAGATTTCTCTATTTATCCCTAAAATTGATTATTCTTGATTTCTTAGCTTACTCTAAGTTAGTTTAAGTTACAAGATGTTACACTACCTTTAGTAGTATACATTTGGGGGAATTTTGTCGGCTAACCTTCAAAACCCAACTCCACTCCAGGTCCCAACTCAAGATACTTCTCTGCATTTATATTATTTATGTACATATAGTTTTATAATCTGATATTATTCATTATCACTTGACATTATGTTCCAATAAGGTTGAAAGATATAAGTCATTATCCCAAAATAACATGGATCAATTACCACTTGACATTTTATTTTTTCTCCTTTCTTTTTGAGATTACAAGTATTCTAAATATGTCCATTGATCTTGAAATTAATTGAAATCTTACCTATTATAAATAATTTATGTGTTTATGATTTTCACATTTAGATATTGAGGCTCTAATTAACTTTGCATATATATGACATAGAAGTTTTATTTTTTTCCCCATCATTTTTCTGTATTAAAAAGTCACATTTCAATAATTCACACCTCTTCAGTTCCGAAATCTATATTTTTAACAATTTCCATAGTTTTCATTCCTTTTGTATTTATAACCCCAAAAATTTAATGTGTAAATTTATGATAATTTATTGTGTTCTTTCATGGATCCCTATATAAATGTAAATAGGTAAAACAAGTCTTTGAATTAGATAGTGAGGTATAGTAGTTGACATTTGTCAGAACAAAAGATTATAAGTTATGCATATTGCCTTTTCTTGCTTTTTATTATGCCTATATTCTTATAGAGTAGAGAGAATTTTCATATACTAGACTGACGCGATTTTATAATCACATTTTAGAAAAATAATTTTGATACTAATTTTTTATTGTGTGATAATGGTTAATTTACGCTATAGTAATTAGTGTAATTTATTTTAGGCGCATGAATTTCGCAAAGTTCATCAAGTTGATACAATATGAAAGTTTTTATGCATTATTTTTCTTACGTTTTCAACTATTCTATGTGATATAAAAGTTAAATTAATTTTAGGGGTTACATATTTTATAAAACAATAGATTGTTTGTTCATATATTCCAAATTGTATATTTTTTTCGTTGAATAGTTTGTGATACTTATTGCTATGTGATTTTCTTAAGATACCGTATATAATGTTTCACGTAACTCACGTGTAAAGCACGTATCCAAGATTAGTATGTAGTTAATATAATGAAAATAATTGATGAATCAAAAGTTTATCCCAAAATCAGTGTGCACATAACATAAGGATCCTAAAGATACATTTTATTAAAAGATTGAGTCCAAATCGATAAAACTTCAAATTCACCCACGAAATATATGGATAAAGAAAGAAAATCATATGAAGAAATCATGAGAAAATGTCATACTAACCCCCATATTATATAGAGAAGAATTTCGTAAGGATCAGGCTATTTTGAGCTCCAGATTTCCAACATACTCAAAATATCAATTGGCACAGTATGAACAATAATATTTATGTCGTAAACCAACAACTGAATTTTTCACTAAAAGAGTTATAACTTCCTTATACGATAGCAAAATGAACCGATTCTTTTTTTTTCAATGAAACTCAATTCCATGCTCATTTGGTAAACAATTATTCCATATATTGCGATAAAGTTAAGTATCGGCTTTGCAAAAAAGCAACAAACTTTGCAGAATGGTCCTATAATACATGGTTAAAGTTTTAGAAGTTTGATAATAATATTTTTTATCCTTAAATCTTATAACGAACCTTTTAGTTGACACAAATTGTTGAAACAATGCCAAAAAGCCCCAAAAAACACTTAGACTCACACGAACTTCATCTCGAACCTCATGTAGACAAATGTCAGTATGTCCAACCCTTATCTTGCCTTTATCCTGGCTGTTTCTTCCCAGGGTAATTTGTACCACTTGTCTTGCCACTCACACACCAGGGCTGGTCCAGTGGCCTCGGTGAACCCATAGGTGTGGACCACATGGAAACTCCCATTTTTTTGGCTAATCTCAAAATGTAATTTAGAATACAAGACAAAAGAAAACACAATGAAGAAAATTTAGCAAGGAAAATTGATTAATGTGTATACCCAAACTAATATTTTGAAGATTTTAATTTAAGTATGTGTTGACACCCAATATTGACCCTCCATAATTCAATTAATTTACGAGCTTCTCCAATTTCAAACAATTTGAAATAATTGTTTTCGAAAATAAAAAATTACTTTCAAAATTTATTTTCAAGGTATTTTTGTCATTTTTCATATAGATTATATATTTTTATATTTATAATATATGTATTTATATATTTATCATTTTTTATGAATATTTGAGAAAAATTGATTTACTGAAAAAAAAAAGTATAGAGTTTTAATTGAGTATAATTTATTTCTCTAAAAGAAAATTGACTAATTCATGAATTAATTGGTATAGCCGATCTTTTATTTTAAAGTAATTATTTTCTCTTGTTAAAGTAAGAAGCTCAGATTAATTAATTTTAATTTGTATCGAATCATTTTCTTCAAATTCAATTTCTCGAGAAAATACATTTATTTGGGTCCAATATTTAGGCCTACTTTCTCAATAAACCACCCACACCTTTAGTTATTTCCCTATTTTTCTTATGCGCCCACTCTCCTTATTTTCTTCCAATTTCAATTTTCTTTCCAATGTCGTTTTAAATTTTTACTAGTTCGTACATTTCCAGCTCACTGGAGCCTTATCCATTAAGCAATTTCCAAAAAATGGTTTCTCCCACATCGAAAAAACTCTCAGAATTGGGAGATTTGGGGTGCTATAAAAAGCCCCTCTCCTCACCGTTCAAGGACGGATTTGTAGACTTGAGAGTTCCCCTAAAGAGGTTTTGGAATTCTCGTCTTAGAATTTTAAAATTTTGAATTTCTTCGAATTGAAGAGGTGGAATCATCTCCGTCCACACTTGTCGTCGTCCAGTTTGCTGCCCAGAACCAAGTAATATTCTTTCTTTAATATTTTTTTAGCTCCGTTTTTGTATAGTTTATCATTTGTGTTGTATGTTTGTAAAGTAGTTTAATTACATTTTTTTACGAAGCTTTAATGTAATATTTCTTTCCTGTTTTGGTTAATATGAATGTGTAGTTTACTTGTAGTTCCATGCTTAGCTTTCTTTATCACTCATCTGTCCTATATCAAGATGTTATTTTGAAATATGGATTTTAGTTTTATCATTTTTAAGGTTTTCATCTTCTATTTTTTTTTCTCTTTGAAAACATATATTCGTTGCTGAAATGCCATCTATATCTGTTGGTGTGATTTGTCAAATAACAAACCATTGAGAGCCTGTTTGAGTGAGAATTTGCTTACCTTTGGGGCTACTCTTTAGAGCTCTCCAAAGGTTTAGGTTGGGATGGATGAAAGCTCATATAATAACTTTTATATCTCCGTGCCCTCGATTTTCTTGTTTGTCCTTCGTACATGCTAAATGAGATGGCTTAAAACTTGTTATTGAACGAGTTTGAGATAATGACATTGTTTAGGTTCTGTCCATTGCTAAAATGTGGCATGATTGCCTTTCCTCTGAATGTTAACTTTCAATTCTTTTTTTTTCCATATATATGTTGGTTTAATCAGTGTGAGCTTTTGGAGCATTTTCTCTTGAATATGTTTGTATTCTGATTAAGATATTAATCCTTTTTCTTTCTCTTCTCTGCATGACACTCTTCTATTAAGATATTCAATATTCTTTCATAGTTAGTATTTAGTTTTCAAATTCACGCTTAAGTTGTTGTGTTGATTTTTCAACTCTAAAACTTGACCTCGGATAAAATGTTAAGTTAAAATTATTATTTTGACACTTTAGCATTTGACTTATTTCATACATGGAATAAGATGAGTGTATAAGTATCAAAAGACTTTAGTTATTTTAAAACAAATATTAATCATGCTACGAGTTTAATCTCTACTAAACCCCTCCTCCAACTATAAAGGTGAAAATAAAGGGCTAGGACAACACATTAAAAAACACTATGACATCTTGGAAGAAATCAAAGTCTTTTCTCCCTTTTTTAAACTTTATGTACAAAAACATCCTCTTGGGTTTGATCAAACACTCTAAATAGGTAGAAAGAAATAAAAGAAGGTTATTTTATTAGGTGGAAATTCGACAACCTTCTTTTGCTTCTAGCTATTCAGAGTGTTGATCAAATTGGAGAGAAATCTGCAGTTTTTGTGCATAAAATTTCAAAAAGAGAAAAAAAGGGGAGAAAAAACTTTGCTTTCTTCCTAAATGTGAAGTGTTTTTTTATTTGTTTGGCCTAGACCTTTATTTTCACCTTTTATAGTTGGAGGAGGGGTTTAGTAGAGGTTAAACCCCTACCATAGTTAACATTTAATAATACTTTAATTAAAAATTTCCAAAATATTATTTTGGCTACACACATTAATTGTAATTTTCCTTACTGAATCTCTTCATTATGTTTTTCTTTAGTCTTGTATTCTAAATTACTTTTTGAGATTAGTTTGAATTTCTAAGCATAATGATACTTCCTTGTCTAGATAAGAATTTCTATTTAACTTCAGCTTAATTTTTGATGTATGATGCGTAAACTATTAAAAAATCAGAATGTTGAGTATTGACAATTTTCCTCATCTTCTTATGCTAGTTAGTCATCACCATCTATATGAGTCACTAAGAACTGAACCAACATTCTCTACGTCACATTCAGGGATTAGAACCTCTCTTGAAAAAATCTGTTTGGCTCTTTCTAATAACCAAGATATTCCCAAGAGTCAATTGATATAAGTTTTGTCAGAGGCTTCATTTCAGGGCTTGTTCCATGTTGTTGTAAGTAGGACATGTTTCAGTTGTAGGTTATACTTGAAGTAGGACATGATAATTAGACGGAGAATTTCGAGAAGAATATTGACAATTTTAGTTTGTATTCAGCTATGGAGGGATGCTCAAGAGAAGGAATTTAAGTCAACTAAAGCACTCAATTCTAAGGATGATTGATTTTTATCAAACATTACTTTATAATTTAGTCTCTTTTTTCGTATTATTAGAAGCAGTGAAATAGTTAGCAAAAAAGGTAGATAGAAAAGAGAGAAAAATGTTCTTTTTTTCATTGTAAATGTGACACTGATGAAATATCAATTCAATAACTTTGTGTATTAGTACGAATTTTAAAATAAGAATTTTAGAATTGAGATCAAACACAAAGCTTGTTAAAAATAAATAAGAAAACGAAGACATAAAATGGGAAAAGACTAAATATATGGTATTAAGGGGAATTTCAGTAGTAGTTAAGTTGGTTGACTATCTGAAACTTGTTGATGAGAGTTCTGTAATGACCTGTAAGGTCATTTTGAGATTTATTGAATTTTATATGAGAATTTATTTTATACTTCAAAAAGTGAACTATTTTTCAAAATTGTATTTTAATTCTCATAAAATAAACTCTCCATATTAAATGTATAGATATTAGAATCTGGAAATTTTAGAAGTTTGATGTTAAGTATGATATATTTGGCGTAGTGACTTTAACTATCCAACTTTTAAATAAATAAACACATGAGTCATACATGACACAATACACGTAGGACATCATGTAGGACAAAAAATGACATGTAGGATGACATGTAGGACATATGTGTCTATTTGTTCAACTTTATACAAGTTTAAGTGTCTATTTGTGCCCATCAAAAGTTAAAGGGCATAAATGTGATTTGAAGCCAAGTTAAATGACACATTTATGTATTATGTCAATCTTAAAATATGCACTTTGGTCTCTTTAATGGCACAACATCAAAGGCATTTATCGTTATTGTTGGGAAAATACAGACAAACATAAAAGTATATATGGGAAATCTGCGACACATCTTACAACATTCCTAAGTCGGTTTCTTTCTTATGATGCGTTGGTCCATGAATAAATCCAAGATAGTGTTTCGGACTTGAATTTCCTCACATTTCGTCCAATTAAATAATCTACAAATCCAAGTTGTATCTCATGTCCAATGGAACTTGAATTCCCTCACATACCATAGAGTAGTAGCACAAGATTGAACTCGTAAAACTCAAATGTTTAATCAAACAACATTATATGATGATAAAATGGACAGTCAAATTAAACTTCCTGTAAAGTTAAAAACCAAACAAACAAATTGAAACGGAGGAAGTATAAAATAACAATTTTCAACCCTGATGATTGACATAAATTAAATTTCCAAGTTCCATATTTTATTTTTCCCAGAGTCCAAAATATGCCCATAAACAAGGATTTAAAACCAAAAAAAGAAGTTCAATTTTTTGCAGTAATATTGGTCTAAGGGTTTTTAAAAAAAAAATATTATATTGTGTGTAGGGTTTTAAAACAGAAAAAAAAAAACGTCCAACTTTGTTTGGCAATCTAGTGCCACTATTCAACTTTCAACCATGAACGAGTCGATGAATTTTGCCAAAAAACAATCATCAATTCCATGTGATATAATATTTGAAATATTTTCATGGCTTCCTGTCAAGTGTTTAATGCGTTTAAAGCGTGTTTCCACATTGTGTAATTCGATTGTATCGGAATCAGATTTTTTGGATATTGCCAGATGTTGTTCGAGGGGGACAAAATTCCTTTTGCAAGGAGGAGAATTTTGTTACACCGTGGAGGAAAAGAAAGATGGTAAAACCTCTGCCTCCCTTCTTCAAGTTGACAAATTTAATAAATGCAATAATCATGTCCATACATATTATTTATTCTTTCAATTCATTTGTTAATGGTTTATTTTGTGGTTGGACATCATCAACTCTACAGATTTTCAATCCCAGTACAAAAGAAGTAAGATTTTTGCCCCATCCAAATAAAGATATTCCTTGGTGTAACTATTCATTAGGTTTTGAGCCAAAAGAAAACAAATACAAAGTTGTCTCGACAATATATCATGCTCAAGAAGGATAGACAAATCATGGAGAGAGACTCAACATGTTTTCTCTTATGCCCCATCTAGTAGCCCGGATGTTTGCATTAGGGGAGTTATCTATAAGTTCATCTATGAGCCTTTTATAAACGGTTACAAATCTTCTATTGTTGCATTTGATGTTAAATCTGAAAATTATGAAATTATTGCATTGTCGAAAACATTTTTTTCACAGTCGCAGTCGTACTTTAAGCACTATCACCTTCTGATAGAGGTGAAGGGTAAATTAGCAGTCATAGATTATAGTTATGTAACGGGAAGTGTATTGAAGAATATGATAAGAATGTTGTTAGGAGTTAAGTAGTAGTTAGTTATTTTGTTATCCAGCTGTCAATATCTTATTGGTTATTAGCTAGTTAGTTACATTTTACATTTTCTGTTTTAGTTAGTTACAAAGGAGTTGTATAAGTACATTGTAGCTCTGTAAAATTGATATACAATTTTTCCATCTTTCTCATTCTTCAATCAACGATTTTGTCATGGTATCAGAGCCTATGGAGTGCGATTCCTGGTGATGAAATAGCTTCGATTGATGGCTGAATTTGCAGATTTGAGGAGACATCAATGGCGAACAAAATTGACCATGGCCATCCTCTGTTCTTATCATCTTCTGATGTACCAGGAGCTGTTCAAGTTGGAATTCAACTTACAGGTATGGAGAATTACACATTGTGGAGCAAAGCAATGGAATTAACTCTGTTGACTAAGAATAAACTGGGATTTGTTGATGGAAGCATCAAACGTGAAAATTATACAGTCGATTCTGAGAAGAAACAGTGGGATCGATGTAATGCTATGGTGCTTTCATGGCTGATGAGTAATGTGAGCAAGGATTTGGTGAGTGGAATCCTATTTCGTTCTAATGCAACTTTAGTTTGGAGTGATTTGAAGGAACGTTTTGATAAGGTGAATATGTCCAGAATTTTTCATCTGCACAAATCGATTGTCACACACACTCAAGGTACTTCCCCTGTATCAGTTTATTACTCAAAGTTAAAGGATCTATGGGATGAATTCGACTCAATTGTTCCTCCTCCTTCTTGTAATTGTGATAGATCTAAAGAGTATGTTGATAGTATGCTTAGACAAAAGCTTTTGCAGTTTTTAATGGGTTTGAATGACAATTATAGTCATGCTAGGAGTCAAATTCTCATGATGAGTGTTCCACCTACTGTTAATCAATGTTATGCTATGATAATTCAAGATGAAAGCCAAAGGGAGTTATGTGGAGATCACTACACTTTAGGTGGACAATCAGATTCTACTGCATTATTTTCCAGTAGATCTGGAGGTAATGGTTCTGGAGGTAATGGGAGTCAAGGTTATAGAAGTCAAGGAAATGTGAAATCTCATAAACCACAAAGGAATGGATATTTGTATTGTGATCATTGTGAAATGAGAGGTCACAGTAGAGCTAATTGCAACAAGCTGAAGTATTGTACTCATTGTCATAAGCATGGGCATTTAAAGGATGTATGTTTCCAGTTAATAGGTTATCCTGTCAATTATAAAGGAAAAAGATTAGCTAACAATGTGGCAACAGATTGTGGATTTCTAGGGAGTTCAAGTGATAACAATTGTTTTGTCCCTTCAACACAACAGTCACAACAACAATATGGTTCAGATTCTGGAGCTGGTTCAGTGCCACAATTTACACATGATCAATATAAGCAAGTCCTTCAGATGTTAAACAAACCATTGATCCATGAAGGAAATGCAACATCTACAAACATTAATGCAAATGCAGCAGGTAACTTTGCAGGAAATTCCAAGTTTAATTCCCTTAGTTTTGATTGGATTGTTGATAGTGGAGCAACTGATCATATGGTGGGAACTAAGAATGCCTTGACTAATGAATCAACAGTGATGAGTTCAAGACATGTTCAACTTCCAAATGGTGATTCATCTCGAGTCACACATTCAGGTTGTTCTAAACTACAAGGAGGTGATATAGTCAAAAATGTTTTATGTGTGCCAGATTTTAACTTCAACCTTCTTTCAGTGGCTAAACTAACTAGACAATTGAATTGTTGTGCTGTATTTTATCCTGACTTCTTCCTTCTTCAGGATCTTCTCACTGGGAGAGTGAAGGAGATTGGTAAAGACAATGGTGGTTTATACATTTTGAAGTCTCCTCAACTTATAAACACTGAACAACATCATAAGAGTGTTGCTACTACAGCTGTCCAAGATTCTGATGAGGGTGAAGTTTGGCATAAAAGATTAGGCCACATCCCTATGAATGTTATTAGAAAAATAGATATGTTTGCTTATAGAAGGAAGTTTCAGCTACAATGTTGTAATATTTGTCCATTGGCCAGACAAGTTCGATTACCATTCTCCATTAGTAACAATAGAAGTTCAAAATGTTTTGATTTAGTTCATATGGATGTATGGGGACCCTACAAAGTTGCAACTCACAATAAGATGAAGTTTTTTCTTACATTGGTTGATGACTATTCTAGATGGACTTGGATATATCTCATGCATCTTAAATCTGATGTTTCTACTATATTGAAGCAATTTATTGCCATGGTTCAAACTCAGTATAGTGTTCAGGTTAAAGCATTTCGATCAGATAATGGGGGAGAGTTCTTCAATGCTCAAGTGAGTGAGTTGTTTAATTCTAAAGGTATCATTCATCAGAGTTCTTGTCCACATACACCTCAACAAAATGGTGTAGTGGAAAGAAAGCATAGACACATCATGGAGACAGCTAGAGCTATCAGATTTCAAGGTCACATTCCAATCAAGTTTTGGGGGGAATGTGTTTTAGCTGCAGTACATATTATTAATAGAATTCCATCCACTGTGTTGGATAACAAGTTACCTTTTGAGATGATGTTCAGTAAATCACCAGACCTGTCTTACATGAGAATAATAGGCTGTTTATGTCATGCTACTAAACTGTTGAGGACAGACAAATTTGGACTTAGAGCTATTAGATCAGTTTTTATGGGTTATGGCACTACACAAAAGGGATACAAGCTTTATGATCTTGAAAATAAAGTTTTGTTTATCAGCAGGGATGTTGTTTTTACAGAATCCATATTCCCTTTTCAGATTCATACTAATACAAATATGCAGGCAATTGTATCTGATGATGAAACTCAAGTTTCAGCCCCAGTTTTGAATGATCAGGATGATGATACTGATAGTACCACTAGACACAATATTGATCATACTCTTGAAGAGCCAAATATGAATCCATCTTCAGCTGTTCAGGAACCAACTATGAGTACCACTATGGAAAGAAGACAGTCCACTAGAACTTCCAGACCTCCACTTTGGCAAAAGGATTTTGTGACTACAACTAAGTCTAGATCAAGGTCTAGTTGTCTGTACTCTCTTGGCGATAGTGTTGATTACAGTGGCTTGTCTCCTTCATATCAATGTTGTATTGCTAATCTTTCAGTCAACATTGAACCTCATTTTTATCATCAAGCTGTCAAGGACAATAGATGGGTGGCAGCCATGAAGGAAGAAATACAAGCATTGGATGATAATAAGACTTGGGAGATAGTATCTTTACCTATTGGCAAGAAGGCTATAGGTTGCAAGTGGGTGTATAAAATCAAGTATCAAGCAACTGGTGAAGTTGAAAGATTCAAAGCTAGATTAGTGGCCAAAGGTTATAGTCAGCAGGAGGGATTAGATTATCAGGAGACCTTTTCTCCAGTTGTTAAAATGGTTACTGTAAGGACAGTACTGACTCTTCCTGCTACTAAGGGGTGGGATGTTCAACAAATGGATGTCTACAATGCATTCTTGCAAGGTGATTTGGTGGAGGAAGTGTATATGCAATTGCCTCCAGGTTACACTCATAGATATGATGGGGTTCAACCTGTATGCAAGTTACTTAAGTCATTATATGGACTTAAGCAAGCTTCGAGACAATGGAATGTGAAATTAACTCAGGCTCTATTAGCTGCTGGTTTTCAGCAAAGTCATATGGATTATTCTTTGTTGATTAAAAGGTCAGATGAAGGCATTGTGCTTGTATTGATCTATGTTGATGACTTGTTGGTAACTGGTAGTAGCTTGAAGTTGATTAATGAAACTAAACAAGTTCTGAAGGACAACTTCAAAATAAAAGACCTTGGAACTTTGAGGTATTTTCTAGGAATAGAATTTGCCAGAAACACTAAAGGGATCTTGATGCACTAGAGGAAGTATGCATTGGAGATAATTTCTGATTTAGGCTTAGGTGGTTCTAAACCTATTGCCACACCTGTTGAAATGAATATCAAATTAACTACTATGGTTTTTGATAAACATACAGGTTCCTCATCCGATCCTCTACTATCAGACATTGGTGCATATCAAAGGCTTGTTGGTAGGTTGATTTATTTAACCATTACTAGACCTGATTTGTCTTATGCTGTTCAAAGTCTAAGTCAATTTATGAATGCACCAAAGAGGTCTCATATGGATGTTGCTGTTAGAGTTGTAAGATACATCAAACAGAATCCAGGTTCAGGCATATTGTTAGTTGCACAATCTTCTGATTCTTTGCAAGCATATTGTGATGCTGATTGGGGATCATGTCTTGACACTAGAATGTCCATTACCGGGATATGGTAAAATTTGGGGACTCTTTACTCTCTTGGAAGTCAAAAAAGCAATCCACTGTTTCTAGGAGTTCTGCAGAAGCAGAATATAGGAGCATGGCCTCCACTGTTGCTGAAGTTACATGGATAATTGGTCTTTTTCGTGAATTAGATATACCTATTGCTTTACCTGTTGTTATACATAGTGATAGTACTGCTGTCATTCAGATTGCCTCCAATCCTGTCTTCCATGAAAGGACCAAACACATTGACATTGATTGTCATTTTGTTAGAGAGAAGATACAAAGAGGAATTGTTTTCATTCAACATTTGGCTACTACAGAGCAACTTGCTGATGTGTTAACTAAAGGTCTTGGTCGGTTGCAACATGAATATCTTGTATCCAAGCTAGGCATGAAGAACATCTTCATATCACCTAGCTTGAAGGGGGGTATTGAAGAATATGATAAGAATGTTGTTAGGAGTTAAGTAGTAGTTAGTTATTTTGTTATCCAGCTGTCAATATCTTATTGGTTATTAGCTAGTTAGTTACATTTTACATTTTCTGTTTTAGTTAGTTACAAAGGAGTTGTATAAGTACATTGTAGCTCTGTAAAATTGATATACAATTTTTCCATCTTTCTCATTCTTCAATCAACGATTTTGTCAAAGTGGATACATATACATGTGGATTTTAGAGCATACTCCAAGAAAACAATGGAAGAGACATATCATTCGCTTTCCCTCGATATGGAATGAGAAAAAACCTATATTTATACCATCCCCCACTCCTAGTGATGGGGAGATCCTATTTGTCTTGTATTTAAGTTCAAGTGTTGTCCGTTGTTTTTGTTATGACGTCACAAAAAAGAGTTGGAGGGAATTAAAAATAAAGGGGCTTCCAAAGCAAAATAGAATCGATGGCATTTATAGTTACGTTGAATGTCTTGTTCCCTTTAGATAATTTTGTTCAAACTGGTAGATATCATAAGTGCTTGCATGTCTTTTTTCTTGAATTTGGGTAACTTGAACCCATAGGATCGTAGCTTTGATATTAAAGTCTCCAAAATAGAAATATATTACATTTATATTATGTTGAAAATCTTGTTTCCTTTGGATTATTTCGAGTTTTGGTGTACGTGCTTATTTCACCCCTTCTTTTTCACCCAAATATCCTTTCAGGAACTATTTTATTTTGTGTTAAAATTTTGTTCACGCAAATTAATCCATGTAGTCATGCTATAACTCGATAAAGTAATGGATTCTAGCCAACTAAAAGGAAACAACATCATAACTTTATGGATTTGTAATCTCGGAATTAGCCAATCAACTCTCTTGAGAATGTCTTCATACCATCCACAAGATTTGCGCAATAAGATTTGAAGTTATAATAAACTGGTCACATAGTGAACAAGATTAGTGATTGATTTACTAGTAATTTTCCGTCAATAACAAGACAAATAAGAATGATAGAGTGCTACATATTCTTATGTAAATTAATGAATCCTTTAAATTAACTACAACTCAAAGAATATTATATATCCTCATAATTATTGTGCAATAACAAGACAAATAAGAATGTTCTCAAAATCACCAAAAAAAAAAAAAAAAAAAACTCTGAATTCCTACCTAGAAATCATTCCTATGACAAGTAAAAAATTACTCAAAGAGAGTCATGTTTTCCATCATATATTACAATTTTGACAATATAAGCTTTGTTTCAACTAAACAAACGACAAAGTGTACAAAACAAACTAATGCCTCTATATGACTAGTCTTTCTATATAACGATAAATGTCTTTGATTTTGGGAGATTCCTAATTCTCTCCAAATCTTTGTGTTCATATCATAACAAGATAGATTTCCTGATCTATTATGATACTGTTCCCATAGAAGTATTGTCTTGCAGTATCGTACTTGTACTAGGCGCACATAATTTTATTAGTATATGATATAAAATAAAATATGTTGATATAATGTTATGATAGTTATTCTAAAACAAAATCATATGCAAAATGCTTTTACAAAAAAAAAAGATTTTGTTTAGGGATTTAAAACAGAGAAAAGAGTCTGATATACTCCTCAACTTTATCATTTAGAGCTGATACACCTCTCGTTATAAAAGTGGCTCATATATACCTTTACCGTTATACAAACGGCTCACATATACTCTTCATTTAACGGAAGTTAAAAAATTAGTTTTAAATTCATATTTATTACTTCTAATTTTTTTTTAAAAATTATTTAGGAGTATATATGATTCTTCTATCAAAGTTCAAGTTATATTTTAATTTTTTCATACATAAATTATTTTTTGACTTCTTTTATTATAATTATTTGAGTTTCTTATTCTTATTTTGTTTTTGTCCTTCATTCCTTAGTTTAAAGAATAAAAATTTAAATTATTTTTTTTGTGTGTATTGTAATTTAATTTCATATTCGAAGAAAAAATTTGGTCATTTACAATAAGTTTTACAAGAATATTAATGAAACATAAATAAATTTGATTATCAAAATAATAATTATAAATTAGTCATTGAAACAAAAAAAAGTCAAAAAAATATGTTTGACTATAATTAAATTTACTCATATGGTATTATATGTTTTAGAAAAAAAAATTTAGATTAAAATTATTTTTTTTCGGAATAGGATATATGTGAGTCATTTGTTTACAAGTAAGGGTATATATGAGTCACTTTTATAACAAGGGGTATATCAAATATAAATGACAAAGTTGAGGGATATATCAAATCCTTTTTCATTTAAAAAATAATAATTTAAATTCCGTGGCAATAATTTTGTTTTAACGATTTTAAACAAAAAAAAAAGTTCAATTTTTTGGGAGTCCTAGTTGTAATGTAATACAAAGAAACAGAGTCTTACAATGAAACAGAGAGCCAAACAGAACTTCATCAATAATAAGACCCAAAAAAAAAAAAAAAAACAGAACTTTAGCGGTCAGCCTTCAACATTATGAATTCTTCTACCTCAAGAAATAATATTCGAAATATTCTCATGGCTTCCTTCTAATTCATTAATGCGTTAAAGTGTGTTTCCACATTTTATAATTCAATGCTATCCGAATCGGCTTTTTCTGATATCCGTAAATGTCATTCTGGTGGGACAAAATTCCTTTTGCACGGAGATGGAGTTTATTATACTACGGAGGAAAAGAAAGACGGAAAAGCCTCTGTCTCCGTTCTTCAAGCTGACCCGCTTAATAACCTATACAACTGTGTCCCTTCATATTCTTGTTTGAATTGCGTTAATGGTTTATTTTGTGGTTCCGTGTCATCATATATGCAACCTGCTGTTTTCAATCCCAGCACATAACAAGTAAGATTTCTGCCCAACCCAACTGAAGGTAAATGCTGGAATACATTTTCATTAGGTTTTGACCCGGAAGAAAACAAGTACAAAGTTCTCCGGACAACATATCATCCTCGAAAAAACCACACAAAGTACTCTGTTTTTACTTTAGGCATAGACAAATCATGGAGAGACAATACAAACATATTCCCTTTGAT
This sequence comes from Solanum chmielewskii, assembly GCA_027704785.1. Lineage (NCBI taxonomy): Eukaryota > Viridiplantae > Streptophyta > Magnoliopsida > Solanales > Solanaceae > Solanum > Solanum chmielewskii. Next base: position 4,774,859 of record JAKWIX010000318.1, on the reverse strand, counting down.
TCTGTATTGGTTGCCCAGTGTTTGCATTAGTGGAATTATCTATCGATTTGCTATGGCAGATCATATATTTATACTTGCATTTGATGTTAAATCTAAAAAAATTGAAAATATTGCGTTGTGGAATGTAATTGTGTTCGCGTACTGTTACCAATTGATAGAAGTGAAGGGTAAATTAGGGGTCATAGATTACATAAAATGGGTAAAAGTATACTTTGACTTACGGATTTTAGAAAAGACTCCAAAAAGAGAATGGGAGAGACATATTATTGGGGTTCCCTCGATATGGAACAATGCAAAGCCCAGATTTGCATCATTCTTCGATGGGGAGATTGTATTCGTAGTGAACTCAGGTGATTTATGTTGTTTGTGTTATGATTTCACAAGAAAGAGTTGTAGAGAATTCAAAATCAATGGGCCTCCTAAGGAACGCGACATCAATGTCATTTATAGTTATGTTGAAAGTCTCGTTCCCTTTGGGTAATTTTGTTCAAACTGGAAGGTATTTGATGAGTGCTTGTATGTCAAATATCTTATTGATAACCTTTCAAGAACTGTTTTATTTTATGATTAGATTTTGTTCACGCAAGTTCATTCATGTAGTAATGCTATGAATTTAAAACGGAACGCCCAATAAACCAATGGCCACAAAGTTGAACCATAACAGCTATCTCGAGATCAGCGTGATTTAATAAACTGATCTGCAAAATCACAAAAAACCCTGAATTCCGACATAGAAATGACAAGTAATAAATTAATCAAAGAGATTCATGTTTTCCATCTTATATTACAATTCCGACATCTCATTTCAATGACTAGTCTTTCTATATAATTATAAATGCCTTTGATATTGGTCTTCTCTGGAAGACATGAGATTCCTAATTCTCTCCAAATCTCTGTATTGACATGATAACACGGACATAAAACGCCAGAGTTTAAGTTAACCACAAATACAATCTCTCCATCACGGGACATGTCGGATGAATAGGTCCAAACACTACGTCGTTCCATATTGAAGGAAATCTAATCATAAGTCTCTGTCATTCTTTTTATAAAGTCTGCTTGAATCCACAAGTCAAAGAATTCACTTACCCATACCCTATAATCTATAACACCTAATTTACCAGTCACCTATATCAACTCGTACAATGACACCCAATGAGATGCATGTTGGGTGGTCTTGGGCCTTCTCAACTCAAAAACTAGCTTAAAGGTTGAGGCTTTCCCTCACACTTATAAATTGACCACCAGCCCCTTCTACTTCCGATGTGGGATAACCCAACAATGCATTCCACGATGCAACAATTTCAAAATTTTCAGATTTAACATCAATTGCAGCTATAACATGTTCGTGATTGCTAACAAACTAATAGATAACTCCGCTAATGCCAACACTAGGCATAGAATAAGGAGTAGAGAAAGTAATGCTTTGAGTCTCTCTCCACAATTCATCTATGCTTAAAGTTAGACCACATCGTTTTCTGTAGCCTTTTTGTGTTACTGACAGAAACACTTTGTATCTCTTCTCTTCTGGCTCAAAACCTAATGAATAATATGTCAATAAATACCTTTATTTGGGTCGTAAAAAAATCTTATTCTTGTCACTCTCAAATAAATCTTGCATTTTTAGTATTTAAATAAAAATCAATTTCTTTTGGCACTTCTAGATGAATAATTAGACTAACATAATTTATTAAAATAGTTAATTGACAAGTCATTTTTGGGTCGATAATCCGGCTCTTTTAGATTAACTATGTTACTTGTGCGACCATGTACACTTGCGTGTGCAACTGGGAGCGACATGTTTTTGGTGCCACTGCCGGAGAACTAGACATTAACTATTCTTCTAGGTTATACTTTTTATTTATTTATTTAAGTTTATAATTATTCTAGTGTTTTTCTAAACAAATATATTTTTTTTCCTTTGAATAATTTGGTACTATTATTGATATGGATGATTAGGATAAATCGTAATTGGATGAGGGGTTCTTATAAATATATCTTGTAATTTTTGTACTGGACACCACGTGGAGATCGAGTGTCTTATATGTGGTGGCCAATATGTTCATAGGAGCAGTTGTCCTAACTCATATTCACATCCCTCAAACCCCTATTATGATTTTTTTTGTTATTTGTGATATTGGCTAAGGGTGATGAAGTGGAAAATCTTGAAAAAGAGGTACACAGTATATTCTTCAAGCAATTTATGGAACAACGAGCAAAATTCTTGGGAAATCGAACTCAGAATCTTAATTTTGAAAGTGAAGAGTGCTTATCATCATATTATCTCTCTTTTGTCTTTTATTTTTATTTTGTTTTATATTTCATTCACTTCTTTTAAATTTAATTTTTGTAGAAACAATATTTATATGATTATTTATACTCATACACAAATGCATGTACCACCCACAATGCATTCAAATGTAGATTAAATTTTAATCAAACTATGTATTTTTTTTAAATATCTTTAAATATATTCAGTACTATTTTTTCATTTTATTTATTTATTTTTGTAAATTTTAAAAATTGTTCGGCACAAATATAAATTTATTTAAAATTGAACTTTCGATTTTATTTAAAAAATAAATAATCGGTTAGTTGAACATTGATACCCATAACTATAGTATTTCATCATAATATATTTGAAATCATAGTTAATTCATTTCTTTTATTTGTGCTTTCATTTTTTAGTTTATTTCAATTTTCACGCTGATAGGAAAAGTTAATAGAAATTCATCAACTATATCGCATCTTTGCAAAGTCTAAATTTGCAAGTCGATAATATCTTTGTACAGTAACTATACGTATGTATGTGGAATTACTAATAAATATGTAGATATTTATAGACAGACGCAAATAGATCGACTTAGTCTGTGTAGTTTATCGATCACAAATCAATAGACACAAACAAAAATTGGCACAAAGACTCGAGAAGTTAATTTTTATCGTGCTTATCAATGAAAGTGCATCAAATAAAAAAATTAAAGTGCAAAACCAACAAATATTAGTGATCTAGTGTTAGAACCGTGCCCCACTCACAATACTCATAACATGGATTGCGTTTTGAAAATGTTGCATTTTATAATTGCGTGATTTAAGAAAATTGGTGTATTGAACTTTTTTCGTTTTTACAAAATCGACCGAATTCGTTGGTTTTTATATTTTCACTTTCCAATTAACGAATGGACTTTGTCTATTTCTTATCAAGCACTTGTATTATTCTTTTGGTAAGTTGTCACTTGTAATTATGAACAATTGTAGCTAAATATTGTATTTAGCTATGACTTTTTTTCGTAGCAAATAGTTATTATTCACTACAAATTTTAAGTCGACACTATTTAACACCTTACATATTTTGTGACAATTTTTTTGACGTCACTAAATTACAGATTGATTAGAGAAAATAAAATATTTGTCACCAATTATTTATATTATTAATGACAAAATAAATTCCATAATTAATCTAATTTCTCGTAGCTAAAAGTTATAATATATAGGGAAAAGGGTCTGATATACTCCTCAACTTTGTCATTTGGAGCTGATATACCCCTCGTTATAAAAGTGGCTCATAGATGCTCTTACTGTTATACAAACGGCTCACATATATGCCTGCCGTTACAAAATGGCCCACATATACCCTTCATTTAATGGAAGTTAAAAAATTAGTTTTAAATTTATATTTATTACTTCTATTTTTTTTAAAAAAAAATATTTAGGGGTTTATATGATTCTTCTATCAAAGTTCAAGGTATATTTTAATTTTTTTCATACATAAATTATTTTTTGACTTCTTTTATTATAATTATTTGAATTTCTTATTCTTATTTTGTTTTTTTCTTTCATTCCTTAGTTTAAAGAATAAAAAATTAAACTATTTTTTTTGTGTGTATTGTAATTTAATTTCGTATTCGAAGAAAAAATTTGATCATCTACAATAAGTTTTACAAGAATATTAGTGAAACATAAATAAATTTGATTATCAAAATGATAATTATAAATTTGTCATTGAAACAAAAAAAGTCAAAAAAAATATGTTTGACGAGGATTAAATTTACTCATATGGGATTATATTTTTTAGAAAAAAATAATAAAAATTAGATTAAATTTTTTTTTTCATTTCCGTTAGAGGAAAAGGGTATATGTGAGCCATTTGTTTACAAGTAGGGGTATATATGAGCCACTTTCATAACAAGGGGTATATCAGCTCTAAATGACAAAGTTGAGGGGTATATTAGACCCTTTTCCCTAATATATAACTATGAACTGTAATTTGTGTATATTATAATGACATATTTTTTTAGATGAAATTTTTTTGTGTCCAAAATTTAATAAATTACAAGACAAAAAAATATTTTGTCATGAATTAATACATTATTAGTTGCGAAATATTATGTCACCGATAACTTTAAATTCGTGACTAACATTACTTAACAAATGACACCAATAATTTTTTTCGTGGGACTAACATTACTTAACAAATGACACCAATAATTTTTTTGGTGGGAAATTTTAATGGACAAAACTTTGCTATCGATTTCTATGTTTCGTCACTAAAAGTATGTCTCTCATATTTAAGCACGAAAAGTAAATTTTGTCACGAAAAGGGAATACTTAGTGACGAATTTGATGTCATAGTTTGTCACGAATTGCATAAACTATAAGTGATGAAATAATGAGTCACCGATAACTTTAAATTCATGACTAACACTACTTAACAAAATGGCACCAATTAATTTTTGGGTGGTAAACTTTAGTGGACAAACTTTGTTACAAATTTTTATATTTTATCACTAAAAGTATGTGTCTCACATACTCGCAAAGTAAATTTTATCACTAAAAGCAAATAATTAGTGACGAATTTGATGTCGTAGCTAATAATTTTGTAGCTATATATCATGTTTGTTATAATGAAACTATGTAGCCAGCGTGGGTGGAAAAGAGTCATACTTTTTAGATGATTCTTTTATTGCTTTTTAGCATAGACTAGTGGATCCAATTAGTTAAGGAGTTTTATATCCCGACAAAGTATAGGACAATTCTGGCAGCATGGGCTAGACACTATGTCATCGCATAGCTCACAGTGATGATTGTCAGTCAGAGAATCTCCCAAACAGAGTTATTTTGTATTTTTGCATATAAACATAATTTATATTGTATTTTCTAATACGTTGAGCTTTTATCTACTGTTTTATAGCTTTTATTTATACTACATTATTTCTATTGCTTTATACAAAAATGAGTTGAGTTGAGACTAGTTAAGTGTTCTTCAGTTCCGGTTCAAGCTTATGTCATGTTTTAGATTTTCCCTCACATGCTCGTATATTTCATGTACTGACGTCATTTGGCCTGCATCTTTTATGATGCAAATATATGTAATCAGGATCATCATCCAGCGCTTCGTTGATCTAGTTGAGTTCTAGAGTATTGGTGAGTCTCCTAGCTTGCAGAGGACCCCTTCTTTATTTTTAGTTATTTTAGTTGTTAGGATGATCAGGGGTCTTGTCCCAACATCCATCATAGTATTAGAGTCTTCATAGATAGATAGACACTCGTTCATGAGTCTTTTCATTTACAGTTATTCATGTTGAGACTTGAGTTTCCTCTTTTGGCCAGTTGAATTGTTTCTTTAAACATTTCTGAGTTTATCTTTTGAGACATTTGAAGTATAGTTTACTCTTTAATGTTTTTTTTTTTAATATGAGTAAGTTTTCCGCTAAGAACTAAACTAGAACAAATGTTCACTTGGGGCTATCAATGGTTCTAGAGTGTCGATCACACACATGGTGTAGGCTCGGGGGTGACAGAAAACATATGGACAATAGTCAATCGATCTCCAGAAGGAATTACAAGAGTTGGGTGAAGGAAACAAGTGATTCTAGATGGAAAGATATAGTTGAGGAAGTGGAGCATATTTCTTCTAAGTCCTTAAGAACCCATATTTGTGACTTCAAGTAGCGTAAATCCATTAATGGCAGTGACAATTGATAACTCCAAAAAGATCTTGACTATTACCACCAAGGTATTGGAAAAAAAATCCATGAGCCACAAGTTGTAGTTTCAAGACTTAGTCCAACTACAACTTATGATGGTGACTTGGGCAGTGAAATGTTTGGCGAGGATGATAAGGATGATATGCTAGACATATTATTTGATAAGGTAGCAAAGGATGTTGATCACTCGCCTAGGCAACAAAGAAGTGGAAGCAACAAAAGCAAAAAGATGACACATGAAAGTTAACATAGTTGGGGAAGGTATGGTGACTGAGGAATTTATTCTAAGAAACCTACCAATGCAACTGACAAACAATTATATGAATTCAACAACAACAACAAGATCCAATAAATCTAAAAAGAAGTGATGCACTATAAAGTTTGTTGGACATATTTGACGAATAAGACAAGAGGGAAATACTTCATGTTACTTAACACGAACAGCCCATCTCTTTTAATTCTTACATATATAAAATGAAGTTTGAGGCTGATAATACAACTTTATTTTTAGATTTGACATTTTTTTCATTACTTAAACATCCTCATTTGTAGTATCATCACAAAGTCTATTATAAACTCTACGACAATCATAGAATATCTAGCTTTCTCTAGCTCTTATTTTTCATGCTTGTTAATTAGCAGATGTTGCTGCATCATTATGATTCATAAGGTAAGGACTAATACCCCTTGCTTGTTTTTTTTTTCTTTGAGATACTTTCTCTTTATTAACAAAACTAAATCTAAGCACACCTTGCATCGTGGAATTTCTTAATTATTTTTATATCCTTTCTTGTATATAGTAGAATAACAATAAAAGATATTTCCAAACTTTTAGCTATAGAAAACAAATTGTTAAGTTGCAATCCTCATCTACCTCAAGACGGCTAATAAATCACTCTAATTTTTTTTTAAATTAGATATACGTTTCAGCCGATCCCCAATCTCCCAATATCCTCTATCTTTCGATTGCTCTATCACTTTGGAGTCACTTTACGCCACGCCGACTCCCCTTTCGTGGTGGTTGACGAAATATCTAATTCTCGTTTTCCCTGTTTGGTGTTTTTGGAAAAATGCACAAGTATCCCCTTAGATTATGACCGAAATTTCAAAGACACGCCTTAACTAAACTAAGGTCCTTTTATCCCCCTGAACTTCTTTTTTTAATTTTTTGCAGATTTTGTCTTACGTGGCACACTCCGTGATTCCACACAATTGAGGCGTGTGGGAGATATTTGGATGCCGCGTAAGTCAAAAAGGTGCACAAAATTACAAAAAAAAAAGTTCATGGAGTAATAGGGTAAGCTTAGTTTAGTTAAGGTATGTCTTTGAGTTTTCGACCATAGTCTAGAGGGGTACTGAGCATTTTTCCTATATTTTATTGTAACGAGCATCAAATAATGAAATTGAACAACTACTGAAGATGGTGAAGCTGTGAATATCATGATTCAAATCGAGACAAAATTTTAAATAGGATGTCTAACCTTTTTAATTTACTTAAAAAGGTTTGACAGTATAGTTATAGTTACGGGTGTACAAAATCGAATCAAAAACCAAATCAAATCACAAACCAAGTCAAACCCAAAAAATCACGACAAATGGTTTGGCTTGACTTGGTTTGGTATTGGAAAAAAATCCGACTATATTTGGGTTGAGTTGGTTTCAACTAAAAAATTCAACCCGAGACCAAACAAACCCGACATTATATATATAATTTTAAAATTTTATTTTATACGTAAAAATACTTACTTTGATATAATTTTTAAATATCTCTTATACTTTTTCATAGTTTTTATCTTTTAATATATTTATGTTATGCTTGGAAGTTAGAATTCTTAATTATCTAATAAAGATTATAGTCCATACATGTTGGTAATTATAATAAAGTTTAAATAAATATCAAATTAATACTAATGGAAAAAGAAAATCAATTCAACACTAAGAATGACTATAATATTGAGTTTTAGTTTTACATAGATCTAGACAATTAAAATACATGATCTATTTTTACTTTCTTTTAATATTTAGTCATTAAACTAATACTTACTAAACTTATTTTAGCATGATTTAGTACTTTAAATTATGATCAATTTCATTATGATTTATTAATTTACGATATTTGTTTTACGCGATTTTAGTATTATTTTTTGGATATTTTAGTTTCATTGATCATATCATATTTTTTGTTATTTTCTTGAGAAATAACTTAGATGATTGCATTTTGATAGAACTAAAAAAATATTTAAATTACAAGTAAATTACATGTTTGTATGAGTACTTTATCGAAAAAACCCGAAAATCTGAAGAAAAATAAACCTGAAGTTGAAAAATTCGAGTTATATTAATTTGGTTTATAAATCCAAAAATTCGACACAAATGGTTTGGTTTGATATTTGAAAAAGTCGAACCAATCCGGTCATGTACACCCTAGTTATACTTATAAATGTAGAAATGATCAAATTTTATTCTTTACTTTGAGAAAAAAAATCAGTTTTATTCTTCCTTATACTATTAATTTAAGATTGCACTACAATTACTTGAATAATTCAAATATATTTTCCTCTGTTAAAATGTCTTGATCCCATATAATAGCGGCAATTTTGAAGAAGTAAATATTATGTGGCATGTCATCCCGATGTCCCAACCCATTTTAGCCTCCCCTCCACTTGTTCTTCCGCCATTAATGTTTCTATCTTATAACAATTACTAATATTGTGTGGCTATAAAAAGGGTGAAGTGTTGTGCTTAAATGAGATGAATATTATTTATCTAGATAAAAATAATTAGTGATGGAAGAACAAGTAAAAGGAAGAGGCACTATATCAAAAATGATCATTGTTATTAAAAAAATATGTATTTTTAGCAGCAATAACATTCTTTGTATATGTCCCTAAAACCTTTAGAGACATTGGTTCTAATGACACTTAAATATGCCAATAAAGACTTTAATACTCTTCATTAAGGTCAATATTTATTGCCACTAAGTTTTTTTTTTTTTGTCTCAACGGGGTTTTTTGAGCTTGAAAGGTTCAATATTAAATTCCCAGTAGTATAGAGTCTTAAATTATAGAGGTATGTTGTTGATTCTTTCATGTTTTCGCTTAAAGCTTGTGCCTTTTTTTTTCTTTCTTCTTCTATGATTGATTTAGTGCATTAGGAGCATATTTTGTGACTATCTGTTGAAAGGATAGTTTATGTACGATGGTCTTTGTCTGATGTTTTTAATCTACTAATTTTTCAGAAAAACGGTGCTTTTTTCCAAGCTTCATATCCAAGTAGAAACAAATCATCTATGCTTTTATCACGTGGGCAGAATGGAAAGAGGATTTGTGTCAATGCCGCTTTTGAAAATTTTGAGCAGAGGAATCATCCTTCCATTGAAATCTTTAATAATAAATTCCTCTTGGAGGTATTCAAGCGGCCACCTAGTGGCAAAGAGACAAGTGTTTGTGCTTGTGTTTCTAAGCGATGGCTCACACTTTTATGCACTGTTCACAAGGATGATATCGCAGAATCTAATGGATATCTTGCCAGGTCCCTTCTTGTTGCTATTGTCGTTAGAACTTCAAACCGTGGAGATTTAACAAAGCTATCTATTCGGGGAAACAACCTTCGTCATGGTGTGACTTATATTGGTCTCAAGGATATTTCTCGAGGTTCCCCTACTCTCAAAGAACATTCCTTGTGGAATGTGTCTTATGTTGGTGATGAAGGTTTATCTCAGAGTGCCCATGAATGTCATTTGTCAGAGAAGCTAGATCTTTTTCAATGCCCAAGAAATAGAGGTATTCTTGAGTGTTTCATGTTTTCACATAAAGCTTGTGTCATTATCTTAATTTTTATTTCTATTTTAAACTTTTGGGGTTCTAAATTTTGCACTAAATTGTTCCTGATTGTGTAGTGAAGATGCTTTGCCTTTTTTTTATAAACATATTTCTTCTTCTATGATTGTTTTAGTCCATTACACACCCAATTTCTATTGTAAGCGAAAATTCACGAGGGCCTTAGAATTAGGCCGGAAGCCTCAAGAGCTAAACTAAAGTTTGTTCTAAACCAAACTAAATATTGTGAAGCTAACAACGCTGATGAAATTCTCATCCAAGCTTGGTTACTCTGAACATTGACTAGAGTCAAAATTAGGCCTTAACTTGAAAGTTAAAACGCTTGATCACATTGACTGGCACCAAAAGCTTCGGGAGTCATTCCAACTATGCCACTACCCTAAAATGACCAATCTGGAGCTGATGGAATCGTCAAAATTGGATTTTGGGTCATCTTCCTAAATTTCTAATAAAAATGACAGCTCAAGGTTCAAAAACTCCAAAAAACTAAAACACGTCTAAAACTTTTTTAAATTGATGTTGATATATCTAGAGTTGATATTATCTTTTGAAATGATTTTCTTTACACCAACAATATTTTTAAAGCTTTTATATTAAAATTTATTTACTTTTGTACTTCCATCCAATTTAGGTCCGGATTGTTCTTCCAGTCTGGGGCGTAAAATTCTCAATGCTGTGAATGAGTGTCGAATGACGAATTCATCTATGACACACCCTTGTGATCCTAATCTTGTTCCATCATGGAAGTAAGTTCCCTTCATTGTGTACAATTATTACCAATGTTAATTCAGCACATGCTTATTTTTGGATGGCCCATCTTTGCTAGTTGTCCGCGACTGATTAACCTACTCTTTGTAATTTCCCTATTGATAAGTAAATAAATATATATGATACATTTTTTCAAGACGTAATGTTGGTCCATGAAGAGATGTACTAGTGTTTAAGGCATAAGGCTAACAACTTGGATATTCAAGGCTTGAATCCATGCTACAACACACAGTGCGCCCATTTTATCTATTCTTACTGGACAACATTACCTTGTTAATATGTGATTTTGAGATAGATAAGTTGTCCAATGAAGTAGTTGGGGTACATGCAGGCTGGTAGGGATGTCATTAATATCGCTAAAATAATGAATGGGCCATTGAAAGAATATATGACATAATGATAATATGGATGTGTACTACTTAGACAGATTATAATTGATTTAATCTATCTTCCTCTTTGCATTTCAGGAGAAGTTTTGACATCTTAGGTGCTTTGAAATTTGTACCTTGGATGCTCAATAGTTTTATCCAGTCTCATCCTCCTTCTAGAGTTAGACGTAAGGTGTATGTGTTCTCACGTATTTTGCCTGATACTCTTAAATTTGAACTTGTTCCCCATGAGGATATTTGGGAAAGTCTATTCAACAATCATATTCCAAGTAAAGAAGATATAGGACTATATTTTTTTGCAAGTGAGAAAGAAAGGTCAGCTTATGTCTTATATATTTGTCGATAAAGGGGTAAGGGGTTACAAAGTAGAAGTGCCCCCTTGCCTAGGAACGTTTTTACTAGATATTCATTCTCATTCCCCATTATATGTAGGTTTGAGAGATATATTGCTCTAGTGAAGTCCATATGTAGCAAAGATTTGGTGATGAGAACGCTTATAAATGATGATGAGCTCCTTATACTTGCATCCACAGCCCTGTGCAGTGATTCTCAAAGTACGCCTATAATTTCTATGTTCTTTTCTCATTTTCAATGAACTTCTACACAATATATTTACCCATTCATGCTGAAAATTATGCCTTTCTAAAGTGGGGATAATTGTTTAGTTTAATTTGAGTTTCAAAGCTAAAATCCAACGTTTTAAGTTATTTTCCCTTTTATACTTGATAGTCGTATATATATATATTTGTCGTACAATGTATGATATTCTAACATATAGCCCAATCAAGGTGCCATCAGCGCCTCTGTGGGAGTCACGTGTAACCTTGAAATAGTTTCATCAAAAGGTTGATTTACATATCGTAATTGACCCTCGGTGAAATAATCATAGTTGTGTATGTTAAGTCAAAACGTAATGTGTCAAATTCACTTAAAAAAGGCCTAACTAGATATCAAAGGTTAAGTGTTCACCACAATTTTTCGTATTAATTAAATCCTTGATTTGATTTGTCCTCTTCTTATACCATCAATCATTTGAAATTTCATTTATATGCTCTAAATAGTTTTTAAAAATATAATGTTGATAGATCTCTTTACGCAAGGGGTTATTCATTTTGAAGAAAATTGCTAGTTACATTATCAATTTTTCTTTCCTTTTCGAATCTTTTTTGCATGATGTGGAATTTAAACTTCATAATTGATCCATATATCTTTTATGCATACATAGCCTTTTCTTGTTTTTAAATTTTTTTTGCTATTTTCTATTTCATTCAGATATTGCATGATGGGCCATTATGTTGATGCACCAGTGGATTGGTGTTGTGAAGAATGTGATATTGGTAAATGGATAATGTTTCAATTGAGTGGACTAGAAAATGTACATTATGAACAACCCAAGTTACTTGCCTTTGAAAAGATTTGTTAGAGTACTGTGCAACCAAACAAACATAGTAAGTTTCCTCGTGGACACTGTATTAACCGGGAAAATGAGGTACGGACCGGGAAAATGTGATATCTATCTACATGTTGAAGAAGCATTTGGTCTATTATCAAGCATTAAGAAATATGGATCTCCGCGGATATATATACAGTCTCCTCAAGAGTTGTGTCAACCAAATACATGGAAATCGTGGCTCGATGGATTTTTATCAAGCCTAGATCTAAATTTCAAACTCTTTTCTTCAGAAGAGCAAAGTGAAGCGGCCTTTAGGATCAACAAGATATACGAAACCTCAAAATAGTCAAATTACCAAAAACAATGAATAGAGCAAAGAAACAGTACAATTATCTAAAGGTTAAGTGTTCACTGCTATATTTTGCATTAATGACTTTATTTGATTTGTTCTCTTTTTATACCTTTATTCTTTAGAAATTTCAATTTTCTAACACATACTCTAAATAATTTTCTTTAAAAAATAATGTTGATATATCTTTTTAAACAAGAGGTTGTTCCTCTTGAAGAAAATCGTTAGTTGGATTATCAATTTTTCTTTTCCTTTTGAATCTTTTTTGCGTGATCTGGCATTTAATTTTAATAATTACTCCATGTATCTTTTATGCATATATAGTCTTCTTCTTGTTTAAAAATATTCTGTTATTCTCTCTTCCTTTCAGATATTTTATAATGGACTACTATGTTGATCCACCAGTGGATTGGCATTGTGAAGAATGTGATATTGGAATAGGAATAATGTTTTCATCAAGTGAGCAAGAAAATGTGCAATATGAGGGACCTAGGTTACCTTCCTCAAAAAAGATTTGCCAGAGTACTGTGCAATCAAAGAAAACATTATAAGTTTCCTAGTGGATATCGTATGGGAAAAGAAGGTACGGACCAGAAAAAGGCAGGGGAAGAGGAAACAACAACATTAACATACCGAAGTATTGACTAAATAAGTTTTTGCTGGGTATTCAAAGTTTTTTTTTGCTGAAGTATTCAAAGTTATATTATATGCTGGATATTCAGAAACAACATCAACATACTGAAGCATTGACAAAACAAGTTTTTGTTGGGTATTCCGAGGTCTTTTTTTTTTTTTGCTAGATATTCAAAGCAAGCAATGATTAATTATTCCTCTACTCACTAGCTTGAGGGGAAGTGTTGAAGAAGAAAGAAGTTGATTATTGAAACATGTCAAAGCAACGGGTTCAACGCAGCCGAGTGACGTGTCTGCAGCAAGTGTTGATGAAGAAGGAAACTGACGATTTGAACATGTCAAAGGAACAGGTCCAACGAAGCTGACTGACGAGTTCACAACATTGTTGAAGAATTAGATTTGTACCATGATTAGACTATCTACGTTAATTAGGATTATATTTCGTCTGAAATTATTTTTATGATTAGGATTATAATACAACTAGGATTAGATTATTTATAATTTCATTGTTATTATTATTATTGTAGTAGTAATAGGTTTTGTAGTAGGACTTTAAGTATAGTTAACTTAGGACTCTATAATTCTCTCCTATATAAGGAGCTTGTAACTCAACATTATTTTAATCAATATATCAATACTATCAATATATCAATACAATCCTTGATTTTAATCCTAGATTCGAGATTTCTACATGATATCAGAGCTTAAAGTTCTTTCGATCTCTGAGTATTGATAAAAGAAATGGAAAAAAAACACGTTGCAATGACCACTTCTACCTAAAATATGTCAACCTTCTTAATTCACCAACTCATTGTCGCCTGCTCCATTAAACTTAAGCGAACAAACTACCTCATAAAGAGAACAAACATATCCCAATTGATTCCTATCACAGAGCATGAACCAAGTACAAGTAAATTGTTCCACTAGATAGACTACTGGGGAAGTTGTAGCGGTTGAAAAGGATGCAAAAGATAATGGCACCATTGATGATTCGAAGGAGAAAGATATGTTGTTAAAGAGGTAAATCTCAAGCACTTTAACATAAGAAAGAATGCACCTTGTTGTGGGCTGCTCAACTGCCAAGGAGAGTGGGAACGCTTAGAAAAATCTTATATTCAAGCAATAAAAATTATTAATTTTGCTAAAAGTTTAGGTCTCAAATACAAGACCTTTATCATATTAGGTAAGGCCCCATATCCACCCTTAGTCAATTTGTTAATGCTCTCATAGGCTTTAATATAAGGGAAGAGAAAGAAGAGGTACCAAAAAAATATCCATAACATGGTATAAGAGCAGGGCCAATCTCACCCGATGTTGACGCCCCTAAAATCAAAATTGCACACGCACCAGATGCTGCACACTGGGCATGAGGTGGGATTTAAAGTATGACAAAAAGTCCCACATGGTGGTTAATGAGATTTGTGGACTCCTTATAAGGCTTGAGAAATCCTCATCCCTTGGAGCTAGCTTTTAGGGTGTGAGTTAGGTCTAAGACCTAGTCTCACAATATTTACATATTGAAGAAGCACTTGGTTTATCATCCAGCATCTAGAAATATGGATCTCCGTGGATAAATACGGTCTCCTCAAGAGTTGTGTCAGTCAAGTTCATGGAAATCGTGGCTCGGGGGATTTTTATCAAGCCTAGAGCTTAAATTTCAAACTCTTTTCATGAGAAGAGCAAAGTTCAGCACCCTTTAGGATCAAAAGGATATACAAAACCTCAAAATCTTCAAATGAACGAAAACCACATGATAGAGCAAAAAAACAATAGAATTATCTAAAGATTAAGTGTTCACCACAATATTTTGCATGTATTTATTGTTGGGTTTTAGAAGGTGTGAATGGAAAATGAAGAGTTGCAAATTTTTATGAAAAGTTACAACTTTTATGAATAGTTGCGATTTTTATGAAAAGTTGCAACTTTTATGAAAAGTTGCGACTTTTATGAAACGTTGTGACTTTTATGAAAAGTTGTGATCTTTCCGAAAGATTGTGACTTTTTCGGTAACGCATAATTAGAACTTTTTCACACTATCCTTTGTTTTATATTAATTGAGGGATTTCCACTCATTTTAATAATAGAATTTCTGGACTTCTTCTACTACTACCAAATCTAGTATTCTAAGTTTACTTTACTATTGTTCAGTGACTCGCTAACACCAGCGCTTTGGGTATTATACACTGGTGATTGAGATCATTCTAACCTAGGAGGACATTTTCCAAATCAAACCTCGGATACTGGAGGGGAATAATTTCTTTAAGGGGACACTATGCATTTAGTGGACTTGATCTTCTTTTTGTTTTTTCCAGATTCTGGTATGTGTTACAGATTTTAGATTTGAGAATTAATTTATGTTCTTTTGTTCTTCACTGGTTCATTAAACTTTGATAACGTCGTGTTTCTGCAAAGTTTGTTGGAATCATAAAGATTCTTTAAACACTGATTGACAACGGTTCTTTTTGAAGAAAAAAAAATTGTATATTTTTCTAATCTGTTTTTTTATTCTAGTTTCTCAACTAATTTTAATTTTCTAGTTGTGAAAATGTTCTTAAACTTTGTTGTGTCTTACCAAGTTCTTTAAAGTTTTGTTGTAAGTATCTTAGGAATACAATATGAACAACACTTCTTAATAACTTGATTTGATTTGTCCTCTTCTTATACCATTATTCTTTAGAAATTTCATTCATATGCTCTAAATAGTTTTTTAAAATTTATGTTAATATATAAATCTTCTTACACAGGGGTTATTCCTCTTGAAGATAATTGCTAGTTAGATTATCAATTTTTCTTTCCTTTTCGAATCTTTTTTGCTCAATGTGGAATTTAATTTTCATAATTACTCCATGTATCTTTTATGCATGCATAATCCTTTTCTTGTTTTAAATATATTTTGCTATTTTCTCTTCCTTTTCGATATTACATGATGGCTATTATGTTGATGCACTAGTGGATTGGTGTTGTGAAGAATGTGTTATTGGAAAAGAGATGATGTTTTCATCGAGTGAACTAGAAAATGTGCATTATGAGGGACCTATGTTACCTGCCTCTCATAATATTTGTCAGAGTACTGTGCAACCAAGAAACATAGTAAGTTTCGTGGTTGACATAGTATTAACTGGGAAAAGGAGGTATGGATCGGGGAAATGAGATATCTACATGTTGAAGAAGTACCTAATTTATCATCAAGCATCAATAAATATGGGTCTCCACAGATAAATACGGTCTACTCAAGAGTTGTGTCAACCAAATCCATGGCAAGCGTGGCTCGAGGGATTTTTAGCAATCCTAGAGCTGAATTTTCAAACTCTTCAGAAGAGCAAAGTGCAGCGGCCTTTAGGCTGAATTTTCAAACTCTTTTAGAAATGTCATTTTCTATCATATACTTGAAATAGTTTTTTTTAAAAGATAATGTTGATATATCTTTTTACACAAGGATTGTTCCTCTTGAAGAAAATGGTTAGTAAGATTATCAGTTTTTCTTTCCTTTTAGAATCTTTTTTACATGATGTGACATTTAAGTTTCATAATTACTCAATGTCTCTTTTATGCCAACATAGTCCTCTTCTTGTTTTAAAAAATATTCTGCTATTTTCTCTTCCTTTTAAGAGGCTTGATCTTTTCCAATGGCTAATAAATAGGGGTATGTTGTATTCTTGTTTTTTCATTGAGGTTTCCACCTCAATCGAATTAGAGTATACAACAATGCCGAATCAAGTTTCCCTTTGCCTTGAAAGAATTCACACGCAACCACCAACTTTCACAAAATAAGGGGAGATCTGCTACTTATTGCCCACGAAAACATCAAATCTATACGATAGTCAAGTCGTTCATCTATATTTCTAATCCACTTTCCTTCTATTCATTATATTTTTGGCTTTGACCTGCTGAAAAATGGGTGGTACTCTCAAAGAACTTTCTTTGTGGAATGTAATTTTTGTTGGTGATGAAGGATTATTTCATATTGCTCATGGGTGCGCATATCATTTGTTAGATGCTTGATTTTTTCCAATGGATAATAAATAGAGGTATGTTCTTGATTCATTGAAGTTGCCACCTCGACCAGATCAGAGTGAATCAGGCTTCCCTTTCCCTTGAATGAATTAACACAGGGCCACCAGCTTTTTCAAAATAAAAGGAGATCTGCTACTTACTATTTATCAAATCATCCGATCTATACTATAGTCAAGTTATTCAAATATATTTATGATTATTTTCTTATATTTGTAATTTTTTTAGCTTTGACGTAGTGAAAATGGGCCCACAGGGAACTTTCCTCGTGGAGTGTGTCTACTATTAATCATCGTCTACAAAAGCTGGAGGCTCTTTTAATTAGTTCTTAATATGGAGTCCATAATTTGGGTCTTTGAGTTATATGTAAAGGTTGTCCTAATTTGAAGCTAATGTAATTAGTGATAGTAATATCAGTGAATTTAATTTCGAAATTTCTAATTATAATTTCTCGCATTGTCCAATCTTTGCGACTAAAAAATCAATTTTTATTTACTAAACTAAATAAAGAAGAAAATTAAATTGGTTATAAATCTCTTAATACAAGTAATAGTACTATCTAAGAATGATAAACATTTTAGCGTGCCTTGTATCTTGTATGTAACAGAGTGAAAATTGGATCAAAAGCACCACAAGTGCTAGGGAGAGAGGTGATTTGCAATAAATTAGGCCATAAATTTTGCCAATTCATGGTAAATTTTATTAATAAGTAATACATTTAGCTTACATAAAATAATGAAAAATTGTATAGGTGCTTTCAATTTGTTCAAGATTTAGGTTTTATTTAGAATGCGAAGATAACTAACTAATCAACTATATTGCGTTCTATTTAGGTCTATACATTAAGGGGAAGGGGGTTATGTGTTTTCTCTTGAATTAAAGATAGTAATTACTTGTCCATTTTTATAGGGTAAGTTTCTTAAATGACCACTAGCTTAATTGAAATAGTAGAATTACTTATTTATTGTCACACCAATAGGAAAACAATTTCAACACTAATCTCAACTCATTCAATTCCAAAATCATGCGTGAGTATTTTTAAAAAGGCTCAATGCATAAATGTACTCTTTAATTTGGTTTCATTTCACATTTATGTCCTCCAAATTTTGGTATGTACAAGTAGACACTTAAACTTATATAAAATTGAACAAGTAGACACATGAATCCTACGTGGCAAAATACACGTAGGACAAAAAAAGACATGTAGGATGTCATGTAGGACATAAGTATCTATTTGTTCAATTTTATACAAGTTTAAGTGTTTACTCTTGCACACCTAAAGTTAAAGGGTATAAATGTGATTTGAGGTCAAGTTAAAGAGCATATTTATGTATTATGCCAATTAAGAAACTTGTTTTCCATAAGATATTTTTTTGTACCAAAAACAATTCTCTAATATTATGAATGTTCTTATAGGCTACTAAAATATTTCCAACAAAAAACATGGTCCAATTTGTTATTGATCGTAAATTATAAAAGGAAAAATTACACGGATAAATAAATTTATTCTATTTAATTATTCATCATAGTTATAATTTAATATAATTATTACTCGCGACTAACATTATACATTAATTATGTAGACTGACTTCGAGTTTGTATAATTAGTCATGTTTGTATATGTATAATTCGTCAGGATATACAAATAAATATGTATAATATACAATTTTTTTAGCCTATATATATATATATATATATGCAATTCAACTCTCTCCCACTCTCTGCCCTCTCTTGCTCGCCTCTCTCCTCCCTCTCTCAATCTCGCTCGCCTCTCTCCTCTCTCTTCCAATCTCGCTTGCCATTTATACAAATGTATATGTATAATATACTGTTATATACATACAACATTCACCTCTCTCCCACTTTCTGGCCTCTCTCGCTCGCCTCTCTCCTCCCTATCTCGATCGCACAGGCCTCTCTCCTCTCTCTCCCAGTCTCGCTCGCCTCTCTCCTCCCTTTCCCAATCTTTCTTTTCATATATACAATTATATACGTATAATATATAATTATCTAACAAGTATACATATACAATTCACCTTTCTTCACTCCTTTCCCCCTCTCTTGCCTCTCTCCTCTCTCCTCTCTCTTCCAGTCTCGCTCGCTTCTCCTCCCAATAACATGTAGCTACAAATTGTAATTATCAAACTATAGCTATAAAGAGTGATTAATTATTTTTAAGTAGCTATATGTGAAAGTTTCCCATTATAAAATTAAAGTAATAAACCGATTACGAAATCATAAATATTTTTAATTTATTTCAATTAAAGAAAGATTAAAGAAGTAAAAATTTATTCAATTTTAAATTGTAAATATTAAGAGTTCTTATCCTATTACAAGCAAATAAAAGATTTCATACTTATAACATTAATCAATTCCAAAATTTTAAATGTTAAGATAATAATTAAATGACCATAATTTGAGCAAAATAGTACGTAAATGACAAATTTTTATATTGTACAATCTTTTAAATAAAAAGTAAAAAGTCCAATCAATAGTTCAAAAAATCTTCAAGCTTTTCATATACATAATTGGGATAATGCCCAAGTACCCCCTCGACCTATGCCCGAAATCTCAGAGACACACTTATACTATACTATGGTCCTATTACCCCCCCTGAACTTATTTTATTAATAATTTTTTGCCCCTTTTTAGCCTACGTGGCACTATCTTGTGGGCCCAACAATGGTTGACTTTTTTTTCAAACTAGTTCCACGTAAGCTAAAAAGGGGTAGAAAATTACTTATAAAATAAGTTCAGGGGGGTAATAGGACCTTAGTATAGTATAAGTGTGTCTCTGGGATTTCGGGAATAGGTTGAGGGGGTACTTGTGCATTTTCCCTACATAATTATGTAAACATGCAAAACATTTATGTATCACGTTAATTAAATAACATAATATTAAAAATAAATAATTAAGAAAATACATATTTTAAAAGATATAAAGAGAATATACAATAATCAATGTATGATTATAAATAATATTAATCTACGGAACTACACATAGACGAGAAGAGAATTTCTATTTACTTTACACCTTGCATAATCTACCTCTACAATATTGGTCAATAAATTAAGGGCAATTTTAACATATAGCAAACGTAAAATTCATATTTGTATGTTGTAACAAAGTTTGTATAATTGCGCTCCATAACAAACTTATATATGTATAATTCGAAATACATATACAATTGAAGTGAATTGTATAAAACAAGAAAAAGAGAAATTATATAACATTTGAATTTGAATAAAACGAGAAAAGACAAAAGAGACTTGGGCAGGAAAATATTTGAATTGTATAATTATAAGTGTATAGGATGAAGATATATGTATTTGCATGTGTTTATACAATTTTCTATCGCTTTATACAATTAGAAACACAATTTATACAATTCTATTGTATAAAGCGAGAGAGGCGAGTGACAAGAATAAGCGAGCGAGAGAGGAAGAGCGGTGAGCGTGAATATGAGGGAGAGATATCTGATAAACAGTTTGCTATTAAACACAAATAAATTAAAGGATAACTACTATATTTATTTTAGAGATAATACACAAGTACCCCTCAACCTATGCCCGAAATCTCAGAGACACACTTATACTATATAAATGTCCTATTACCCCCTGAACTTTTTTTATTAATAATTTTCTACCCCTTCTCGGCCTACGTATCACTATCTTGTGGGTCCAATGCTGGTTGACTTTTTTTCAAACTAATGCCACGTAGACCAGAAAGGGGTAGAAAATTACGTATAAAATAAGTTTGGGAGGGTAATAGGACTTTAGTATAGTATAAGTGTGTCTCTGAAATTTCGCGCATACGTTGAGGGGATACTCGTGCATTTTTCTTTTATTTTATATTATTAGTTTATCATTCCATACAATTATCTCATAAATTAATAATATAAAATGAATTTAATTAAAGCAATTTAATGGTTTTTTGGTAAAAGAATTCTAAACCTAACCTGATGGTAACCGTTGAATTCTAAACTAATCCTAAGTGGACTCTAAATCTAATTTTAACAAAAAAAAAAAAAGAAGTTAATTAGTCGGAAAAAAAAAGTTGTATTTCCAATCAAAATAATTTTACCCTTTTTATCCTAATTCTAATAGAAAAATTGTAGTAAGTACTATTTATTTTTTTAAAAGAGAAAAAATAAAAAGGAGTCCTAAAGTCATTAAACCCTAATACAATTGGTTTAGACGTTCAAAAAAAAAAAATGCAACTACGAATCAAAAGATGAATCTATTGATTCCTGAAGAAATTATGTTTGAAATATTCTCATGGCTTCCGGTTAAATCTTTATTGCGTTTCAAGTGCATTACAAAATTTTGTAAGTCTCTTGTCTCGGAATCACATTTTGTGTATATCCATACTTGTCGTTCTATGAGCCGTCCTGACCGAACAAAATTCATTCTGTGCGAAAAATGGGAATCAATTTTTTGCACAGCTGAACAAAGAGAAGATGAAAAAGACTCTGTTCCCTTTTTGCAAATTTCGACATATAATTTCCTCTACCTCCACGGCCTCGCATATTATCCTCATTTGAATTACGTTAATGGTTTATGTTGCATGTGGGACCCATTATCTATGCGACCTGCTGCAATTTTCAATCCGAGTACAAGACAAGTAAGATTTCTTCCCAACATAAATGAAGAATTTTCACCTTATTACTATTCATTGGGTTTCGAGCCTGAAGAAAAGAAGTTCAAAGTTTTTTCAAGGTACAAAGAAAGACACTGGGTTTTTACTTTAGGCATAGACGAATCATGGAGAGAGAATAAAAGCATTTCCTTTGTTATTCCGTATTTTAAGCCTAGTGTCTGCGTTAGTGGAGTTATCTATCAGCTTATTAGTGGTGCTATAGCTGCAATTGATGTTAAATCTGAAAAATGTGAAACTATTGAATTGTGGAACTCTTTACATGAGTCAACGGACTATTACGAGTTGATAGAGGTGAAGGGTATGTTAGAGGTCATAGATTACGGAAAGTGGGTAGGTGGATACCTTGACTTATGGATTTTAGAGCAGACTCCACAAAGAAAATGGGAGACATATTATTGACGTTCCCTCAATATGGAACGCTATAGAGCCTGGATTCGTATCATCCTTCATGGCCCGTGATGGGGAGATTGTATTCGGTGTCATCTTCAAGTTTGATGCTTGTTTGTGTTACAATGTCACAAGAAAGAGTTAGAGGGAATTAAAAATCATGGGACTTCCTAAGGAAAACGACATTAAAGGCATTTATAGTTATGTCGAAAGTCTTGTTCCCTTGAGGTAATTCGTTTTGTTCAAACTGGAATGAATTAAGTGCTTGTATGTCCTTTCACCCTTAGCTTGTGTTTCTCCTAAATCTCTTGTTGATAATCTATCGGGAACTGTTTTATTTTATGATAAGATTTTGTTTGCGCAAATTCATCCAAATATATTGTAAATTTTGAAGTGAAAAATCCCACTCATGGTTATCGATTGCAAATACTAAACTTTTGTTTACTGAAGCTATAATGCAGATTCCCATTAAGAAGTTTAACTGATGTAGCAAGAAAATTGGTTTCAGTGACTTCAAAACGAAACGTAAATGAGGCCAACAGAACAGTGAAGAAGCATTGCTGTATTGACAATGAAACAGAAGAGATGCTTTCAATTCGAGTTGGGACTCTACAAATTATGTGCAACTCAAATTAGAATTCTTGGAGGCTACTCAACCATAAACCCTAGATTATGCCTATATAAAGGGTACTAAGTTCTCTTAAAAGGCATCTCGGAAATTCCATAAAGGCATCTCAAAAATTCCATAAAGAGATCAAGATCTCAAATGCTATTCCATAAAGGCATCTCAGAAATTCCATAAAGAGATCAAGATCTCAAATACTCCATAAATTGATAGATTATTCATATAGAGAGGTCAAATCTAAATCATCGTAGTTCGAGAAATACGCTACTAATGGCCCTCGAATCATGAATAAATCTTAACAGAGTAGAATCAAGGGATCAACAGAATTGTAGCCGCAATCTATCTTGATCAATAAAATCATGTTTCTTCATATTTTATTTTTTTAATTTATTTATTTTTCATATGTTTAAAATTTGTTGCAAACAGAGAGAGTTCAAAACATAAAGAATTTTGAAAATTAACGAATTCCACAATCATATATCAGGCCTTGTTACTGTAACGTATTAAAGAAGGCATTACTTGAATAAGAGGGTATATTTGTAATTAGTAACAAATTAGTTAGGAATTAGTTAAAGTTGTTATTATATTCTTTGTATATATATATATAGGAAGGTAGATGAAGGTAGTGAGTTCTGTTTTTAATTTTTCTGTAACTTTCAGTTCTGGGAATCTTCCAGAATACTTGAATATACTTCTCCTTCTTTTTCATGCTTCCAATCTGCATCCATGAACATGGTATCAGAGCCTGTGCAGTAGATACAATCAAAGTTTGTTCAAATTAGATCTGATAAATTGAAGCAGCAATGGCAATCTTTGATGATGAACTTCCAGAAAAATTGAGTCATAATCATCCATTGTTCTTGAATAACATCGATAACTCAGGTGTTATGTTGATTTCGATCCAGCTATCTGGATTAGAAAACTTCTCAGTGTGGAGCAGAGCTATGAAAATAGCTATTCTAGGAAGAAATAAGTTAAGATTAATCGATGGATCTTGCAAGAAGGAAGCATATGGAGAAAATTTGAAGAATCTGTGGGAACGATGTAATGCCATTGTTCTATCATGGATTATGAATTGTGCATCAAAAGAGTTGCTTAGTGGAATTGTTTACTCAACTAATGCAGCAGAAGTGTGGAAGGAACTGTGTGAAAGATATGATAAAGTGGATGGGAGTCGAATTTATCAATTACACAAAGAAATTGCTACAATCAGTCAAGGTATGAGCACTATATCTGTATATTTTTCTCGATTGAGGGAGCTATGGGTAGAGTATGATAGTTTGGTTCCTGTGTCTAGTTGTGGTTGTCCTGGTTCTAGAGACTTCATTACGTTTATGCACAATCAAAAGTTGTTGCAATTTCTTATGGGCCTTAAAGAGTCATATGATCAAGCAAGAGGCCAGATTCTGATGATGATGCCTCTTCCTTCACTGAATAAGGCTTACTCTATGTTAATTGAAAGAGAAAGCCAGCGTAGAATCACACAAACTACTAGTAGTGAACAGGTGGAACTACATGCAATGTTTACTGCTAGAAACTCATCTCTACCTAAACACAGATCTCCTAATGTTCCTAGCTGTGATTATTGTAATAGAATATGACATACTCGAGTTGTTTGCTTTTAACTTCATGGATATCCTCCTGGTCTTGAAAGAAGGAAGAAAGGATCATCATATGGAAGGGGAAGAAATCAGAATGACAAAAGACAGCTTCATACAGCTCATAATGCTGTTAGTAATGATCAAGAACAAAAATACACAGAAGAGTATAGTTCTAATAGAGAGGAAAGTTCAAGCAACAACTCTTATAGTCAAGGTTACAATGGAAAGGTAACTAACAATGATTATACTAGAGGAATGAGTGTTATCCAAGATCAATACAGTCAGATACTGCAAATGCTTGGACATACAAATTCTAAAGGAGGAACAGAAGGATCAACCCACAGCCTAACAATGCTGGAAATGCTAATCTAGTTCAAGATTATTCATCCTCAACAGGTAATGACATTGCACTTATAGTTGGGAATAAACAACATGGGTGGATTATAGACTCAGGTGCTACTAATCATATGACATCCTTGCCTACTATACTTGATTATCAACAACAAGTATTATCAGATAGACCTAGAAGAGTATATTTGCCAAATGGAGATAATGTCAAAGTTACTCACACAGGATCTTGCCATTTGACTTCACAAGACACTATAAAAAATGTTCTATTAATTCCTGATTTCAAGTTTAATCTGTTGTCAGTCTCAAAGCTTACAAAGGATCTAAATTGTGTTGTTTCCTTCTTTCCTGACTTTGTCATATTTCAGGACCTCTACAGTGGGCAGGTGAGGGGGATTGGTAGAGAAAATGCAGGTCTCTATTATCTACCTATTCACAAAGTCGGTAGAGGAAAAAATAGTCAATCTTTCACAACAGAAAGTCAGTCTTTCACAACAGAAGAGAATAAAGAAACTCAAATTACTTCCTCATCTATATCTCCATCCATATCTGATTCAAAAGTTCTACTATGGCACCAAAGATTAGGCCACACCTCACCTAGTGTCTTAACACAAGTGTTCAAATTCTCTGTTACTCAATGTTCCAAGGAAGTGCATACTTGCACAATCTGTCCACTAGCTAAACAACATAGACTACCATTTGTTCACAGTACTTCTATGTCTACTCAAGTTTTTCAACTCTACATATTGATGTATGGGGGCCATTCAATACTACTACATATGATGGCAATAAATTCTTTGTAACAATTGTTGATGATTGTACAAAATGTAGTGGCTATTTCTAATCAAGTTGAAAAGTGATGTTTGTGTTGTGCTACAAAACTTCTTTTGTTTAGTTCAAACTCATTTTCATTCTAAAGTTCAGGTAATTAGAACTGATAATGGTTCAGAGTTTGTGAATGCTGAATGTAACAAGTTGTTTACCAGTCTAGGGATTGTTCATCAAAGAACTTGTATTCATACACCTCAATAGAATGGCATAGCTGAGAGAAAACATAAACACAACTTGGAGGTAGCTAGAGCAATAAAGTTCCAAGGTCATATTCCAATCAAATTTTGGGGACATTGTATATTGAGTGCTGCATATATTATAAATAGGCTTCCTACACCAGTGTTACATGGTAAATCACCTTATGAAAAGTTTCATAAGCAACAACCCTCACTTCAACATTTGAGAGTATTAGGTTGCTTGTGTTTTGCCAAGAATATGTATATTCAGGATAAGTTTCAACCAAGAAGTGTAGTTGCTGTTCATATGGGTTATAGTGAAAATACTAAAGGGTATATACTTTATGATATGAAGAACAAGTATTTTTTTCTTAGCAGAGATGTCTTGTTCAGAGAATCCACATCTCCTTTTGCAATCCCATCTTCTACAGCATGGCAATTATTTCCTACTACTTTCTCAGCAGATGTTGATACTGATTCTAGAAAGACAATTACAACTGAGGGTGGATCTGATACATCTACATTAGATGTGTCCATTACTGAACAAAGAAGGTCTACAAGGAATAGTAAAGCTCCTTTATGGATGAAAGACTATGTAGCAGCTGCAAAACTCAAGTCTGGAGATAAGCCAGCTTACTCTATTTATAAATATGTTGCTTATGATCACTTACATACATCATACCAGACATTTCTATCTAAATTTGGTAATAATGTTGAGCCATCAACATTTGAAGAAGCCTGTTCTGATCAGAGGTGGGTAGAGGCTATGACCTCTGAAATTTCAGCCTTGGATGCTAACAACACTTGGACTATTGTTCCATTACCTCCAGGCAAGAAGGCTATTGGGTGCAAATGGGTGTTCAAGATCAAGTATTTAGCTTCAGGTGAAGTAGATAAGTTTAAAGCTCGATTAGTTGCCAAAGGTTTCAATCAAAGAGAAGGTATTGATTATCAAGAAACCTTCTCTCCAGTAGTGAAAATGGTTACTATCAGAAGTGTATTAGCACTTGCTGCTATTGAGAAATGTCATGTTCATCAAATGGATGTTTCAAATGCATTTATTCAGGGTGATCTGCTAGAAGAAGTTTATATGACTCTCCCTCAAGGTTTTCAAACTCCCAAAGGTTTTAATGTGCATGGGGAGAAACCAGTGTGTAAGCTCATTAATTCCATATATGGTTTGAAACAAGCACCTAGACAGTGGAATGTAAAACTCACAGAGGCACTGCTTAATCTTGGCTTTGTTCAAAGTCATCTAGATTACTCACTGTTTATAAAAAGGACTGGTGAATCTTTGGTGGTAATTCTGGTATATGTAGATGATATGATAATTACTGGAAATGATCTTAGCTTGATAAAGGATACAAAATGAATACTACTAAATACTTTCAAGATGAAAGATTTAGGAGATCTAAGATACTTTCTTGAAATTGAGTTTGCCAGGTCACAAGAAGGTATTGTAATGCATCAAAGAAAATACACTTTAGAAATTATTTCTGAAGTAGGACTTGGTGTTGCTAAACCAGTTGGTACACCACTAGATCCATATGTTAGACTAACTACGAAAGAGTATGATGATATGAATGGAAAAGATAAAGAAGACAAGTTACTGGAGGATGCAACAATGTACAGAAGATTAGTGGACAAGTTATTATATCTGAATGTTACAAGACCAGATATTGCATTTGCTACTCAAACACTCACTCAATTTCTTCATCAACCAAAACAATCTCATTTAAATGTTGCACTCAAAGTTGTAAGATACATAAAAAGTCAAGCAGGACAAGGAGTACTTCTGTCTAGTAAAAGCTTCAAACAGTTAAAGGTTTACTGTGATGCAGATTGGGGAGCTTGTTTACACACTAGAAGATCAGTTTCAGGTTTTATGGTGAAGATGGGAGAATCATTGATCTCTTGGAAATCAAAGAAACAGGCCACAATATCTAGAAGCTCAGCTGAAGCTGAGTATAGAAGTATGGCCAGTGCTATAGCTGAGATTACATGGATAGTTAAGTTGTTTAAAGAATTGGGAGCTAAGATTCAAACTCCAGTCAGTGTTTACAGTGACAGTAAATCAGCAATACAAATTGCTGTTAATCCAGTGTTACATGAAAGAACAAAACACATTGAGTTGGATTGTCATTTCATACGTGAGAAGATTCAGCAAGGATTAGTTGAAACAAAGTATCTACATACAAAGGAACAAGAAGCTTATATGCTAACTAAAGGTTTAGGAAAATGTCAACATGAATACTTGTTATCCAAGTTTGGAGTAATGAACTTGTTCATGCCTTCAAACTTGAGGGGGAGTATTAAAGAAGGCATTACTTGAATAAGAGGGTATATTTGTAATTAGTAACAAATTAGTTAGGAATTAGTTAAAGTTGTTATTATATTCTTAGTGTATATATATATATAGGAAGGTAGATGAAGGTAGTGAGTTCTGTTTTTAATTTTTCTGTAACTTTCAGTTCTGGAAATCTTCCATAATACTTGAATATACTTCTCCTTCTTCTTCATGCTTCCAATCTGCATCCATGAACATAACGTATAACAACTTTCCTATTCGTTTATCAGTAATCGTACTCTCTGGTTGTAGATTGTAACTAGTGATGAGAATCTCATGAACTAGGTCGATGTTTGCCTCTTGTAGACTTACGGTAGTCTTCTTGTTTTCTAGCATCATGCAAATTTGATCATACTGTTCTTGTGAGTATATGTATAATTTAGCCCATTAGAAACTGATACACTTTCGACCTCTGTAGATACACGGATACAGAGTGCACATCTGTAAAAAAAAAAAAAGTAGTACTTCTTAATGGTGCATGAATTTGGAATCAGTTTATTAGTTTTTGAAGTCGAGACGCATGGGAATGTAGTCCAGTTCGAAACCTATGAATTCACTTTGAAATGCCCCACACCAATGGCTCTAGGCTCTCCAATTACAATTAACCTATCACCGCGAGCTCTAAAAGTCAAATCTCTACCATTAATCGTAACCTGTGTTTAATTTTGCTTGTCATACTTCCTCACCTCCATCTTACCATAATCAGTAGCATGCAATCATTATTTACAACTGACACCAAAGGAGGTTCTTCAGATGTAGCAGGCGTATCACCCCTAGATCTAGCTCGGACAGAAGATGACAATTTTTTTTTTATTTCTACCTAAATTTTCATATTAGGTATACCAAGTTATCAACTTTGTGAATCAAATTCTATGATTCTAATTTTATCTTTAAAAATAATCAACTTATTATTTATAGAATTATGTTAACAATTTACATAATAATTGTCTCAATAAAAGAATGTTTTTCAATGTTGAATTGATAAAATCTTGCCTAGAAATAATAATTTAAAAAGTATTTGAAAAATCATTTCTATGAAAGATATAAGTAATAATTTACATCTAAACATTTGGAAAAATAAATAAACACAGTTAAAGCTTATTTAAATTTTAGGCCTCTAATTAAAATTTTACTTCAGGCCACAAATTATGTTGAATCGCCCCTGCTCTCACAAAAAAACAACTTTTTAAAAATCGAAAGGGACCCGATAGAGCTATCAAGTGTCTTTAGTTGTTCATCAGAAAGTTGTGTTTTTGAATTTTAACGTGTAAGATCCATTCCAATCTACAAAGGAACTAGAGAGTTGTACATAAAAATTTGACCAAAATAAATTATCTTATTCAGAATGCATTGATACGTGTATATATATTTATGATCGTGATAAATATTTATCGCAAACTAAAATATCAAACAAAAATAAATAAAGAATTGAACTTAAGAATTTGACCCAAATAGTATATTATATTAAGAATGCATTTATAATCTATTTAGATATATTTATCATTTCAATGAAAACAAATTGCACTTATAATTGATGTCGTTATTTTAGTTTTGATGATCGTGCTGATATTAATAAACATCTAATGCAAAATAGTACGTATAAAAAAAGAAGTTGAAGTAACAAATTCGATCCAAATAATTTATCGTATCAAAGATATATTGTTTATCTTGTAAATAACATTATCATTTTAATTAAAAAAACTTGTATTTAAGTTAATATCATTTATTTTTTATTGTGATATGATCAACAAATATATATTGCAAAATAGAATATCAATAAAACATGAATTGAACTAACAGATTTAATCGAAATAAATATTGTACTAAGAGACATTAATTATTTTTTATGATTTTATTTTTCCAGTGAAAATTGGTAATTGAAGTTAATGTAATTAGTTATTTTTTACGAATTTATCCTTTCAGCCAAAAGGCATAATTATAGTTACTATAGTTAACTATTTTTTTGACGATTGTACAAATCATAACTCCACATATAAAAAGCCGTAATTATAATTACTAATTAACATACCATCGTTTATTTAATGATTGTGCTTAATCAACAAATACATATTGCAAAATAAAATATCAATAAAAATAAATTGAACTAACAGATTTAATCGAACTAAATATCGTATTAATGAGACATTAATTATTTTTTACGAATTTATACTTGTAGTAAAAATTCGTAATTGAAGTTAATGTAAATTAATTATTTTTTATGCATTTATTCTTTCAGTCAAAAGTCATAATTATAGTTACTGTAATTGACTAACTTTTTGACGATCATACAAATAATAACTCCATATATAAAAAGACGTAATTATAATTACTAATAACATACGATCAGTTATTTTATGATTTTGCGTGTGTTTGTATTTATGTGTGTGTGTGTTGTAATACAAAATACCAATAAAAATAAAATTGAACTAATAGATTTAATCGAAATAAATATCGTGCGAATGATGCATTAATTAATTTTTACGAATTTAGTCATTCAATAAAAAGTCATAGTTGAAGTTAATGTCATTACTATTTTTTACGAGTTTATTCCTTCAATCAAAGTCATAGTTATAGTTACTGTAATTAACTCTTTTCTTACGATAGTACAAATCATAACTTCACATATAAAAAATCATAATAATAATTATTGTTATTGTGAAAAATTATTTTTTATTGGCGTATCATAACTCTATACATAAAAAGTTGTAATAGTAATTACTGTAATTAACTATTTTTTCGATCATACTGAATCATAACTTTACATATATAAAGTCATAATTGTAGTTACTAATTAACATATGAAAATAGCAAACACAATCATTTACTTATAAACTTTATTTAATTTGAATAAACGAATGAACAAAATAATTTACTTATAATTTAAATCTTAAATAATGATATTGCAACTTTTTATGTGTTATTCTCGTATCATTTGTGTTATCTAGAGAAAATAATAACATCAAATAAAAAATTAAGAGTGGAACAAACTAATAAACCAAATAATCCATCGTATTAAGAATGAATTAGTTATCAATTTTAATAAATTTATCATTTCAATAAAGGTAGTGATATTTTCGTTATTCTTGTGTATTTCGATAAATATCTATTGAAAAACACACACGCACGCACGCACGCACACTCATGCATGATCGTGCATGATAAACATCTATAAATTTTAATGATTGTGCTAAAAATTGATGAGTGCCATCACACTCATTTCAATAATTGACGAGTGCCATCACACTCATTTCAATAATTTACTTATAATTTAAATCTAAAATAAAAATATTATAACTTTTTAAATGCTATTCTCGTGTCACTTGTGTTATTTAGCGAAAAATAATAACATCAAACTAAAAAAATTAAGAGTGGAACAAACAAATTAACCCAGATAATCTATCATATTAATAATGCATTAGTTATCTTTTTTAATAATTCTATCATTTTAATAAAGGTCGGGCTATTCTCGTATTTCTTGTGTATTTCGATAAATATCTAGCGAAAAAATATACACACACGCGCATGCATACAAATTTTTTAATGATCGTGTTAAAAATAATAAACATTTATTGCAAAATAAAATATCAAACAAAAACAAATAAGGAGTTGACCTTAGAAATTTGATCCAAATAATTTATCGTATTAAGATTGCATTTATAATCTTTTTAGATATACTTATCATTTCAATTTTAACAAATCACACTTATAACTGATCTCTTTATTTTTTTTATGACCGTGTTAATATCAACAAACATCTAGAGTGTGTTTGGTAAATGTTTTTCAATTTTCTCATGTTTGGCTGGGACAAAAATTTTAGAAAATGTTTCCAAATCAACTCATTTTCCTCAAAACTCTCCTCCAATTTCAATTATTTTATTATTTTTTTTTTGGAAAAAGATCAATTTTAAAAAAATATTTTCAATTTCAAATTATTTTTTCACCCGATCCCTGACCCCTCCACCCACCCTCCACCGGCCACCACCCCCCCCCCCCCCCTCCTCCCGAAAAAATTAATTTTGCTTTTTAAAAATATTTTCAACTTCAAAAAAAAAAATTGAACTCCACCCCTCACCCCCCACCCCCCAAAAATTAATTTTGTTTTTTAAAAATACTATCAGCTTCAAATTTTTATTTTTTCACTCCTACCCCCTGCCCCCACCCCACTACCCCCTTTACCACCACCACCACCCCAAAAAAAATTATTTTTAAAAAATATTTTCAAATTCATAAATTATTTTTTACTCTAGTAAAATAAAAGATGTGTCTCAAAAACATTTTTATTTCATAAATCAAACACTAAAAATCATTTCCGAAAAATATTTTCTACTCACCAACAAACATAAAAAAATAAGTCCAAAATCTACTTGTTTTCTAGGAAAACTTTTTCTAAGAAAATATTTTACTTCATACCTAACACACCCCTAATGAAAAATATATGTATAAAAAGGAAGTTGGGGTAACAAATTCGATCCAAATAATTTAAAGCATTAAAGATACACTTATTACTTTGCAAATAACTTTATAATTTTAATAAAAACTTGTACGTTTGTTAATATCATTTATTTTATGATTGTGATATAATCAACAAATATATATTGCAAAATAATATATCAATAAAAAATGAGTTGAACAAACAAATTTAATCAAAATAATATCGTACTAATGAGATATTAATTATTTTTTACGAGTTTATTTTTTCACTAATAAGTCATAATTGAAGTTAATAAAATTAATTATTTTCTCCGTGTTTTTTCTTTCTGTCAAGAGTCATTATAATAGTTACTATAATTAACTATTTTTTTGACGATGCACAAATGATAATTCAATAATAAAAAGTCGTAATTATAATTACTAATTGACATATTGTCATTTATTTTATGATTCTATAATATAATCAACAAATATATATTGCAAATTAAAATATCAATAAAAAATGAATTGAGCTAACATATTTAGTCGATAAGAACGTACTAGTGAGACATTAATTATTTTTTAAGTAAAAAATCGTAGTTGAAGTTAATGTAATTAATTTTTTTTACAAGTTTGTTTTTTCAGTTAAAAATCATAATTATAGTTCATGTAATTAATTTACTTTTTGACGATCATACAAATATAACTCCACTTATAAAAAGTGGTAACTATAATTACTTTTTGATGATCACACAAATTGTTTTTTTACGAATTTAAAATTCGTAATTGAAGTTAATGTAATTAATTATTTTTTACGAATTTGTTCTCTCAGACAAAAGGCATAATATATTTACTGTAGTTAACTATTTTTTTTATGATTGTACAAATCATAACTCCACATATAAAAAGTCAAAATATATATATATATATATATATATATATATATATATCAATAAAAATGAATTGCACTAATAGATTTAATCGAAATATATATCGTGCGAATGATGCATTAATCATCTTTTACGAATTTATTCATTCAATAAAAAGTCGTAGTTGAAGTTAATGTCATTAATTATTTTTTACGAGTTTATTTTTTCAATCAAAAGTCATAATTATAGTTACTGTGATTAATTATTTTCTTACGATCGTACAAATCATAACTCCACATATAAAAAATCATAATTATAATTATAGTAATTGTGAGTAACTATTTTTATGGGCGTATTATAACTCTACATATAAAAATTTGTCATTGTATTTACTGTAATTAACTATCTCTTTAATCGTATTGAATCATAACTTTACGTATACAAAGACACAATTGTTGTTACTAATTAACATATGAGAATAGTGAATACAATCATTACTTATAAACGTTATTTAATTTGAATAAACAAACCACCAAAATAATTTACTTATAATTTTAATCTAAAATAATGACATTGCAATTTTTATGTATTATTCTCATGTCACTTGTGTTATGTAGCGAAAAATAATAATATCACAATAAAAAATTAAGAGTGGAACAAACAAATTAAACCCAAATAATTCATCATATAAATAATGAATCAGTTATTTTTTTAATAAATCTAGCATTGCAATAAAGGTCGCGATATTCTCATATTTTTAGTGTATTTCAATAAATATCTATCAAAAAATACACACAAGCAGCACTCGTGCACAAACACGCATGCACGCATACAATAATTTTAATGATTGTTCTAAAAATAATAAACACCTATCGCAAAATTTTAAAATCAAACAGAAACAAATAAGGAGTTGAACTTACAAACTTGACCCAAATAAGTTATCATATAAAGAATGCGTTTATAATCTTTTTAGATATATTTATCATTTCAATAAAAAAAAATCACACTTGTAGTTGATATCATTTTTTTTATGATCGTGCTGAAGTTAATGTAATTAATTATTTTTTTCAAGTTTATTATTTCAATGAAAGGTCACACTTATAGTTACGGTAATTAACTAACTTTTATACGATAGTATAAATTATAAGTCCAGATATAAAAGGTCGTAAGTATAATTACTAATAAAAATATTATCATTTATTTTATTATTGTGATATAATCAACAAATATATACTCCCGAATAAAATATCAATAAAAAATTAATTGAGCTAAGAGACTTAATCGAAATAAATTTCGTACTAGTAGGGCATTACTTATTTATAATGAGTTTATTATTTTAGTAAAAAATCCTAATTGAAGTTAATTGTTTCTTATGAATTTATTCTTTCAATCAAAAGTCATAAGTATATTTACTATAATTAACCATTTTTTTTTTGACGAACTTACATATTATAACTATACACATAAAAAATTCTAATAACATTTACTAATTAACGTATGAAATGGTTTAGCTCCTGCTCTTTAAATGTATTGAATGAAAAAGTCTTAGCATAACTCCACATATAAATATCGTTAAGGAAAAATGATGAATAATATTATTTTTCTTAATTGAAAATCAAATCTAAATTCACTAAAATCAAAAGTCACAGTTATAGTTATTATAATTAACTATTTCTTTTACAATATTAAAAATCGTAATTCCAAATATAAAAATTCTTAATTATAATTATAGTTATTGTGAATAACTATTTTTTGATGGTTGTATTATAACACTACATATAAAATGTTGTAACTGTAATTACTGGAATGAACTATTTCTTTGGTTGTACTAATCATAATTCTACACATATAAAGTTGTAGTTGTATTTACGAATTAGTATATGGAAATAGCGAACACAATCATTTAGTCAAAAAATTTATTTAATAACATAGTAATTTACTTATAATGTAGATCTAAGATAATATTGCAACTTTTTATGTGCTATTCTCGTGTCACTTCTGTTATTTAGCGAAAAATAATAACATAAAACTAAAAAATATTAAGAGAGGAACAGACAAATTAACTTAAATAATCTATCATGTTAAGAATGCATTAGTTATCTTTTTTAATAAATATGTCATTTCAATAAAGGTCGTGTTATTCTCGTGTTTCTTGTGTATTTTGATAAATATCTAAAAAAAGATATACACATATACGCACACATACAAAAACTTTAATGATAGTGCTAAAAATAATAAACATTTATTGCAAAATAAAATTTCAAACAAAAATAAATAAGGAGTTGAACTTACAAATTTGACTCAAATAATTTATCGATTTAGGAATGCATTTATAATCTTTTTAAATATATTTATCATTTCAATTTTAAAAAATCACCCTAATAATTGATCTCGTTATTTCTTTTTTTTTTATTGTGCTAATATCAACAAACATCTAATGCAAAATATATGTATAAAAAAAGTTGGAGTAAGAAATTCGATCCAAATAATTTGTCGCATCAAAGATACATTCATAATCTCGTAAATAACTTTATAATTTTAATAAAAACTTATACGTTAGTTAGTCAAAAGGTAATCAACAAATATATATTGCAAAATAGAATATCAATAAAAATGAATTGAACTAACATATTTAATCGAAATAAATATTGTACTAATAAGGCATTAATTATTTTTTACGAATAAATTCTTTCACTATAAAGTCATAATTAAACTTAATGTAATTAATTAATTTTTCCATGTTTATTCATTCTGTCAAAAGTCATAATAATATTTACAATAATTAACAATTTTTTTGACGATCATACAAATCATAACTCAATATATAAAAAGTTATAATTATAATTACTAATTTAAATAATATCATTTATTTTATGATTCTGTAATCAACATATATAATATATATTGCAAAATAAATTATCAATAAAAAATAAATTGAACTAACAGATTTAATCGATATAAACATCGTACTAATGAGACAAAATTATTTTTTTAGAGTTTATTCTTTAAGTAAAAAGTCATAGTTGTTTTACAAGTTTATAATTTCAGTCAAAAGTTATAAGTATAAAAAATGTAATTAACTAACTTTTTGACGATCATACAAATTATAACTCCATGTATAAAAAGTTATAATTATAATAATTAGCATAATATCATTTATTTTATGATTTGATATAATCAACAAATATATATTGCAAATAGAATACAATAAAAATGAATTGAACTAAGAGATTTAATCGAAATAAATATTGTACTGATAAGGCATTAATTATTTTTTAAGATTTTATTTTTCAGTGAGAATTCGTTATTGAAGTTAATGTAATTAATTATTTTCTACGAATTTATTCTTTCAGCCAAAAGACATAATTATAATTACTATAGTTAACTATTTTTTGACGATTGTACAAATTATAATCTTTATATAAAAAGTCGTAATTATAATTAATAATTAATATACCATTAATTATTTTTTGATGATTGTGATTAATCAACAAATACATATAGCAAATTAAAATATCAATAAAAATGAATTGAACTAACAAATAATCAAATTAAATATCGTATTAATGAGATATTAATTATTTTTTATGCATTTATTCTTTCAGTCAAAAGTCATAGTTATAGTTACTGTGATTGACTAACTTTTTGACGATCATATAAATAATAACTCCACATATAAAAAGTCATAATTATAATTGCTAATTAATATACTATCATTTATTTTATGACTGTAAATAATCAATAAATATACATATTGCAAAATAAAATACCAATAAAAACGAATTGAACTAATAGATTTAATCGAAATAAATATCGTGTGAATGATGCATTAATTATTTTTTATGAATTTATTCATTCAATAAAAAGTCGTAGTTGAAGTTAATGTCATTAATTATTTTTTACGAGTTTATTCTTTCAATCAAAAGTCAAAATTATAGTTACTGTAATTAACTATTTTCTTACGATCGTATAAATCATAACTCGGCATATAAAAAATCATAATTATAATTATAATAAATGTGACTCACTATTTTTTACGGGCGTATTATAACTCTACATGTTAAAAGTTTTAATTGTAATAACTGTAATTAACTATTTTTTTATCGTACTGAATCATAACTTTACATATATAAATTCGTAGTTGTAGTTACTAATTAACTGTTAACATATGAAAATAGCGATCACAAATCATTTACTTATAAACTTTATTCTATTTGAATAAACAAACGAACGAAATAATTTACTTATTTTAAATCTAAAATAATGACATTGCAACTTTTTATGTGCTATTCTCGTGTCACTTATGTTATTTAGCGAAAAATAATAACATCAAAATAAAAAATTAAGAGCGGAGCAAACAAATTTAACCTAAATAATTCATTGTATTAAGAATGAAGTAGTTATCTTTTTAAAAAGAATCTATCATTTCAATAAAAGTCGTGATATTCGTGTGTTTTTTGTGTATTTCAATAAATATCTATACAAAAATACACACACGCATGTAATGACCCGGATCAAAAAAGGTCATTTTTGATAATTTTAAATAGTAACTTATCTATAATTAATTAATTTGCAAATAATTTGATTATTATTTAAAGTAATGGATCAAATCTGTAATGTTAAAATAGGTTGGTGAGAATTATTACTTTTAATAATTATAATAAATTTAGAAAAGAAAAGAATGAGCCGGAAGAAAACCTAACCTAGCTAAATGTGTGACTGAAAACAAAGCAACAGGAAAATTCGAGTGATTCAGGTTAGTTTTAATCAAGATGCTTTGTAAATTATATATATATATATATATATATATATATATATATATATATATATAAAATTCGAGTGTTTCAGGCTAGTTTTACTCAAGATGCTTTGTGAAAAAACCTATCCCCTAGAACAAGAACCACGTTCTTGTAAGTTGGTTTTAAGTCAGAACACAAACACTTGGTAAATTAAAAACCTTCCTCAATCAAGGAAGGAAAAATCTCGTTTTATTAATTCAACTAGATGATTTTATGATTACAACTCAATAATCAATAACCTCACCACTACAACAACTCTCGATTAACTATAATCGACTACTTCTACTCTCAAAAGGCCAAATCCACCTTTTGTTACAAACCTCACCAAAACTCAACTCTACAAGAAGCCAAACCCACTTCTTGTACAAAAAAACGTAACTAACAACTCAACAATGAATCAAGAAAATAGTTTTACACGTTCAAGACTTTCTAACTCAAGAACTTCTTGAACTTAGCAACACTATCGATCTCAAAGGCTTTTGCTGAATGTCTCTCGCTTTTCTCTCTATGTAAAAGTTGTGTATTGCTCTTCTGCGTATAATCTCCCTTTATAGATATTCCCTGCAGTTTTCTCGCGTCTTGAGTCCCTATCAGATAAGGTAAGGAAATTGTAATTATAGTTAAACAAGAAGTACTGATTTTACCTTTTATTGTACAATCCTTTTTATATACAACTTCCTTACTTAATAAAATATATTAAGGTTTCCTTATTTGTATCAACTTGTATCTTCAACATCTTTAGCACTTGTACATTTAATTAATATTGCTTGCAACAATTAATTCTGATGGCTGCAATACTGGCTGCGTCAATTAGCTACGACAATTATTTGCATTTCTTGTCTATCATCAAAATACCAGATTCTATCATATTCCCCCTTTTTGATGAAGACAAATCTGTGTGATGAAACATATAATAATCTTCCCCCTTTTGACAAATCAAAAAGAGTCCAGTAACAGCTAAACAAAACCAGATAACATCCACAACAACAATTGATGCTCAGCCAGTTGAGCAAAAAAAAAATTTCTGGCAACACAAAGAGGAATATCAACACAGAGTTAAGTAATCAAAAGAAACGGGTGCAAATAAGATGCTTATCAGTTTGAAGATTGACTAGGCTTGGTGGAGGCAGAAGCAAGCATATCCAGTACTCTGTCAACCCTTGCATTGTTAGCAAGCTGTTGCTGCACCAACTGATCTTTTAGGCCGTGAATCTCAGCATTTGAAGTATGAAGTTCAACACGCAAATTCTGGTTTTCCAATTCAAGAGTGGCATATTTTTCTTCTGCCACTTTGAGTTCCCTGAGTAATTGAGCAACAGGACCAGATGTACGTGGAGAAGCATTAACAACCTGCTTCAATTCCATGGGAATGCCACAATCAGCAAGAATGGCTTGAGTAAACATATATGCACGAGTCAAAACCCTTACTTCTCCCAATGGTACTTCAAACGCATTAAACACTCTAGTTAAAAGATTTCCAAATGCTAATTGATGAGAACCAAGTTTAGATCAACAATTCTAGCAAAGTGTTTAATGAACAATGTGGGCCAGTCAATACGTTCTTTACATTCAAGAGCATTCATAAGTCCCATGTCCCTTATAGAAGCAATGTGACGTTGATGACCCCTGGGTAATATTTCCTTATGTACTATCTCAAAGAGAAACTTACGAACTGATCCCATGATACCTTTTAACACAGTCTGTGCCCTAGAATTAACTCTTCCTTGAGAAAACTTAGCTGGAAGACTAGAATGTTCATCAAAATCCCAATGATAATCATTAATACCCACAGATGGTATATGTAAAATTTCCCCAAGTTTAGTTGCATCAAAAACAATCTCAACTCCCTTCACACTAGAAGATACTACATCCCCTTCTAAGATTTTTAAAATTTTGTAAAAATCTACTACTTCTTGTTCATAAATCAGATTTGGTTCAAGAAATAGCTCCTCCCACCTCTGAAACCTTAGTAACTCACAGACTTGCTTGACTATGTCCATTGATAGAATATCTAGATGAAAAGTTCTACCCCTAAGCACTGTTTTAGTTTGAAAATAATTTTTCCTTCCAACTTTGAGAAATTTATCCACATTTCTTTTTGCAGCTTTTGACTTCGACTGAGGGGTTTCATAAGTTTTACCCTCAGAGCCATCATCAGATTCAGAATCAAGAACCATTGGAGAAACAGATGAGTGAACAGGAGACTTACCCATACGACGACGCTTCCCACTAGATGTCGTACCATCAGTTGATTTGACTACATTTGCACTCCGGTCGAACATGTTTGACTGCAATGTGTTTTCTTGGCCGTCTTGGTTTTTTAGGGTGAAGTGTGCTTAGAAGGATGCCATCCGTGTTTAGGGAATGTGAGGATGGTGGTAGAGGGAAGTTAGGTAGGTTTTGAGGAATGGGTTTCTGAGATGGAGAAGAAGAGGGGTTTTTAGTGGTAGTGGTTATGGGTGTTTCTTGGTTTGATGGTAATGGAGACTCTGTGACTG
Organism: Solanum chmielewskii; assembly: GCA_027704785.1. Taxonomy (NCBI): domain Eukaryota; kingdom Viridiplantae; phylum Streptophyta; class Magnoliopsida; order Solanales; family Solanaceae; genus Solanum; species Solanum chmielewskii. The sequence continues at coordinate 4,733,939 of JAKWIX010000318.1, read as the reverse complement.
GTGGTGGTGGTGATTCTATGACTGGTGGTGGTGGAGATTCTATGACTGGTGATAGTGGTGATTCTGTGACTGGTGGTGGTGGAGATGTAGGCTGATTTGATTTTAGGGAAGATGTAGAAGATGTAGACAGTTTGTTTGTAGGTTGATTTTCTTCCCCCTGAGCAAGTACCATATCAATGGAAGGGTTCTCTTTACCCTGAGAAGATGCTGTAATGACCCGTGAGGTTATTTTTGGAAAATTTAAATTATTCGTATAACTTGAGTTAATTTATTTATGAGTAATTGTAGATTAAAAAAAAATTAATAGATAGTTAGTGGGCTAAAGTGATCAGTTATTTAAGATTTTATACTATTAGGGTCATGTATATAAAAAAAATAAAAATAAGTTAGTGGTTTTGATCAGTTTAATAAATAATTAATTTAGAAAAGAAGGAAAGGCAGAAACCTTACCTGAGCGACGCACGAGAGAGTAAAGGGAAGGAACTTCGATCTCCAGGTAACAATTAATAGAGCAATTTATCACAATTGTTTTGTCATATTGACTCTATGTCAAATGGAAATTTTGTATGAATTGAGAATTTGGTTTAGCGGAGTGGTTAATATTTTATTCTGATTTAGTGTGCCATTCGTGGGATTTTGAGACTACTGGAAGCACCATTAGTTTATTATTATTATTATATATAATTAGTATAGTGATAGTGCTTATAAAGTGTTGGTTACAGGGGTGATTTATGATGCTGTGCATCTTTCTGGGGGTTTGGGACAATATGATACAAAGAAAAGAAAACAGTGTTGTGGCTATTGATATTATTATATAATTCTTAGGTTATTAATTTTGTGTGGAACCCTTATAAAAATAATTGTAATTAGTTGAGTCTTCTTTTAGTATTTCAATGTGTAATGGTTGTTGTACATGTGTGTATGGAAAATAAGTATTTGAAAAAGTGTATTCAAGGGGTATGAGTGAACTGTTGGGAACGGAGGTTGTGCTCCTTCCGTGAGTAATCGGTAATTTGGATTAAAATTATTATTATCATCACATTCTGAGTTAAGTTTTGGTACATGGGGTAGGTAATTAAATATTAGATTTATAGTATCATATAAATACCATTTGAATATGATACTTAAAATATTAATTAACGTCAATAATTAAGAACTTGATTATAAAGTTGGGTGAATTTTTAGGTCAAGGTTATACACATAATAATGTGGGTGTTGTTAGTTCCGAAACCTTATTGTGAATATATACTTGAATAGGTTGCATCGATTTGGAAGCTCAACGGAAAGGAAAGACTCAACTCATAGAGTGATTATTTAATTGGCTAAGGCAAGTGGATTTCTAAACTCTTGTTAAGCGTACGAAATTCGTGTATTTCCTTGTGTGATGTTGAGAATGATTTGGAGACTTGTTGTTTATTTGTTGGTGTTGTATTTCTTGTTGTAAATTGTGCTTTGTTATCAAATGGTTATTTCCTCCTTTTAATTTGAGCATGTCATCTGAGACATGGTTGTGGTAAGAGGATGATGTACTATTTTCGAGGGTCGTATCGCGCGCCGCGATGGATATTATATTTCAAGGGACGTATCGCGCGCCGCGAAGGTTACTTTTTATCGAGGGTCGTGTCGTGCGCCGCGACAGATGCATGGACAGATATGTCCCCCATGGGTCCCGGACTGAGAGACAGCGGGTGTGTATCGTTAAGAAAGACATGCATCACGATATTTGACATTGCATCTCATGGCATTGCACATTTTATTATTGATGAACTTGAACATGTGTTTTGCTGATCTTGTGACTGTTTCTCTGTGAAGTTTGTGATTGTTGAATATTGAGTTGTTATTGAGAATGTGTAAACTGATAGAGTGTGGTTATTGAGTGGTGTGTTTGGTAAACTGTTAGGCTGTAGCGTAGAGGTTTAGATAGGGTGTAAGGAGTACCCGTAATTTGTTCACTTAACTTGTGTTTAGAGGTTTGCTTGTTGGGTACCGCGTGGTTTGGTACTCACCCCTTGCTTCTACAAATTTTTGTAGGTTACGAGCCTGGATCTTTGTGATACCTTCTATTCTCTTCATTTCCGAGGCATCTTGTGGAGGATTGTGAGGTAGCTGTTTGTCATCTCAGCGAACTTTCCTACTCCAGTTTATGATTTTGTTTTACTTGAAAGACAACTTCATTTTAGACTTCTATTTTGTTTCAATTCTAATGTATACATTAGAGGCTTGTGCACGTGACAACCTGGTTTTGGGGATTGAATTAATATTACTTGGTTTAATACTAGAAATTGTTGTTGGATTGTCATTTACTTCCGCACTTTGTTAGATATTTGGTTTTAGGCTGACTTGTCTTGGTGGGATAAGACGAGTGCCATCATACCCATTTTTGGGTCGTGACACATTGTTAGATGAATTTTCATCATCTGAGTAAGCAACAAGAGGATTAAACATGGTGATGAAAGAGGATTTTTCTGAAAATGGAAGAAGAGAAGGAGTTGGTTGCTTGTTTGGAGGAAGTGCTTTATTGGGAACGTTTTTGGTGTTATCTTCGAGGGGTTTTAGTAATTATGAGGGATTGACATCGAAGAGACGTGTGCTTGGACGGTTGCACCTGCTTTTCAGAGAAGTGGCATAGGAGAGAGAAAGAGAAATATTTTTTCCCTTTTTTTTTATTTTTTATTTTGGACTGTTTTTTTTCGTGCTTAGTGTAAAGAAATTGTAGAACCAACTAGACTGGACCTGGTTATTATATCCTGAGGACTTGGTAAGGCAGTAATCAATCCAAAAAGATGAGCCCTAGCAAAAGTGGTTTTTTCTGAAATGATTCTCTTCCTAGTGCTTTGGTGAAAATATCCGCAACTTGATCCTCAGTTTGCAGAATGTCATTATTATGCTCCCTTTCTCGACATTATCACAAAGTAAGTGATGTCTAATATCTATGTGTTTGGTACGTTTGTGTTGAATCGGGTTTTTGGCCATGTTCATAGCACTGGTATTATCACAAAGAATGGGAATACAACCGGTTTTTATACTGAAATCTTTAAGTTGTTGTTTTATCCAAAGAAGTTGGGCACAACAAGAAGCAGCTGCCACATACTCAGCCTCAGCAGTGGATAAAGCAACCGAATTTTGTTTTCTAGTTGCCCAGGATATTAGACATGGTCCTAAGAAGTGTGCCATTCCAGAGATACTTTTTCTATCTACCATATGTCCTGCATAGTCTGCATCAGCAAATCCCTTTAGATTGAATGAGTCTCCAGTTGGATACTAGAGAACCAGGTTCATGGTGCCTTTTAGATATCTCAAGATTCTTTTGACAGCTTTTAGATGTGATTCCTTGGGACAGGACTGAAAACGTGCGCATAGACCAACACTGAACACTATATCAGGTCTACTGGCAGTAACGTATAGGAGTGATCCAATCATACCTCTATATCTAGTGTCATTTAGTGGTGAACCTGGTTTATCTCTATCAAGCTTTGTTGTTGTCCCAATGGGTGTGTCGTCTGACTTAACTTCATTCATATCATATTTCTTCAGTAATTCCTTGATGTATTTTTGTTGATGAATTGATGTGCCAGCTGGAGTTTGTTTAATTTGGAGTCCTAAAAAGAAGTTTAGTTCTCCCATAATACTCATCTCAAATTCACTATTCATTAGTTGAGCAAATTCTACTCCAAGTGAGTCATTAGTTCCTCCAAATATGATATCATCTACATATACTTGAACTATGAATAAATCTTCACCTTGTTTTCGAAGAAACAATGTACTATCAATTTTTCCTCTTGTGTATCCATGTGTGAGAAGAAAAGTGGACAATTGATCATACTATGCTCTAGGTGCTTGCTTTATCCCATATAGTGCTTTGTCTAGTTTGTATACATGATCAGGATACTTGGTATTTTCAAAACCAGGGGGTTGTTTCACATACACCTCTTCTTGTAGATAACCATTTAAGAAGCCACTTTTGACATCCATCTGATAGAGTTTAAATTCCATGTGAGCAGCATATGCAATCAATATTCTGATTGCTTCAATTCTTGCTACGGGTGAAAAAGTTTCATCGTAGTCTATCCCTTCTTCTTGGTTATATCCCTGTACAACTAGACTAACTTTGTTGCATATGATTTGTCCTTGTTCATCGAGTTTATTTCTAAACACCCACCTTGTTCCTATTATCGTTATTTTTTGAGGTTTTGGAACCAGGTTCCATACTCTGCTTCTTTCAAACTGATTAAGTTCTTCTTGCATAGCACTAATCAATTCAGAGTTTAATAGTGCTTCCTTAATATTTTTTGGCTCAATCAGGGATACGTAGGCAGAAAAAGCACACATGCTACGTAATTTGGATCTTGTTGAGATGCCTGAGCTAAGCGGAGTAAGAATGTTTTGTAAAGGATGAGAAATTTGATGCTTCCAGCTGTGAGTTTGGATGTTTACTGGCTCTTGAGATGCATAAGGGCCAGTTTCAGTAGAAGACTTATCTTCTATTTCAGGTTTTTTATGAGAGCGTATAAATTCTTCTTCCCATATTCTTGGTTCTGATGACCTGGAGCAGGTTCCTTCATTCTGTTCATCCTCTGAATTTTCTTCAACTTCACTGTTATTTTCATTAAAGACAACATGAACACATTCTTTTACACGGTTTGTTCTTTTATGAAGTACCTTGTAGGCTTTGCTTTGAGAAGAATAGCTCAGAAAAATTCCTTCATCACTCTTGGCATCAAATTTTCCCAAGTTGTCTTTATCATTGTTGTGTATAACACACACACCCAAAGGCCCTAAGATGTGCTAAATTTGGTTTTCTTCCTTTTAACAACTCATATGGTGTTTTGTTTAACACTAATCTGATCATACATCTGTTTATTAGATAGCATCCTGTGTTTACTACTTCAGCCCAATAGGATTTTGGAAGTTTTCTTGAGATCAACATTGTTCTTGCAATATCTTCCAGTGTTCTATTTTTTCTCTCAACTACACCATTTTGTTGTGGTGTTCTAGGTGCTGAAAAGTTATTCTCAATCCCATTTGTAATACAAAATTGTAGGAATTGTGAGTTTTCAAACTCCAACCTATGATCAGATCTGATGCTAATTATTTCTTTGTTGAATTTTTTCTGAACCAGCTTTGCAAAGATTTCAAACATAGTGAATGTTTCATCCTTTGTTGCAAGAAACAGTGTCCAAGTGAATCTTGAATAATCATCGACTATTACAAACACATATCTTTTCCCACCTTTGCTTTGTACACACATTGGTCCACACAAATCCATGTGAAGCAATTCTAGTGGCTTGGTAGTACTGACTGTCAACTTTGGTTTGAAGGATGATCTAACCTGTTTTTCTTGAATGTAGGTTCCACATACTTTGTTGTTCCTGAAACTTTTGGTTGGCAGTCCCCTAACCAGGTCTTTAGATATGAGTTTATTTATTGTTGTCTTGCTAATGTGTCCCATTCTTTTGTGCCAGAGCATGGAGCAACCAGAAACTGCACTTAGATATTTAAGAGTATCTTCCTTAGAATCAACAATCTTGGTTTCGTACACATTTTTGTGTCTCTTGCCTAGTAGATTCAGGTTCCCAATCACTGAATTTGTCACTCTACATTCTTTTTCTGTAAAGAGTACATTGTTTCTTTTATCGCATATTTGGGATACGCTCAATAGATTATGTTGTAGGCCATTCACATAGTATACGTTTTCAATTGCATGAGTATCCATGGACCCAACCTTTCCAATTCCCTGAATTTCCCCACTTTTTCCATTACCAAAGGCGACGTTTCCTTCTTTGAAGTTTTTGAGTGAGAGGAAGCTACTTTTATCTCCAGTCATGTGTCTGGAACATGCACTATCCAAGTACCACTGTTGTTGCTTCCTTCTCACTAATCCCTGCCGTTAATTTCGGGGGTTAGATTTTGGTACCCAGATCCACTTTGATTTTTGCTTTAAAAATGGATGAATAGGATTTTTTCTGGCCCATCTGGGAAGAGATTTGACTGTAGGGATTTCTTTTTGTTCATTGATTTTCTCATGATGAGGTTTTCTCAGAGAATTTAAGTTTTTGTTATGAGCAATCAATTTTCTTCGACAATCATAACTTTTATGCCCTACCAGCCCACAATGCATGCATAGACAATCTATGTTGGGATTTTTTTTACTTGAGGACTAGTTCTATCAAAACCTATCCCATGTCTCTCAGAAGTACGATTTTTGTGAATATGGAGGACCTCTCCATCTCATTCCATTCTCAGCTTTAGTTTTAGTCACAAGAAGCTCTTTGGTTAGCTCTTCATTCCTTTTACTTACCAAGTCTAGGTTTTTACTTAGCTCAGTATTTTTGGATAATAAATGAAGATTTTGTTTTTCAAGATTCTTGTTTTCTTCTCTTAGTGATGCATAGTCTTCCATTATCCATTCCCTTTTTGAATCTATGGTTTTATATGCATCGATGAGAGTGTAGAGTAAAGATTCTAGCTCCCTTTTTGAGTATGAGTTTAAATTGTCTTGTATGTGATAAAGACTAACCTTTTCATTCATATCTTCTTCTTCTTTGTCCTCTTCAGAATTTGATCCAGCCATGAGTGCTAATATAGTTTATTGTGATCTGCAAGTTTCCTTTTCTTCCTTGGTTTCCACTGCTACTAGAGCAAGAAAGTCATAATCATCTTCTTGTTCTAGTGCAATAAGAGATTTGATTTTTGTCTCATCATCCTCAGATTCTTCATCAGATGAATTCCCCATTGCTGCAAAGGCCCTTTTCATTGAGATATCTGCGTCTTGAGTTGTCATTCTTCTGTTTGAGGGAACAAACTTATCTTTGTTAATGTCTTCCTTCTCAGAGTTTTGTCTTTTTCTGCTCTAAAGCCCAAAGTGGACAGAATTTGATGAAGTGAGCCGGACTTCCGCACTTATGACAAAGTTTTCATTGGATTTTTGAGGAGCTTTCTTTTGGAATTTGAATTGAAATTAAGGTGTGGTGTGATGGTTTTTAATGATATTATATAATCATTGTCATGAATGGATAAATTGTTGGTTTTCGTGTATTTTCATGGTTTTGTCATGAACTTGCGTGACTAGCAGATTTCATATAGTTGTTCCAATTTTAAATATCGTAATATAAATTAAATATTTAATATATTGATATAGATAATTAAATATTGAGTTATCAAGTTGTATGAATATCATTAAACTTATGATATTGGAGAAGTTGAAGATTAACCCTAGGTTTGAAACTTAGAGATTGTGAATTTGGGTGAGTTTTTGGGTCTAGGCTAGACATATAGCAATATGAGTGTTAGTTTTGAAAGCTTATTGTGATTATGTTTGTGAATAGATTGCTTTGAGTTGGAGATTCAACAAATGAGAAAGGTTCAAATCTCGGAGTAAATTCTTATTGGATTCAGAAAAGTAGATTTCTAAATCTTTGTTAAGTGTATGTAATACATGTATTTCCTTGTGCTATATGTTTGGGAGTAATGAAACTTGATGATGGGTTGACTTGTCCACATCGATTAATTCTAATGATAAAAACAAAGGATAATAAAAGGCAATATGAATAATTATTTTTGTGTGATGTGTTGGTAATGGAGAATTGTTTGAAAGACTTGTTGAATCATTGTTGATATTGTTGTGAATTATGCAATGTTATGAAAATGATCATCTCCTCGTTATTTTTGTGAATATGTGATTTGCATTGTTCTGAGATATGGTTGTGACAAGTGTTATGTGCATTGAGAAAGAATGAGAAATTAAAGAGTATTTACCATTTCGAGGTTTGTATCACACGTGTCACGACTCAAAATCACAAGTCGTGATGACACCTATGTTCCTAACCGATAGGTAAGACAACTCAATAAGTTTATCAATTCAACTTAAAAAATGAAAAGGTAAGTAGCAAACTAATATCTAACATAATAGTCTTAATAATAATGCGGAAAATAAAATACCACCCCCAAGATTAAGTGTCATAACTACAAGAGCTTCTACAATAAGATACAAGGCCAAACTAATATGAAAATCTAAACATAAGAAATATCCTATCAGAATATTAAAATAACCTAATAAATAGAGGTAGATTGAAGGTGTGGGCCGCAGAATATCTCAAGCAACCACAACTCCAAGATAATCCAAACTCATATTCATGCTCCAAGAACGTGCCCGAATTTGAAATCCAATCTTCATCACAAAAGAGTGTAGCAAATGTAGTTTGAGTATGAAACCAGGTGTATCCAGTATATCTCATTGACCGACAACAAAGAAGTAGTGACGAAAGTTTATATTAGAAAATCAATTATTTAATCATACAAGTCTATATTATACTTACCAGTCAAGTTTCATCAAATAGAGGTAATCAAACATCAAGTAACTTTCAACCACCAAATAAAACACATAATCATAAAAAATGAAGGATGTCATGCGATGCAATACAATATGACACAATGAAATGATGTCTTTGAATGTTCAGTACTCTCTCAACCGTATATACATGATACTCCTTGGAAAAACATCGAGAGTTCATGACCCATGGGGGACTCGTGAGGTCCATATACTGACACGGACGATCTCTATATGTCTGAGCGGACGATCTCAACACACTATCATAAAATTAAATAATTTCTGCATGGACGATCTCCATGTGCCCAAATTTTAATCTTAACATCTCACCATCCCCGGCACGGACGATCTCCATGTACCCAACTTATACTCAATCTCATGTCAATGCATGTACACAATATTATTTCAATAAAGGGGATGATGATGAATCTCAATCAATTAATATCAGCATAATACATAACCCCCTCAATTATCACAACTATACGGGTGCAATAAAGGAACACACAATCACACAAAAAGTTCAAGTCAATAATAAGTCAGCTAATGCACATATGCTTTGGCATTTTCGGGTTTCAACCCGCATTCTATAGTAATAAACTTTCCCTTTATATCCCCGGTACACGTACCAATGCCCGTCACATCATTGGTACGATACCCCCATCTTTTGCCCTAACCCATTGTCTATTCCAATTTTGATCTTTAATTAGAAAAAAATCTTTCAACAAGTCTAAAAGTCTTAACATACCTTGAATGTTGAAACACGTGTCACGAATTCTCAAAATTTTGTCTTCCCTTTCTTAAAGCTTTCGAACATTCTCAATATATTAATTATGCATAATTCGTAAGAAATTGAGTCCATAAACACTAATATTATTATATGTCTAATATAGACACACAAACACACTCATTATCCAATTCGAGCTCCTAATCTTGATATCATTTATATTTCAAGAATCATATTTGCTAAATTTTCAAGCCTAGAATTAAGTCACAATCACTTTAAATATCCTAATTTACTAATATTGATATAATATAGGGCACCTAACGTCTAATGATTGCAAGAAAGTTCAACATAACCCAAAAATAAATTTGCACAAAAAAACAAGGGACATTACATTTACATTTTTTTTAATTACTGCATAACATTTTAGTTTCCTTCCAATATAATCACTAATAAGGATCCTAATTATCCCTAAAGATTCCCCCTCCACCCTAATAACTCCAGCAAAGGCACAACGTTGCAACCATTTCAATTTTCCAATTTGAAATCATCTTTTATTTCCTAATACTAATCTAATTGCTAACAATATAATACTAATAATTAGTCATAAACGTTGACCAATAACTTCATATCACGCCATTCTCATTTATTTCTAACTAATATAAATCGGTAATAATGTTATTATATTATAATATGTCATATCATTGTAAAGGTATTCATCATTCAATAAGAAATTGGGTACAAAGTTTATATAATTTATACAAATGTGTACCTAACGTTTTCATCTTGTCATGCGGAGTCCTCTTCCCCCTCTCTCTGTTCTCTATCTGAAGGTCAAGGAATTAGACCTATTACTTAGCTTAATGCATGGGCCAAATGTTGGAAGGTATTAAAAGAAAGGGAAATTTTTTAAAATATCAATATTTTAATATTTAAGAGGGCTCAGTAGCAACGCTTTCAATATTTAGTAAAAATGTCAAAATTTTAATTTGTCATGTATCTTATTTATGTTTTTATTATTTGTTTATTTAAAGAATAGAATTATTTAATAACAAAAGGGAGAAAATCAAGGGAGAGAATATTTCAAAAGAAAAGGTAAACATCACTTAATTTTCTAATAAGTTACATTTTCATATTAAACTCAAACTTTGTTCTTTTTTTTCTCCATAATCTTAATTTTTTTTAATTAGTTTGTATTCATTCCAATAGGTATGCCAAATGAATCTATAGTTATTTGAGAAACATATTTGTATTCATATATTTTTTCATGTGTATTTATTTGTTTCTTCGAATTCAATATGTATTTTATTCGTATTCCTATTTATTCTCTAGCTTTTATTTAGAATATTGTATAATAATATATAAAATATAAAAAAGTAGTATGATGAAAAAGTGAGATAATAGTTTTTAGAGAAGGAACATATCACTTAAAGTTCTCATCATTAACAATTTAAAAAAAACTCCTTTTTCATTCTATTAGATCAACTTTCTTTTGTTATGTTTTCATTGTAATTGTATACCAATATCTTTTACATTTTATGTGCTCACTTTACCATTCAAAATTAAAATTGATATTTTTGTCTTTCAAACTACAAATTGTATACAAATCGACTATGAAATAAATAAGAATACAAGGTTCTGGAAAACACATAGCATACATAGTAAAATAATATAATCAGTATACAATATTCTAAAAAAATACAAATTTACTGTTGAAAAACAGGATACATATATGTTTAAGAAATACAAATTCATATAAGATAGCATACATAGTGAAAATGATATAATAAGAATACAATATTCTAAAAAAATATAAATTAACTGTTAAAAGATGAAATACATTTATGCTTAAGAAATACAAATTCATATGAGATACGTATTTGAATGACTACAAATAAAAAAGAAATACAATGTTCTTAATAAAAATACAAATGATGAGTAAAAGAAAAATAGTTGACAAACAAAAATTAATATGAATACAATTTGGCAACCTTCTTCTTTGACTCTCTCTTTCTTCTTCGTTTGATATGTTCCTTTTTTTCAATTTTTTTCACCAAATTCAAATCTAAATCTGTGTTTATTTGTGAATTAATAACCCTATAAGCAAAATTAAAAATTATTAAATATGAATATAAAAAAAAAATCAAACAATATATAATGTATGAATGCTTATGTGGCTTACTACAAATTACAATCTACAAAATCTAAAATATGAAAATAATAATCATAAAAATAGTGTTTTAATACTAAAATTTCGAAATGCATAAATAATTGATGAGTATGTTAATCGAAAAAATGACGAAAAAATTGTAATATATACAATCCAAAATTCAACATAATTTTTTATTTCGAGAACAAAATCTTATGAAATCTCGCAAAATAAAAAATGATTACGAAAATACCTTTATGTATTGAGAGATTTCTTGACTTAATCGATAGATCTGAGCAAATTGATATGAACTTGAATAATTAGTTCTTCTTCAACAAGACAATAATGGTGAAAATGGTAAAAGAGAAAAAAAATTGAAAATCTTAAAGATGGAAATACATTTAATGGTATTAAAGTCTAGAAGAAGTCTAAATGGATAGTGAATATATTTAATGTTGGACTGTTTTGAGAAATAAAAGGAAAGATAAATAATAGTATTTACAAATTATTTTTAAAATATTGACATTTTGACTAAATATTTTAAAGTGTAGATGTTTTTACTAATTAAATTAGGAATTGTGACTACTTTACTAATTTTTCCTTAAAAGAATTATGGACTTAGCCCACTAACTATTGAATATATTAATTAGTTTAATAAAAATTTATCAACTATATGCTCATAGTTATCTAATATATTCAAAATCTATTTAAATATTACGTAAAAATTCAAAATTGTCCTAGTTTTCAAAATGACCTAGCGGGTCGTTACAACACGACGTGATGAATACTATATTTCGAGGGATGTATCGCATGCCGTGATAGATACTATATATCGAGGGACGTATCGCGCGCTGCAGTAGTTACTATTATTGAGGGTCGTATTGCACGCCGCGATGGATGCATGGACAGATTTGTCCCCCATGGCCCCGGACTGAGAGACAGCGGGTATGTATCATTAGGTCAGACATGCATTACTATACTTGACATTGCATTTCATTACATTACATTTCTTTATTATTGGTGAACTTGAAGTTATGTATTACTGATCTTGTGAGTGTCTTTCTGTAGAACTTGTCACTGATGAATATTGAGCATGTTGTTGAAGATATGCAATTGTTAGAGTGTAATTTTTGAGGATATGAAATTGTTAGAGTGTTATTGTTGAGGATATAAGACTGTTGGAGTGTTGTTGTTGAGGATATGAAATTGCTAGAGTGTTGTTGTTGAGCTATCTGTTTTGTAAACTCTTAACTGTTAGGTTGGAATGATTCTTATGTAGGATGTAGTTGTGGAGGTTCGGATGGGGTGTAAGAATTACATGTATCCGTTCTCTTAACTTGTGATTAGAGGTTTGCTTGTTGAGTACCGTGTGGTTTGGTACTCACCCCTTGCTTCTACAATTTTTTTGTAGGTTACTAGCCCGAACCTTTGTGATATATTTGGTTCTAATTCAAGGTTTCTTGGAGATTTGTGAGGTAGTTGTTTGTCATGTCAGCAGACCTTATTACTCCAATTTATGATTTTGTTCTACTTTAGAAACAAGGTCATATGAGACTTATATTTTCTTTCAATTCAAATATATTACTTTAGAGGCTTGTACACGTGACAATCAGATTTTGAGGGTAATTTAGAGTTTATTACAAAGATTCCGCATTTTATTGTATTAGTTGAGTTTTAGGCTGACTTGTCTTGGTGGTATAAGACGAGTGTCATCACGTCCAGTTTTGAGTCATTACATTTTCTTAGCGTTGAATTAATTTATTTTGTTAGCATTAGTATTGATTTGATTTTGATTTGAGTTTCATTAGAGTCACTAATACCTACGGACCATAACCTTTCATTAAACCATTTAAAATTCTAGGTCCCAAAAACTTTAATTGATTATAGTCGGGAGTTTTTTTTAGCAACTTTCACATATAGCAAATATAAACATTATATTTATATCTTATAACTATAGTTTGCATAATTACGTTCCATAACAAATTTTATGTATATTTCAGGATTAATTCGAAGTTATATACAATTTATTTTCTATCTAAATTTAATAAAAGCCTGTAAATTATGTTACAAAAATGGAAGACAACCACTAAACTCACGCAAAAAGATTTTTTTCCTTCTACGACTTCTTCAACGGTAGTGACTCCATCGTAACTGGGTACACATTTGCCTAGAAATTTAACACCCTAAAAAATAATACATATACAATTTTACTCAAATATACATATATACAAAATTATAACTTACTGTGTATAAATTAGTTAGCGAAAATAAGATTTAGTTCAATTTATCCTGTACAAATTTAATAAATAAAATTATAAATTATAAAACACATTTTAATTGTATAATCGTTTCGTTTATATTGTATATATAGAATGTGATTATTGTACTTTTATTGGAGGAAGTTTGTATATTAAACCTAATGGCTAAAAAAATATAGTTTTGTTTAAATAAACATATAAATAAGTATGTATAGTCATTCTGTATAACACTAATTTTATATGAATATAACATAAATATGTATTATTTAAATATTATATATTATACAAAACATTTGAGTTATATAATTGTTAACATTGTATATATGGTAAAATTGTTATAATAACTACTGCTAATTATACAATAAATTTGTACATTAAACCAAATGGATGTACATATATGTTTAAACAAACAAATACATGACAAAAATTTACAGAGAAAATATAAGACTAATATACAACTATAATATATACAAATTAATGATTATACAAATACCCGAATTTCCTCCAATGAGTCAGAAACAATTCTAATATACAATTGCTTTATGCAATAAGTTTGTATATTAATCTAAGGGAAAATGCAAAAGAGCCCCCAACCTATGCTTGAAATCTCATACTATACTATACTATACTAAAGTCTCATTACCCTAGTGAACTTATTTTATAAATAATTTTCTACCCCTTTTTGGCCTACGTGGCACTAGCTTGAAAAAAATTCAACACGCGCTGGGCCTACAAGATTTTGTCACATAAGCCGAAAAGGGGTAGAAAATTATTTATAAATTAAGTTCGAGGGGAAAATAGAACCTTAGATAGTATAAGTGTGTCTTTGAGATTTCAGACAATAGATTTGGGGGAGTACTTGTGCATTTTCCGTTAACCTAATGGTTGATATACAATTGTTTTTTCTTTTTATCTTCTTATTTGAACTAGCATCGTACAGATCTTTGTTACCTCCTTCAACAATTTCAGAATGCTTCGATTTTGCACTAATTTCACCCAATCTGATTAGGTCATTCTTGAATTTGGATCTGATGTCTTTAATTTCTTTGAATTTGGCTATTGTACCTGCAATCTCTCCTGCTGAGTTAGACCTAAGGAAAATGTTCATCTATTGTATAAGTGAAAAATTTGTATGGATTATGATTTCATATAAAAGTTAAATAAATAAGGAAACAATTGGAAAAACAATAATTGATTTACAGGTTTTGGCGGTACCTGAAATTTTTGAAATCGTGATTAAGAGCGTAGTAGTGAAGATTTGACTTCAAACTGATTTTGTGGAGAGAATTTAGGAGAAATTGAAGGGTATTGGAGAGAGGAAAGAGATGAAGTGAATAATATAAAGGAAATGACTCCCATTTTTTTTTAATTTATGGGATCCGTGAGTAGCAAGATATATGAAACTGTAGCTACTTAAAGGAAATAAATGAAATAGTAACTATATTATTTATTTTCAATTAATAGTTTGTTATTATGTACAATTTTTTTTTAATACCAAACCAAACACCGAATTATTATTTTTTCGATTTGACTCGATTTGTAGTTTGATCATTCAAATTTTATATACCTCACATACATATATATTGTTCGATTGCGAGAAGAACATACATATGAATTAGGATAGGTGAAAATCTTCCTTAATAGTGCGTATATTGGTGCTATCTTCAATTGTCCGATTTAAAAATAACAAAGTTTGCAAAGTGTTTTACATAAATTATTATTGCATCTTACAATATATCAAGTAACAAAAGAGTACAAAGGTAACAAAACTTAAATCATGAATTTGTCTCTCTGTTCTAGGGCAATAGGGACACCGGTTAAGCTACTTCCACCATCAACAATGAAAATATTGCCTGATACATATTCTGATGAATCAAGGTTTAAATACCTTATTGCTGATGTCATAGCTGGATCTATCGTTCCGAAATCTCTCAAAGGAACAATTCTCGAAATAACACGTTTGTACCATTCCTTTTGAATAAGAATTTCTGTTTTCTCTAGGGGTGGACCCACAGAGGATCAACTGAATTCATATGAACCCACTTCGTTGAAAATTAACACAGTATATATATGTATATTTGATCAGTTTTTAGAAGGGCAACATTCACATATAGCAAACCAAAAATTCATATTTGTATGCTATAACAAGGTTTGCATAATTGCGCTCCATAGCAACCATATAACTGTATAATTCGCTATACATATACAACTGTATAATTCGCTGGCCTAAATTGTATAATTCGCTGGCCTCGCTGTCATATACAATTGTATGATTCGCTGGCCTAAATTGTATAATTCGCTGGCCTATTTCGCTGTAATTGTATAATTCGCTGGCCTATTTCACTGCAATTGTATAATGGCAATTGTATAATTCGTTGGCCTATTTTGTTGCAATATGTGTAAAAAAATTGTTTTGCAAATAATTGAATCGAAGTAAAATATTTGTATATTGTATAATTATAAGTGTATAGGAAGAAGATATATGTTTTTCTCTCGCTTTATACAAAAATAGAAACACAATTTATACACTTTTGTTGTATAAAGTGAGAGAAAATTGTATTTCACTGCAATTGTATAATTCGAAATTGTGTAATTCGCTGGCCTTTTTCACTGCAATATTTGTATAAAATTTGCATTTGTATACAATTGAATCGAAGTAAAATGTTTGTAAATTGTATAATTAAGTGTATAGCACAAAGATATATGTTATTGCATGTGTATATACAATTTTCTCTCGCTTTATACAAAACAGAAACACAATTTATACACTTCTGTTGCATAAAGCGAGAGAGGCAAGCAGAAGGAGAGTGGCGAGCGAGAATGAAATAGTGGGGAGCGAGAGTTTTAGAAGAGAGACGACTGACAAACTTTGACAAATGTTTGTCATGGGGCACAATTAAATCATACAGTAGCTACTCCATTTATTTTAGGTTATTAGTTTGTTATTATATACAATTATCCCTTTTTAAAATTTTATATGTATATATTAACTTTTGACCTCACTAACACAAGTGTGGCCCATGTCCCAGTGGTGAAGAGAGCTTAATTTTCCCAGCCTACCCGAGTTTGAATCCCTGCACTCACATTTTAGTTTTACTTTTTACATCTTGAACTGCAATAATTCGAAGAAAATAAATGGAAAATTTGATAAAACGTCAATGCCTAGCTCATAACGTACCCCATTCAGACCAAAAACTGAAGATATATTAATAACAAATCCTCCGCTCTATTTAGCATCAAGTATGCGTCTACAGACGTATTTTAACACCAACCGTGCCCCTCTAAGATTCGTCTTAAAGGTATGTTCCCACTCCTCCTCTGACAATTTTAGTGAAAAGCTCACACTTACTATGTTGACGTGATAATCATGGATCTTATAACGAAGAGAAAAATGTGAATTACAAGGGGATTTTCCTGAAATTAGTACGAAAATTTGCAGAAAAATAAGTTTGGTATAGATTTTCATACTAATCCCCAGGAAAATCCCCATGTAATTCACATTTTTCTATATGAAGCTTAGTTTATCTTTTTTAAGAGATTACAATCTTCGACCATACCTTTAATGCCGACGTTTTGAATCAAGGTATCGATACGTCCAAATGCATTCCAAGCTCAGCGACCTCAATGTTAGCACCATTGGATGTGACATCAAGCTCGAGGGCGAATGCTCGCTGGAGACGCTCTGAATTAATATTGTTGCAGAGTGATTTCACCTGTCTATACGACGAGCAGCAACGATGATGCTGGAACCGGCTTTGGCCAAGTCGAGACACAACTCTCGCCCAATTCCAGACGACGCCATTGTAACCATCACTACTTTCCCCTTCAGGTCTTTCCACGGCTCCATTTTTCTTAGGGAATTATGAAGGATAATGTTACAATGTAGGAAGTTATATAGAAAACATTGTTATGCGGAATTCGAGATAATACAAGAAAATATAAAGGCGAAAAACAAGACAACAGATTTACGCGGTTCACCAATAATATTGGCTACGTCCACGGGAAGAGGGGGAGCAGTTTTATTATGGAGAGACAAGAACAGAATACAGAATAGGGTTTGCCATAGCGTCTATATATAATGCTAAGCTACGCCCTATCAGGCTTGGGCCCAAAATACAGAATTGACAGATAATTAAGGGCCCAATACAAGAACATTGTATACCGTCGGGCCGGGGACGACTCCGCCCCCCCCCCCCCCCCCCGGACCCCCAGGCCAGGGGGCGCGTCGCCCCCTGGACCCCCCGACTCGCTGACCGGGCAGCGAGACCCCCATTCTTTCTGTTGTAACGGGTTCGATTCAAGGCATTCAACAAATATGATGTGTTATATTGCACTCCATTTATTTTTGGGCCAAAATGTTCACACTCATAAGGTGGATGACATTTTTCTCTAACGGAAGTGAAAAAATTAATTTTAATTTAATTTTATAATTATTTTTCAAAAAACATATGATTCATATTGTATATTTGGTCCTTCTCACACGTTTTTTTTATGATTGTTTTGTTTCAAGAACTAATTTAAATTTATTATTTTGATGGTCAAATTTATTTGTGTTTCACTAATTTTCTTTTAAAATTTATTATAAAACCCTAATTTTTTTTTTATAAATATAAAAAACTAAAAAGGATTAGTTTGAATTTTAAATTATAATATAGCCACAAATAGATTAGTTTTAATTTTTTTTTCTTTGCACTAAAGAATGAGAGAAAAAATAAGAATAAGAAACTCAAACAGTTATCACCAAAGAAGTCAAAAAATAATTGATGTATAAAAAAAGTTAATTATATTTTTGACATTGCTAGAAGAATCATATATAATCCTACATAACAAATTTTAAAATTTAAAAGTTAAAAAATATAAATTTAGAATTATTTTTACACTTCTGTAAGATGAATGGTATTTGTGAGTTACTTTTGTAACGCTAAGGGTATATGTGAGTCATTTGTATAACAACAAGGATACATATGAGTTACTTTCATATAATTAGGGGTATATCAGCTCTAAATATCAAAATAGATGGGTATATCAACCCCTTTGCACTTTAATTAGTATTTTAATAATAGTTTTGGTGCAAAATGATAAATCTAACTTTGGGCTTAAGCTCTTGCCACTTTTAGTAATACTAGTTTATGGGAATGTACGTTGCACATTTACCTCAAACTACTTGATACAATATTTGTATTGCAAATAATAAATTTAAATGATATATGTATTATTCGAAAAAACACAATGTAACAATTTAAGATATTTTTAGAAAAATATAGTCAA
Source organism: Solanum chmielewskii (assembly GCA_027704785.1). Lineage (NCBI taxonomy): Eukaryota > Viridiplantae > Streptophyta > Magnoliopsida > Solanales > Solanaceae > Solanum > Solanum chmielewskii. Next base: position 4,715,217 of record JAKWIX010000318.1, on the reverse strand, counting down.
AAAAGATAAAGAAATTTAGTTGACTTCCTTATTTTTATCGAAACAAAAAAAAGTTGCATATATTGTTTGAAAATAAAGTAAAAATTAAAAAGTGCTATGAATTACAGTAAAATGACAACTAAAAATCTGTGAGAATCATAAAAGAAATTTCATTGACTTTCCTAAAATCACTTGTATCACATAAAATAAAACATATGTAGTGACATATATTAATCGAAAATGACACAAAAGATACATAAATTAATAATTTAAAATATTTTAAAAAAAAAATCCATATAAAAAGTTTAGTGCACTTTTTCAAATTAAATTTGTGTCACATAAATTATAAGAAAAAAAAACTAATATATGTTGGGCCTTCGCTAGCGCGGATACCTGATATCTAGTATATATATATACTTCTGTGCCTAAAAATAAAACTATATGCAATATCGTCTATATGTGTTAGGCCGGTTAAATTAGGTTGGCCTCGCTTAACACATTATTTAATAGGGCCAAAATTTTTGGAGCTCATTTAATATAAGAATTTTTTTTTGCTAGGCTTGGATAAGTCCACTGGTATATGGGGTTAAAGCAATATGGGTTGGCCCAGTCCTAGGTTGAATAAAAAATAAAAATAGAATAGAGTAAAGTCACATAAATTTCATATTTAAGTTCTCTTACTATCATTATCTCTTATTATTTTTATAAATCTTCAAAATCCTTCATTTTCATGCATCAGATTAATGTATCAGCGTATCAAATTAATGTATCTCGCGCATCAAATTAATGTATCTCGCGCATATACCAAGATTAGTGTATCATATGTAAAATGTACATCAGATTAGTGTATCATGTATAAAATGTAATATATCTTACTTAATCCCGCATATCAGATTAATGTATCAACTCTTATATTTTGTATCAGTTTTTGAGATTTCTGTAATTATAAACTTATAAGGGACAAATGGTAATTTTACCGTAAATGTATGTGATTTCTGTCCTTTGCCCTATTAAAAATAGGGTCCCTTAAAAATAACAAAACTCCAACTCAAAGTCTATTTTAAGTTATACATCAAACGTATTATACTTAATATTCATACTATTATTGTATCATCATAATCATCATTCATCATTGGTGGACTTATTCTCACCAAGTATAGAAGTTGCATCCATCATGCAAAATATTCAATCACTTATTGCTACTCAAAGCTAGCTGCATGATTTTTCTCAAAATGATTATATTTTTTTTGTGTACATTCAAATATTATACGTAGTTGCTAAATTAAGTTATATTTTATTAATGTTTAACTAATTAATATTGTATATAAATTGATGAAAATTAAGATATCTTGTCAATATTTATATTTATATTTTAAATTAAAATTTAATTTTTTTAAAATATATATATATATATATATATATATATATATATATATATATATATATATATATATATATATATATATATATATATATATATATATATATATATATACACACACTTTTAAAAAAAAAGAGTTAATCCGACATGGCCTGCTATCAACCTATTAGTGGGTTGGACTGGCTGATTTTTTGGCCCACAAAACATCTAGGCCAGTCTGACCTGGCCTGTTAAATTCAAAGCCTATATAAGCTAAGCCGAATGGGGTGGGCAGCTCACATTTACAGCTTTGATATAAATCAACTCACGAAAAGTAAAATCGAAAAACTAAGCAAATACTCCATAAAAGTTAAATGATTATAAACATATATAACTTTACATTCATGCCCCACTAAATAATAAAACTATATAACCACCCCCCCCCCCCCCGAACTAATTTTGTTTAACTGCTCTAATTAGTGTCATATATTGTATGATATCATTAAGGCTGATAATTTCGCTTAATAATAATTTCGCTTAATTGATACTAAATCTGTGTTTGTGTGTATGATTTCAATGAGTAATTTTTGAACAAGTAACCTTAATGATACCATACAGTATATAATATATATACTTATGCATATCACTAAAACCTTAATGATACCACAACAGTATACATATACCCTTATATTTTTATTGATTAATGGGTAATCTCAAAATAAGAAATCTTGATGATACTACAACAATATACATATACTCTCATAGTATCATTGACTATAAGTATTTTCTGAAGAAGAAACCTTAATGATACCAATACTATCTATATACTTATATTAGTATCAGTTCAGTGATATTATCAGTTTTAATGATATCAATACGAAAATTATCTGCCTTAATGAATGGAGATATATGCTGTAATTTTTTTTGAGAGAATATATATTTCTTAAATTACTTTGAGTTATATAGCCCATTTACATAGTTTTTTTCTAAAATAAAAGACTAACTAAATGTTTAAATATGTTATTTAAAAAAAAATAAGTAAAAAGGGGGAAATATCATAAACGGCAGAGTTTGAATATTTTGGACAAATATAGTTTTGGATAATGATAATAACGTGGTCCATCAGGAATTTTAACTTATGCAGCGGATATGACTATTGTTGGTATTAGGCTTAAAGTTTTGTCATAAATGATGTATGCAGATAAGAAAGCCCAAATAACAAAAAAATACGTAAAGACAAAAAGACAAACATAACAACAATGCCTCTATTCTAGACTTCTTAACGTTATCTGTCAAGTAAGCATTCTAACTTTAAAAATGTATTTTGAGACACCTCAACTTGACACCAACTGTAGAGTAAATATGTCAACTCGTACCTACAATGACGTATAGGTATCCGATACGTACTGTAGTGACTATGTATATTTTGAAGGCGTTTAGATGTTCATTATGAGTTTGAGTATTTAAGTAATAGTTGAGATGAGTTGAGGTGTCTAGAATGTGCATATTGGAGTACTTACTTGTCAGTTGAGACCAAGTTTGAGTTGTCTGTTCATGTATTATGCCTTTTCAAGATAAGTATTAGTCATCCATCTTAGGCCATCAATCATATATAAGCCAGAGGCCGAGCCAAAATTTGAAGTTTACCTGTTTGATATTGTGCATGTTCAATAGATTTCTTTAGAGAAATATAAAATTCAAATCAAAGTAATTGAATTTCTGTCAAACTCGTAACTTATATTCTAACTCCACCTTTCATGATATATCGTTTGATTCACATGCTAGTTATGCAAAGATTATAATACATAGCGATATCAATTGTAATTCATTGCAAGTCAAGAAGGAAAATGGAAATGTTGCTTCTCTTCCTAGTAGCTATACCTATCATTGTAATTTTCCTTGTAAAACTTAGATACACACATAACCATCCACCAAGTCCCCCTGGACTTCCACTTCTTGGAAACTTGTATCAACTGAATCAAGAATCCCCACATAAATACCTATGGGAACTTTCAAAGAAATATGGTCCCTTAATGTTCATGAAGCTTGGCTTTTCCCAACTAGTTGTTATTTCATCTTCAAGAATTGCTAAAGAAGTTCTAAAAACTCATGACTTTGCATTTTCTAGTAGACCATCATATCTTGGCCAAAGAAAATTATCATACAACGGCTTGGATGTCGCCTTTTCGCCTTACAACAACTATTGGAGGGAGATGAAAAAGATTTGTACCTTACATCTCTTTAGTCCCAAAAAGGTACAATCTTTCCGTCCAATTCGTGAAGATGAAGTATCCAGGATGATCAATCGCGTAACACAACTTGCATCATCGTCAAAATTGGTTAATCTAAGTGAGATTATGTCGTCTCTATCGAGCAGCATATCGTGTATTGTTGGATTTGGTAAGAGATATGATGAGAAAGGGTATGAAAGTAAGAGGTTTAGCAAACTTTTATGTGAAGCTCAAGCTATGATTGGAGGTTTCTTTCTCTCTGATTACTTCCCAATTTTCGGACGTTGGATTGATTGTATAGTCACAAGAAAGGCTAATCGACTCGAAAAGATTTACAATGAGTTAGACTTGTTTTATCAAGAACTCATTGAGGAACACCTTAGTCCAACTCGGCCAAAATCAATGGATGGTGATATTATTGATATGTTAATTGCCTTACGAGATCAAAATCAATCATCGTCGTCTCTGAATCTCACTTGGGATCATATCAAAGCTGTGCTAATGGTTTTCTCAATTCTCAATCTAGTTAGCTATGAGAATTAATCAGAACATTTGATGATACATAGTATACAGAGTTTAACTAAATGTATCGCGATTTTTGATTTTTTTTCAGGACATATTTATTGCTGGAACGGACACGAATGCTGCTACATTAGTGTGGGCGATGACAGCTTTGATGAAAGAGGGGGGAAGCGCGATGAGAAAATTACAACAAGGTATAAGAGAATTGGTTGGAAAAAAAGGAAGAGTAGACGAAGATGATATCCAAAATCTACCGTATCTCAGGGCAGTTATAAAAGAGACATTGAGATTGTATCCACCCGCTCCATTAATACCAAGAGAAACAATTGAAAAATGCATCATAGATGGATATGAAATCAAACAGAACACTCCAGTTTCTATCAACGCGTGGGCAATAGGTAGAGATCCTGAATGTTGGGAAAATCCAGACGAGTTTATTCCTGAGAGATTTTGTGATGTGAACAACAATGATATTGTCGATTACAAGTCAGGGGAATTTGAAATGATTCCGTTTGGAGGTGGTAGGAGAGGGTGTCCAGGGATTTCACTAGGAGTAGCAACAGTTAAACTCGCGCTCGCCAATCTTCTCTATGCATTTGATTGGGAATTGCCTTATGGGATGGTAAAAGAAGATATTGATATCGATACTTTGCCCGGTATGACCATGCACAAGAAGAATCCTCTATGTCTGGTGGCAAAAAAGTACCTATTACAATAATCGTTAATATAGTCAAGTTTTGTTGGGTTTTGTTTGTCCTGATTTTCTTACCATAAATAGGTTTTCCTTTTAGGAAAAGGTTTTGGATTGACTAATCCTTTTCTTGTAGGAAAAAGTTTAGGACTCTATAAATAGAGGAATGTTCCTTTAAACTTAATCAGCATTCACAATGTAGTATTAAGGACTTTGAGAGTTTTGGTTAGAGAGAGAATTTGTGGGTCACAAGCTTGATACGTTATCACTTGTGTGAACCTCCCATGTATTCCGAGTGAAATGGTTGAGGTTGCTTCTCTCTGTATTTTGTACTCTCATATTTTATAGTGGATTGCTCATCTCCTTTGCGAACGTAGGTCGATTGACCGAACCACATTAATTCTGTGTATCTTTTGGTATATTTCTCGTTGTCTTCTTACTCGTGGTCTTTTGAGGTTTGCGTTGCTAGCTGTCTATTACAATAATCGTTAATATAGTCAAGTTTCTCAATAACAACAAAGTGATTTGTTTGAATATTTTACGATTTATATAGCTAGATGTTGTGATAGGAGAACATGTAATAAAATATTTTCACAGACGATGATTGTTATAGAAAAGGCCTATATGTGACGTCCCGCCATCCATTCAGGCCGAACGCCACCCAACGAGGCAGCCAGCAGGCGCAGCAGGCGCAAGGGAGCAGGCTGACCACGCAGGTCAGCAGCCAAGGGGGCCTGCAGCAGCTGAAGAGGCAGCAGTTACAACAGTTTCAGCTGTTACACTTGTTAGTGGGGCGGCTGTTAGAGGAGTTACAAGACTTTGAGAGGCTTGTGGAGATCATGGGGCTGACTAGGAGCATCTAGGAGTCCTTTTTGGAAGACTTAGAAGCTAGTCTTGTAGGCATAGTCTTAGGAACTTGTATAGTTTATTTACTAACTCTTAGGCTGCATTAGAGTAGTATAAATAGTAGATCATTTTACTTGTAAAGCATCCAATTATTTTTCAAGTAATAGAAGTTCCTTCTTCCAAAGTTCTGTCTTACTTCTTATTTTCTTAGCGATCCGAGTTTTAGGCTTACTAGAGTTTGCAAGAACGTGCAAGAGTCGTGAGTAAACCGTCTAGTGCCGCACGGAACATTGTCCGAATCAAAAAGTCCGTGACAGTTGGTATCAGAGCGAAGGTTCATCGTAAGGAAATGACGAACGGAGGAAACGGTAGCAGCACCCCCAACGTTCAGGGAGGAAAGAAGAACAAAAAGGGAAAGAACAAGAAGGGCAACGAACCCAGTCAGCCCAATCCTCCACCAGGCGACCTGCCAACAGGCGGTCTTCCACCAGGCGACCTACCATCAGGCAGTGTCCCCCCAGGCGACCTGCCATCAGGCAGTGTTCCACCAGGCGGTCTGCCATCAGGCAGTTTACCATCAAGCGATCTGCCATCAAATGATCCCCCACCAGGCGACGGACAAACATCTTTCCAGGAGAATACAGATGAGGAAAGTGAAGACGACGTCAGCGAAGACGTTATAGACGTCACTGTTGGACATGAATGGATTGCCAGCGTTGAGAGGGCAAGACTTGCTGTTGAGATTTTGGGGCAGCGCTTGAATGGTTTGGGCAGCGATGTTAAAAACCTTGAAGAAAATTCCCTTGAAGAAGTTAACACCATCCGGAAGGAGTTGGATCGACGCAAGCGGACTGAATTGGAGTTGAAGGAATCCATTACTTCCTTGGAGTTTAGGTTGTTGGACGCCACTACGACGATCCAGACCCTGAAGAACAAGGTAGTAGCCCTCGAAGAAGAGAGGGAGGTTGGAGTAACAACATCACTTGGCCAGGAAAGGGAGACCAGGATCGAGGTTCCCAAGCCACCAACATTCAAGGGTGTTCGAGACGCCCTAGAGGTAGGCAATTTCTTATGGCACTTGGAAAATTATTTCAGGTGTAATCGGGTCAGGAGCGATGCAAGCAAGATCAACACTGCCGTGTTGTATCTTTCCGACGTAGCCATGTTGTGGTGGAAACGCAAAGATGCCGAGATCAAGAGGGGCACACGCACCATCGACACATGGGAACAATTCCTTGAGGAATTCAAGAAAGCTTTCTTCCCCAACAATGCTGTTTATGAGATGAAGCGCAAACTTCGGGAGTTGAAGCAGACGGGAAGCATTAGGGCATATGTGAAAGAGTTCACAGTTTTGACCCTCCAAATTCCCCAACTTACGGAGGATGACATGTTGTTCACCTTCATGGACGGACTACAGAATTGGGCGAGGACCGAGTTAGAGCGGCATCAACTAAAAACCATCGATGAGGCCATCACTCAAGCCGAGACCTTGACAGATTTCAAACATGATCGTTTGGACAAGGCGAAGGGCAAGGAGGCAAAGGGCAGTCAAGCTAAAGGCGGGGGAGACCGTGGCCGAGGCAGAGAACCGTCGGCACAACCCAAGCAGCAAGACACACCCAAGTCCGATGGCAGACGGTTTGAACGCCAAAAATTCTCGAAGAAGCTGACGCAGTCCAGCAGAGGAGACGGGTGCTATATATGCGGCGGACCACACGGTTACGCCAGGTGCCCTGAGATGAAGAGTCTTAGTGCCATCGTCCGTGAGCGGAAGGAAAAGGAGGCACAAGACAAGGCGAAACCGGTAGACACCACTCAGTTGGGCATGGTTGGAATCTGTGGTGCCATTGCAAAGTAGGCTGACAACCCGGGGGATTTCAGCACACAATATGTGGATATCTCCATCAATGGGCAAGCAGTGCGGGCCATGGTAGATTCCGGGGCTGAAGCTAACATCATGACCAAGGTGGCGGCAGAGAAATTGGGACTGAAAATTGTTCCAAGCAACAATCGCCTCAAGACGGTCAACGCCCCACCAACTCCCGTGTGTGGAATTGCTCATGGGGTCAGCATCACTTTAGGACGGTGGAAAGGTAAGACAAACTTTACCGTAGCTCCTTTGGATATATCCGATGTCATCCTTGGGCAGGAATTCTTTCAACGTTGCCACACGATGATTGATCCCTACCTTCAGCAACTCATGGTGATGGAGGGGGAAGGGTCTTGTATGGTGCCTCTTATTAGGGTGCCGAAGAAAGACGGATAAGCCCAACTGTCGGCCATGCAGATTGTGAAGGGCCTGAAGAAAGGAGCGCCAACCTTTTTAGCCACCATCGCAAGTTCGAGTGAAGACCATGGTGCTATGCAGCCACTGCCACCTATCATAGAATCTGTTTTGCAGGAAAACAGCGACGTGATGCCGGAGGAGCTGCCGAAGACACTACCTCCAAGGCGCGAGGTAGATCATATGATTGAGTTGGAGGCGGGAGCCAAGCCACCTGTGCTTGCACCTTATCGCATGGCTCCGCCTGAATTAGAAGAACTGAGGAAGCAATTGAAAGAGCTCCTCGAAGCAGGTCATATTCGTCCATCCAAGGCACCCTATGGAGCGCCGGTGCTGTTTCAGAAGAAGAAAGACGGGTCGATGCGTCTATGCATTGATTACAGGGCGCTCAACAAGATCACAATTCGGAACAAGTATCCAATCCCGCTGATCGCAGATTTGTTCGATCGTCTTGGAGAGGCCAAATACTTCACCAAAATGGATCTCCGGAAAGGCTACTATCAAGTGCGCATTGCAGAGGGGGATGAGCCAAAGACAGCATGCGTGACCAAGTATGGAGCATTCGAATGGTTGGTGATGCCCTTCGGCTTAACCAACGCACCTGCCACATTTTGCACGCTGATGAACGAGATTTTGCATCCCTACTTGGACCAGTTCGTAGTAGTGTACTTAGACGACATAGTCGTCTATAGTAGCACTTTGCAGGAGCATGTAGAGCACTTGAAGAAGGTCTTCAAAGTCTTGCGGGAAAATCAGCTCTATGTCAAGCGGGAGAAGTGCGAGTTCGCCCAACCAAAGATACATTTCTTGGGCCATGTGATCAGCCAAGGTGAGCTCCGTATGGACAAGGCAAAGGTAAAGGCGATCCAAGATTGGGAAGCTCCTACGAAAATGACCGAGCTACGTTCTTTTCTTGGATTTGCTAATTATTATCGCAGGTTCATCAGCGGGTACTCCGCTATTGCCGCACCACTGACCGAGCTGCTGAAGAAGAACAGGCCTTGGTTATGGAGCGAGGAGTGCGAGGAAGCGTTCGAGGGCCTTAAGGCTGCGGTTACTAAAGAGCCAGTCTTGATGCTGCCTGATTTCACCAAGACCTTCGAAATCCATACGGATGCTTCTGATTTTGCCATTGGGGGAGTCTTGATGCAGGAGAAGCACCCCATAGCATTCGAAAGCCGGAAGCTGAATGAAGCGGAACGACGGTACACTGTGCAGGAGAAGGAGATGACGGCCATTGTGCATTGCCAACGCACATGGAGGCATTATCTACTAGGCTCCAAATTTGTAGTAAAAACTGACAATGTTGCCACTAGCTATTTTCAATCGCAGAAGAAGATCACACCAAAGCAGGCTCGTTGGCAGGATTTCTTAGCGGAATTTGACTACAACTTGGAGTACAAACCAGGAAGGGGCAATGTGGTAGCCGATGCATTGAGCAGAAAGACTGAACTAGCGGCCATCTCCTCAGTCCGTAGTGAATTCCAAGGCGCAATCAAAGACGGTATGCAACGCGATCCGGAAGCCAAGAAGATTATGGAGCTGGCTGCTCAAGGCCAAACCAAACGGTTTTGGGTAGAAGACGGATTTTTGCTTACCACTTGCCGGAGGATTTATGTACCAAAGTTCGGGTTCATCAGGCGGTGTATTATCAAAGAAAGCCACGACACTCCGTGGGCTGGACATCCGGGACAAAAGAGAACGAGGGCGCTAGTGGAGGCCTTTTATTTCTGGCCACGTATGCGGGAAGAAATTGAGCAGTACGTGCAGACTTGTCTAGTGTGCCAACAAGACAAGGTAGAGCAAAGGCAACCAGGAGGGCTGTTGGAGCCATTACCCATAGCTGATCGTCCATGGGAGAGCATTTCTATGGATTTCATTACTTCTTTGCCGAAGTCAAACGGGTTTGGCACTATTATGGTCGTAGTGGATAGATTTTCCAAATATGCTACATTCATGCCTGCCACAGCCGGTTGTACTGCTAAGGAAGCTGCACAGCTGTTCTTTAAAAATGTTGTGAAGTATTGGGGACTGCCGAGGTTTATCATTAGTGATAGGGATCCTCGTTTCACAGGGAACTTTTGGAGTGAACTCTTCGAGATTCTTGGTTCAAAACTTCATTTCTCCACCAGTTTCCACCCTCAAACTGATGGCCAAACTGAACGCGTCAACGCCTTGTTGGAATGCTATCTTAGGCACTATGTTAGTGCACATCAGAAAGATTGGGCTAAGCTCCTAGACATGGCGCAATTTTCTTATAATTTGCAGAGGAGTGAGTCTACAGGGCGCACACCGTTCGAGTTAGCAACGGGCTAGCAACCCCAAACTCCGCACTCATTGCCAACATTGTTCGAGGGGAAGAGTTTGGGCGCTTACAACCTTGCCAAGGGTTGGGAAGAGCAACTCGACCTTGCCAAATCTTATTTGAGCAAGGCGGCAAGGAGGATGAAGAAGTTCGCCGACCGCAAGCGTCGTCCCACCAACTACAAAGAAGGTGATATGGTTTTGGTAAAGTTTAACCCGAGGCAGTTTAAGGCACTTAGAGGCATGCATCACAACTTGGTGCGGAAATATGAGGGTCCGTTCAAAATTGTTGCCAAGGTGGGTAAAATTTCTTACAGGTTGGAGTTACCTTCGCACTTCAAGGTCCACCCGGTCTTTCATGCCAGCGTCCTTAAGCCTTATTATGAGGATAAGGACGATCCCGGCCGGAACAAGTCACAACGGGCCCCAATCACCGTTACTGCCTCGCATGATCGTGAAATTGAAGCTATCATAGATTACCAAGCCAAGCGGAAACGAGGACAGCAGGCCAGTGCCATGTTTCTCGTACATTGGAAGGGACAAACTCCGGAGGAAGCCACATGGGAGAAGTACGAAGACTTGTGGCAGTTCAAAGACAAAATTCAGGAGTTCTTGCAGCAATGCGTCGCGGTCGTCGAATCATCGGGTGGGGGAGATTGTGACGTCCCGCCATCCATTCAGGCCGAACGCCACCCAACGAGGCAGCCAGTAGGCGCAGCAGGCGCAAGGGAGCAGGCTGACCACGCAGGTCAGCAGCCAAGGGGGCCTGCAGCAGCTGAAGAGGCAGCAGTTACAACAGTTTCAGCTGTTACACTTGTTAGTGGGGCGGCTGTTAGAGGAGTTACAAGACTTTGAGAGGCTTGTGGAGATCATGGGGGCTGACTAGGAGCATCTAGAAGTCCTTTTTGGAAGACTTAGAAGCTAGTCTTGTAGGCATAGTCTTAGGAACTTGTATAGTTTATTTACTAACTCTTAGGCTGCATTAGAGTAGTATAAATAGTAGATCATTTTACTTGTAAAGCATCCAATTATTTTTCAAGTAATAGAAGTTCCTTCTTCCAAAGTTCTGTCTTACTTCTTATTTTCTTAGCGATCCGAGTTTTAGGCTTACTAGAGTTTGCAAGAACGTGCAAGAGTCTTGAGTAAACCGTCTAGTGCCGCACGGAATATTGTCCGAATCAAAAAGTCCGTGACATATAGCTATCTTCTTTATGTCACAGAATAATTAGTGTACATTCTATTTAGTACTTTGTAAAGAACAAAAATTGTTCTATTGTGTAACCTTTGTTTTATATACTAAGTTTTGTTGGTATAATGGTTGCAGCTTTAATTTGAATCAGAAAAATGCCACTTTACACTTAGAAGACATCTCAGGGATTATAATTAATTTGGATCAGAAAAATGGCACTTTACTCTTAGAATTTACTTAGACATCTCAAGGATTATAATTAATATGGATTAGAAAAATGTGCAAGTGCAATGACTCTTCTCATGATTAGCTTACAAGCATTTCTTGTAACTTCTTTTATTAGATTTGCTAGATGTATTATAAAGTTTTAAAAAAATTAACGTAAATCACCTCAAAATTGTTTTTTCTTTCTTTCTTTAATAAATAATTTCATTAATTCAATAATAGGATTTGAATTAGTGTGGTTGCACAAAAAAATTTGAATTTCATCAATGAGTTATTATCTATATTAAAAACTAATGTACTCGAACACATTTGAGCTTTATTCATATTAGTATTTGAGCTTTTTGAGCTTTATTCATATTAGTGCTGTGTTTGTTGATATTGAGTGCTAGTAATTCTGTTTGTGTATATTTTGTGTGCTAGTATTTTGTGTATATTTGTGTGCTAGTATTTCTCATCAATGATTTAGTATGGATTCTAAATTCTACGACAACAATATTCTAAATAAAATGTTGCACTCTTGTCTCTCTAAAACAACAGAAAAAGGTTCAAATATACTTTCGAACTTTAAAAAGAATTCGTCTATATCATCCTTTAAAAGTTCGATTGCTTCTTAACATTTTTATTTAAGAAAAAGTTCATATACTCACTCGTGCTATTATTTGGATTCGTCATTTGCACATTCCTAAGTTAGCTCACATTTTACACATGTTGGTGAGGTAATTTATCAAGATCAAAGGGAGGTGAAGGAAAGAGAAGTGTTACATCCTTAGTCTTTCACTAAGCTTAGAACTTTGTTGATTTTTGCTTTATGAAATTTATAAATAGCAAATTAATAACCTAAATTAAATGGAATAGCTAGGGTTTGATTTAATTGTGCTCCATAGCAAACATTAGCTAAAATTTGCCAGCGTCTCTCTCCCAAAAATCTCGCTCTCTCGCTTTATACACAGAAGTGTCTAATTCTGTTACTCTTTTGTATAAAGCGAGAGAAAATTGTATATATACACATGCAAAAATGTATATCTTCGTGTTATACACTTAATTATACAATTTACAAACATTTTACTTCAAATATTGCAGAGAAAAAGGCCAACGAATTATACAATTGTGAATTATACAATTGCAGTGAAGTACAATTTTCTCTAGCTTTATACAACAGATGTGTATATATTGTGTTTCTGTTTTTGTATAAAGCGAGAAAAACATATATCTTCTTGCTATACACTTGTAATTATGCAATATACATACATTTTAATTCGATTCAACTGTATGCAAAGCAAATTATATAATTGCAGCGAAATAGGCCAGCGAATTATAGAATTTAGGCCAACGAATTATACAAATGTATATGTATAGCGAATTATACAGTTTTATGTTTGCTATGGAGCGCAATTATGCAAACTTTGCTATAGCATACAAATATGAATTTTTTGATTTGCTATATGTGAAAGTTGCCCATTTATAAATGGTTGTCCTTTTATTTATAATACGGAAAATTGTATAAAATAGCAAACTAATAACCTAAATTAAATGGAATAGCTAGGGTTTGATTTAATTGTGCTCCATAGCAAACGTTGGCAAAAATTTGCCAGGCGTCTCTCTCCCAGAAGTCTCGCTCGCCACTCTCTCATTCTCGCCTCTCTCGCTTTATACACAGAAGTGTATAATTTCTGTTTCTATTTTGTATAAAGCGAGAGAAAATTGTATATACACATGCAATGATGTATATCTTCGTGTTATACACTTAATTATATAATTTACAAACATTTTACTTCAAATATTTTGCAGAGAAATAGGCCAAAGAATTATACAATTGTGAATTATACAATTGCAGTGAAATACAATTTTTTCTAGCTTTATACAACAGAAGTGTATATATTGTGTTTCTGTTTTTGTATAAAGCGAGAAAAACATATATCTTCTTGCTATACACTTATAATTATGCAATATACATACATTTTAATTCGATTCAACTGTATGCAAAGCTAATTATACAATTGCAGCGAAATAGGTCAGCGAATTATACAATTTAGGCCAGCGAATTATACACTTTTATATGTATAGCGAATTATACAGTTTTTATGTTTGCTATGGAGCGCAATTATGCAAAGTTTGCTATATTATACAAATATGATTTTTCTGTTTGCTATATGTGAAAGTTGCCCTTTATAATATTATCCTACGGGTTAATATATAAATAATTATTATTATATGAGTCCATACATATTTATAATTAAGTCCATTCTCTAAATATCCTACAAGTTTATAATCTTCTAGAGACCTTCTCTGTAATTTTATAATCTTCTAAAAAAAACTATGTGTTTCTCTAATTATTCCACTAGTCTTCTTTCCTATGTAAGTTTCCAGATTTGCAACTTTATGCCATGTGGCACCTATGTGGTGTGATGACGTGGTAGGTTATCACAGAAGGCTATAATATCAATGTATAAAAAAAAGCAACTAATTGATTGACAATAAAGTATGTTTGGCATTGTTGTTAAGAGGTCAAAAATATTTTTTTTCTTGAAAAAAAATGTTTCTTAAATTTGCTTTAAATGGAAATAGGAGCGGGTTTTTCTACGATTGAATTTTTTTTTTTTTTTTGCTTTTTAAGAAAAGCAGAAGCACAAAATTATTATTTCAAAGACTTAAAATATTTTCTCCATGTATATATTATCAATATATTTCTTATTAATTAATTAGCATATACATCGTAAGTTTAGTTTATATATTGTTATTAATTATTTTTATAATTTATGTATTGAAAAGACAGTCTGAACTTCATAAGGATTAGATTTTATGATGTTATTTTTGTCTTTTATTCAAGTTATTAAATTTTAACATTTGAAGTTATTATCAATAGTAAATTTTACTTTTTATTTGATAAATAAATTGCCCATTTTTATTAATAGATGTTAATTTGATTTAAAATTTTATTATAGATATTCAAAATAGTTTTTCTTTATAAAATAATGTTATTATTAGAAATATATTGATATTTGTGATTTTTTGTAATTAAACTCTTAAAAGTATTTTTAATAAGATAAGATAAATCCAACAGTTTATCTAATTACGTAAAATAGTTATAGTTTTGAATAGATATTGTACATCTTTCTAGAAATTTATTTTTATAAAAATTAGATTCTTAACTTAATCAATGAGGCGAATATTTAGTTTATTAACAAGAAAAACATTCCAACAAATCATAGTTATTGTATGTGATTAGAATTTCGTATCAAATATGACTTTTATCAAATAAAGAAAAATAAATTTAATTTCCTAAATAAACATATCATAAATCTCTCTCTATATATATACGCCGAAATTATATAAATTAATAGCCTAGGCACATACGTGTTGATAATATACGAATACAAAAAAATATTGTATATAATTAATAAAAAATATACGTATAAGATCTAAAAAAGTAAAAAAAAAAATTGTAATAAATATTGTTAAGCTAGATCCATAGAATCGCATACAATAGAATGTGAAATGTATGGATAGAAATACAAATAACAAAAAATATACAAAACAAATTATACAAACTCGTCAATAATGCTGAAATCATACAAATAATAGTTGAAATGCATACTTGCTAATAATATACAAACACAAAAAACCGTATCTAATTGATAAAATGTACAAAAAAGGTCTAAAAAATAAAAAATCAAAACATCTATAAACGTTGATATGTTAAACTCATAACATCGAATACAATATAATGTAAAATGTGTAAAATACATATAAATTACAAAAAAAAATTACAACATAAATTGTACAATATACCTAAATTTCTTCACCATAATTTTGATTCATTGACCCAAATTCATCATCTTCTGCCAAACAGTACCCATATCTAGCAACTCCATAACGTGGGTCCCATTCCTGTCACCACTAAAATTGAATTCTTCAACCAAGTCTCCATTCCTGGCATTGAGAGATTTAAGGAGGAAATTAAGTGGATGCGAAAAAGAGCATATAGTGAGTAGATTTGTATTAAAAGGAAAAAATTAATTATATATGTTTTAATATAAACCGTTGGAATTCGATCAGGGACGGACTAGGTGGAGCCTAGAGATTCATTCGATATTGTATATATCATGTCAAATTTTAATTTTCTCACTGAACCGGGTTAAAGAATTACCTTCCTGGAGCTACCTCCTTACTTAGATCGTTCGTTCTCCAATTCAAACTCGGATCAGTTGGCAAGTGGATTCCGTGCCTGGGTACGAAACTCTAAACGCAAAATTCGATCATTCATCTTCATTTCCGTTTATCTCATTTTCACCCCAACACTCTTCTACCATTCCCTAGTTTTTCATCCGGAAAAAAGTTTGAAAAATATTTTAATTTTGGCTGAAATTGTTATTACGATATCAAACTTTAAAGGTATGTATATATATCCACGTGAACACATTACTATTTATAATTGTATAATTTTTTTTATATTCATGTGAACATATATATACTTTTAAAATACACTATTAAATAGTGTGGATAAAAAATCCTTTCCAAAAAGTATTACTAATTGAACACAAAAAAAAAATATGTTTAAAAATTATTATATTCTTATTTCAAAGAAACATTTACATCCTAAGTAAGATATTTTTTTCCATCGTGCTTCGTTTAAACCACAAAATGAAATTAATAATAATAACAATAATAATAATAAATATTATTATTATTATTATTTGTAAATTTGAAGATGGCTTTCTTCCTTTCCCATCCATCTTTTTGTTCCCATAATAATTCATTCACCTAAAAACGATTGATGGGCATATCTCAATTCTTCTCCTTCAATCAAAAACAATCCTTTAGATATTTTTCCACTATCGATTCTCTACTTCTCTTAGTCCTCACTCTCACACATGACATGTAAGCCTCTTATTATGATTACCACTTAATATTTTATTGATATCGAATTTAATATTTGAAGATTTTGAATTTTTATAGTAATTTAAAATTACCTTACGATGATAATTGAATTCACGATCAAATATCTATAAATAAATAGTATTTTGTTTCTCCGTATCATAATTTGTTGTTTTAATATCGATTAGTCAAATTTAAACGGTTTGTTCTCAAATTTAAAATAAACAAATTTTGAAAGTTTAATCGAACAAGTTACACAAGTATATGAAAATATCTTGATATTTATAGTGAGATACAACCACAAATTTTGGTTTTATGTTAAAGGAGGTGTATATGTCCCTATCATGTTAAGAGTTTAAATTGGTAGACATAGGACAAGTCATTTGTAACTAAATTTAGTTTTGTAGAACAAATTCTAATCAAAATAATTTGTGTTTTCTTTAGCTGCAAGTTTCTTTTAATTTGTTCTCTATGTTTGTTTGTTGTTTTTATTTCAATTTTTTGAAGTTTTAGATTAACAATTGCAGGGCATATCAGAGGCGGATTCAGAATTTTGAGTTATGAGTTATTGATTAGTCTGAGTAGCCTGGATAAATTATTTTTTAACTCATATATATTGAGTTTTGGTTGAAGTTACTGAGTTTTGTCGAACGCGTAACAAAGTACTTATGGAGTCACAAAGGGGTAGTATGATTGAACATTCATTTGATTGTTACTCAGCAGGTTTTCAAGACTCTCTTGATGAATTGCCTGATTGTTTCACTATAACTGATCCTCACATTTCTGGTAACCCTATTGTGTATGCTTCGCGGGGTTTCTTGGAAATGTTTGGATATTCAAAGTATGAGGTGATTGGGAGGAATGGGAGGATATTTCAGGGGCCTAAGACTAATCGTAGATCGGTCTTGGAGGTTCGTGAGGCGATACGAGAGGAGAGGGATATACAAATTAGTTTGTTGAATTATAGGAAGGATGGGACACCATTTTGGATGTTGTTTCATATGTGTCCTGTTTTCGATGAGAAGGACGGGAGAGTGATTCATTTCTTGGGAGTTCAAGTTCCAATTTTGAGGAGGCCTAAGTCATCTGGAGTTGGACTAAATTTATGCCAAGATGTAGCTGGCTGTCGAGAGTCCGTGCTTAGGTGTTATAGAAGGGAAGTTCACTCCATGAGCGTGGAGCGGGCTCTGTCTCTTGCATCAGGTTCAGGCTTGGATTTCACAGGTACACTTCGATTGAAGTATATGCTCCTGTAGATATATATATTATATGTAGACTTTCCTCTCTTCACCACGATCGATTAGGTGAGAAAGGTTATGTGAAGTGAAGTTTGTGTTTTACATACAGGAACTGTGGTCATAGTACTCATATTGTGCCAGCCATGCAATTTGTACTGCATTAGCATAATTGTTATACACTCTAAAAAAAGTGGCTCGATAAGCTCATGTGATTGTCGGGTATTTGCTTAGTTATTGAAAACTAGAATGTAGGCTCATCTCTTTGAAGCTTAACTTTGTTTCACGAGAGTGTTGTGAGATAGGACGATACCTAGCTTCTTTTTCATATATCCTTGTGTATATTCATTCTAGTCTGGTTGCTTAATGTGCAAATGATTGATGTTTTCCACAAACTTGTCTGTCGTAGGAATAGATGTAGAGGGGCCGTGTGATGCAAATGATCTAGAGAAGAGAAAAGCCACTGCTGTTATAAACAACATACTGACTGTGCTGGTACATGACGGTGAATCAACAGGCAGACTAGTCCGTGGGAAGAGACATTCTCAACCTGGTACGGGTCTGCTCGGAGCATCCCTAAATATATCTCTTGGTAGAATCAAACAAAGCTTTGTATTGTGAGTTGTTTTTGCAGTTCTTCATTTTTCTCATTTTTACAATTGATACGATTCAGTTGTAGATGGTTTTTGACACTTCTAGCGTTGTCTTTCTGTAACTTGTAGAACCGATGCTAACTTACCTGACATGCCAATTGTCTTTGCAAGCGATAACTTTCTGAAATTAACAGGTGGTAAAGATGTAACTAGCTTTTAACGCGTTTTTTGTTTGTTTCAACGTCAAGTACCCATCCTTGTTTAACTGGAATGATTCTTTCCTTCACTTTTTAATAGGCTTTTCAAAAAATGAAGTGTTGGGCTATAACTGTAGATCTTTTAGTGGGACGGAGACAGATTCAAGCTCACAATTTCGGGTAATTTTCTCTTGTAACTAGCTCTTATTTGCACAATTTCGATGCCACTTGATCTAAATCCAACTTTTTTGACTTCACTCTTTGCAGATAAAAGAATGCATCCAAAATGAACAACCTTGTACACTACGTATGTTAAATTACAGGTAGGTTCATGTTCCTGTAAGTTATTTAGATGCAGAATGTTACTTCTGTAGACTCACTGTCTTGTGGCTACGTATTCTCTTTTCAGAAAAGACGGAACCTCATTTATGCTTCATATCTCACCTGTCCGAAATGCTTCAGGAAAGGTAATATTACTTGGTTGTAATTCGATAAATGTCTTGGCATATCATCAAAATATTCGAATGGAGATTCTTCTTTTCATATTGATATTCTTCAATACAAATGAATGAACTTCATATATTTGCACATTCCTTTTAGACCTCTTTCCTAGTAGAAGCGAGCGTATTTGTGACTTAATTTATGTTCACTTGTTGCATCGATAAGAAAGGAGACAGCGGTCTCAAGAAGAATATTGTTCGTAGTATAAGCCAGTTGAAACTCTGGAATTCGTCACAGCAAACATTTAAATGTGATCATTTTTATTTTAGTTGTTATTTTCTGCTGGATCGTTTTGCTACATAGAACTACTAATGCTGTTGACTTTAGGCGTATACTGGCAATTTACTGGAAGAGAAATTCGTTACCAAAAGATGAAGTCATTTGCTGCATATATAGTTGAATGAACGCAGCCTAGACAGACGAAAATGCACTTAGGCTAGTCTAAATTTCAGCTCTTATCTTGTTATATCTAGTTAAAGGGAGCATTGGTGAAGTTCTCTCTGTGAGATCTCATTCAAGCTGTTCAGTCAGGATAGGTTGTCTACATTACACCCCTTAGAGTGACCCTAAGTGAATGTGGGATACTTTGTACACTGGACTTTCTTCTTTTTTTTTCTTGTTATGATATCTTGTCATAATGGTTTCTGATTCTATTCCATTTGGCTCAAAAGGTTGCATACTCCATACAAAACGTTATATAACGTAGTATCAATTTATATACCATGAATGTTTGCTTGTCATGATGTTTTCTGATTCTATTCCATTTGGCTCAAAAGGTTGCATACTCCATACAAAACGTTATATAACGTAGTATCAATTTATATACCATGAATGTTTACTTGTCATGATGCTTTTCTGATTCTATCCTCATTTGGCTCGATAGGTTGCATACTTTGTCGCTGTTGAGGGTGAAGATAGTAACGAGACGAAGGAAAATCAGGGGTTGAGACAGCGTGGTGTCGTTGCAGCAGTAAAAGTTGCTGTGAGAGGCTTGTCAATGAGTGTGAGAACATGCTAGTTCTTGCACAAACTAGCTCCAGATTTCTTCTGTGCTGTTAGTCGCCACAAAGTCTCAAAATCTCTCCTTTACAAATGTACTACTCACTGTTCTTGTTAGCACCAGATGAAATGCATACATAAAAGATTATAAATAAGGTAAATATTTCATATGTAACAAAAATTTATACAATTTGGAGATGCGGGGTATCGATCCCCGTACCTCTCGCATGCTAAGCGAGCGCTCTACCATCTGTGCTACATCCCCTGATTGTTCCATGTTGTTGAGATTTTCTGATTTGATAGTAACTTTTACTTATGTTTGTCATTTTTTTTTCTTGATGGTTGAAATTACACTAAACAAGTTATTGTTCATGGTTGGAATGAAATTACACTGAACAAGTTATTGTTCATAGTTGGAATTACATCTCACCAGCATTGTTGTCTTCAAGAAACGTGATGGCGTATTAAAATTTTTGAAATCGTTGATGATTTCCTTACGTGTAACACATGACCTAAATTTGTTTATCCTGAATGCATAGTATTATCTTAAGTCTGCATAATTTCTTCAAAACGATTCCGTTTATTAAACAACTCCGCGTAGGTAGGTTTGCTCTCATTACTTAACATTAGCTCACAATTCCATCTTCCATAAGAGTAATGAGAACCAAAATTGTGAACAAACAAGACCGAAAACCTGGAAAAGAAGGACGACGAAAAAGAACAATGTAGTCATGACCCTTCAATTAGGAAGGGCAAGAACTCTTTCAAGAGATATGTAAACAAACCAACTGAATATATAGATAGACCAAAAGTACCAAAGGATTTCAACTTTCTTTTACTAAAACGATGATCGAGTTTTAACTCAGACACCTTTGTATCGCCAAGTAACGAACCTGTATTGGATAGTAGTCAAAGAAAGGTGTGGAAAGGACTACAAAATTTTACATGGAACCCAAGACTAAATGATCAAATAATTGTCAAGAAGCAACCATCGCCGCTTGGTAGAGCTTCCAAGAGAGTCAAATTTGAAGTCCCTCAACCACAGAGAATCTGTTGATCTTTCACATTCTGAAGTAACTTGTAGGGACATGCTCTTATGTAACAATGAAAAGATTGTTTTCGTGTCCATCGCTGTGAACAATAGGCCTCAAAGGATCAATCTTCCATATGCCATCAACAACGAACTTGATCTGCATGAAAATAAATGAGACGCTTGGTACATCACAGGATAACACAGTATGATATCAAATTCATTGCGATCATTAAAACCTACCTCATATCTGCCTGGATACAGCTTTAGGCTTACAGAAAAAACACCTGTGCTCAATTTTTCCATCTTTCTCTGCATTTCAATGCATCGTGTCATGCTGCTAGTCAAGGCCAAGAAACTCCTTGAAATCAACATCACGAAGGTCGTACAAGGCCTTAGGGGAAAGGGGAAATAGAGATGTGCAGTTTTCATTATTAAGAGACACCGAGACATCATTGTTCAAGACATTTGATGCTTTAGAAACAACCTTAGTAAAATCGACTTGATGGCGCAAACAAAACCGGTTCCTCTCCTAATTTCCAAGTGACTTTCTGGAAATCAAAGGAAAAACACTTTGTATGCCATCCCATAAAGTTCTAAGCAAGGACTGAAGAAGTGCAACTTGACTATGAAATCTCCAAGTCACTAAAACTCTGTATCTGATTTGGATTAGTAAGTTGAGAAAATCCTGAGTTTTCATATCTATCGTTTCATTTATTGTGTCATAATTTGTGTGTAACGAAGTTTAAGAATGTAAGAAAGACTTTTGAAACTTGTGGTCTTTAATAAAGGTCTATATAAGATATCAAAGTTACCCCTTAAATCTTGTGGTCTTAAATATACCATGTTATTCCTATGAAGGAATATTATTAAAGGTAAAATGGGAATGTTCAAAAAAGAAAAAACATTCTAGTTACAAAGAGGTGGCACTTGGAAATAAACTAAAAAAGAAAGTAAGACACATTGATGGATGGAGGCAAGATGAAACCTGAGTCGTTCATCCATCAAAAGAACCTGCTAGAAGAACCTCTGAGGCGGAGTTGGTCCAAACAATCCGAGCAGTACGAAGAAGCTGCAAAGCTTTACTAGACCTATCAATCATCTTCTGCTTCTCGTCTAACATCTTCTGCGCATCACTGAAAATGTACAGTAGGAAACTCAGTTTTGGTTAAGATATCGAGTCTAAAGTATATATATATTAAGATGAATGAGACATGACCAGACATCATTGCAAGAGTCATTTTCCCCTCAAGCACAGCCAGCTTTGCACGAATCAACCTCAATCTCTCCCGGGCATTCATGAATTCATTCTCTTGGAACTCCCATGCATCAGAATCACTTGGGGAGCTTCCGAAAACCTAAGGAAGAAGCCGTGAAGTTACATAAGAATACTAGCACTATCCCATTAAACAATACTCCCTTTCTCCCAATTCTCTTTTTTTTTTTAATCTATTTCAATAAGAATGACTACCTTTCTATACTTAGAAACAATTAACTTTAAACCTCTTATTTTACCTTTAGTGAGATGATTTATTGTCACAAAACTATCTATGGTTTGTTTTAAGACCAAAAGTTTCAAAAATCATTTTTCTTTCTTTAACTATGTGCTGAGACGAACACCCTAACATGAATTGGGACGACAGGAGTTAATAGTTAGCAGAACTTTGTTTCCAATTGAGATGCCTATATAGTAAATATCTAAGCATTTTCTTTTTTAGACATAATCATTGAAGAAAATATTTTGTAAATAGTTCCCGTAAGGCATAGACTTCGAAAGAGATTTTGGGTCGTGGTAGCCAATTCGAGTTCCCCGAAGAAGGAAGAGCACTTGGTTACTTCCGTAGTACAGTTGGTAAGACTCAAACGGACTATTTTCTCCTTCAAAGGGTGATTAAGGTTTTTCTAATGACTGTAAGTTTATCCCAAGTAAGAATCTTATGACCCAACATAAACTCCTGGTGATGAATTTGGAGATCAGAGGGAGAGGAGGAAGAAGGTTGGGGATAATCGGTTAAGGATCAAATGGGTTAGCTTGACTATGACAAGTGCCCTAGAGATGGGGAAAAAGTTGATGGCTATAGGGTCTTGGGGAATAGTGGGAATGTGGACAGTATGTGGGATAGGACTGCTAGTTGCATTAGGGAAGTAACTAGAGATCTTTTGGGGATCTCGAGAGGCTGGTTTAGTGGACATCGAGTGAACTAGTGGTGGAATGGAGAAGTCCAACGGAAGGTGAGTATTGAAATTGGTGGAGGGTAAAAGCACACAAATAAGAGAGGTGTAAGAAGGTGAGGAAGGAAGCAAAGTAGCATTCAATGTAGCAAAAATGACAGCTTTTAAATGTTTGTACGTAGAATTAAAGGACAAGGGAGGGGATAAGAAGTAGTACATGCTAGCCAAGAGGAAAGAAAGGAGGGCCCGTGACCTGAACCAAGTGAAGTGCATAAGCACTAGGACGTTGAAGTACTGGCGGAGGAGGCACTCATTAGAAGGAGAAGAAAGTCATACTTCCGTAGACTTTTGAACAAACATGGAAATAGAGGCATTGTGCTAGGAGATTTGGAGCATTCAGAGATGCGCCGCAATTATGAGTATTGTAGGCGTATAAAGGTTAAGGAGGTTAATGGTGTTAGTCCTAGGATATGTAGGGGTAGAGCGACCAGGCCAAATGATATCCCGGTGAAATTTTGGAAGACCGCAAGCAGGGAAGGCACGGAGTGCATGAGTTATTCAACGTCGTTTTCAAGACGATGAAGATATCCAAAGAATGGAGATGGAGTACAATGATTTTGTTGTATAAGAGTAAGGGTGACATTCAAAATTGTAACAACTATAGGGTATTTAGTTGTTAAGCCTCACTATGAAGGTCTTGGAGAGGGGGTGGTGGAGTTGAGGGTGAGGAGGGCGTGGATATTTCTGAACCAATTTAGATTCATGTTAGAACGCTCAACTATAGAAGTCATTAATCTCGTAAGAAGACTAGTGTAGTAGTATAAGAAAAAAGTAAGACTTACACATAGTGTTCATAGACTATGTAAAGGTGTACGAAAAGTCCAAAGGGAGGTCCTATGGGTTGCTGTGAGGCAAGAGGTGTACTTCTGGTGTACACTTGGGCAATGTGGGATGGAGGCAAGGTGTGGATAAAAATTGTGGAAAGGAACTCAAAACATGTCCCAGTTTTGATAGGGTTGCAGCAGGGATTAGTCCTTAGCCCGTTTTATTTACCTTGGTGATGGATACAATAACTAGACAAATTCTAGGAGAGGTGTCATAGTATATGTTATTTGCGATGACATAGTTCAGATTGACAAGACACGTGGTGCAAGTTAAGGTTAAGTTGGAGGTTTGGAAACAAAACCCCGAAATCTAAAAGGTTCAGGTTGAGTACGACCAAGATAGAATACTTGGAGTGCAAATTCAGCGATGTACAACATGAGACAAACATGAGAGTGAGGCTTGAAACACAGGCAAGAGAGGAAATTTCAAGTATCTTGGGCCTATTATCTAAAGAAATAGAGAGATTGACAAGCATGCCAATCACCATGTTGGTGTAGGGTAGATGAAGTGGACGCTCTACTTTGTAATGTTGTGTGATAAGAAAGTACTATCAAACTTAAAAGGCACGTTCTACAGAGTGGTGGTTAGACCAACTATGTTGTATGGGGAGGAGTATTGACCAGTCAAGAACTCTCAGTTCAGAAAATGAAAGTTGCGGATATAAGGACATTGTGATGGATTTGTGTGCATACTAGTCGACAGAGAATTAGAAACAAAGATATCTGGGACAAGGTGGGAGTGACTTTAGTGGAGGAAATGTGGGAAGCTAGGCTAAGATGGATTGGGCATGTGAAAGAAGAGAGGCACTGATGCTCAGTGTGAAGGTGTGAGAGGTAGGCTCTAGATGGTTTCAAGAGAGACAGAAGTAGACCAAAGAAGTATTGGGGTGAAGTGATTAGATGCGACATAGTGCAGTTTTAGCTTACCCAAGACATGACCTTATATAAGGGTGGGGAGGACTCAGATTAGGATAGTAGGTTAGTAGGTAGCAGTGTGTTGTCTTGTTGTTTGTTCATATTAGTAGTCATATGGTTCCTGTAGTTTCTTCTCTCCAATTTTTTGTTATTATTTGTATCATCCTTGTACCTTGATTATGGTATTGTTCTAGTGTAGTTTTTGTTATGTTATTATTTGTTGATTCTTGTTACTTCCATTACTTCTTTTTTTAGACTGCTTTGAACAATTTTCCCTTGAGTCGAGGGTCTATCAGTACTAGCACCCTACCTTTGAAGTAGGGGTAAGGTATGCATAAACTCTACCCTCCCTAGAGCCCACTTTGTAGGACTATATTGGGTAAGTTGTTTGTTGTAATTTCGTCTAGGCCCTTTGTCCTTTTCACTTTTTTTATTATTACAGAATTGTGTTATTACCACATCAAAAAGTTTAAATTACAAGGAAGGAACACTTGTATTTACTTAATTATGTCTTAACACATCCTTTCACGCATAGACCTAATTCATTTTCCTGAGTCAAGCACTTGGAAATACTTTTTGTTAATGGCAGGAAGTAGGACTTGAATCCAAGACCACTACCTGCTCTGGCTCAGATACCATGAGATTGTGAACCTCATATTGAGGGGGATACTTACTTTATTTAACATTAATGTCTTTAACAGTTTTATTTTCAGCTTTTCTATGGGAAAGGGTGTGAAGTCGAAAGAAGCAATTTTATGCATTGAATTTAAATTTCTAATAGAACTTTTGGGTAGGTTGATGTGCTAAAAGGCAATAGGAAATGTGATATAAAAGTTTAGCGTGACAAGAAATTATGTAATGTTCACAAACAAATCATGGTAAAGAATTATCGAGAATTTCCCTGTTGACATCTATTCAACAAAATAAAGAAATAATTCCTTTTGGTGGAATAATTGCATCGCCAGGGAAACACAGCTAAACTAATCCATTATTTTACATAAGAAAGATAAAAATATATGATGCTAGGGGAAATAAAAGATACAGATTTTTACCTATCTGTCCAAGCCTTGTTGGACAGTGTTACCCGATACTTGTGCTGGCGGGAGGTAACAGGTATCCCGTAAAATTAGGTGAAGTGCGCGCAAGTTGGCTCAGACACCGCAGTTATTAAGAAAAACAGAAGACACAGAATAATACCTCCTTCGAACTGAACTCGTCACTCTTGGATTTCAATGAGCGGAGTGTCATGGATAGCTCAAGCTCTAAATGTTTAAGACGAGTGCTCATGTCATTGTTGTTGCTATTTTTTAATCTTTGTAAAGCTTCAAATCTACTCGCAGTGATATTAACTACATCATCTCCCGAAGCTTCGTTGGTACTTCCAATCCAACTTTTACCCAGAGCAACCTCAACAGCTGTTCATAGCAGTAGTGAAGCAGGTTACAATCTATAAACATAATTAGACATAATAATGAGAATACCTTCAAAATCTATGTTCTAAAGGCCTGCACGTTGTATGCTCCATTTTCTCCACCTGGCCGGTGAAACGCTGCGGTAAATCTCCTCGTCACTTTGAATGTCTTTCATGGAGCTACCTTTACTCAGGTTATCATTTTTCCATAGGTCAGTCCTGTCTTTTACAGTGACAGAAATGACATCTCATGATTAAGAATTAACTGTTTACAAACAAAATACTCAGGAATAAATATTTCTAGTTCAGAAACTTAGGAAAACAGTTCCAGGTTCAAAGAAATATTAAAGATATCTAACACGTAGTACAAAAAGGCTATAATGATTAAACAGCAAATCAATGCTGTAACTACAAGATTATTCAACCATTTTTTTGATAACATGTCATCCTGCTTCCTGATTAAAAATTTACCTGCATCAGAGGTTCCAAAGCTTCTGTCATCTATGTTGTCCCTAATTGATGTATGAGAAGTATGTCCAGGCTTTCCCAGATCAATACCAAGAGATGAGTTCCTCTCTTTTTCTAATCGACTCAATATCCCTTCGATCCCGCTATTTTCCTCTGCTACAGTTTCTCTGTTGAGAAAGGAAAGTAAAGAAGATACCAATGAACGATTTTTCACACAACACCAAATATAACCCGCGATGAATAGCTAGGAGAGTAAATATTTGGAGATATTCATTTAGAGACATGCTTCCTTGTTTCTTATTTTTAAGATTTTCGGTCATCCTGAGTATTGTCTTTGTGTACTCTTGTCACTAATAGTACTGACTACTCAGCTACCAAGTTAGACTTTACTTCACTCTACTCCCATCTACATTTTTCTATTGAGTTGGTTAATTGTAACTATAACTACACCATTTACCAAGTCTCTGGTTATATCCCTGTCAAACAAACAACCTTTGGAGCTTGGTGGGAGTAGTGAAAGAAAGGAAGGAAAGCTTTTATTTTTATTTACATGTGGAAGGCAAGTGTTAAGCCAGTGACTAATGGCGAAAGTTGAGTCGGATAAAGAATCACATATATCAAGATAAGATTTAGTAAAATTGCAAAATGGCAGAACTAGCACAATTCTGTATCCACAATATCAAACATAACATAAAAGCTAAGCATCATGTATCCAAAGTCTACTTGCCAACTAATCCGGATTCACGAGGGAAAGGTCCATACCAAAAGCAAAACAATAAAAATAACTAAAAGAAAGCACATTTCAGTGTAAGGAACCTCACATCGATCTACCAGAGGACGAGGCGGGCTGAGAAGAACTAAAATTTTCAGAATCAGAAAAATGAGCTTCATTCTCATGTAATAAATCACTCTCTTGACAACTTTTGACTCTTTCATGGAACTCCTCAATGTCAAAATTCATTTCCACAGTCCCAACCTCATTAACATTAACATTCACAGTGTTAGTGTCATCATCCTCAGAGTCCCAACCAAACGAAAACCATCCTCCTCTTTTCTTTATAGCTTCCACCAAATCCACTCTTCCAGCTTTTTCCAATTTTTTCCTTGTTGGAAAAACATTTGGGTTCTCATATATCTCCATGAAAGCCAAAATTTCCTCTTCCAGCTCCATATCCCCATCACTTCCCAGTCCTTTCCTACACAAGCAATATGCACTATCTCCAACACTTTTCTTGCTAAGCTTCTTGAAAACCTGATTAGACCCCATATTTTTTCCCAATACAAGATTAAAAATGGCAGCTTTTCTTCTGCAATGAAGTCTATTTTGGGAATTATGACGATTAGAGTGGGAATAGGTGAAAAACTCAAATGGGTCGGTGTCAAAATGAGTGAAACCATCGTTCAGGCATTTCTTCAAACAGTTGGTGGCCACCTCAAGAAATAATTATATTGTTGTGAAGCAATGACAATGCACTGGGATTCTGAATTTACTTTAATTAATACTTTTATACGCATCGAATGAGTATGAATACAATAATGTAATTCACACACTTCTACAGGCTTTTTGTTTGCGAGTCGCTTTGTGTCTCTAGCCCCTGTTTTCAAGATTTGGTTTTGTCCATTAAGGCCAATGGAGAAGAATTGAAAAAACACATTCTTATCCATGTAGACTGTATGTTATAATGTGAAATTATAATGTAATATTTTTTCTATTAAGTATAAAATAAATATTTTAAAATTAATTTGATAATGAATATAGAAATATGTCTTTTTTTTTAATAAAATTCAAATTTCCAATTGAATTATAACTTCATAATTCTCTATCTTTTCATGATGATTCGATAAAATATTTAATTTTCTATTATATCATGAAAATTCATAAATTTATTTCAATTTTAGTCATTCAAGTGGGGTTTATCATGAAATTCATAGATTTATTTCAATTCTAGTCATTCAAGTTAAGTTTAGATGAAAATTCACAGATCTACTCAATTATAGTCATTTAAGTTAAGTTTATGATAAAAATTCACAGATCTACTCAATTATAGTCATTCAAGTTAGGTTATGCTTGGAATGTTCAAAATCGAACCGAAATCGATAAAAAAGTTATTGGCTTATATTATTGGGTTATTGATTTAGTGGTTTTGATGACGTTTTTGATTTTTTTTGTTATCGGGTTATCGGTTTTTAACGGTTTAAAAATTTTTCTTAACGGGTTAACCGATAACTCGATAGTAAATTAAATAATAATATCTATACCATTTTGTATATAAAGTCCTCGACTTAGAGTTTAATTTCCTACTTTTATTTTTGGTTGTCTCAAATACATAATTATTCTACAATGTAAAAGTGTTTGCTTTTGAGCAAGATGTAACTTGTGAACTCAAGTGCATTGTTTATTTGGGTAGTCACCTTGTTTCTAAGTGATTTTCAATGTTTTTTCTTTTGTGTCAAATCTTAACGATTAAACAGATAACCGAATCCATATTGATCAAAAACCGATAAACCAATATCTTAATGGTTCTATAACGGTTTAGCATCTCTACAAACCGAAGCCAACCCGATAAACTTTAAAATCGAATCGAACCGACCGATACACGGCCCTAGATTATGCATTGATTTTCCTAAATCCAATATTGAATTAATAATAGATCATATATAAAGATGATATCCATATAAGAAAATATTTTTAAAAGTTTATTGCACAAGTCAAAAATTTGAAATCAAACATAAAACTTATACTGCAATAGTCAAAAGCTTGGAATAGAAAATATTTATTGAACCAAAACATTAAAAAAACGAGTTGAGATTAAATTGGGGTTAATTTTGAATTTTAAAAGGAAAAAATATTTAAATATTTAATTTAAAAAATTTGAATTATAAAATAATATAGAAAAAGTGCCATTATTTATAGTTATCAAAGCTTCAAATATATTATTTGAAATCCTACAAACATTAGCATTTGTAATTTATAATTAAAAGAGAAAAATATCCCACTTTAACTGTCTATGCACTTAACTTACAACACTGTTTAATTATCTATGCACTTAATTTATAAACTAATGTTTTTATTTTTATAACTATTTATTATTCATTATATTTATTTATTCAATACAAATAAATTAAAATAAACATTTGTTTTACTTAAAGCTCAACAATAATATTTCATTTGCTTATATTACAGGTCATCATACAAAATAAAAAATATATTTTATTTGTAAAATGCAAAATAATTGTGTACTATAATAATAATAATAATCTAATATAATTAAATACAAAAATTATTTTAATATTAATTGTGTAACAAATGGGTCTACATTTTACAAAAGCGAGTCATCTCTTACTTCCTCTATCCGGTCCCCGTTGAGTACTCCTGTCTTCCCCCCTTCTTGATTGGAACAATCGTTAGGTTTCCTCCGCCCCGTCCATCTTGGACGTGACTTTGGTATTCCCTAATCCCATTAAACGCGGAATTGGTCGCGGGGCAATCTTCTTTTTTAGCTCCTGCTTCCTTTTTCATCTCCTCGATAAGCTCAAATTAGTTGTCACATTGAAATCCGCAACTCTTTGGCCATCCCCGAGATCGTTTTATATTTGAAAGAATAAGTTCCTCCTTTCTTTCGTCCAGGGCTGATTTGCCTCGGGAGCCGGAAGCATCTGAGTGGGGGATTTCAACGGCAGACGAGGGGGCGTTGGGTATGTTTCCTCAAATTCGTAAATAAATCAAATTACCTCATCGAAAAAAGGAGAAGAAAAATGTAAAATATTATAAATACAATTTTTTAAAAAAATTATTATTATTATAGCAAAAGAGAGAAAAAAAAGAAGAGAAAAGATGGAGTATTATATTTTTGGCAATTAAAACTAACATTTTATTACCAATGTAGCAGATTTGGTCTTAGTTCTAAACAAATTGTGATGGTATGACATTCATATAGCAGCAAACCAAAAAACTAGACATCAAAAATATATGTGCTAATGGTAATTTGTAGCTAACTATGGATAGATATTAAGGCTATTTAGACTTCTAGCAAGTTTTTCTTCGATAAGTTTTTTCACTTTAATAAATAACATAAAAATTTATGATCATTCATTTAGATAGAGAATAATACTACTAATTTTAAGGGCATTTCATTATTCCGTGTATGAATTTTGTAGGAAAATTTAGATGTAATTACTTGCTTTACAAATATCCATTCTAGAAAATAATAGGCTTAAAACATATTATTATTTCTTCAAAATATACCATGAATAAGAGCTAACTACATTCCAAAGTAATTAATTCTAACTTTTCAATAGAAGTATATAAATATACACTTATGAGTTGTTTGGTAGCTATTTAATGTTATATAAATATTGATAATGTAGAAATTAAGGAAAAGAATACATGTATTCAAAAAGAGAAATTATTTAAGAATAAATACTCAGTCGAATAAATAATTTGGGCCTTGATTTCAATAAAATTAACATTGGATTGAGTCCAGTTTAAATAAATACTTCATCGACTATATATGGTATAAATTATAAAAATAAAATAACAGATAAATTACTCTTATTTGATTATCATATATCCCTTGCAAATTGCAATAATATATTAGTAAAATTTACTTTTAACAAAAAATAGTACTTATTTTTTTATTTATAAATTGGGAAAGATAATCCACTCGCAGCCTCAATTCTTGTGTCTCTTCACTCTACAGACCCTCCAAAACCCTTGTCATCCACCGCCATCCACGGCGGCGTACTCCTTATTTCTCCGTCATCCCCCGGCGAACCAGCAATGGCATCTACACCGGTGTCAGAACTCTCCGATGGACCAGTCCTGAGTGTGATCAACAAGCGTCTCCGTGCTCTTCGCAAGAAACACAGCCGCATTCTCCAAATGGAAGAATCCCGCACGAAAGGAAAAACTCTTAACAAGGAGCAAGAAGAAACTCTCCGCTCCAAATCCGCTGTTATTGCTGCCATTGATGAGCTCGAGAAGCTTCGTCAGCCACTCGCTGCTGCTGTGCTTGAAGAAATCAACCTCTCCACTGGACAACACCAAGTTTCTCCACCAGAATCCGCCGTTAATATGGCTATTGATTCTACTAACAAGGGAGAACCTGCACGCGAGGGTGTTTTGGTGGTTGAGGATTTACTTAATCTATTGTACTTTGGTAGTATGTTTGATGTGAAGTCATTGCAGAGTGATTTTACACCTACGATGTTGACGAGGACTATGGAGAGAGCTTGTTGTTTGAGCTACGACTGTATGCCGGATGATGAATCAACGGACGTGATGGATCTGTTAGGGGAGAGAGATTTGGATTTGATTTCTATGCTTAGTGGGTTGCTTGTTTCACGGCCTGTTAACTCTCCCTTGTCACACAAGCACGCTCTTCAGAAATGTATTGAGCATGCAAAGCTATGGCTTTCGAAGTCCGAGCAGCCCATTGAACCCAATTCCGATGCTACCTGTGAGTATAATTTTCCTTCTCCTGAGAAAAAAGCTGTTTTTTACTTTGCCAGGAGTTGAAATTGCATATATAAATAGTGTGCCCACTAGTTTGGATCGAGGTTTAGTTGTTTTCGTGGTCATGTTATCAGGGCATTTGCATTTTAAAGGATACAGAAGATTCATGTATCTAACCCTAACTAGGTTGTTATGAGATTTAGCTGTTGTTGTACAAAAAATTGCATTTTTATCTAGATATGTCAAATTATTGGGGTTTGGGGTGATTATAGCTGGTTATGTCCCAAATTTGCAGATGCCGGGCTGAGATCAAAGCTTGATAAGATCATTGCTTCACTATATTTTACCACTGACCCTGTTAAAGTGGAGGCAGCTGCTGGTAAATATGGGTCTTATTCGGTGCCAGTAGAAGAGCATCATGTGGAGGCTGTGCCTGTTGATGTACCCTTGCAGGTGGACACTCCAAGTGTGCAGTATGAGCAGAAGGTAAATGCTTACGTTAGTTACGCGTCTATAGTCTATTTACTATATGTAAGGTCTGAAAACATAATCTATTTACTATATGTAAGGTCTGAAAACATATTGCAAACTTGTGTGAAATACTGAAATCTGATTGATTGTTGGATGCACTTGAATTTGCTTGTTTCTATATTTTTAGGCTGAATGGTAAGGTTTAACTTATTGATCAATCTTTTATGTCCTTGTTTGCAATTGCTGTATAGTTAATGTAATTGTTGAGGTAATGTTAAGGCCCAGTGAAGCTTCTACTTTGCTTCGCTTTGGTCCTTTGCTTCGGTTACCATATTATTTGTCGTTGCTATTGATCTTTCTTCATTATGTTCTACTTGGCTTTTTTACTACTGTATTTCCATTTCATATTGTTTTCAATTGCTTTACTTGAGCCGAGCGTCTCGGAAACAACCTCTTTACCCTCAAAAGGGATGAGTTAAGGCTACGTACACACCACCCTCTCCAGACTATTTGTTGTTGAAGCTTCTGCTTAAGTTGGTGTCTTAACTTGTAATTCACTTCTATCGTGGATCGCTTCTGCTTTTGAAGTACCATAGAAGTGAATTGCAAGGTAAGACACCAACTTAAGCAGAAGCTTCAACAACAAATAGTCTTGTAGTATTTTCCCGGTTTGGGTGTTTCACTGTTGATTCTGGTGTGAGGTAGTTGGAAGTGGACAATTAGAGAGGATTAGAGAGGATACGTGTTAAAGAAGCAACTTTAATTTCATTATCTAAATAAGAAGTGATTTTAACTTGCTATGCATGTCATTAAGAAATATATCCCTTGGTGCTTTTTAATTTTTTGGATAAGTAATTTTGAAAAAAAAATTTCTTAGGAATTCATCTAAGAGTATCATATTCCCCTTAAATTTGCTATTTCTACTGAAGAGTCTTTGGCGAAGTTCTTGGCTAGAACTTACTGTCTTCTGGAACATAAATAAAAATGCTAATATTTCTACAACACAAAGTATTCTATGCAGTCTAGGAAGTTCTCAATATTAGAATAGGAGATGGCTACAAGATTCTTCTTTGCAATTCACTTGTGATTTTATCAAGACTCATGTAGCCTTGTTAGCGACTTAGAATATGCCTTTTTTCAATATGTGTTGGTTCTAAAGTGAATAAGACTTACAATTTTCCTTTGTTCCAGTTCCACATCATTTTGTTCTTGTGATGCACTTAAGAGTTCAGCCGATGCGCTTTCTGGCACCCCGATGACCCAACCTTAACCAGAGTAGGCTTGTAGTAAATTGTTGGAAATGAGAAAAAATTGAGTTTGAGAGGTTGGTACTTGTTAGTGTTTCATTATATATTTGAAAAACTCCCTGAAGGTGAAGTCCACTGGGTTCCACGGCTGTGTGTGTGTGTGTGTAGGGTTAGAAGGATTGAGGTTCACATTGTTAGGCTATCCAACAGATAAGTAACGACAAACCTTATGACCTGGCTGCGTGGATAAATTTCAGCAAAATGTTTATATCTAAATGTAAATCCAAAGATAAGAAAGTCAATGGCACAATGTAGTGCTAATAATAGTTCCAATACCTACTAATAATATTTGAGGGTGGACTGGGGTTCCTTTTGAAAAGGAGGAGCAGAAGAGCCAGTCACTGGATACTCAGTTGGTAAATTCCTGGCATCTGTCTTCGTTCTTCGTGATGAATTCTCTATGCAATGTGCATATGAGAATGCTTAATCTGCATTTTGTGTTCTGAACAATGTCTTTTCTTTGAAATTGTCGAATAAGACTTCCATTTAATTGAAAATAGAGTGTTTCTGTGGATTTCCGATTTACCTGGTATATTAGCTTCATCAAAAGAAGACTGTATTTTTGCCTTTTACTTTATACATTTCATTTAGAAGTGGTAGTAACCCAAGTCTTTTTTCGGAGATCCATTGGGGCTTGTTGAAACTTTCCATTTTTGGTTATAAGGAAGTGTGCCATAGTATTATGGTGGAATGGGGTAAGAAGAGTAACCTTTGCTAGTTCCTATGATTTTTTATGCTTAGGATTGCGCGGGAACTAAAATGAGATTTGTGTTTTTCTACTTGCAAAAGACCAAAACCTAAAACGATTGTTGAAAGTGGTTGATCTTGGAGTCGTGCATGAAATGATTGATGAAAGTAGTTGATCTTAGATTTTAACTAGGTGATCAGATGAAGTATCAATGGATAATCTGATAGGCATGAAAAATGCCATTACACTTAGATGTTGATACAACACTTCCCAAATTATAGAAAATGACACAGTTTAGTGGAAGTAAACGGTCCATATAGACTACAACTGGTTAAGATGATGCTTAGTTGTTGGATAATTACGTTGGCACTGGTCTACATTTCTTTTCATCTAGTTAGAGACTTATAGGGGAGGAATTGCATCTGAAACTTGGAGCAGCTTCAGTTTTAGACTTGTGAAGTATTGAAATGAAATATTCTCTAAAAGAGTGGATTGGATGGAGAGGATTCATTCAATAAACCAAGTAGTTTTAGATTGAGCCATAGTTGGTTGATTGATAGATATTGCAAATGAGTCGAATTTGAAGAGGCTTGAAAACCTGGTAAAAAAGTGGACTTGCATATTTGTCTGTATGCCCTGCTTCTTCGAGTTTGAAAGGTTTTTTAGCAGACCCAGCTACAAGTAGGTCAGAGTATGAGCATAATTTTATGAAAGAACTTATTAGCATCCTCTTTGCTTCACGTCTGAAAACTATTTGCGCAGGTCCAGCTACATACTTGTTGGTGAGAGCAAGAATTTTGTAAAAACAACTTTAAACCGTGGGTCCTGATTCATTCAATCTTTCCTCACCTTTCTTACATTACTTTCTGTCTATATATTCTTACACTCTTTTGGCAACCTAAGCTTGCTTTTGGCATCCAGTAGAACTAGAAAATTTAACCTATGTAAAGGAAGCATTTTATTCTCACGACTCTTTTATCCTTAATTTATAGCGGTAGTAAATTTAATTTACAGTAGCTTAATATTAAATATGAGAACCCTTCCCTATCTATGTGTGTTTCAGTGTAGTCACTGCTTTTGGAATTGGAAGTGTGTAACCTGTTTTCTCATTAGGCTATGTGCTTCAAATTTACTAGTCTTTGGAAAGGGCTATCCTTGTGTGCATTTACATGGTCAAAAATGCATCGAAGTTTGTCTGTGCTCTTCTCTGTCCAGTCTTATATCATTGTTGTTTAGTGAACCATACAGTAACTTTCCTTCATATTATCATTAAGCTGTGAACATATTATTTTTTCAGGAAGAAGCTGTAAGTTCTCAAGCAATTGAAACTAATGACAATCACATCAGCAATAATATCGAACTGCAGCAGGTATTCTTGTCCGTCCTTAGAACTTTCTATAGTTTAGTGGTTGCATCCACTGTATATAACATTATGTCTATACACTTTGCAGGGTGGACAGGATATCAATCAACCTGCTGAACCAGAAGAAGTCGTGTTTGAGGTTGAAGGCGTTGACAATATGAAGGATGCAGATTTCAATGAGCAACAATCTGTTCCCCGGAGATCTTACCAGAATCAGAATTACAGGGGTAACCGTGGTGGGAGTGTGGGTGACCGTCGTGGATATTCCAATGGTCGTGGAGGACGTGGCAGAGGAGGGTCCTATCAGAATGGTCGCAACCAATACTATGACCAATCTGGTAATTATCAACAGAGGAACTACAATAACTATAGGGGAAGAGGTGGCAGGGGTACAGGTGGTGGCGGAGGTTATAATCATTACACTTCAGGCGATCAAGCTGGCAGTTACTCTGCTGATTTAAGGTGATTATAGATCCTTTGCTAGTTTCATCAAGGTGTTTTCCCTATCACATTGGATGACGCACGCAAGTGTTTTCTACTTGCTCGTGCATCATCTCGGAGACTAATTTTAAGTTGAAAGAATTGGGGTTATTGTCAATTTGAGATAGAAGAGAACCGTAGTAGCCTTTTTCAGATAGCGTTTACCTGCAGATCGTATTCACTTTTTTTTTTTCGTTTGGCTCTAAACGTTCTTAACACTTGCTAGTTTTATATTGCGTCTGCAGATATGAAATGTGAAAGGTTCGATTTGTATCAATGCCTACTTCAGACAGGAGGTGATAATTATATAACACTTGTTTTTGCTTTACCAATTCTTCAACTTTCAGCTACAGTGACAATAATCAGTTTCTCAACGATATTAATAAGGCTAAAGTTCGATTACAACTCCAGAAGAAAGTAAATGGAACGACTCAAAAGGTAAAAGCCCAAATCAAAATGCAGAAATATTGAAAGTAAGAAATAGGATCGATTGAAGAAGGAGATGATGAATTAGAGTCTACATTTAGAAAAGAGAATGACCTGGGAGATCCTTGTACTTGGGCTGCATTGGTCATCGAGTGGAAAACCCTAGAAGTAATGCGGCGATAAGATATTTTTCAAATTTTTTGTAGGACAAAAAGTTTGACATTTATGCAATTCATTCTAAGGCAATCAAAAGGAAGTGCTAAACTTCAATAATAAATAATTTACAATCAAACTATAGCTGCAAAAATGAATCAATTCAAGAAATTAAACAATCCTCCCCCCACCCCACCCCCACCCCCTCTACCCCACAATGGGAAAATTAAAAGAATTCACAAACCAAATATATGTCTATATATAAACATGCTTTATAAGTATAGTTTGTCCAATATGCTTTATGATATCAGGACCTCCCCGAGATGGCCTTGTGATCAACTTCTATTTTGCTTGTTGGAGGGCTCATTGTAATATCAACTCACTCAAGGAACACTAGACATATGTAGGCACCTTTTGATGTATAATGCAATCAAATTTGCTCTACATTGACATCCTTGCATTTGCAAAATCTCCAGCTATAGATACACGAAAACGAAAAGTTTAGAGACATGTAAAAAAAGATCAATGGAAACATAATCAGCAAAACTTTATGCTAAAACTATCTAGATTATAATGTAAACACAAGGAACAAGACTCATTAAGAAAAAAAGAATGTCATCGTTAAGTTACAGAGCAAAACGTGTATCATGAAACTCGATCTTTGATGCTACCAAATGACAACGTCTCGTTGCATAATTGACATATAACATCTGTGTGACAACAGAAGGCACATTGACATATAACACACTTACACAATGACAACGTATCGTTGCATAATAGTTTAAACTTAGCCATACGCGTAACTATGACCTCATTGACTCTTGTAACATCTGTGTGACAAGAGAAGGCACATTGACATATAACACACTTACACATTGACAACGTATCGTTGCATCATAGTCCAAAGAAGTCAAGAAGCTCGACTAGATAGCTAAATGGTAAGACACAGATACGAAGATAATACTCATCGTTCAAGAATCTCAGTCTCTCTAAACCTTAGCATTTTCCGACATGATGGACACCAGACAGGGATCTTCAATATCACTTTTAACAAAACAGAACCGATTCAAGACAAGTAAGAAATCTCACCTTTAGATGAGGCCGGATGGCACAACAACGACATCCATATTTGCGTTGTTGGGAGGAAGCTGCAAACGAAGAGGGTAAAGTTTCCCATTCAAAGAACTCTTTGTACACACAGTAATGTCCTCGAGTCCAGTTTCTTCTTCCAACGTCTTCGTCAGCTCCTCAACGCTATTTCCCTTAAAAGGAATACATAAACCTTCTACTCCATCATTGATTTCTCCATATTCATTAGCAATGTGATAATAAATCAGCCTCCCGTCTCCAAACTTCATTAACGAACTAGCCATAAACTCACCCGACTGCCAAAAAAAACAACAACGGAGGATTCAATACCATTACAAAATAGACAACTCCAACACAAGATGTGCAAATGAACAAAAACACCAACAGTTGGAACCTCCGTGCTATGTCATGTTTAACAACATAAGATTCTAAAGTCTTTCATTTCTATCTTAATCACTGTGCAGATTCAAACTACGTCACATGAGTTTGACTAAATCAACTTATTTTCTGAAAAGTTGATATTCAGATTTACAAGAAAATTCTTAGAAGCTGTAAGTTTCCTCTTATCAATAGGTTGACAAAAACACCATAAATTTGGAACTCCGCGCTACGTCACGTTGAAGACCACAAATTTCAAACCAAGGTGACATTATTGACTTTTTTTTTCATTAGAATAATTTAATCTCCTTGGTGTGATAAAATAAAAACTAATTGACCATCCACGAAATTACCTCACACTTTTCGCTTATCAAGAGTTAATTTGACTTGGTTTTCAGAATTAAATTGGACTAAATCAATTCATATTTTAAAAAATGACATTCAGATTCACCAAGAAACTTCCTCAAAGCTGTAAGTTTCCTCTTTCCAATATGTTGACAAAAACACCAACAATCGTAACTCCACACTATGTCGTGTTTAAGATTCAAAAATGATAAAAGGGGTAGCCCTGTGCACCAATCTCCCACTATACACGGGGTCCAAGGAATGACAGGATCCATTGTATGTAGCCTTACCCTACATTTGTATCCACGGCTCGAACCCGTGATCTCTTAATCATGTAAAACCAACTTTACTAGTTACACCAAATCTCCCTTTGTAAAAAGGGCAGCCCCGTGCACCAATCTCCCACTATACACGGGGTCCAAGGAATGACAGGATCACAAGAATCTATTATATGCAGCCTTATCTTACATTTCTGCAAGAGACTATTTCCATTAATCGACCCCGTAACACCTCTTAGTCACGTAAAAACAACTTTACCAGTCACATCAAAACTCCCCTCTCCGTCATATAAATTGGTACAAAAAGAATAACAAACCACAATCAGCATAACAACAAAGAAAAACACATACCGCTTGTCTAGAAAAGCTTTGTGCTGATGCAGAGTAAAGAGTAGATGAAGGTGAAGTAGATTCAGAACCCCAATTAGTCTCTTCTTCTTGATCATGATAAACCAAAGGTGGAGGTTCTTTAGGAACTGGTGAATGAACCAAGATTTCAACAACATCAACATCCCACAAAACCCAATCTTGTGTTGAAGTTCTATGTGGGATATTATGTGTTACTGAGTTCCTCCATGGTGGAATACTATCATTAGCCCTCAAAAATTGACCTTTTCTTGTCCTAAGCTTCACTTGGTTCCCTTCTCTAATGGGTTCCCATTCTACTGAAGAATCAAGCCTCTGTGGCAGAGTTTGTAGAACCTTCCTCCCTGTCATACCTGTTAAGGATCGAAATAACAGAACATCATGCGAAAGCTAATAATTATAAAAATTCAAATTCATTTTCATGATCTAATACAATTGCGAACAAAAATTGGTTCAATATATTTAAATTTCACAATGAAACGTGGTCAAATGCTTACTAAACTACTCACGGAATTTATAAACAACTCTAATTTACATTCATGACTAAATTTAACTTCAATTTTTAAATATCATTTTTCATTTTGACAACAAAATTTATTTTTTTTAAAAAAAAAAAACGATGAAACATGATAAAAAATACACTAAATCACTCATAAAAATTCAAAAAGAACTCCGATTTATATTCATGATCAAATACAGCTCCACTTTCCAAATATCATAAAACCTTTTTTTTTCTTCAAATACTCGCAAGGACTGAAAAATCCCTTTTTGTAAAAAAAAAAATAGTTTACATTGTTTCCTCCCAAATTATAAATTTTGAGATTCAAACAAATTTATTTTTTAAATAAATTCTCCAACGAAAAAAGTCACATGAATTAAAATAGA
Source organism: Solanum chmielewskii (assembly GCA_027704785.1). Taxonomy (NCBI): domain Eukaryota; kingdom Viridiplantae; phylum Streptophyta; class Magnoliopsida; order Solanales; family Solanaceae; genus Solanum; species Solanum chmielewskii. Next base: position 4,674,622 of record JAKWIX010000318.1, on the reverse strand, counting down.
AAGTGTTAAATTAAGAAAAAATCAGGGCAAAACCGTAACAAATACCTAATAAAAATCTCTGATTTGAAGCAGTAAGATACTTGTTATAACAGCTTTTGAGTCTAATGGTATTGAATTTTTCAGCATTATTTACGAATTCAACAGTCCAAGTTGCATTTTTTGAAGCTCCATCACGATCTTGAATCACTGTTTCTTCATCTTCCTCTGCTGTTAAGTATTTTTCATGATAACTTCTTAGCCTTACTGCTTTTGCTTTGTAAAATAGATCCATTTCTTCTGGTTTCTTCTTCAAACAACTCTGTAAGAAAATTGGAAAATTTCAAAAAATAATATTAATGTTTTGATTGGAGAGTTGAAAGAAAAAGAAATGGCAATTGGGTTGATGTTAGTTTTTGTTTTTTTGGTTGTAGAGTAGGTAGTATTTATAGAGCAAGTGGAAAAGGATTGGAAGAAAAAGGACAAAATGGTCCTCTATGTTTCAAGGTGGAATAATTTTAATTCTTTAAATTTACTAAAGATTAATAATCTCTGCTTTTTTAAAAAAAAAAATTCTTAAGTGAGATTCTTTTTTTAGTTTGTTATAATTGGAAAAAAATTAACATCAAAATTTTCTCTTTATGTTTAATATAATGATTTTATAGGCATATAAATATCTAAGAATTATATTTATCACAAATTTAAAAGTTTCTCTTTTTTTCTTCCTTAGACATCTTACTAAGTCAAATCGTAAAACATAAGAAAAAGACCGATAAAGTAATCTATTTTATTTTTTAGAACACAGAATAATCCACAACTGCTACAACCTCTGTCCTTCGAGGTGAGGACTGTGGTGAGCATTTTGTGCGCACTTGTCAAACCCCATTGTATAATAGCCTGCAAACCGCACAGGGAATGTAAACTGCACTGGACAAATCCTATGCGACAGGCTCGATTCAGAAGGCATTAAAGGGGATCAATCTTTGGTCATCTGTGTGAAGAACCACCTTCCAAACCAACTGAGTCATCCCGAATGACAAGTAATAATATATTTTAGTCATCACTATAAAATTAAAAAAGTTCCATCAAATTCTAAAATATGCAAAAATACCTTTAAAATATATATAATTTTTTACTAATTTACTCTTTTTATTTACATAGATCAATCAAATTTTACTTTTAAAGTTCTGAAATATTTAATACAAATTATTTAATTAATAAATTCTAGGATTATAGTTTTTAATGCATACTTAAGCATTATTTTGTGTGTAACTCAAACTTAAAGGGCTATTTTTATCATTTTGATTGATTGGTGTTTGAATAATTCAAGGGAATTGAAATAATTGGCTATTTGGCAGACGGCGCCAACCATTAGATTGTAACTTAAGCATGTGCCACACGGATTCATATAATACACTCTTTAACATAGTCATAGCAATAATATTTAAATAAACGGTCGTTTAATTAGAAATAAATTATTACAAAATTAATTATTTTGAAATAAATATTATATATATATATATAATTTATCTTATCACTAAAGAGTAAATATTGAGATAAATAATCTCATGATTTAATATCAATATGCTGAATAAAATAATTCTTTTTTATTTTATCTCGAGATTATTATATTTAATTCTTTTTTTTTATTGCTGTCATTTTGTTATGACTGGTAAAAATGGGACCCGATTAAGTTTACTGAATAATTGGAAGTTTATTAAATTTAAATATTTTATACTCTACTACATAGGAATCCAATAAAAAGTTTATTTTTTTTAATGTTTAGCTAGTATATTAATTGGAAATCAATTATACATCAGGGTGCCCACAAATTATTAGGGTTTGATAGCTGGCTAAGAATTTTAAGATACTTGGTCATTTAACAAATTAAAAAAGATTTATTATTTTTTTAATATTATTTAAAGAATTATATAAAATAAATTTAGAAAATTTAACTATTTTTAAAAATCTCAAAATAATATGGGAGTAATTAACATTTAAGAATGTGAAGGATAAGATCTTAGCAGGCACCTGACTCAGAGTCAAAGGTTTGACTCATGCAAATGGTCAATTCTGTACTCTATAAATATATACAAATTGTGGTCTACCAAAGACCTATTATTTACACGTAAAAATAATTTTATAGTAATTATTATATTGAAAAAACATGCCTCGTGTAATTTCTTGTTGATTTCCTACTTTTTTGTTTAGAAATATATGCAAGTAAAAAAGTGAGGTAACTAGAAAGATTAGTTTTTGCAGAGGCGGATTTAGGTGGAGTTTTATGGTTTGAACGAATCTATTAGCTTTTTATATAAGAAAATTAAATAAAATATATATGTATAATGGTTTGTGAATCTCCGAACAATTGATTGATAACTCAGTGGTAAAGAAGGAATGATCTAAATATTTTTCACATCGTATTTTGTTCTAAGATTTAAAATCCTAAACTTTTAATCTTGGCTTCGCATCTGAGTCTTCGATGTAAGAAGCAATAGTTTCAGTTGCTTCACCGGTCTCTCTCTCTCTCTCTCTATATATATATATATATTATTTTAATTTATTTTATCTTAATTAATTCAATATGTATCATATGAATAGAATAGGAAAATAATCATAGTTTAATATTATAGATTAGGCTTCTTTGAATTTTTTTTTGACTTTGGTATCCATAAAAGTAGGGGAACTAAAAGATGGATTAAGCTTCTATTAAAAAAAATTGGCCTTGGTGTCTATAAAATGGGTAAATGTGTCATAGTTTAATATAGGAGTATTAATTTATCACATGAGTTCAATTTTACATTAATAATGTAAACATTATTTACATAATTAGAAAATATATAAGTAATAACAAATGAATATTCGTAATGGTTTATACGCATTAATTTGTAGATGATAATAATAATTAATTAATTATAATAAGGTAATAAATCTATATATGCATGTTGACGATACAAAATATTTTCACACTAGTAATTTATATAATTTAATTGTTCTCACGAGTATATTCTTGTTATTTAAATATAATCCCTAACTTATTATTTCCTCCATCCACTTTTAGTTTTCATATTGTGTTTTTTGTATTTTAATTTGATTAACGTTTAAAGTCAACTTAGATTATAGTAATTTGATATATTAAACAAAAAAAACTAGATATTAAAAAATTATACGAAAGATACATAAATTGTAAGTTTAGCGTATATTATAAAAAAAATATTGTAAATTTTATAATTTAACTCTAAAAAAAATTATGACAACTAATAGTAGACGGAAGAGTATTAAATAAATTCCACCCTTCGAAGAATTATCATAGTTCACCTCAATTTAGTCCTAGCTTTGTTGCTAGTTATTGAATACTGTTGGACAGTAAAATAGCATATAAGGAGTGTAGGGGAATTAACGAAGAGTACGGAGCCTAAAGGGTACAAAATATTAATAAAAATTTTAAAACGGTATATAAAATTTTATATTAATCAAAACAGCAAAATCGTTGCATCAACAGCGATTTACTTCCCCGAAAAAAGCAAAATCGCTGCCTCGGAAAAAGCAAAATCGCTGCAGAGGCAGCGATTTGCAAAATGTGAATTTTTTTTTTAAAAAAATGAAATCGCTACCTAGGCAGCGATTTTTAAAAAAAGAATTTTTTTTTTAAATGTGGAAGTCGCTGCCTGGGCAGCGACTTTTATAAAAATTTTTTTTTTTAAATGTGCAAGTCGCTGCCCAGGCAGCGACTTGTATAATTTTTTTTTTTAAATTCTTAATTTTTTTTCTTAAAATAAATGTAGAAACAATGTGGAAATTTTTTTTCTAAAAAATTCTTTTTAAAGCAGCAATTTTATAAGATAAAAAAAAGTTATAATATTTTTTTAATAAAATTGCTACTTTAAATTTTATTTTTTTAAAATAATTATTTGTGTAAAATCGCAGCGATTTTCATATTTTAAAAAAAAATTATAAATTCGCTGAGCGATTTACATATTTAAAAAAAATATATATAAATCGCTGCGTAGGCAGCGATTTAAAAAATTTATAATTTTTTTTAAAATATGAAAATCGCTGCGATTTTCCAAAAATATTAACCGATTTATAAATTTATAAATTTTTTAAATCGCTGCCTACGCAGCGATTTATAATTTTTTTTAAAAAAAATATGTAAATCGCTGCGATTTTCCACAAATAATTTTTTTTAAAAAATAAAATTTAAAGTAGCGATTTTATTAAAAAAAAAATATTATAACTTTTTTTTATGTTATAAAATTGTTGCTTTAAAAAAAATCTTTTTTTTTTTTAAATTTCCACATTGTTTCCACATTTTTTTAAAGAAAAAAATTTAAAATTTAAAAAAAAAAAAATTATACAAGTCGCTGCCCAGGCAGCGACTTTGCACATTTCAAAATTTTTTTTTTTATAAAAGTCGCTGCCTGGGCAGCGACTTCCACATTTTAAAAAAAAAAAATTTATTTTTAAAAATCGCTGCCTAGGCAGCGATTTTCCTTAAATAAAAAAATTATAAATTATAAATCGCTGCCTAAACAGCGACTTTTTTTAAAATAAATTAAAATCGCTGCCTAGGTAGCGATTTCATTTTTTTTAAAAAAAAATTCACATTTTGCAAAATTGCTGCCTCGGCAGCGATTTTGCTTTTTCCGGGGAAGTAAATCGCTGTTGATGCAGCGATTTTGCCGTTCTGGTTAATATAAAATTTTATATATCGTTTTGAAATTTTTGTTAATACTTTGTACCCTTTAGGCTCCGTACTCAATTAATGAATAATATGTTACTTTTAATTAATAGTTTCGAGTTTTAGTATTTAAAATAAAAGTTTGTTAATTTGTTATTCGCCTTACATTGTTAGCTTAAATTTAAATTAATCTAACTAACAACTTTTGAATATATTCCTCTTTAATCATGTTGTGTACGTGTGTAAACCACATATAATTTACCTTTTTAAGTACAACCAATCTAACAAAAAGAAAGAGTACAATTTTCATCAATAACTTGCGTATTGTTTAAAACTTTTTCCTATAAAGTAATTGAAATAACATGTGATTATTGGTTACAAAAATCGAAGAAAAATGAGAAACCGTTAAGTTATTTTTAGATCAAAGTAGTGATCTTGACGTAATTCTAACTATATATATATATATATATATAGTATCTTCATGTTTTCTTATATTACGTCCACGTTATCATTAATTATTCATTATGGTGCCTTGTCACGTTGGCAAAGCAAAAAGTCTTTTCTATTTTTTCTAATTACTTGCTTCCTAAGTAGGAAATAAAAAAGACATTAATACGTCTTTCCTACTATGGTCATAATTTATGACAAGATTATATTTTACTTTAATTTTTTATTTTTTACATTACTACTAATATTGACTTTTTGTGTATTTTTGTTAAAGTCGTTAATAAGGGCTAGGTCTGTTGGGCCGGTTTAGTCTAATCCGAAATTTAATAAGGGTGGAGTGAGATTTTTGGAGCTCAGTTAAAATAAGGTTTTTTAATTTGAAAATATAATATAATATTAAAATTTAAAATTAAAGAAAGTCCAAACTCAAAACAATTAGGTTAATATTTCTATTTAGATATTTAACTTTTATTAGAAAAAAACTTAATATATATTATAAAAAATAATTTTATTTGTGGATTGGATTAACAAGTAGTAACATTAACATCATATAATATTGTTTTGTCGATATTTATGATAATATTATTAAATTATAATTTATAATTATTAAAAAAATATAATTTTTAAAAAATGAACTGGTCAGGACCAGCCTATAGCCCACGTACATGTGGGTTGGACCGACTGTTTTCTGGCCCCACACAAAGAATAGGTTAGCCCGACATAACCTATAAAATGTCAAAGCATAGATTAGCCTAGATGGGGTGGGTTAGCCCATATTGACAACTCTAATTTTCATATTCTTAAATATATTGAGACAGGAAAAATAATAAGTTGATGTGAGAAAAAAAATCATACCATAGATATTTTAGGTGAAGATGAAAAACTTGAACGTATCGACATAGCCGGAGATCTCATTTCCAAGCCGAAAACTTCATCGGAAATCGATAAAACGCTCGATACTGATGAATAACCTATCCCCGATATTTCGTTTCCCGATACATCGACTATTTCCACGTTCCACAAAATCCAATTATGTGTCGAACCGGTGTACGGACTATCATGTGTAACCGAATTCGTCCACGGTGGCATACCTCCATTCGCCCGTAAAAAGGTCCCACCAAAAGCCTTTAACTTTACTTGAAATCCGTCTCTTATTGGTTCCCATTCGATTCTCAAATCATTATTACTATAGTTTTCGAGTAAATTTTGAATCACTTTATTACCTGTCATGCCAAGTAGAAATGGTTCTTCAGAAGCCATGAGGTATTTGCCACTATAACAACTCTTGAGTCGAATAAGGTGGCTAGTTCCGCTAACAAGCTCAACTAGCCACCATAATTTTCGACTCGACGAGTCCTTGCGTCGGCTTTGACGGGTGGTTTCTTGATCATCATCGGCTACTAAGTACTTATCTATATGGCTCTTGAGTGTTACAACCTTGGCTTTGTGGAATATGTCCATATATTAGATAATTATAAGGGGAAAGATTGTATTTGTTTGATAGTTTCTTGTATTGTTGCTAAAGTGATTATTAGATCGATAGATAGAAAAGAGGATGATATGTTTGTTGAAATTTTGAAAAAGATAATATGTTTAAAATTACAACTTGTGGGGGCATGATGTTCTTATTATATATATTTGTGGATATTATAATAGTATATAGTACTAGTAATTTGGTTTGGTGTTTGTTACTCCACCCGTTGAACGGTTTATGGGGTATTATTTCTTTATTATATCGTAAAAAAAATAATAATGTATTTTTATATTCAGAAATAATTACTTATAATAGTCAACAAGCAAAATTTCATTTTGCCTTTCTATTTTCTAGATTTTTTGAATAATTTTATAGTTTTAAAAGTACTATGACATATTTAAGATTATATATTTTAATTTTTTTTATTTAATTTTATGTCGATTTAAATTGTATCATATAAAGAGAAATGTAGAATTTGATATAAATCATAGGTTATTAATTGTGTGGGCTCCAAAAGGATAGGAAATTGTGTTGTTATGAAATATAAAACCGATGTAGACTTATTCTAGCTACTATTTTTAATTTTTATTAGTCATTGAAGTTAGGAAGAATATAGAAGAAGAATTATTCAATTCGTTAATGAAGAAATTTCAAGGAAGCTATAGTTGTGAGTGTGAAACCTATTTGAGTTATAAAGACATAAAATTGACATAAATAAGTTATTTAGTTTTAGAATGTAACTTAATTCTTTTCACTATTAGAAATAAAGATTTTATTTTATTGTAATTCGTGAAAAAATCATGTTGAAAATAAGATTTTCTTCGAACATAAATTTTTTGATCAATAAATATAGTTCACTGAGAAAATGAACGGTGGATTCAGATTGAAATAGTGAAACACTTTCTAATTCTTTTGTATGAAAATAGTACCTATTTTTTTCATGCATTTTAGCCAAATATCTATGAAAATCGCCAATATAAATTTTTAATGGCATATTTTATTATCATCCATATTAATTTATGTGACGTTCACAACTTTAATTTCCTTCTTAATATATCTGAAAAGTGTATCATATATCTTTATTTTTTTAAAAAAATAGAATAAGAAGCAACCGAGGTAGACTTACTCGGATCCGACTTATTCTAGCTACTATTTTTAATTTTTATTAGTCATTAAAATTAGGAAGAATAAAGAAGAAGAATTATTGAATTGGTTAATGAAGAAATTTGTTGTTAGTGTGACACCTATTTGAGTTATAAAGACATGAAATTGACATAAATAAGTTATAGTTTAGTTTTGAATGTAACTTAATTCTTTTCACTATTAGAAATAAATATCTTTTTAATCGTAATTTGTGAAAAAATTATATTGTAAAATAAGATTGTTTCAAATATAAAAAATTTCATCAAATCAGCTCATTGAAAAAATATATGATAGAATAGTGGAACACTTATTAATTTTTTCATATGAATACATTACCTATTTTCTTGAGTGATTTAGCCAAATATCTATGAGAATAATCACCATTGTAAATTTTTAATGGTATATTTTATCATCGTCCATCTTAATTTATGTTACATTCCCAATCTTAAATTCCTTCTTAATATATCTGAATAGTGTATCATATATCTTTATTCTTTTTAATTAGAAAGGAGCCCTAATTAGAAATAGTTTAACTTTTAAAAAAGTTTTTTCTCTCCTAATAAAATGATTTACATTTACATAAATATCTAAGTTTTATTTGAGATCATAAATTTTAAAAATTATATCTTTTTTAAAATAAAGAATAAGATACAAAATTGAAAATGACCAATAATACAAAAATTGATGATGTGATTGCACTTAACGCGTTCAATGTTGCCTCAAAATAGTCCCCATCATTATCAATATATAGTAGCTTTTATCACAAGATAGTTACTATGTATTTTCTTTGTGTGCGCAATGCATTTGTAGTCGAATATTTGGACTAAAGTTGCTTACAAATAGTCCTCTTAGTTGTTCCTTTTTTAAGGAGAAAAAAAGTATGAAGTATATCTGAATTTTCATTAAAATTCTAATAAGGGGAAATGTATAGATACTCTCTCAATCTATATTCGAAATTTCATAAACACACTTATATTATACTAAGGTCTTATTATCCCCCTGAACTTATTTTATAAGTAATTTTCTATCCCTTTTCGGTCTATGTGGCACTAGCTTGAAAAAAAAAATCAATCAGCGTTGGATCCACAAGATAGTGCCACATAGACCGAAAAGAGATAGAAAATGATTAATAAAATAAGTTCAGGGCTAATAGAACCTTAATATAGTATAAGTGTGTCTCTGAGATTTCAGGTATAGGTTGAGGGGGTACTTATAGCATTATCCCTTGTAATAATATTGGACAGATCCGGCTCCTTCTTCTCTCCATTTTCCCCAAGTTCCTATTTGGATTAATGACACATGTCATATGTTAAAATAAATGGTTAAGATTTAATTTTTCAAAGTAAACCTCTAACTATTATTTAGTTAATAAATATATTATATATCAAGTATCAAAAAATTATTATAATCTCACAATCTTAGCAACATATTATTTTGTCCATATTATTTATGTAAAAAAGTTTTCTTCCTATTATTTTTTTTACGTAGGATCTTTTTTTTTATTTTTCTTTATTATAATATTTTTATTATAATCTTTTGTTAAAAGGTATATTGGTCCGTGATTAATAAATTACCTAGAGATAATCAAACCATTTTGACAAACTAATTTTAATTTCATAATAAGATTAAGAATACGGTGATACCAATACATACGGTAGGTTAATTATAGTTTCCATACTTCTATTCAGTTGATTATTCTTCTAATTAGATAAAAATATTATATAAGAGAAAAAAAAAAGATCCTACGTGAAAAGAAATAATAGGAAGAAAACTTTTTTTACCTATATTTATTGACAAAATAATATGTTGCTAAGATTGTGAGATTATAATAATTTTGATACTTGATATATAATATATTTATTGCCTAAATCATGGTTAGAGGTTTACTTTGAAAAAATTAAATCTTAACCATTTATTTTAACCTATGACATGTGTCATTAATCCAAATAGAAACTTGGGGAAAATGGAGAGAAGAGAAATGGAGAGGAGCCGAATCCATATTAGACTTTTAAAAGAATCTTTAATTTCTGTACTATTTAATATTGTAGTGAACTAGTGAATTCAGCCGCGCTTCGCGCGGTCATAATAACTCGTTAAATTCACTAATTAACTTTTTAGAATAGTTGAGTACTTAAATATTTTATATATTTTCTATAGTGACATCCTAACGATTAAATCAGATTTCATGTTTTAATGAAATATATTATTAGTATTTAAGTTTTATATCTTTTATAATCTTAAGTAAGAGTCTTTATCTTCTAATAATATTTTTTATATCGCTAAACTTATGATCCTTATACTTGTAAGTAAAAGAAAATTTGATTCAAGAAGTTATGTACATGTTTATCTATACATAAGTTTTCCTTTCATTTATATGGAAGCATTGATGAAAAACATTTCAATATAAATGCAACAACCTATTTAAATTAGTTATTTAAACTTGAAATAAAAAAATTAAAAACGTAGAAACATAAGAAAGAAATAGTTTTGAACGGTGAAAACCCAATTGATCATTTGACCTTCATTTTTATGATTCTACCATTTTAAATTTTCACGACTTAAAATTAAAAAAAAAAGAAGAAAAACAATGAATAATAATTTTTATTAAAAAAATAATCAATATATATAGTATGGTAAAAATAATTTAAAAAATTAAACAATCTATATTTTTTCATTCCTCTACAAATTTATATATGTCGTGTCCATCCAATCATAAGTAACTAAAAGGATGTATTTAATCATTATTTTTATTTATTTATTTTGAATTTCAACTATGGAAAACTCAATTTGACTATGAAAATTTAAAATTTAACTCATAATTTTTAAAATTTTGAGAAATAATAAAAAAGATTTTCAATCCAAACCATCGACAAAAAGTCAAAGTAATTTGCATTACACAATCCCAATTTTCATAAATTATTTTTCATTTTTTAAAGTAACTATTATTTTTTAAAAATTGTACAATAAAAGTGGACAATTGCCTATAAAGTTTTATGATTTGGTCATAATTATTGTGTCTTAAGAAATTTATATAAAAAAATGTAGTGAAGCAAACTCTCTTTGGTGTCTTGTTCTCGTTTTACTTTCCTTTTCTCTAGCAATTACAAGGATAAAGAATTAACAATTCATAATATAAATAACGATCAATCTCTTTTTCTGTATGAATTTTTGAGCAACATTTTTTTTTGTTTATTGGCTTCTAAAACAATTTCTTGAACTTGAATTTAAATTTGTTCCTACAAAAAATATAATATTATACTTACAGTTCACATTTTATAGATGATTATGTCTTTTAATATGCTATTTTTACAAAAATGTATATAAAAAAATAATTTCACTTCTTTTGGTATGTGTGAATTTTAAGCAACCTCGTTTTGTTATTGATTTTTAAATGTGTCTCTTAGGTTGAGACTCTAAGTAACACTTCTTCCAACAAAATATAAAATTATAGTTTATAATTCACAGTTTAACATATTACTTTTGAAAAATGTATATAGAAAAGAAAATAGATATTCTCACTTCTTTTGATATGTGTGAATTTTTTAACAACCTTTTTAGGTTGAGACTCCATATAAGACTTTCTCCTGCAAATTATAAAATCATAATTCAGGGCTCACATTTCATAAAAACTCATATTTTTTTAATAGATTCCTTTTGAAAATTGAATAAATAAAAGAAGATAGATATACCATCAATTCATATAAAAGAAAATAAATTTGAGCCTCCAAGCATCACTCCTCAAAAATATAATATCATAATTCAAGGTTAACAATTCATAAACACTCATGTCTTTTGATAATTTTTTTCTGAAAAATGCATAAATAGAAAAAGATAAATATTCTTATCATCAATTTATATAAAAGAAAATAGATAATTGTAACGACCTGTTTAGTCGTTTTGAGCAGCAGACTTCGATTCTGGAAAAACTGGCAAAGACAACGGGCCCCACGACGGACCGTCGTAGGCACGACGGACCGTCGCAGGGTCTCGTTTCAAAACACTTAGAAAATCTGAAATTGGGTACTGAAAATCGACTCTCTGAACTTCGTAACGAAATGGCAGGACGGACCGTCACATCTGTGACGGACCGTCACAGACTCTTTGGTGGAAATTGAGTCTTTGAACCTTGCGATGACCTGCAGGACGGACCGTCGCAGGCACGACGGGCCGTCGCAGGTTGCGTAATCCCAGTCTGGGTCGGATTTCTTTATACGTTTTAAGGGACGTTTTTGAGTATTCCTGCTTTAATTATAAAGTTAGTGGGTTAATTTTAATAAGTCTAATTACTTAGGGGTTAAAAGAGGTAACCTTAAGTTAATTAGTGGGTTATTATTGCCATCTTTAATTCTTAAGTATATACTAATTAGGGTAAAAGAAAGAGGTTTGAATAAGAAAAGTAGAAAGAACAAAGAGAGAGAGAGGATCGAACGAGGAAGAAAGAAAACGAAGAACAAAGCTTGGGGAAATTGCTTGCTTGATCACTAATCTTCGGTGGAGTTAGGTTATGGTTTTATGCTTTCATAGTAAACTCTTAATAGCGAATGATATGTATTGGGAAGTATTGTAAACCCTTCTATGTGCTTAATTGTATGCATGCATGAATGTGATTATCTTAGTGGGTTATCTGATCGAGGTCAAACACCTCTAGTGTTTTCTGCACCAGCACCTCAGGGTCCGGAGGTACAACATGCGGCTACTGCGGCTCCCCGCATGGATGTTCCATTGGAAATAGGCACGTTTCCTCGTCTGACTACAGGGCCTATAATGACAAATGATCAACATGAACTTTTCAGTAAGTTCTTGAAATTGAAACCTCCAGTCTTCAAGGGTGCTGAATCTGAGGACGCCTATGATTTTCTGGTTGACTGTCATGAGCTACTACACAAGATGAGTATAGTAGAACGGTTTGGTGTTGAGTTTGTGACTTATCAGTTTCAAGGGAACGCCAAAATGTGGTGGCGGTCACATGTTGAGTGTCAACCAACAGAGGCACCACCTATGACTTGGGCATCATTCTCTAGATTATTTATGGAGAAGTATATTCCCCGGACTTTGAGGGATAGGAAGAGAGATGAATTCTTGAGCCTAGAGCAAGGTAGGATGTCGGTTACTGCATATGAGGCTAAGTTTCATGCACTTTCCATATATGCCACTCAGCTTTGTTTCAGTCCACAAGAGCGGATTCGCCGTTTTGTGAAGGGGTTGAGGTCAGAATTGCGGATTTTAGCCTTACAGGTAGCGGCTACAGCGAAATCTTTTCAAGAAGTGGTAGACTTCGTGATAGAGGTAGAGGGAGTGAAGCCAGATGACTTCACCATGGCATCAACATCAAAAAGGTTTCGAAAGGGAGGTGAGTTTAATGGTTCTTACTCTCGAGGACAGGGTTCAGGAGGTTACTCAGTTCGACCAATTCAGTCTTCACTACAGACTGTAGTTGGGGGTCCCCCTCAGACCGGTCAACACTTCTCTGAGAGACCTATGCTTGACTCCAGAGAGTGTTATGGATGTGGGGAGACTGGACATATTAGGAGAAATTTTCCAAAACAGAGTTATAGACCCCCAATAGCCAGAGGTAGATGTGGTCATGGTAGAGGCCGTTATTCTGGAGGACATGGTGGCCGAGGTAATGGTGGTCACCAAAACGGCCGGGGTGATGGGCAAACTGGAGCCACTACAACACAACATGGTAGGGGCAACGGAAAGACAAGTAATGGGGCCCATTGTTACGCTTTCCCTGGGCGATCTGAGGCGGAGACATCTGATGCTGTCATCACAGGTAATCTTTCGGTTTGTGATTGCATGGCTTCTGTATTGTTTGATCCTGGATCCACATTTTCTTATGTATCTTCCTCATTTGCTAATGGTCTTAATTTACCTTGTGAATTGCTTGACATGCCTATTCGTGTTTCTACCCCGGTGGGTGAGTCTGTGATAGTTGAAAAAGTATATAGGTCTTGTTTGGTGACTTTTGTGGGGAGTAATACTTATGTAGACTTGGTTATCCTAGAAATGGTTGATTTTGATGTAATTCTGGGTATGACTTGGCTCTCTCCGAATTTTGCAATCTTGGATTGTAACGCTAAAACTGTGACGTTAGCCAAGCCCGGGACAGATCCGTTAGTGTGGGAGGGTGACTACACTTCCAACCCGGTTCGTATCATCTCCTTCCTTCGTGCTAAGAAAATGGTTAGTAAGGGTTGTTTGGCGTTCTTGGCACACCTCCGGGATGATACTACCCAAGTACTTTCTATTGAGTCGGTTTCGGTAGTCCGTGAGTTTTTGGATGTGTTCCCTGCAGATCTTCCTGGTATGCCACCGGATAGGGATATTGACTTCTGTATTGATCTTGAACCGGGTACTCGCCCCATTTCTATACCCCCTTATAGAATGGCTCCCGCGGAGTTAAGAGAGTTAAAGGCCCAACTTCAAGAGTTGTTGAGCAAAGGCTTCATTAGACCAAGTGCATCTCCTTGGGGTGCTCCAGTTTTGTTTGTGAAGAAGAAGGATGGGAGTTTTCGGATGTGCATAGACTACCGGCAGTTGAACAAGGTAACTATTAAGAACAAGTATCCTCTTCCTCGCATTGATGACTTGTTCGATCAGTTACAAGGTGCTTGTGTCTTCTCTAAGATTGACTTGAGATCCGGTTATCATCAATTGAAAATACGGGCAACGGATGTGCCAAAGACTGCTTTTCGAACGAGGTATGGGCATTACGAATTTGTGGTGATGTCTTTTGGTCTTACGAATGCCCCTGTTGCGTTCATGAGCTTGATGAACGGGATTTTTAAGCCATATTTGGACCTCTTCGTGATCGTATTTATTGATGATATACTGATATACTCTAATAGTAAGAAGGAACATGAGGAGCATTTGAAGATTGTATTGGAAATGTTGAGGGAGAAAAATCTTTATGCCAAGTTCTCTAAGTGTGAGTTTTGGCTAGATGCAGTGTCCTTCTTGGGGCATGTAGTTTCTAAGGATGGAGTAATGGTGGATCCTTCTAAGATTGAGACAGTGAAGAATTGGGTGAGACCCACTAATGTGTCAGAAATAAGGAGCTTTGTTGGTTTAGCTAGCTATTACCGTCGATTTGTCAAGGGATTCTCTTCCATTGCTTCCCAATTGACGAACTTAACTAAGCAGAATGTCCCATTTGTATGGTCGGACGAGTGTGAAGAAAGCTTTCAGAAGCTCAAGACTTTGTTGACTACTGCACCAATTCTCACCTTGCCCGTGGAAGGTAAGAACTTCATTGTTTATTGTGATGCATCCTATTCTGGGTTGGGTGCGGTGCTAATGCAAGAAAAGAATGTAATTGCTTATGCTTCGAGGCAATTAAAGGTGCATGAACGTAATTATCCGACTCATGATTTGGAATTGGCTGCGGTAGTATTTGCATTAAAGCAATGGAGGCACTATCTGTATGGGGTTAAGTGTGAAGTATACACGGATCATCGTAGCCTACAGTATGTCTTTACTCAAAAAGATTTGAATTTAAGGCAGAGGAGATGGATGGAACTACTGAAGGACTACGACATCACTATCTTGTATCATCCGGGAAAGGCTAATGTTGTGGCAGACGCCTTAAGTAGAAAGGCAGGGAGCATGGGAAGTCTAGCTCACTTGCAAGTTTCTAGACGTCCATTGGCTAGAGAGGTTCAGACTCTGGCTAACGACTTGATGAGATTAGAAGTAAATGAGAAGGGAGGATTGTTGGCTTGTGTGGAGGCAAGATCTTCTTTTCTTGACAAGATTAAGGGAAAACAGTTTGATGATGAGAAACTAAGCAGAATCCAAGATAAAGTATTGCGAGGAGAGGCTAAGGAAGCACAAATCGATGAGGAAGGTGTTTTGAGAATCAAGGGAAGGGTATGTGTACCCCGAGTTGACGATTTGATCAACACTATTCTGACAGAGGCTCATAGTTCAAGGTATTCTATACATCCTGGTGCAACCAAGATGTATCGTGACCTAAAGCAACACTTTTGGTGGAGTATAATGAAGCGTGATATTGTTGATTTTATTGCCAAATGTCCAAACTATCAGCAAGTAAAGTATGAACCAGAGGCCCGGAGGAACACTTCAAAGAATACCCATTCCTGAATGGAAGTGGGAAAGAATTGCGATGGACTTCGTGGTTGGTCTTCCAAGGACATTGGGGAAGTTTGACTCTATTTGGGTAATCGTTGATAGGTTAACGAAGTCTGCCCACTTCATTCCGGTCAAGGTGACTTATAATGCAGAGAAGTTAGCCAAAATTTACATCTCAGAAATTGTTCGGTTGCATGGGGTTCCACTCTCCATCATATCAGATAGAGGTACGTAGTTTACTTCTAAGTTTTGGAAAACATTGCATGCGGAATTGGGTACTAGGTTGGACCTTAGTACTGCGTTCCATCCTCAGACCGATGGTCAGTCTGAGCGAACGATTCAAGTGTTGGAGGATATGCTTCGTGCATGTGTGATAGAATTTGGTGGTCATTGGGATAGCTTCTTACCCTTAGCGGAGTTCTCCTACAACAATAGCTATCACTCAAGCATTGATATGGCCCCATTTGAGGCATTATATGGGAGAAGATGTAGGTCTCCCATTGGGTGGTTTGATGCATTTGAGGTTAGACCATGGGGTACTGACCTTCTGAGAGAATCGTTAGATAAAGTGAAATCTATTCAAGAAAAGCTTCTAGCGGCGCAAAGTAGACAGAAGGAGTATGCAGATCGGAAGGTTAGAGACTTGGAGTTTATGGAGGGTGGACAAGTCTTACTGAAAGTCTCGCCCATGAAAGGGGTGATGCGGTTTGGAAAAAGGGGTAAACTAAGCCCAAGGTATATTGGTCCCTTCGAGGTTCTGAAGCGCATAGGGGAGGTGGCTTATGAGTTAGCCTTGCCTCCAGGGCTGTCCGGAGTGCATCCGGTATTCCATGTGTCTATGTTGAAAAGATACCATGGGGATGGAAACTACATCATTCGTTGGGATTCAGTTTTGCTTGATGAGAATTTGTCTTATGAGGAGGAACCTGTTGCCATTCTAGATAGAGAAATTCGCAAGTTGAGATCAAGGGAGATTGCATCCATCAAAGTTCAATGGAAGAATCGACCAGTCGAAGAAGCCACTTGGGAGAAAGAGACTGATATGCAAGAAAGATATCCACACCTGTTTACAGATTCAGGTACTTCTTTTCGCCCTTGTTTTTATTCTTATGATCGTTCGAGGACGAACGATGGGTAAATTGGTATCTATTGTAACGACCTATTTAGTCGTTTTGAGCAGCAAACTTTGATTCTGGAAAAACTGGCAAAGACAACGGGCCCCACGACGGACCGTCGCAAGGTCTCGTTTCAAAACACTTAGAAAATCTGAAATTGGGTACTGAAAATCGACTCTCTGAACTTTGTAACGAAATGGCAGGACGGACCGTCACATGTGTGACGGACCGTCACAGACTCTTTGGTGGAAATTGAGTCTCTGAACCTTGCGACGACCTGCAGGACGAACCGTCGCAGGCACGACGAGCCGTCGCAGGTTGCGTAATCCCAGTCTGGGTCGGATTTCTTTATACGTTTTAAGGGACGTTTTTGACTATTCCTGCTTTAATTATAAAGTTAGTGGGTTAATTTTAATAAGTCTAATTACTTGGGGGTTAAAAGAGGTAACCTTAAGTTAATTAGTGGGTTATTATTGCCATCTTTTATTCTTAAGTATATACTAATTAGGGTAAAAGAAAGAGGGTTTGAATAAGAAAAGTAGAAAGAACAAAGAGAGAGAGAGGATCGAACGAGGAAGAAAGAAAACGAAGAACAAAGCTTGGGGAAATTGCTTGCTTGATCACTAATCTTCGGTGGAGGTAGGTTATGGTTTTATGCTTTCATAGTAAACTCTTAATAGCGAATGATATGTATTGGGAAGTATTGTAAACCCTTCTATGTGCTTAATTGTATGCATGCATGAATGTGATTATATGATTGTGATGAAATAAGCATGATGAAGCTATTGAATCCCAAATCTTGATTAAAAAAAACCCAATCTCTTGTTAATGATGATGTCTTGGTATGAAAGAAGGCTTGATGAACTAAAGTAATGAGATTGATGATGCCTTGGTATAAAAGAAGGCTTGATGAACTAAAGTAATGAGATTGATGATGCCTTGGTATAAGAGAAGGCTTGATGAATTGATAGAATGAGATTAGGGGATCGGGTGTCACGAACCGACACGTAGATTTAGGGGATCGGGTGTCACGAACCGACACGTAGAATTAGGGGATCGGGTGTCACAAACCGACACGTAGATTTAGGGGATCGGGTGTCACGAACTGACACGTAGATTTAGGAGATCGGGTGTCACGAACCGACACGTAGAATTAGGGGATCGGGTGTCACGAACCGACACGTAGATTTAGGAGATCAGGTGTCACGAACCGACACGTAGAATTAGGGGATCGGAGTGTCACGTTCCGACACATAGTAGTAAGGGAGCGGAGTGTCACGTACCGACACAAGAGGAATAAAGATAATGAATCTTGAAAGATGTTAATATGCTCAATTTAATGAATCTAATTCCCAAATGAGTATGGTATTGAGGCTTGAGTCCTCATGTGTGAACTTGACGGAAATTGTTAATGATATAGTACTTGTTGTTGCTACATGTTGAGTATCATAGTTGATTTCATGATATTACTTGGTATATACTGTTTTCTATTTTGAGTTGGCCGATGATATCTACTCAGTACCCGTGTTTTGTACTGACCCCTACTTTTATGTTTTCTTCTTTGTTATTTGTGGAGTGCAGCAAACGTGCCGTCGTCTTCAACTCAACCGTAACTCTAGCCAGTCTTCAATTACACCGGATTTCAGGGTGAGCTAATGCTTCTAGCTTGGACTGGGTCTTCCTCTTCATGTCTTGATGCCTTGATGTTCCGGCATGGACTAGCTTTTACTTGTTTTAGCTTTTAGAATACTCTTAGTTTAGTCATTTGATTATAGATGTTCTTGTGGTGATGACTTCCAGATTTTGGGGATAATAATAGTTATTGATTTTATTAATGAGTTTAAGTCTTCCGCATTACTTTCTGTTGATATTATATTGAAATGTTAAGGTTTAGATTGGTTGGTTCGCTCACATAGGAGGGTAAGTGTGGGTGCCAGTCGCGACCCGATTTGGGTCGTGACAATAATCTCACCTTTAAAATAAACAGTAAAATATCACCAGCACCCAACATTGACTGAGCTTCTCAATCATTTGCAATGTTTTTTATATTTATATGTGCAAATATGATATAACTACAATACATAATAACTCATATGGTAAATGCCATTAAAAATAATGACTTTTCACATTTTTATATTTATTAAATAACAACGAAACTTACCTTTTAAATTTCATAACTACTGCATTGATCATTTCTACATTTACTTATAGAAATATAAGTAATACAAAAAAAGTGGGAAAAAAATTAGGGGAAGAGATTAATAATAATGGTGGAGAATATCCTAAAGATGGATAGATTAAATATGACATTCATACATGTAAATTATAATAATAACTAAATTAGTAGATGAAATTTAGGGACATAATTGAATATTTGCAACACATAAAATGAGTTTTACGTATCGTTGTCCAGTTGGGTATATTGTAACGTACATATACAAAATAATAAAGGAATTAATGTAAGAATTTAAACGAAAATGATTAATAGAGGGCATTTATTTAATTTATTAATATATTAAGATGAAAATAAGATAAAATAAAAAAATCAGGCATGAAAATTACATACTAAGATAATAAAATATGGACAACACTGACAATGCTAAAATAAAATAATTAAAAAAAAGGAAAAAAAGAAAGAAAAAGACTTCTTGCAAAAAGAGTTTGAAATAAAAAGAAGAAGAATTGAAAGGAAATTATGAATGAAAAAGGACAAAATGTTATGCAGTGTTAGATATTTGCTTTAGTATTTATAGTTAGTATAATAATTAGTAACATATGAATATGAAAAGATAAATAATAATTAGTAACATATGAATATGAAAAGATAAATAACATCCATTGGAGTAATTATAATTCAATGACTTTAATTGTGATTAGCTTCAATATTTAAGAGATTCTTTTTATATTTTAAAATTTAAAAAATGATTTAAAAAATATATTAAAAAAATGAATATTTTTCTAGCCCTTAGAGGCATGCCACATCAGCGATTTTGAATTCAGATTTATATATATATATATATATATATTATTTTAAAGCAATATATGTGCGCATACGGACATTATAAATATTTCATCATTTAGTAACGTGCCCATGTGTGGGCACATATATACCTTTTATATACACTACAATATTAAGTAGTGCAAAAATTTGATATTATAACAATAATTACGACCAAAATTAAAATATTTTTCAGATTCTTTTTCCTTTTTTAAATCATAGTTGAATTTTATAGTTTTGTTCGACTATTTTATTTTGTCAAACCTTAAGATACTCCTTCAATTTCCATAGTAATTTAATACTCGCTCATTTTAAAATAAGTGATATTTTTTATTTTATAATAAAATAAATGATGTTTAGAAAAGTAAAAAAGGTGTTGAAATTTTCTCACTTTTGCCCTTATTTAAATAAATAAAATTTTACATAATTTAAAAATATTTAAAAAGTTAATTTCTTTTTAAGAATATTTGCTTAAGGGTAAATTAATAAAAATATTATCAATTTTCTAGAAACGAATAATTTTCTTTAATAATATGTCCAAGCTAAAACATCTCAGTTGACAGATTCTTTTCTAGTAATTTTAAAGGAAAATTCACTCTAATTAATCTTTTATTTTTCCACATGTATTTTCCAGACAGAATCGAAGTCTAGGTTACTAGGTACTCAAGGTGTTCAGTTGGACATGTGTCGTCGGAAAAAAAAATATTATATTTACAAATTAAATAATATATAAAGTGATTAAATAATATATTCTAAACATTTTTGATATAACAAGTTGTTGTATCCCAGTAATTTTAGACGACTTGAATTAGCCAATCCTCTTGTATTAGAATCTTATTAGCAGTACAATGTGAGCGTAATGTGAAAATATGAACTACGTAGAATCGTAGATGCAATTATTTTTATTAGGCATGTTATAAATATGTCCATTTCTTTTATTTGCTGCAAACATACATATTATGTTTGATCTCCACTCTTTTGTTTATGAACTAGGCACAACACATTTAAAGCAAAGTACCAAATAATAATCGTATTTTCCTCAAGACATTTTATATATTATTTGAAGAGTAGTTGAAGTAAATATAAATAAGATAACATAAAATTATGTAAATGAGATACATATTTTTTTCTAGTGTTGGTTGTTAAATGAGGTATATATTTTGATATATATATATATATATATAGGAGTCATGAATAAGAGTTTGGGATTCAACCTTTTTAAAAAAAAATATAACAGAAGAGATGGGATTTCAAATCCACAACTCTAGCGTGAAAAGAATTTTCACCATCTATTCCTTAAATTGAATCATCAATCAATTGTGTTTAAGGAATGATAATTTAATATATATATATATATATATATATATATATATATATATATATATATATATTTATTTATTTAATTTTCTAATATAGATACAAAATTTATAAAAAAAACTATCAAGTTTATACGAATCCCACCTAACTCCGTCCGTCTCAATATATTTTGAAAAGCATTTTCCTATTTGTCACATAAAAAAAGGAAACAAAGAGAGGAAGTTTAACAGTCAATATTAAAGGTAGGTGTGTTAAGTAAGTGCATATATTTTATTATTAGATGTGTGATCACTACACTAATTAGAGCTTCAAATTAATTAATCCCCATTCTAGAAATTGGGTTATATTATATATTAATAGACTAATAGTATCAGTGTCAGCCTCATCGTTGAATTTTCTGCAACAAATTGAGAAAGAGCATACTAATGATTTAGTTGTTTTTCAAAAAAGAATGTAATGACCCAAAAGCTCCTCTTTAGAATTTTTGAATATTTGTTTAACTTAAGTTAATTAATCAATAGTTTATGGGCTAAAGTGATAACTCATTTAAGACCCTATACTCCTTAGCCCAAATATATTAAAATGAGTTTATAGGGTTTTATATTTTATTCCACAATTGAGAAAGAGGAGACTTTACGCGAGAAGCAGAAAGGCGGAATTTGCGTTGCCGAAAAAAAAACATTGGGTGCTTCAGGTAAACCTCAACATAGCAGTTACTTGAATAGGCAGTATAATCATCTTTTAAGGAAAAAAAAAAGTCCTTTAAGTTATTGTCGTTTGGAAAAGTTTCTGCCAAAATAATGCAACCATATTATATTCAATAATTATTTAATAAATAAAATTAGTGGTCCAATTTAGATTTTTAATAAGTTTTTGAATAGTGCATATGTTAGTGTGCATATTGACTGATTACTGAGTTAATTTGCTCATGAATTTTTCTTAATAATATAGTATTAATTGCACTAGATGGTAAATGATCCATCTTACGTGGAAGCTTTAGTTTCTTAGTTGGGACAAGTTAGTGATACAATATTTAAAGGGTTAATGATGATGTAATCATTAGAAAAATATACTTTTAAAGAGCTAAGTTAATGTTCTGCTTATGTTCTGGTAGTCGTGAGTAGTATCGGTTCTTTGTTAAAGGATACGTATAATGAATGAAAATTCGGTCTACAAATTATATCTTATTTTATTTATTATGATTTAATTTTTGATATATGGAAATAAATAATAAATATTCGATATATTGTATGATGTGAATATTGTTAAATCTATAATATTGGGGGAAGTAGAACTAAACCCTAGACTTGAAACTTGAAAACTATGATAGTGAAAATTTTAATTGACATCAAGAATTACAAACTTGATTAGAAATTTTGGGTGTATTTTTAGGTCAAGGTTAAACACATAAAAGTGTGAGTATTGTTAGTTCTGAAACCTTGTTGTGAATATATACTTGAATAGATTCCATTGGTTCAGAAGCTCAACGGAAAGGGGAGGCTCAAGTCCAAGAGTAATTATTCGATTGGCTAAGGCAAGTGGATTTCTAAAGTCTTGTTAAGCGTATGAAATTCGTGTATCTTCTTGTGTGATGTTGAGAATGATTTGGATACTTGTTGCTTATTTGTTGGTGTTGTATTCCTTGTTGTAAATTGCGCTTTGGTATCAAAATGGTTATCTCCTCATTTTCATTTGAGCATGTCATTTGCATTGTATCTGAGACATGGTTGTGGTAAGAGAATGTACCATTTCGAGGGTCGTATCGCGCGCCGCGATGGATATCATATTTCGAGAGACGTATCGCGCGCCGCGAAGGTTACTATTATCGAGGGTTGTGTCGTGCGCCGCGACAGATGCATGGACAAATATGTCCCCCATGGGTCCGGGACTGAGAGACAGCGGGTGTGTATCATTAAGAAAGACATGCATCACTATATTTGACATTGTATCTCATGGCATTGCACATTTTATTATTGATGAACTTGAACACGTGTTTTGCTGATCTTGTGATTGTTTCTCTGTGAAGCTTGTGACTGTTGAATATTGAGTTGTTATTGAGAATGTGTAAACTGATAGAGTGTGGTTATTGAGTTGTGTGTTTGGTAAACTGTAAACTATTAGGCTGTAGCGTGGAGGTTTAGACAGGGTGTAAGGAGTACCCGTATTTTGTTCACTTAACTTGTGTTTAAAGGTTTGCTTGTTGGGTGCCGCGTGGTTTGGTGCTCACCCCTTGCTTCTACAAATTTTTGTAGGTTACGAGCCTGGATCTTCTTGATACCTGTCATTCTTTTCGTTTCCGAGGCATCTTGTGGAGGGTTGTGAGGTAGCTGCTTGTCATCTCAGCGAACTTTCCTACTCCAGTTTATGATTTTGTTTTTACTTGAAAGACAACTTCATTTTAGACTCCTATTTTATTTCAATTCTAATATTTACATTAGAGGCTTGTGCACGTGACAACCTGGTTTTGGGAATTGAATTAATATGACTTGGTTTCATAATAGAAATTGTTGTTGAATTGTCATTACTTCCGCACTTTGTTAGATATTTGGTTTTAGGCTGACTTGTCTTGGTGGGATAAGACGAGTGCCATCACACCCATTTTTGGGTCGTGCCAAAGAAATTGATATAAATATCCATTAATTAAAAAAAATATATCTAGAAAATATATATCCTTTTTATATTATAAATATACGATATAAATAAAATATATTTTTGGTACAAAATAGTACTTATGTTTTAATTTATTTATGTTTTTAACTTGGTACATAGTCTAAAAAAGTAAAAATGAAAGATAATTTTTTAATCATGTAATCTTAAACTAAAGATACGTAAAAACTTATAAAAATAACTTATAGTTTTGTAATTCTTAAATATGTCATTTGAAACATTGGAATTAAAGAGGTGACAAAAAGAAAAAAACAATCTTTTTTAAATGAACCAAATCGAAAAGAAAGAAGAATGGATTGAAAAGAGGAAAAAGGAAATAGATTGAAAAAACATTAATTAATGAAAAGAAATATGAGATCACATAATTCATTGTGTTTTTGTTTACAAATTTAATCTCCTTATTGTACTCGAGGTGTTAGGGTTACTTCATTCGAGGATAAAACACACACATATTTTATGCGTGTGCTTCATGGCAACAATTTACCTTTAATTTACTATTTGCAATTTATGGATACTCTATAAATTGCAACACTATAGTCTGAGACAAAACGTAATTGAGTGACTTGAAAAAAACTTATACCTCATTAACAACACTTTCAAAACTATAGTATTCTTCTTCATAGAATGCTTTATTAATTAGATGCCAACATAAATAATTTACTCAGATTAGTAAGCATATATTTCTTGGGTTTATCATTTGGTTTAGATAGACATCTAACTTAATATGTTAGTCCACAATTATTAGTTAAAGTCTTAAAGATAGTATTGATAGTTTTTGATTTGAACAACTCTCCTAATACAATGAGTATTCTTAAGAAAACTTGCATTTAAATTCAACTTGATATCTAATATGAGATACAATTTTACATATTCATCACTCAAGAGTTCATAATGAAAATCTTAAGTGTTTCTAAACAAAAAAGTATGATCTTGTCTTAGATAAATTAAAATGGATAGTATGATATTTTTTGAGATACATTAAATGAAAAGTATGACATATAAATAAGAGACATAATACATAAATATGCCATTTAACTTGGCTTCAAATCACATTTATGCCCTTCAACTTTGGGTGTGCACAAATAGACACTTAAGCTTGTATAAAATTGAACAAATAGACACACATGTCCTACATGTCATCCTACATGTCATTTTTTGTCCTACATGTATTTTGCCATGTAGGACTCATGTGTTTATTTATTTGAAAATTGGATAGTTAAAGTGTTTATTTGTGTATTATGAAAGTTGGAGATCAAAATTAAAATTTGAAGCCAAATTTTGGGTCCAATATATGTATTACGCCTAAATAAAATGTGAGGTAAAGAATATTTCCATTGGTGTATAATATGGTCTAAATAAAGACAATATTTTCAATGGAAAAGGGCCTAAAATACCCCCAAAGTATTGGAAATGGTACAAAATTACCCTCCATCCACCTATTGGCTCCAAAATACCCTTCTCACCCACCTATTGGGTCTAAAATACCCTTGTCATCCACCTTTTGGTTCAAAATTGACCACTTATTTAACGGTTTTATATTTAAACTATTTAAATATTTTTTAAAATACGTGGCGCTCAACTATATGTTATAATTTAACTTATTAGTATAATTTATAAAGCAATCCACTACCCACCCCATTAATAATTAAATCCCTCTAAATTAATGAACCCGTCACATTATTAATGCAAGCTACTGCCAATTGAGTGTTTTTAAAAATTATAGAAGTAAATTATCATACATTCAAGTGGCTAAATAAAAATCACCAATAAACTTACAAGTCTAACTATGTTCATTTTAATTATTCTTACGTCTCAATTTTGTGATGTTACTTCATAGGTAACTTTTTTTCAAAATAATATGTTAAAGTTTTAAAATAAATCATAAATATTTATAAAATTATATTTTAAAAAAGTGCATGAATCAATTCGGGATGTATTACTTCTTTACCTTCAATCATAAATTTCTAATTCTATTTCGAAAGAAAGTGTCCTCCTAAATAAGCGGCTCAACCTAAATTTAATCAGGGCTTCGATTTGGACTCGAATAATTTTGAATGTCATTTTCAGAAATCTATCATTTCATCGTGTATTAGTAGTGTTTATGACGATTTTGATATTATAATTGAATTATTAATTGGGTGAGGTTTAGTTGGTAATGAGTGGGTAGTGGGTTAGTTTATAAATTATATTAATTAATTATAATTATAATCAATAATTGAACGCCAAGTATTTTAAAAAATATTTAAAGAGTTTAATTTTAAAACAATTGAAAAAGTGGTCAATTTTGAACATAAAGGTGGATGACAAGGGTATTTTAAAACAATTAAGTGTGTGCGCATACTGATGGCTAAGTATATATAGAGTTGCAAATACATTTCAAAATTTACTCTTTCAATTTAAAAGTTATAACGTTAAATTTTGGATCCGCCATCGTATATTTTCATAGAAGGAAATCAAGAACACCATTCTCTGAAATGATCATTTTAACAACTTTTTCTGACAAGAACCTCTCGGTCCATTTAGCCAAACTTGGTGTTTGGGCTTCATGATCCTTTATTATTTCCAACATCAAAGGGAACCACTAGTAATAATTAACAATTGCATTTTTTTTGTTAGCTTGAAGTTATTTAAATATTATTCTAAAAGTGTTTGTTAAACTAATAAGCAATTAATATGACATAATGGAAGAAAAAATGTTTTTTACGAGTCATATCAATATTTAGGATTAAGTTCAAAAGATATTTACTAAAGGAAAGAGTGTCACATAACATATATGAACTCATAACATTTAAAAATGTATATATAAAAAAATCATAAATAACCATAGTTTACTTAATTTTAATTCATAATAATAATTTGAGAGAACAGAGATCGAGATCAAGATAAAAAAGGAGAAATACTAGATATAGATTGTATCTCATATTCAACTTGAGTTTGTATAGTGATACAACATATATTTTTGCTTCTCTCCTCTCTCCCAACATCACACATCGATACACATATTAGCTTAGAAAATGAAACATAAATAGATAGACACAATACAAATGCATCAATCATCAATCAAATACATGTACACACATACACATATGTATAAATTCTCAACCAAACACAAATACACAAATATACATATACACCTATTAATTTGGAAACTGAAACATAGATCCATAGATACACAAAACACATACATATCAATCATCAATCAAACACAATTACAGATACATATCAATCATCAAACAAACATAGATATACATGTATATTTGATACACAAATACACAATTCGTTTTGATACATATATGCATCTCAAGGAACTTGGTGAACGATTTTTCTTTGTCAATTTACTTCATCTTTGTCTATCTAATTGTATTGGGGAATTAAATACAAATTTGAAGAGTAAAGAATTGGAGTTTTACAACCTATGAAGAGTTTTTAAGGGGTGTTTTGGACTATTCCTGCTTATGATTATAAAGTTAGTGGTTTAATGTTAATAATTCAATTACTTGGGGGTTAAAGGAGATAACCTTGAAATAAATAGTGGGTTACTTTTATCAACTTTTATACTTAATTATATGGTAATTAGGGTAAAACAAAGGGAATTGGAAAGAGGAGAAAATTAAAAAAAAAAAGAAAAGAAGAGAGAAACGAACGAGAGAAAGAGAAGAACGCAAAGGAAAGCAAAGGTTTTGGGGGATAGCTTGCTTGATCACGATCCTTCGGTGGAGGTAGGTTATGGTTTATGCTATTCCATAGTAAACTCTTAATAGTGAATGACATGTATTGGGTAGTATTGTAAAGTCTTCTATATGCTTAATTGTGTGCTTGCATGATGTGATTATGTAATTGTAATGGATTGGAAAGATGAGGCTCTGAATCTTAAACTTTAAATCCACTCTGCTAATGATGATGCCTTGGTATAAAAGACGGCTTGATGAACTAAAAGATTGAGATTAGGGGATCGGGTGTCACGAACCGACACGTAGAATTAGGGGATCGGAGTGTCACGTACCGACACCAGGAATTAAGGGATCGGGTGTCACGAACCGACACGTAGTAGTAGGGGATCAGAGTGTCATGTTTCGACACCAGGATAGTAAGATGAATGAATATTGAGGGGATCGGAGTGTCACGTTCCGACATCAGAATAGTAAAGAGAATGAATCTTGAATTATGCTAATATACTCAGATTTAAAGAACCTGTTTCCCAAATGAGTATGGTGTGGAGGCTTGAGTCCTCATAGATGTGCTTGGTGTTGTGGCCAATGGTTATGGTAGTTGTTGTTGTCACCTGTTAAGTATCTGGTTGGTTTTATGTTATTACTCGATATATATTGCTTTCTATTTTGAGTTGGCCGATGATACCTACTCAGTACTTGTGCCTTGTACTGACCCTTACTTGTAGTTTTCTCTTTGTTACTTGTGGAGTGCAGCAAACGTTCCATCGACTTCAACTCGTCCTCAACTCGTCCTCAACTCTAGGCAGTCTTCATCACGTCAGATTTCAGGGTGAGCTATTGTTCCTAGCTCGGACTGGATTCTCTCTCATTCATGTCTTGATGTCCTTGAAGTTCGGACATGGACCATTTGTTTACTTATTTTAGCTTCCTAGATACTCTTAGATTTAGTAATTTGAGGATAGAATGTTCTTGTGGTGATGACTTCCAGATTTTGGGAATAATATGTATTAAATTTTAGAAGTTATTTATTGGTTATAGTAATGAGTTTTAAGTCTTCCGCATTATTTTCTGTTTATTATGGTTGAAATGTTGGGGTTTAGATTGGTTGGTTCGCTCACATAGGAGGGTAAGTGTGGGTGCCACTCATGGCTCGTTTTGGGTAGTGACAAACTTGGTATCAGAGCATTAGGTTCGTTGGTCTCATCTCACAAGAACGAGTCTAGTAGAGTCTTAAGGAACGGTAGGGGGACGCCTTTACTTTTCTTTGAGAGGCTATAAGACTTTAGGAAAATTCCATTCTTTCTTTGTTTCGTGCTATTACTTGGATCCAATTGGTATCTAGGTGATACAAATTGGTATCTGACCATCTTGATTCTATTTCCCAGATGGTTAGAACTAGAGCAACAACTTCGCCAACACCAACACCGGCAAGACAAGATGCGTCTGAACCAGCCACTGAGGTTGTAGCTCGAAGAGGAGCAGTGGCAAGAGGCCGTGGTAGAGGTCGCGGGAGGACATCATCTAGAGGAAGAGGACAAGCACCTAGTCCAGCTAGTACTAGGACGGTGACTCCTCCACCGACTGAGGAAGTAGTAAGAGAGGGCGAGGAAAGGGAAAATGAACAAGTGCAGAATGAGGAATTACCACCCCAACCTACCCCATAGATGATTAATCAGGTTCTTGCTTATCTTAGTGGGTTATCTGATCAAGGCCAGACACCTCCAGTGTTTTCTGCACCAGCACCTCAGGTTCCGGGAGTACAACATGCAGCTGCTGTGGCTCCCCGCATGGATGCCTCATTGGAAATAGGCACGTTTCCTCGGTTGACTACAGGGCCTATAATGACAAACGATCAGCATGAACTTTTCACTAAGTTCTTGAAGTTGAAACCTCCAATTTTCAAGGGTGCTGAATCTGAGGATGCCTATGATTTTCTAGTTGATTGTCATGAGCTGCTACATAAGATGGGCATAGTGGAACGATTCAGTGTTGAGTTTGTAACCTATCAGTTTCAGGGAAATGCCAAAATGTGGTGGAGATCGTATGTTGAGTGTCAACCAGCACAGGCACCACCCATGACTTGGGCATCATTCTCTAGCTTGTTTATGGAGAAGTATATACCCCGGACTTTGAGGGATAGGAAGAGAGATGAGTTCCTGAGCCTAGAGCAAGGCAGGATGTCGGTTACTGCTTATGAGACTAAGTTTTGTGCATTATCCAGGTATGTCACCCAGCTTTGTTTCAGTCCACAAGAGCGGATTCGCCGTTTTGTGAAGGGATTGAGGTCAGATTTTCAGATTCCAGCCTTACAGGTAGCTACTGCAGCAAAATCCTTTCAGGAGGTGGTAGATTTTGTGATAGAAGTGGAGGGAGTGAAGCCAGACGACTTCACCATGGCATCGACACCTAAGAAGTTTCGTAAGGAAGGTCAGTTTGGTGGGTCTTACTCCAGAGGGCAGAGTTCAGGAGGTTACCTAGCCCGACCTATTCAGTCTTCACTGCAGGCTGTAGCTGGGGGTCCACCGCAGACCGGTCAACACTTCTCTGAGTTTGGGGGTTATCCTCAGACT
Source organism: Solanum chmielewskii (assembly GCA_027704785.1). NCBI lineage: Eukaryota > Viridiplantae > Streptophyta > Magnoliopsida > Solanales > Solanaceae > Solanum > Solanum chmielewskii. Next base: position 4,644,469 of record JAKWIX010000318.1, on the reverse strand, counting down.
CTGTCGTTCTCACAGAGACCTATGTTTGAACCCAGAGAGTGTTATGGATGTGGGGAGACTGGACATATTAGTCAGAGGAGGTGGATGGAACTACTGAAGGACTATGACATCACTATCTTGTATCATCCGGGAAAAGCTAATGTTGTGGCGGATGCTTTAAGTAGAAAGACAGGAAGCATGGGAAGTCTAGCTCACTTGCAGTTTTCTAGACGCCCATTGGCTAGAGAGGTTCAGACTCTGGCTAATGACTTTATGAGGCTGGAAGTACTAGAGAAGGGAGGATTTTTGGCCTGTGTGGGGGCAAGATCTTCCTTTCTTGACAAGATTAAGGGAAAGTAGTTTACTGATGAGAAACTGATCCGGATTCGAGATAAGGTATTGCGAGGAGAGGCTAAAGAAGCAAAAATCGATGAGGAAGGCGTTTTGAGAATCAAGGGAAGGGTATGTGTACCCCGCGTCGATGATATGATTCACACTATTCTTACAGAGTCTCATAGTTCAAGGTATTCTATACATCCTGGTGCAACCAAGATGTATCGTGACTTAAAGCAACATTTTTGGTGGAGTAGGATGAAGCGTGACATTGTTGATTTTGTAGCTCAATGCCCGAATTGTCAGCAGGTAAAGTATGAACACCAGAGGCCTGGAGGGACACTTCAGAGAATGCCCATTCCTGAATGGAAGTGGGAGAGAATTGCAATGGACTTCGTGGTTGGTCTTCCAAAGACAATGGATAAGTATGACTCCATTTGGGTAATTGTTGATAGGTTAACTAAGTCTGCTCACTTCATTCCGGTTAAGGTGACTTAGAATGCAGAGAAGTTAGCCAAACTTTATATCTCAGAAATTGTTCGATTGCACTGAGTTCCACTTTCCATCATATCAGATAGAGGTACGCAATTTACTTCTAAGTTTTGGAGAACATTGCATGCCGAGTTAGGTACTAGGTTGGATCTTAGTATTGCATTTCACCCTCAGACCGATGGTCAGTCTGAGCGAACAATTCAGGTTTTGGAGGATATGCTTCGTGCATGTGTGATAGAGTTTGGCGGTCATTGGGATAACTTTTTACCCTTAGCAGAGTTCTCATACAACAATAGCTATCTCTCAAGTATTGATATGGCCCCATTTTAGGCACTGTATGGGAGAAGATGTAGGTCTCCCATTGGGTGGTTTGATGCATTTGAGGTTAGACCTTGGGGTACTGACCTTCTGAGGGAATCGTTAGATAAAGTGAAATGCATTGAAGAAAAGCTTTTAGCGGCTCAAAGTAGACAGAAGGAATATGCAGATCGAAAGGTTAGAGACTTGGATTTTATGGAGGGTGAACAAGTCTTACTGAAGGTTTCACCCATGAAAGGGGTGATGCGGTTCGGTAAGCGAGGTAAGCTTAGTCCGAGGTACATTGGTCCATTTGAAGTTCTGAAGCGCGTGGGGGAGGTAGCTTATGAATTAGCCTTGCCCCCAGGGCTCTCAGGAGTGCACCCGGTATTTCATGTGTCTATGTTGAAAAGATACCATGGGGATGGAAACTACATCATTCGTTGGGATTCAGTTCTTCTTGATGAAAATTTGTCTTATGAGGAGGAGCCTGTTGCCATTTTAGATAGAGAAGTCCGCAAGTTGAGATCAAGGAAGATTGCATCCATCAAGGTTCAATGGAAGAATCGGCCAGTTGAAGAGTCCACTTGGGAAAAGGAGGCTGATATGCAAGAAAGATATCCACACCTTTTCACAGATTCATGTACTCTTTCTCGCCCTTGTTTTTCTTCTTGTGATCGTTCGAGGACGAACGATGGGTAAATTGGTATCTATTGTAACGACCTGTTTAGTCGTTTTGAGCAATAAAGTTTATTTCTAGTAATAGCTGTCTGGGTCGACGGATCCCACGACGGACCGTCGAGGGGGTCTCGTTCTAAAATACTTAGACTCTGGAAATTTGGGTACTGGGATCGACTCTGTGAACTTCGCGATGACATGGCAGCACGGACCGTCGTAGGCACGATGGACCGTCACAGACCTCTTAAATGAAATTGTCTCTGAACTCTGTGACGGAAACATCAGGACGGACCGTCGCAGGCACGACGGGCCGTCACAGGCTGCGTAACCCTGACTGGGTTGGATTTCTGTTAAAAGTTTTTAAGGGGTGTTTTGGACTATTCCTGCTTATGATTATAATGTTAGTGGTTTAATGTTAATAATTCAATTACTTGGGGGTTAAAGGAGATAACCTTGAAATAAATAGTGGGTTACTTTTATCAACTTTTATACTTAATTATATGGTAATTAGGGTAAAACAAAGGGAATTGGAAAGAGGAGAAAATTAAAAAAAAAAGAAAAGAAGAGAGAAACGAACGAGAGAAAGAGAAGAACGTAAAGGAAAGCAAAGGTTTTGGGATAGCTTGCTTGATCACGATCCTTCGGTGGAGGTACGTTATGGTTTATGCTATTCCATAGTAAACTCTTAATAGCTAATGACATGTATTGGGTAGTATTGTAAAGTCTTCTATATGCTTAATTGTGTGCTTGCATGATGTGATTATGTAATTGTAATGGATTGAAAAGATGAGGCTGTGAATCTTAAACTTTAAATCCACTCTGCTATTGATGATACCTTGGTATAAAAGACGGCTTGATGAACTAAAAGATTGAGATTAGGGGATCGGGTGTCACGAACCGACACGTAGAATTAGGGGATCGGAGTGTCACGTACCGACACCAGGAATTAAGGGATCAGGTGTCACGAACCGACACGTAGTAGTAGGGGATCAGAATGTCACGTTTCGACACCAGGATAGTAAGATGAATGAATATTGAGGGGATCGGAGTGTCACATTCCGACACCAGGATAGTAAAGAGAAAGAATCTTGAATTATACTAATATACTCAGATTTAAAGAACCTGTTTCCCAAATGAGTATGGTGTGGAGGCTTGATTCCTCATAGATGTGCTTGGTGTTGTGGCCAATGGTTATTGTACTTGTTGTTGTCACTTGTTAAGTATCTGGTTGGTTTTATGTTATTATTCGATATATATTGCTTTCTATTTTGAGTTGGCCGATGATACCTACTCAGTACTTGTGCCTTGTACTGACCCTTACTTGTAATTTTCTCTTGTTACTTGTGGAGTGCAGCAAACGTGCCATCGACTTCAACTCGTCCTCAACTCTAGTCAGTCTTCATCACGTCAGATTTCAGGGTGAGCTATTGTTCCTAGTTCGGACTGGATTCTTTCTCATTCATGTCTTGATGTCCTTGAAGTTCGGACATGGACTATTTGATTACTTATTTTAGCTTCCTAGATACTCTTAGATTTAGTAATTTGAGGATAGAATGTTCTTGTGGTGATGACTTCCAGATTTTGGGAATAATAAGTATTAAATTTTAGAAGTTATTTATTGGTTATTGTAATGAGTTTTAAGTCTTCCGCATTATTTTCTGTTTATTATGGTTGAAATGTTGGGGTTTAGATTGGTTGGTTCGCTCACATAGGAGGGTAAGTGTGGGTGCCACTCGTGGCTCATTTTGGGTCGTGACAATTTTCCCTATTATAAATATTGAAGCTAAATTTGATTAGATACGTCAATTTCCAACAAGAATATAATGACTTCTAGGCTAAAAAAAACTTAAATATTGAACTCATAAAGCTAAAATTTCAAATCTATCTTTGAACAAATAATGTCCTAGAAATTGAGACAATTATATATTGATTAATGCACTCATATACTTCAAAATCAGGTCTTTTGCACCTTTATCCCTATTTGTGGTTGTCTTTAATTTTTTTTTTCACTTCATATCATAGTATTCCACAAGTTATGCCCCACGTCCTTAAAGAATTTATGCCCTACTAGACATAAGTTTAATTGCTAAAGAATAAAGCTAAAGGCCAATTCATTTGAAGGCCAAACCGCACAATCAAATATTTAGAGTGTGTTTGGTATGAAGGAAAACATTTTCTGAAAAATGTTTTTTAATTTTCTCATGTTTGGTTAGAACAAAAGTTTTGGAAAATATTTTTCAAATCAACTTATTTTCCTCAAAATTAAGGAAAATGACTTCCCTTCAAAAATTAAGGAAAACATTTTCCATAGCTCTCCTCCAATTTCAAATTACATTTTTTTTGGAAAAACATCAATTTAAAAAAATATTTTCAATTTCAAAATTTTTATTTTTTCACATGATCCTTGATCTCCCCCCCCCCCCCACCCCAACCCCATCCCCTCCCCAAAAAATTAATTTTGCTTTTTAAAAATATTTTCAACTTCAAATTTTTATTTTTAAACTCCTACCCTCCCCTCCCCCTCCCCCTCCCCCCTCCCGGCCAACCCCCACCCACCCCAACCCCCAAAAATTAATTTTATTTTTAAAAATACTATCAACTTCAAATTTTTATTTTTTCGCTCCTATCCCCTCCCCCTCCCCCCCCCCCCCCCCACCCACTACCCCCCCCCACCCCCCAACATAATAATAATTTGATTTTAAAAAATATTTTCAATGTCATAAATTATTTTTACTTAAGTAAAAATAAAGATGTCTTTCAAAACATTTTTCATTAATAAATCAAACACTAAAAATCATTTCCGAAAAATATTTTCTACTCACCAATCAAACATGAGAAAATAAGTCCAAAATCTACTTGTTTTCCAGGAAAACATTTTCTAGGAAAACATTTTCCATGGAAAACATTTTCCTCCATACCAAACACACCCTTAATTTCTAATTTGCAAAGATGAAATAAACATAGTAGTACCTTGTTATCTACATAGGCAGCCCAAGATCTGGAGATGGCACAATCATAGGGATCAGGAGGGAGAATAGATAGGCCATCTGGCCATGTCTCATCAATGTATTGGAGAATGATTAGGGACTCACAAATGGATTTATCACCATGTATTAGAACTGGTATTTTCTTATGGATTGGATTGGATTGAAGAAGAAGTTCACTTTTATTATTAAAATTATCCTCTACAATGAATTCATAGTCTAGAGACTTTATGTTGAGGGCTATTTCAAATGGACTTGTACTTGTACCAAGAACCTTAATGTTAGTAATTGCTTCCATGTTGATCAACTCTTGTTAATGACTTGTATGATTGATTGTTGTAATGAAACACTAAAGTGTACTTATTATGATTGGACTAATTTGATGACTATATCTTTGTCAACTTGCAAATTGCATTTGGCCTAAAAAGTCTTGTGGCGTCGATAGATACAATATTGAAGATGTTATTAATAAAATTTGACAATAAGAAAAAGATACATACAGCGAACAAGAGCACAAAGAAAATTAATTATAAAAAATTGTATGTTGCTGAGACATCGTCGCATTCGTGTCAATTTTTTAAAAAGTGCATTATTTTTTTAAAGTATCTAATACGTACCTATTTATATTTTTAAAGAGTTCGAACAATATAAATAAAAACTCACCATGATAATGACACTACATGTGACAAACTATGCATGCAACACAAAATTTTCCCTCAAAAATGTTGAAGTGTACCATATTGATCGTGAGAATGAGTCGTTGTGTTCTGGTATGATATTTGATAATTCTTTGCACATAAGCTAATTTTTGAAACTGAATTAGTCTCATGATTTATTTTTTGGGTAATTTTCACATATAATAAACATAAAATTCATATTTGTATGTCATAACAAAGTTTGCATAATTACGCTTTATAGCAAACATATTTATGTGTAATTCGCTATACATATACAATTGAAGTGAATTATATAAAGAGAAATGTATAAAACGAGAAAGAGAAAGAGACTTGGGCAGAGAATTGTATAAAAACAAATTGTATAATAATAAGTGTATAGAACGATTACATACAATTTGAATTTATATAAAATGAGAAAGATAGAAAGGCAAAAGAGATTTGGGCAGGGAATATATAATTGAATGAATTGTATAAAACGAGAAAGAGAGAAATTATATACAATTTGAATTTGTATAAAACGAGAAAGAGAGAAAGGCAAAAGAAACTGGGCAGGGGAATATTTTTATTGTATAATTATAAGTGTGTAGGACGAAAATATATGTATTTGCATGTGTATATACAATTTTCTCTCTCTTTATACAAATGGAAACACAATTCATACATTTTGCTTCTGTTTGTATAAGCGAGAGAGACGAGGGTGACGAGCGAGATTAGGGAGAGTGGCGAGCGAGATCTGGAAGAGGGGAACAAAAATAAATGTATTTATACAATTTCCTATGCTTTATACAAATAGAATCAAATTTTATATAGTTGTCTTTGTGTAAAAGGGAGAGGAAGCGAGCGAGAGAAGAGAGTGGCGAGCCAGAGTTTGAGGGAGAGAGGTGACTGAAAAACAGTTTGCTACGGGACACAGTTAAATCAAAAGGTGGTTATTGATTTGATTTATTAGTTTGCCATTATATACAATTTTTCCTTATTTTTTTTACCGAAAAAAAGACCAAAAATAATTACATGTTTATATCTCAATCCAAAATACTTTAAGAAATATGTATTCTCTTTTTAAAAAATGGGAAATTTTTCAAAATGTCAATATTTTAACATTTAAGAGGGCTCTTTAGCAACACTTTTAATATTTAGTAAAAATGTTAAAATTTTAATTTGTTATGTATCTTATTTACGTTTATATTATTTGTTTTTATTTAAAGAATAAAATTATTTAATAACAAAAGGAGAAAATCAAGGGAGAATATTTCAAAAAAGGTAAAGATCACTTAATTTTCTCATCAATTACATTTTCAAATAAAACTCAAACTTTGTTCTTTTTTTCTCTCGATAATCTTAATCATTTTTTTATTAATTTGTATTAATTCAAATATGTACGCCAAATGAATTTATAGTTATTATAGAAACATATTTGTATTCGTATATTTTTTTCATATGTATGTATTTGTTTCTTCGAAAACGTATTCATTTCAATATGTATTTTATTCGTATTTTTATTTATTCTAATTTTTATTTAGAATATTGTATAATAATATATAAAATACAAAAAAGCAGTATGATGAAAAAGTAAGATAATAGTTTTTTAGAAAAGGAACATATCACTTAAAGTTCTCATCATTAACAATTTCAAAAAAAAAAACTCTTTTTTCATTCTATTAGATCAACTTTCCTTTGTTATGTTTTCATTTTAATTGTATACCAATATTTTTTACATTTTATGTGCTCACTTTACCATTCAAATTAAAATTGATTTTTTTTCTCTTTCAAACTACAAATTTATTTCGGTAATCAAAATTGTATTACTTGATTACTCTCTCTCTCTCTCTCTATATATATATATATATATATATATATATATATACACACGTACCTCAATATGTATGAATATGATTTATGAAGGGTACAAGATTTTTTGGGGAAAATAACATACTTGATGGAAATAATAAATTTGTTGAGGAAGGATATAATATTCTAGAAAAATAAATACAAATTGACTATGAAAAAAATAAGAATACACGATTCTGGAAAACATATAACATACATAGTAAAATAATATAATCAGTATACTACATTCTAAAAAAAATACAAATTAACTGTTGAAAAACAGAATACATATATATTTAAGAAATACAAATTCATATGAGATAGCATACATAGTGAAAATGATATAATCAGAATACAATATTCCAGGTAATAAAAAGAAAAAGAACATATAACAAACAAGAGCAAAAAGAAAATTAATAATAAAAAGTTGTTTCTTTCTCATAGTTTTTAAAAATATCATTGCATTCGTATCAAATTCTTTGAAAATGCATTGTTTTTTAAAGTATCTAATATATACCAATTTATATTTTCGAAGAGTCTGATCAATAGACAAAAATATCCATGATAATAACACCACAAGTGACAAATTATGGTGTATATATATATATATATATATATATATATATATATATATATATATATATAATTCTATTTTTTTTTGTTTTTCGGTTGTCATTTTTCCAAATTCGAAACCAAATCAATAGACCAAACAAAGTAAATTATAAATCCAAAACCAAATCAAGAATCCAAAAATCAATTCAAATTAGAATTCAATTTAATTTTTTGATTTAATCCAAATAGTGCACATCCCTAGTTTAAACATGCTTAATTGTACAAATGTATCCCAAAATTCACTTGTAAAGCTAACAAGTAAACAATATTTGAAGTAGTAGTTGTAATTATAACATGTATTAGTATGTAAGATAACAACCTTTTTAATTACTACGGCCTGAAGTTGGTTCATTGAGCAATAGGAGATAGAAGGATTAACAACGATAGCATACCCATAGAAGCACTAGAAAAATGTTAACCACCATTCTAAAACAACAACAACCTAGTGTAATCTCAGATAAGTGGGTCTGGAGCCACGTGTGTGTATGCACGCGCAAGTGTGCAAGTGGTTGTGTAAATAAATTAGACATATATTTTGATATTCTAAACTCGAGATTCATAATGTTTAAATCTTGAGTTCATAACTGTTAATAATCAATATTGAAAGAACTAAGGACAACCAAAATAAGCTAGAACAATGGAAACAAAAAGCTAACTAGTCTTGATCAGAAGAAAATTAAATTAAAGTTATTTAATCATAGAGATAAGAAAAGACTTCGATGTAAATTTTGCATGTCCCAAAACTTTAATAAGTAGATGAAATTAACTAGCAAAAATGAAAACCATGTTCTTGAAACATACCAAAATCCGAAGGGAAATGTGAGAGTTCTCACAAAAGATATCTTGCTCGCTCAGACTCTTCAAAAACGTTATTGCACATGGGGAGCCATGTCAGAGAGCCAAAGAGTATTCTATACAAGGCCGATCGAATCTCCAGCCAGATCCTCCAAAAATACATCACTTTATGATGTATTCCACACACACTGATCGACATTATTGAAGAGTCCAAGCAACTTAGCTTTCAACTAATTAGAAAGAATGCTTGTCCTACCTCTGGCAACATTGACAATAGAAAAAAGAGCATGAAAACTTAATGAGGATAAGCACCTGCTGAGTATATATCATCTTGTTTATAACCATCTACCAGGACATGTATCGAGCATGTTCTTCGTCCTCCTCATCTACCGGAGCAGGAAGATTAAGATCGAGTAAGTCAACAACTTCGCGCTTTACAGCTGATGATTGTTGATTGAGATTCTCCTGATCACCACCATTAATAAAATGTGACCTTTTGTGTCCACCTAAAGCTTGACCAGACTTAAACATCCTATAGCAAAACGGGCATTTGTGTCCTTTGGATTTCTTTGTTTTAACCTTTATCTCAGGTTCATAAGGCAAATCTTGAGAAGGAACTACTTGTTTTTTGTTGCGAAAAATGTCCCTATGCTTGCCAAGTTTTGTGCATTTAGGATCATTATGATCAGCACCAAGGCTATTCTCACCAGTTTCATACGTCGATTCAGAATAATCGTGGACCTTTTTGTGGCACGGTCTATGTCCACCAAGTGCCTGATATGAGCTAAACACCTTCTTGCAGTTCAAACACTCGTATTTTCTCGTCTTATGTATATCATTCTTGTATCCTTCAGGACTCTCAACACACAACTTCATCTTCTTGGAGTCATTCCTCATCTCTAGATCATTATATGGATCCATGGCTCTCTTTTTCGATTCACATATATACGAATTTGAGGCTAATCCATAGCCATCGCGTTCACATTTCTTACCCAAATTCTTCCTTGACTCTGTTATATATTGTTTGATTCTGTTTATTCCATTTTTCTCGTCACTCAAATTCTCGTTTAACCAAGCTGCAAAACTCATTTTAGAGGTATTCCATTTTCCTTTACCATTTCCTAAGTACCTCTCAACAGAGCCATCTGATTCGATATTCCCATTTTCGCCTAAGTAGTAGTCTGAATCAGAGTTCTCGGATTGAGTTTCACCTTCCAACATATCAATCTTCGTGATTGTGTCTCCCTCTTTCTTCATTCGAGGCTTTTCATCTTGATTGTATACACGTTTAACACCGTTCTTTCTAGCATTATTCCTCATGTCACTAGACGACGGTTTAGTCTCTAAAATAGCAGAATTGTTATCAGAAGTCTCCACAAGTGAATCAACACCATTCCAAGACCTAGAATCCCTTGACAACATTACCAAACACTTGGCTAATTCTTCTTGTTCTTGAACTTGATCAATCTCAGACACAGAAGACGAACAATTATAATTATTCGACTTAACTACAATTTTGTTGTATCTCTTAGTAGTCTTTGATCTACAACTTTGACTGATTAGCTCACCAGCTTCAGTATCTGAATGGCTATGATCACTACTAGTCCATGAGTTATCATCATCGTCGTCGTCATCATCATCTTTCAAACCCCCTTTATCTTTTTCTGAATGACAAGCCATATGACCACACAAAGCTTTCATGGATGGGAAACCCTTTCCGCATTGCTGACACACTTTTTCTTGAGTTGCGGTATACTTAGAATCTATGTTGTTCGGATGCGTGTCAGATTCTCCAAAAGTAGGGTGAGTGTTGTTTGTTATTATTTTCGGAGAGTCCGACCAATATAGGTTAGAATCCTCAAACCTCCAAGTTTTCTTGGGATTCTCTCTAAGAACATAACCAGAAGGAATAGGAATACCATTCGATTGATTCTTTCCACTACTAATATTCCAAGATTCCTTCTTTTTCAACTTAGCAGTTTCAAATTTTTCATCAACTACATGACACTTTATGTGTCCTCCAAGTGACTTCCCACATGGATACTTTTTGTTACACCATTTGCACACAAACTTCAAATCTTGATCTCCTTCCATTATCTAAGTAACAATTACACCAAATCTTAGTAAAAACTTAAATAATGTTAATTCTGACGAATTCCAAAAAAACAAAGCAATAATGAGAATTCTGACTCTGTCACTGCACAGAATAGAGGAACTGGTGACAAGTCTGACTCCGCTGCCGTGCAGAATTCCAAAAGAGACAGTGGAATCCCACAAAAAGTAAAAAACTCAGAATCTCAGATCGAAGGAAACAAACAAAAAAAAGAACAAAACTTTGAAAAAAAGCCAAATCTTCTTTAGGATCAAGTGATACGAATGGAATTTTTTAGCAAGTAACAAGATGTTAACCCACAGAACAAAAAGGTAAGAGAGAAGAGGAAGAGGGATGGGGTGTTAAATCTTATTAATTAAGATTTCAAGAATCCTATTTAGAAAAAATTAAATTTTGAACAAATGGATCACTAGCAAGTAGCAATAGCCATAAAAGTAGCAAATATTCAGGAGACTTAGAAGAATAAATCACAACAGAAAACCAAAACCAAAGACTCTTTCCTATAACCCCAAACCCCAATACTCTATTTTTTGTGTTGTAGTTATAGGAGAATTCCATACATGGAATGTGACTATATGATAGAGAAAAATAACAAATAAAATATAATAAAATGGGCAGCACGTGCACTATTACACCTTATTTGGATGGATGTTACCAGTTTAAATATAATATTTGTTTTGATCGTGATATAATCATAATTTTGAGGCATAATATATAAGCATGACTGTCAATTTGACGTCAGTTGATAACTATGACCTTTAATTTTGAGTGTAAACAAGTAGACACTTAAACTTGTATAAAAGTGAACAGATGGACACATTCGTCCTATATGACACCCTACATGACAATTTTGTGTCCTACATGTATTGTGTCATGTAGGACACTTGTGTCTACTTGATCGTTTTTATAGAAGTTTAAGTGCTTACTTGTGTACATTTAAAGTTGAAGGACATAAGGTACAAATTATCTTTCCTACACATGTATTAAATCTTGAACAACCTTAACGAAATTTCTAGCTACGATTTCTTATAAGTTTGTCATTCAAATTATTAATATGTGATGATGGAAAATAATACAATCTACCCAAATATTTTGTTTATTAAAATAATTTCAATACAATACAATACGGTACATCACGGAACAATGCATAATAACCCTCCAAACATAGTGTTGCAAAATCAACGGTCAACATCTGCTGGGTCCTGTTATCTGATGATTGAGATTAAGTTTCAAAAATAAAAAAAACGTGTCAGCATTTATGGGAAATGAAATTTGAGTTAAACAAAAGAGTTTTTAAACCATCACATCACCTCAAAAATAAGAGTTTAAGTTAATATAAATATTTATCAAATTTAGAAAATTGTTGCATTATCACGCAAACTTAAAAGATATTTATAAACATGTCTCTGTAAATTTTATAAAGAACTCAATAAAAAAGATTCTATAATTTGGAATCCATAAATGTAATATATATATATATATATTGCCTAGCTCCTCTATTTTTAATATTAAACAATGTATATAGCTTAAGCAACCAAAAAAAGATAACAACTCATAATATGTAAATTAAGTTACTTGAGAGACTATGAAACTTAGGGTGTGCATCAGTCAATTCGTTTCGTTTTATATATTATTGGTTCAATTTGTTTATTTTGAATTTTTAATTACACTAAATTAATACTTTCTCCGTTTTAAAAAGATTGGCCTAGTTTGACTTGGAACGAGGTTTCAAAAAGATTGACTTAATTAAAGTTATGTCAAATGTACCAAAATGTCCTTTAATCTTGTGGTCTTAAACATGTGACGTGAAAAGTTAAAGTTAAAGTGTTGCCAAAAAAGGAAATGGGTTATTCTTTTTTAAGTGCTACAAGAAAATAATGTAATTTTATGCAATGTTCGCAACTCAAACAAAAGAACTAGGACAATAATATGAATTGAAGGCTAACTGACAAATGTAGTAACCAATAAGGTATTGATATTAATATTTAATATTTATGTAGGGGTAAAGTACAAAATTAATGTTCACATCTTTATGAATTATCGATTTATTCAATATTAAAAAACTAATATCGAACCAATAATCCATTTTTTAATAAACCCATTAAAAACTCATTAATTCAATAGTAATAATTCAATAACATTTTTATTAGTTCGATTTATTGATAGCAAAAGAACACTTGTAGCCCCAAAAAGAAAACTATTTAGACTACAAAAAAACACTTAAAATCTGAGGGTTAAAATTACACATTCCGGAGGTCAGTAACCCCCGCAACTTAGTTTTAGGGCAGTTGCAGAAAATCCTACAATTAGGTGTGCCACAATTATGTCGCAGGATTTTTTTTCCAACCCCTGGTACCAGTAGCGGGGGTTTACTAACGGGGGTTTTGAAACCACAAATTGATAACTACACAAATTCTAGGATTTAGAACCCCAACAATTTATATACTCTGGGAGTCAAAAACCCCACGATTTATGAATTATACATTAAAACTAACAAGAGTTTTCACCCCTGCTATTTATGAAATGTATCTTTTCCTAAAATTTTGCTGGAAATTAAGTATTCAAATTTAAATTATAATAACTAATTAATTGACATAGACAAATCTAAAAGGGCATATTTCTATATGAAATAACACAATATTTCACCACAAAAGCATGTCATAAAGTGTACTATTAGTTCTACAAACTTAATTGGAACATGTTATTCACTTCAACTATATTATTACAAGAAACTTTCAATCACTACAAAAACTTGCTTGAACTTCAAATCACTACAAAAAATTGCTTAAACTTTAGATCACTAGCATCCAAACTCAAGAAAGGATCTAAAACTGTTCATGAAACTTCAGCGGGGTTCACTACGATTACTATCACTAACATCACCTGGCTGCAAAGGAAAATACACATGTAAGTGACTTCATCCAAACTCAAGACTTTTACTCCGATAAAATATGAAATAATGCAAGCTAACACTAAGCATGTGAACAACAATACTAAATTCACTACTATGAAAGTAAATACCAATGCACTCCTTAACAAATAGGTCAATACTAACATGTAAAAATATGTTCTGGACCATGAGTACTGCCTTGCCCATAAAACTTTGCCAAAAATAAAGAAGCTAATCTCAGTAGATATGTCACTAGAAAACACAGTGGATCCAGAAAATGGCTGCAACTAAACAAACATATATGATATATAAATAAGGTCATTCAAGAAGAGAGAATGTAAACATTATATTTACCATTGTAGTAGTAGGAGCAAATAACCCCACAAATTGTTCTGGTAATGCCCCTTTTTTCATTATCATATATGACTTGAAAGCAACCATCATTTGAATGTGAGAATTCAACAATTTATTGTAGTTCTCCTGGCAACTGGATGAACATGAAACACTCGAAGCATTCATACCGCTGAATCGAGGTCTTGCTTGTTTAAAAACTTTAGTGGGAACAACTCCTAATCCCAAACATCTTACCCTTCCAGAGTGCACTTTTCCTAGAACTTTTCCAACTGCATCATCTAGCGATATTATAGACTCATCCACAGTGCTTTGACTCAAAGTTTGCTGAATTTTTTTCTGAGTATAGTACACACACAGAACACTTTATCAAAATTTTAAAGAGTAATTGAGAACAAAGATGTATTACCTAAATACAATCAAAGTGCAATCACATATTCCTGAGTTAGGAATTCCTTAACTCCTGAGTTTAGCATTCATAAAATATATTTTCCTGGGTTAGGCATTCACATTTTAAGCAAAGTACATGCATATACTCAATCCAAGTGAGAGATAAGTAGTGAGACTTAATTTTAAATCATTTACTCAAGCAAGGATTTTAAATCACTTCAAAATGACAACACACTATACTAAACAAGGCACCATCAAACTGATTTAAACAATAGCAATGACGAAAATATTAACAGAGAATCTCAGGTTTAAAATAAATAAGAGACTAAACATAAACTGCTTGACTTAACTTGTTAATAGAATAAGGACAAACTTGACACAACCAAGGAACTGGAGTGCTATTATTTCCCCCATTAACTAACTTACACAGATAACTTTTGCCGCTTCATTTACATATGCTCCATCTACATTCTTATGAGTAGCAAGATAAAGTTCTGCTCGTCCAGGCATTTGACCGGTCTCAACCATCTATAAGCAAAACAATCAACTTATAATAACTTAACAATTAAAAATAATTACACAATAAGTCATCTTAATAACTAAATAAAATGAAAAGAACTAAAATCTTTAACCATTTCAGCCCTTCTTCTAGAGTTAGCTTTGGATCCACCTGTGTGTGGAATGATTTGTTTCTTTCGACTTTCAGCATTTCTGTTGCACATTTTCTAACAAAAAAGATACACGAAATTCAATCATTAAAAAGTAATTATATGAGTACACATACTACTTAAAATAATTAAATATATATACATGTGTTTCTTTTTTATGACAATAATTAACATAAGAAGTCCACTAATCTCTTCAAATTTCAGGTGGAACATTGTCCATACCTGCCCGCATTCTAAACATTTCATTCTTTGATGAATCAAAAGTCTGTACACCTTTACTCCACAACTCATTCAAACTCCTTAATAAATGGTTGTAAGTATACATCTATGTTATTTCTCACCATTCGTGGACCTGAAATGATCTTTGATAGAATAGAATTTGGTTGTTTCATGCACAACAAAGGTGGTAGGTTATATGGAACCAAAATTACAAGCCAAATGCTATTATTAGTACTCATCGCTCCAAAGAGATTGAAACCATCACTAGCTAACCCTAATCAAACATTTCGAGATTCAAAAGCAAATTTAGGATAAGTTGTATCAAATTTCTTCCATGCCTCACCATCTCTAGGATGCCTTAAGATTACATCTTCGTTACCACCTTCCGTATGCCACCTCATATGTTCTGCCATCTTAGAGATCATGAACAGTCTTTGAAATCTCGGCTTTAATGGAAAGTAACGCAAATTTTTTGCAGGTCTCTTTTTTTTCTTACCCCTAGCAACCACTTTACTGTTTGTATTCTTCTCATCAAGCTTCCATCTCGAAGTATGACAATGCTTGCATGTTTCCTCATTAACATCATCTCCCCAATACAACATGGAATCATTTGGACAAGCATCAATCTTAACATAATCAAGACATAACTTGTTGATAGTTTTCTTAGCCTCATAAAAAGAATCAGGGATCTTTGCAAATTCAAAGGCATCCCTGAATAGATCCAATATCATAGTCATTCCTTTGTCACTTAGACTAGACAAACATTTCATGTGATATGACTTTAACAAAAACTCTAATTTTGAGTACTTAGACCCTTTACAATTCTTCCTTTCCATCTTTGAGCAACTCAAAAAAGTCTTTGTCATATGATGTGGGTATATCCTTTAATATCTCTTCTTCTGCCACTATTTGCGACGGACCTACATCAAAGCTATCTTGCTTAAAGCCATGAAATGCTTCGTTAATCAATAATTCTACAGGATTTTTTGGAGGCAGTGTATCCTGAGTAAACTCTCTGCTTTTATAATTTTGGAACACACTTGTTTCCCCATACATAACGCAAATGACATCATTTTAAGGAAATGACTTGCAAATCAAATGATCAAATACTACCTCTCTAGTCTGCCATTTTCCAAAACAACATTGAGGACACGGGCATTTTATTCTATCTTCTATAGCTCCATTTTTAAAAGCAAATTCCAAAAACTGATTCAAACCAACCAGATATTCCTTTGTGGTCCTTGACATTCTAATCTAAGATTTATCCATCGAAAAAATAAAATTAGCAGACAATATCACCTATAAGATTTTCATGAAAAAATAATAAGGTTAGAGTGATATTTAACAATTTTATGTACCAGCTAATGCTGAAATAGAGTATATGCAGAAATGGTCATAATGTATTCTTTTTGCATGCCAAAATTGTAACATAATGAACACAGGAAGTGGATGTGGATTTGAAGAACAACAATCTAAGAGAAAATGTCTATTTTTTCTCTATTTAGTACTACTGTAGTAAGCGCACCTGAATTATTTACAGGCTTGTACTCGATATTCAATCAATTTGTGTATGTACTAACTTATTCGGCAAAAACTCATTGAATTATTTTGTAAGTAAAATAAAACAGATAGCTGAGATTGAGAAAGATCAGCATCAACATTAACAAATGAACTTGATACTAGGAAGTTCATCAAGCTATCATCAAAGAATACCAACATATATCAAAAATGTGTCAGAGTACCTCAACTTTCTTTATCCTTAAACAAACAGGATCTAGCAGCTCTCCAGTTCCAGCTCCAGTTCAAGATAAAGAAAATATTGAAAGGGAGGTGAGACCTGATAAATTAAACAAAATAAATATTTTCTATAAGATTATGCAAAAGGAATATCTAAACAATAGTCATGATATCACAACTTTTGCTTATATAGAACGACTAACTTATTATGAATCTATCTATGAAAACTCAAGTTATGAACTAGCCAGATCACTAGAAATCATGTCACTCAAGTCAGTATTCATCAAAAAATGGTAAAATATGTTCCTGAATCCTCTTACTCTCTAGTTTAATCAGTTAGTTCCTCTGTCTCGGATATGACCATGGTTAGTGAAACAGAATAATTTGTCATATCATAGTAAGTATTTAGGAGTCTTATCCAAATTGTTGATGAACATACAAACATTATGTAATGAAAACAAAAATACAGATAATACTAACATCACAAAGTCTAATTCAAGTTTATCATATGTCAACTTCAAGATCAATGAAGAACTAATTCAATCTTAGATCAAATCTTCATTAATAAAAAGTCTGTTTAAGATTTTGATTATTTATTAGTAATTTTTTGAAAAGAATTTCTACTTATTTATATAATTGAAAAGATGATTGCTAGAAATCCAGGTGTTCATGTTTAGCGACCAGATGAAACAAGTCTGTTCTTCTCACCTAAATATCTACGGAAAGATACAAACTTGTATTCACCACTCCAATCTATATACTACTGATTATATAAAAAATGGTATGATCGTCAAGGAAAGTACAATATAGTATGTGATATATCCACTCCAGTACAGCCAAATCACAATTAGGAGTAATCTATTTGACTGCTAAACTCAATAGTTGTATGCTTTGTTAAAAGAAAACTTCCTTGCATTGAGCAGAATATTGGCATATTGTCTGACCAGAAATACTATATAAACCAGTTTGATCATTAAAATCTCCACACAAATAACGTTTCAAAACAACACCTAACTAGAAAACAGGAACAAAAACCATGAAGTCTACTGTAGGAACATCACTTTTGATTTTGCTGGTTTTTGCCACTCTTACTTACTGCTTAGATGCAAGACTACAGGCTTGCCAGCCGAGTGGTAAAATCAGAGGCATAAAGCCACTCCAGGACAATGTAATCCCAACAACAACTCAGATTGTTGCAAAAAAGGCAAGATGTACACCACTTACAAATGTTTACCTCCAGTGACTGGTAATACCAAAGCTATTTTAACCCTGAATTGCTTTGAAAATGGTGGAAATGGCGGTGGACCATCAGAATGTGATAACCAATACCACTCTGATGACACTCCAGTTGTCGCTCTTTCAATAGGATGGTACAACGGAGGAGATAGATGTCTCAACTACATCACCATAAGTGCTAATGGAAGAAGTGTGAAAGCTAAAGTTGTAGTTGAGTGTGATTCTATCATGGGATGTGATGACGAACACGATTATCAGCCTCCATGCCCCCAATAACATTGTTGATGCCTCTAAAGTAGCGTGGGAAGCCCTAGGTATACCTAAAGGTGATTGGGGTAATTATGACATTACATAGTCTGATGCTTAGTGCATCATATATAGTACTTATGGTATCTGTTTGCATATGATGGTTGTCTTTGTACTCAGATTATGTCA
This sequence comes from Solanum chmielewskii, assembly GCA_027704785.1. Lineage (NCBI taxonomy): Eukaryota > Viridiplantae > Streptophyta > Magnoliopsida > Solanales > Solanaceae > Solanum > Solanum chmielewskii. The sequence goes on along the minus strand of JAKWIX010000318.1, from coordinate 4,625,756 downwards.
TCTAGTTTCTCATGTAATTTGTTGTTGTAAAATTACAGTATAAGCAAATAGGAGAGAACAGACTGTTGCAAACTAAGAGATGATACCGCAAAATGCAGAATATGTGAACATGTGGACTACGAGACTTCCTGTAAAAATCTTCTACCACAAAATATATGTGGACCAAAGGACTAAAGGACTTCCTATAAAGACCTATTAGAACATGTGGACTACAGACCTATAAGAATATAATATACGAATACAAGTATACAGAGATAAGTGAAATCGAGGGCATATGTAGCAACTAAACAAAGAGAAACTATATGCACCTTATGCATAAACAAGGATTGACAGAGAAGACAAATTTACAAAGATACAAGCCATCTGTTGAGCAACACGATTGAGACTAAGAATTTGTAGACACAAAATGCCTCAAAAAGTTTGTAATTATCGCCAAAATTATAACAAAATAAACCTAATTCTACCACAAAATACATGTTCAAATTTAATATTTTGAATTTTTCCTCCAAGACTAATATAACAACATTAACCTAATTTTACCTCCATGCATCTATACAAACAACAAAAAAAAAGCTTACATAGTAAATACAAGCAATAATTTGTACAATTTGTGAAGATTCAGATGAGAAAATCCAAAAATATGAGGCCGGTTCATTATTCAAAGAGGTGATAAGTGGAAAACATTACCTTACAACACCTATCCCATTTTGAATCTCGTGAGTAGCTGAAGTTTATAGAGCTCTGAGGAGACGACGGAGGAGTGCGATGGAGACGACGGAGAACTACCGCTGTAGACGTCGGAGAAGTGCTCTATCGACAATGAGAGAAGTGTGACAGTGAGAGATAATTTGGAAATTTCCTAAAGTTGTGTTTATTTTGTGTTTTGCAATTAAAGTAAAAATAACTTTTTATGAAATTACCTATTTCCAAAAGTTGTGAGTATTTGTATTTCATAAATAAAAAATATATACCTTATATTATGAAATAAAAAATATATTCTGAAATAGCAGGTGTTTAAACTCCCGGTATTTACTTAAATTTTTCTCTAGGGGTTTAAATTCCGCTATTTATTTTTATTTTCCGTAAGATATCAAACCCCCGTTAATTAATGTAATATGTGGGAGTTGTAGCTAAACCTCCGCTTTGAAACCCCCACGACTTAGGTGTTTTTTTGTAGTGTTAGATGCAACTCCCTCTTACAGTCATAGCCTTATGTTTTTTAATTCGCTTTTACTGCTTGAACTCTAATGATAAGAGATAGTGTTTTAGTAAAAAGATTATGCTTGATGCTAGCGAAGTATATAGATACTATTTGAGTGTGTAGATACCATCATAATTGGTCGAGTGAATAAAACAAGGGACAATCAGATAAATAGTTTCAACTATAAATCTAATAAAAAAATATTAAATTAAGTCCCATGGATAAATATTCTGCCTAATGAATTCAATTTACTAAGTTTCCCTTGATTGATACGTACAACATTTGCAGAAAAAGAAACAAATTCAACCAAGAGGCAAGATTAAACGAAGAACCAAAAGCACTAAGCAGACAAAAGATGAAGAAGATTAAATACATACCTCTAGATGACAACCAATGAATGTGATGTAAAATATTATTAATTCTGAGAAGCACGGTATTAACAAAATACCCTTTTACACCTTGTGAAATTTGGATGGTTGTTATCCGTTGGTATTGTATTATATTGTCAGTTTAAATTTAATGCTTATTTTTTATTGTTATTTGAATTATATTGTATCGTATTATTTAAATTTATCGTTAGATAATATTATATTCTTCTAATTTTATCTTTACTTATTATATAATAATTTTATTTTATTATTTATTCTACCTTTTCACAGTAATTCTACCACGTATTTATAATTTCTTGTACGTTTATTATTCAAATTATGAATATGTGACATTATGTAATGACGAATAATGATACAATATATTCAAATATTGTATTATTAAAACAACATAATACGATACAATACACATTACAGTATAATACAATACATTTTATTATATACAATACATATTAGGATATCATCACCTAGTAAAGCGTAGTCAATAAAAGGGATCCTATTCCTCAGAGGGAAACTTGCATAAATATACTATATTAAGAAAATATTTACCTTTTATAACAATAATATTTTTTTTCACTTAATCACTTTTAATACATTTATAATACAATTTTAATGCATATTACAAAGAACAAATTATTGTTCACCTATAATACAAGTTTTATTGATGGATAATACATTTATCACATATTTTACTATACTTACAATTCAATGTGTCAATTTCTTACCAAACAAGCATAATATATTTTTAAAAACAATTATAATACATATATATTACATACATAATTCACTTTTAATACATACTATAGAGTTAACATGATATTGCTATAATAATAATAAATAAAAAAATATTATTAAAATTAATAATTATTTATTAAAATATATCAATCAAAAGTAATTTTTCGTTCCTCAAATATGCACTTTTTGCTGCAAACCATAAAATATAATGGTGTGACAATGCAGACTGTTAGATAAAAAATATAATTACTGAATTATGTTGGGGTTATTGTGTAATTACTTATAGTCTACTACTATATATATATTGTACAAGACTCTAATTATTGGTTAACATTATTCATAATAATAATATTCTATCATGGTATCAGAGCAAGGGTTTATTTCTCCCAAACCCTAGCCGCCGCCCCTAGTCGTCTCCCTTCAACGACTATCTCACCATGGTGAAGACCACAGATCCTCTAGATGATCTCCCCACGGGGTTGAAACTTTTTATAATAAATCTCCATTCTCTTACTCCGGAAAAATTAAATGATTCAAATTTTCCATCCTGGTTCACTACCGCGTCTGCAAATCTCTCCGCCCATCGACTCATGGAATATGTTGATGGAACCATGGATGTTCCACCTAGAGAGGCGGCACCAGCGGCAGCCACCGCTGTCACACTCAACCCGGACTACGAAAAATGATCCGTTATCGATGACCAATTATGGGCATGTCTTTTAGCAATTATCAGCCCATCGGTTCAAAATCATCTCCATGGACTCACTTCCGCCGAAGCCATATGGAATCATCTTCAACTTCGGTATAACTCACTATCTCGCACTCATATATTTCAATTAAAGGAACAACTTCATGGTATTCAGAAGGGTAGTGACTCTATGCACAAGTATCTTGATTCTGTTGTTACGATTGTCGCTGCTCTGAATCGTGCTAAATCTGGAATTCCAGATCAAGACGTGATCTTATGTGTTCTTCGCGGTCTGTCGTCCGAATATGCGTCTATTAAACAAAATATTAGGACGAATATTGCACATGTGACGTTTGCTGAGTGTCATCTTGGTTACTCACCGAAGAATTGAATGTACAAATGGAACAAAAATTGAAAGTTAGGGAAGCCGAACCACACACCGCCCTCTATGCTCCATCCTGGAAGTCAGCCGGCTACAGAGGAGGTCGTGGACGAGGCTTCAATCGCGGCAGAGGCGGAACCCCTGGTCGTGGCAGCTCTGCAGGTGGTCACGGGGGGTCTGTCGACAGCCGTCAACAGCGAGGCGGCTTCTCCGGTGGTCGCGGGGGGTCTGCTGGTCGCGGCAGTGGACCTCCTCGCAGCTCCATCATCTGCCAAATTTGTGGCAAATACAATCATGCTGCGTGGGACTGCTGGCATAGGTTTGATAACACTTATTCTGGACCGTCTACGTCGTCACCTCAAGCGTTTTATGCTGCAAACTCTGCTGAATCAAATGGTAACTGGTTCTTAGACACAGGTGCTAATGCCCATGTAACGCCGGACCTGTCTCGTCTCTACTCCTATACTCCATACTCTGGCAATGACAGTGTTACTAGTGCAGGTGGTCATTCTCTCCCTATTGCTCATGTGGGCTCAGGTAAAATACCTACCTCTTCTGGCATTTTTCACCTTGGTAACCTTCTTCATGTACCATCCCTTAAATCTCATCTTTTATCTGTTTATCGTTTCACCAAAGATAATAATTGTACCCTACTCTTTAACTCCAATGAATTTTAGATTCTGGACAACACCACCCACCGAGTGAGGTACAGAGGCCACTGTGAGCAAGGGATTTACATGCTACCCTCCAATTATCAAGTGTCTGCGTCTATTGAGTCGTCTCCAACAGCTTGCTCTGCCATTCTCACTTCTCAAGATTGGCATCGTCGCTTGGGGCACCCTTCTGTCGAAGTCAATAAACATTTACTTTCTCTTTTTGGTTTCAATAAAGTGTCCGATGTAACATCCTGTGAGTCATGTTCTGTGTCCAAGTCACACAAACTACCGTTTTCTTTATCATATAATACAACACTATTTCCTTTTCAACTTATTCATTCTGATGTTTGGGGCCCTACGGCGGTCCCATCTTTTGGTGGTTTTCGGTATTACATTAGCTTTATTGATGACTTTACCAAATTTTCTTGGTTATATCCCTTAAAACAAAAATCTGAGGCGTTTGGAGCTTTCAAAAGTTTTCAGTTCATGGTTCAGAATCAGTTTGGCACTACCATTAAATTGTTCTGAACTGATAATGGCCGTGAATATGTCAACAATCAGTTTGCAAACTTTCTCCAGCGTCTTGGCATCCTCCACCAAAAAACGTGTCCTTATACCCCTGAACAGAACGGGGTGGCGGAACGCAAGCACCGTCACCTCATCGAAACTGTCATTACCCTTCTCCATACAGCTCGCTTACCCGTAACTTTTTGGGTTGAGGCGCTTGCCACAGCAAATTTTTTAATTAATCGTCTTCCAAAGAAATCTCTTGGTCATATCTCTCCACATGAAAAATTATACAACATTGCTCCGGACTACTCCATTCTCCGTGTTTTCGGGTGTGTTGCCTATCCCCATTTGCGTCATGAGGTGAATCATAAGTTACAACCTCGATCGAAACCGTGCGTCTTTGTTGGCTATGAACCCCTTACCAAAGGTTATCGATGCTTTGATCCCACCACCCAGCGTATATATGTGACCCGTCATGTTAAGTTCTATGAAACCGAGTTTCCCTACCACAAGTCTTTATCCCAGCAGTCCCCGTCCTCACCGTCCTACTTTGGAGTACTTCCTCTTTTTCCTACACAGCCCTCGGCAGCAACTCGCCATGCTCACACGCCTCAGTCCTCACCAATGCCGCCATCCATCACACTCGATCAACACTCGACACCCGCCACCTCCACTCAGTCAACAACGCACACACCACACCCACACATTAACCAATACCATTCCCGTCGACACAGCCGTCGTCAACACCAACCAGCCCACAGCCGACGTCGCCAACCAGCCCTACAGCCATACCAGAAACAACACCCACCCAAATCCCGGCTCCTCATCATCCCATGACTACCCGTGCCAAGAGTGGCATCTTCAAACCAAAAACTTACTCCTCTACCATTCCCTCTGATGCTCAGCCACTCACTGAGCCCACAACATACAAACAGGCTGCTCAAAATAAACACTGGTGCACTGCTATGGATGCTGAGTTTGAGGCGTTACAGAGACAAAATACTTGGGTGTTAGTTCCTCCTCCTTCGAACCGGTTTCCCATTGGCTGTAAGTGGATTTATCGCATCAAACGCAACTCAGATGGCACTGTGGATAGATACAAAGCTCGCCTGGCACTGTGGATAGATACTCCGAAACGTTCAGTCCAGTGGTTAAATAACAGCAATCCGCCTTGTACTGTCTCTAGCTATGCATCATCAGTGGTCACTCCATCAGCTGGACGTTTCTAACGCCTTTTTACATGGTGAACTAGAGGAGGAAATCTACATGCAGCAACCTCCTGGATATATTGATCAACGGTACCCTACTCATGTATGTAAGTTGGTAAAATCTCTCTATGGCCTAAAGCAAGCTCCACGTGCATGGTACCTACGTCTCTCATCCTTTCTTGCGGCACAGGGATTCACCACCACTACTAATGACACAAGTCTTTTTGTCAAACATTCAGCCACAGGAATTCTCATACTACTCTTCTATGTTGATTATATTGTTGTCACTGGTTCCTCCCCTACCCTCATTCATGATTTTATAAACTGTATGCATCATGAATTTCAGATGAAGGATCTTGGCTCTCTCAAATATTTTCTCGGATTGGAAGTTGACCGCACCAGTGATCGGCTTCTCTTACACCAGACTAAATATGCAGGGGAAATAATCCATCGAGCAGGAGTGGACTCATGCACCACCGCACCTACGCCAATCAGCCCCAGCCAGTCGACTAACGGTGCAGACGTTCCACAACCCACGTCTGTTTCACAGCTTGGTCGGCGGCTTGCAATATTTAACTGTTACCTGTCCAGATATTCAGTTCGCAGCCAACTACGTGGCTCAGAAAATGCACAGTCTGACGGAACAAGATTTTCACACTCTCAAACGCATTCTTCGGTACGTCAAAGGCACAATTTCGTGTGGTCTTACTTTTTCCAGAGGAGACCTTCGTCTTCGCGGCTACTCCGACTCTGACTGGGCTAATGATCCATCGGACAGGCGCTCAACAACAGGCTATCTCATCTTCTTTGGACCTAATTTGATCTCATGGAACACACAAAAACAGGGACGGGTATCAAAATCCTCCACGGAGGCTGAATATCGAGCTCTATCTGCTGCAGCCTCGGAAGTCATGTGGCTCACCTACCTTCTAGCCGATCTTCATGTTTCAACACCGTCACCAAGCTTGTATTGCGACAACAAATCTGCGATCTGTGTGACAAAGAATCCTGTCTCACAAAACCGTTACCGTCTCAACGTTTTCAGTATCTTCTCTCCAAGCATGAAAAAGATCTGTAGTAACCCAAGGTTTGTCCAGAAAGGCAACCTCACTCATTCTTGCCTTAATCATGGGAGGTAAGACAAGAAATGTGTTGAGGCTCAACGAGTTGTTGACTATTGAAAATGCTAAATACTTTCGAATATACAAGACATAAGAGAGTAGATAACACTTATTGGCCAATGGTCTGTTGCTATTTTAAGTCGAAGGAATTTTCTTGATGTTTATTTTTTTATTTAAATCTCAATAACGGATGCTCTTGGTCGAAAGTTTCATCGGTTGGGATATCATATAGAACCTTCATTTCCTACTTGTGGATAGAAAACAATAACCTTTGCTTAATATAGTTACAAATTGCAAAGATACGTCTCTTACCAACTCCCTCAATACCATACATTATAAAACAATATATAACAACCATCCAAATATAAACAAAAATTAAGTCTTTATTGTTAGGAATAATTGTATATAATAGCAAACTAATAACCTAAAATAAATGGAGTAGCTACTGTTTGATTTAATTGTGCCCTATAGCAAACGTTTGCCAACATTTATCAGTCGTCTCTCTCCCAAAACTCTCGCTCGCCACTCTCCCGTTCTCGCTCGCCACTCTCCCGTTCTCGCTTGCCACTGTCCCTCTGCTCGCCTCTCTCGCTTTACACAACAGAAGTGTATAAATTGTGTTTCTGTTTTGTATAAAGCGAGGGAAAATTGTGTATGCACATGCAAAAACATATGTCTTCGTGCTATACACTTAATTATACAATTTACAAACATTTTACTTCGATTCAATTGTATACAAATGCAAATTTTATACAAATATTGTAGCGAAAAAGGCCAGCGAATTATACAATTGCAGTGAAATACAATTTTCTCTTGCTTTATACATCAGAAGTGTATAAATTGTGTTTCTGTTTTTGTATAAAGCGAGAGAAAAACATATATCTTCTTCCTATACACTTATAATTATACAATATACAAATATTTTACTTCGATTCAATTGTATGCAAAGAAAATTTTATACACATATTGCAGCGAAATAGGCAACAAATTATACAATTACGCATTATACAATTACAGTGAAATAGGCCAGCGAATTATACAGTTGTATATGTATAGCTAGTTATACAGTTATATGTTTGCTATAGAGCGTAATTATGCAAACTTTGTTATAGCATACAAATATGAATTTTTTGTTTGCTATATGTGAAAATTGTCCTTATTGTTACTATTAATTCAAAATTGTCTTATTAACTTTTCTAATAATTAAAACGTAGACAAGTATATTTATCGTTCTTTTTTCTTTGAGAAGTTTTACTAAGCATTTCAAGCTAAAATTAATTAGATTTATCAAATAATTAATTTTAAATATATTGTCTTAACTTTGAATGTATTCTAAAAAATAATAATGATCACTATAATGTTTTAGATTAAAAGTATCACGAAATATTGTAGAAGTAAGAAATGATATTCTAACTGGCATATTCAATGAAGTGAAGTCTTAATTTTATTTTTAAACACTTTAGAATAACATTGTTAATTGATGTAACAATTGATTCCACTGAAAACTATTGAAATTTTTTTCATAACTATAATCAAGAAGAGAAATTTAAATATTTGTGTTGTTATGTAACGTACAATATGTTTATTCTTATCTTATAAAACAGTACAAGAAATGTTAAATCATCAATTTCTTTTAAAATAATTATTAAATTATAATCAATTAAAATACTTTGATACGGCATTGATGTAGATACATTATGTTGATAAAACACCATAGAAACAAACAAATACATTAATACAAATATGTCATATACATGATACAAATGTAAACTAGTGATCACATACAATCAAATATATGATCATACCAATTTATAACTAGAAACTAATACATCTGAATATATTAATATAAATTTATAACAAGTTAGAGATACACTCAAAGACATTCATACATAATAAATAATTGAAATCCTCAAATTTATATCTAGTAACGATTTCATAAGATTGTGATTCGAATTTAAGCATCAAAGCTTTCTTTCATGGCCATTAGCGGAGTTTCATAAATTATTATGAGAGTTACAACACCATCTTGTCAAGGCAAAGGAAAGAAAATGGGAGAATTTTAATTTGGAGTGAATTCAAAAAATCATTCATGAAAGAGAAGAAAAGAAAAAAAATCATCCATAATTTGGAGTTATATGCTAATTAAGAAAAGAAGAAAAAAAGAAATAACTGATAAATACAAAATATATAGAAATATGATAATTAGAAGATCTACTTTAAATTGGAAAATGACTATTAAATAAAGGAAAAATAACTTAAATAAACAACTATAAGTTTTATATTCTCTAATTTTCCCTTCTTGTTTTAAATATTACATAATTTCATTTTTTTTAATTTTAGTATAAGTTTATAGATACATAACATTCTCTCTCCTATAATACACAATTACCCATTTTAATGTCTATTTTTTTCTCCATTAAAACACCCAACCTTTTAAATCAGTTTTTGGATTTTGAATTTTTTTCATTAAAACACTCAACCTTTTAAATCAGTTTTTGGATTTTGAATTATTAATTTTAATTAATTTTAATTTAAACACCCAAATTTTGAAATTTTGAATTTCAAAATTCAAAATATTTGAAATTTCAAAAATTTGGACAATTTCTCTCCCGTTCAGTTCTTACTCCATCACGTTTTCAGTTCTTCTTTCTCCATAATCGTCTTTCTTCTTCTTAACCCAGCATATTTTATTGGTTTCTTCTTTTTCTTCTTAATCCATCATCGTCTTTTTCTTCTTAATTCATCATCGTTTTAACCCAGCATCTTTTTCTTCTTAATCCATCATCAGGTCTTCTTTTCTTCCCTTTTTTGTTTTTGTTAATTGTTCTATTACATCATAGTAATGGATCCATTAATTAATAGAAGGATATATGATTCCGACGATGAAAATTGGAAAGAAAATAGAAAAAAGTGTTTGCATGATCCTATGAATCTTCAGAAGGATTCAAACAAAGACTCTGGCAAAACATCAAAATCAAAGGTTGTCAAAATACAACAAAAAAAGAAAAAAGAAGCAGCAAACATTGTTGTTAGACCTACATTGTCTCGGGTTAGTATTTTGTTAAAACTATTGTTGAAATTAGTAAAAATTTTAAGGAATCCAATATGTATCAAAAAATCATGAAAATTATTATCATGTATCGTGAAATTCTGAAAATTTGTTATAATGTATCATTCACTAAGTTTAATAACTGCGTCATCAACTGTGCTTGATGATACATATAGAATCAGTGTGTATAGTGTTTAGTCGATGTACTGATACATGTATTAGATAGGTACCACATGTTATAATGTTTGGTCAATGCACTGATACATGTAGTATATATGTATCACATGTTTTTCATGTAGTATGATTTTTCTGAAAACTGATATCATATATTAGTAAGGTATTAGTTGTTTAGTTGATGTACTGATACATGTTTTGAAAATTGTTATAATGTATCATTCACTAAGTTTAATAACTGCGTCATCAACTGTGCTTGATGATACATATAAAATCAGTGTGTATAGTGTTTTGTCGATGTACTGATACATGTATTAGATATGTACCACATGTTATGATGTTTAGTCAATGCACTGATACATGTAGTAGATATGTATCACATGTTTTTCATGTAGTATGAATTTTCTGATCCACTCTTCCGCTGCACTATTGTCACTCTCAAATCTCAAATCAACCAAACAACAATGGCGTTTTCTTCATCCTCCATTTCTCCATGTTGTTCATCTAAATTCTCTTCAAATTCCTACTTATCAAAAAAGTATTTGAAGGCAAAGGTGAAGAAAATCGATGCGTGCTGAATTTATGCTGATTAATGATCTGTTACCGTAAAATAAACTGTTTTAGTAATAACACTAAATTTACCATTTTTTTTCCATTTTTTTCTCAACAGTTTAAACTTACCATGTATCATTTACCATGTATCACTAGAGTCTAAAGTATCACGGCACAACAAATTTAAGGGATTTTTTGAAAATACTAAATTTGTCGGGACAGGGTGTAATTATTGAATTACACTATGGGATTCCTTAAATTTTTACTTAAATAAATAGTGCTTAGCTATGTTTAAATTCTTTTAAATTATAATTATGGTTAATAAATATAACTATTGAATAAGGATGATTGGATCTTAGCATAATTTAGGTGTTTACCGACAAATTTATTATAGTTTAAAGACATAATATATAAATAAGTCTTTTAATTTGGTTTTATTTCATATTTATGTTTTCCAATTTGGATATATACAAATAGACACTTAAACATGCATAAAGTTAAACAAGTAGACACATGAGTTCTATGAGACACAATACACGTAAAACACCACGTATGACAAAAAAAAATATGTAGGACATGTGTGTCTATTTGTTCAACTTTATACAAGTTTAAGTGTCTATATGTGAAGCCAATTTAAAAGACATATTTATATTTTATGCTTGATTTAAATATACTTCTATGCCGAATTATCCCAAAACTTCAACATAATTGTTTTTATATTCATTTTACTTTTGTTAATGAACTTCTGTTGCTGATAAATCGTGTAGAGGAGCTGATCTTAATCATGACTTTTTCTTGCTAACAATTTTGTATTTTATTCTGCAAAGTTGTTATGGTAATTGTTATGTCATGATTATAGATCTTTTAGAAAAATAATACTTCTTTAAGTGTTCCTAGTATAAAATAATTTTTTTAAAAATATTTAGAAAAAAAATTGTCACTTAATTTTTATAAGGAATTAAGAAAATTCAATTTAAAAATTTTGACAAATAATTATTTGAAAAATTAGAAAAAATGGGTAAGAGATTTTTAATTCTACTTTAAAAAATGTTAACACTTGAAGTAGCAGCTAGCGCGCGGTTATTTCACTGAAAAATATTTAACTAATTCTTTCGAAAAATAATTAAGTACACAAAAGTAATTTACGATGTTTGATTACTTAAAACATTTAAAATAAATAAAAACGATCTAGACTATAATAAAAATACGATATTTTGTTGAGTTTAATTAATACGCATATAAAATATATGTATCCAATTGATGCATCGTATATTGCTGGATCTGTATTGCCATTGTATTGGGTGAATTGGGATAGACTGAGTTTAAGATGAGTAAATATGGTCATATTTTTGCATTTAGGAAATGACCCAATGGATTGCAAATTTAGCTAAATGAATTAAGAATTTAGCCTAAATTGAATTTAATCAGTTCAACTAAAAATAGTGGAAGTAATATTAATTAATGAGCTCCCTAATCTTAATAAAATAAAATAATTAATAAAATTTAAACTTGCTATATATATTACATAAAAAATAATAATTAAAATGACGAAATTACTTTAAAATATTTTGAAAACTAAATTATATCAAATTATTTGAAATTGAAGAATCTCAATAGCTAATTCATATTGGGGAGGTCCAAAATTAATATAACACCAATAAATTACTTAAAGATTATTTGTGAAAATTAATATGTTTAAGGTGGAAATAAATCGATGTGTTCTTTTTTAACAAATAAAGCAATGAATATATTATTTATTTCTTATGATTGCGCAAAGCTTGGCCTATTAATATAGTGTAAAAGTAGAAAATTTAGAAATAAGAAAAGTTTTTCTCTGTCCACTATTGTTTGTCATAGTTTCTAATTTTTGAGTCAAACTATAAAAATTTTGACTAAGTTTTTAATATGTATTTCTTCATCATATTGATATGCAAACAGTTACAAAATTTATAGTACTTTTCATATAGTTTTTGATTATCTAAATTTTTTTATTTAAAACATTAAATTAATATAATATAATTTAACTTTAAAAATTAATCAAATTGACTTTCGAAAAACATGAGATGATAAACATAAAAAAACGGAGGGAGTATATATTATTATGAAAATATACACATCCCAACAAATGCAAACCTTCATTGCACCCGATACTCGGCTCTCACCCGAGAGACCCGGGTTCAAGTCCCGGCAACGGAATATTTTTCTTAAATTCAATTTTAAAAAAACGGATAATTTCAATTTTTTAAAAAGAATTCATTTTTTAAGATATAATGCACTTTCAAATGGTGAAAATAAAATAGCCAGTTTTATCTTCTTTTTTTTAAAGAATTTTTTGTGATTGAAGTTTCGTAAAGCTAGACACATTTATTCTATAATATTCCACTTTAAAAACAACAATCATATATTTTTATCATATAAAATCAATGCATCAAAAAGAAGAAGAAAAACTCGATTATTTATATTTGATATTGACAAATGTTGTAATCGTTCATGATAGAATCACTAGGTTCAATAAATAACATTTAACTCACTTATCAAATGAACACTCTTTATGAAATTTTTGACTTCACCACTGTTTGTAATACGTCACTAGTATTAAATAATCACTATTTTTCTTTCGAAAATTCCCACTTAAAAAATGTTTGTATGACTATTTTTATAGATATTTTGATTAAATTATTGAGAAAATAAAAGATAATAGTGTTTTCACATTTCAGTAAAAAACTATTTCTCAGCATGTGTTTTCCTATTGAGCTGATTCGACGATGGAAAATGAATGGTAAAGCATATTTTATGGTAATTTTTTATTGATTTACGGTGAAAAACACCTCTATTTGTATCAGTGTGTTGAGGTTGTGTCCAAAGTCTGCCAAAAGATTATGGAAAAGTCTACCTATCTGGCTATTGTCTCAACAACATTGCTAATGAAACAACAAGTAATCTACTATATATGTTTAGCTGAAGCTAAATAATAAGCTATCAAACGGAACTAACTTCCCCTGATGAAGCTACCGTGCACGAAAGCAGCAAGGAATGTGCTAGAAATCTAATCAAAATCATTGGCGAATGTAAATTTATATCAAAGGGGTACAACATATATATTTATTGAAAAAAACTTATAATCTTGTATAATGTGTTTTTTCAATAAAGGGAGTTAGGATGAATCCCCTTCCGCCCCTAGTGATAAGTGAAGGGAAGAAAATGATATGAGAGACATAGGGAAGATTCAATTAGCACAACAAACACAACTTTGACTCCGATAAAATTGATCTTCATTTCTAGGTTGAGTCTCAAACTCTGACTCCAAAAACCCAAATCTAGACGGAGATGCCCATTTTGAGCTCTTTTAAACGAATGTTCCCGCTAAATTTGCGTACAAATCAAGAATTTATGAATATGTAGATAGAGTGTGAACTAAAGTTATTAAATTCACATTAATTTGTAAGTTAATCTCTTGTATGCATAGATCACGTGAGTAGGGATACAACTTCTTCACCGATGGTTGGACTTAATAGGTGATGGTATCACACCCTTCTCAAAGGAACAACACGTGACACTACGATCGTCCCCGAAGGAGGACTTTGCAATATGTCACTAGTCACTACTAAAATATCACTATTTTTCAATTGATATTTCCCACTCAAAAATATTCAGTGGTTGTTCTAAAGGCTCGTGTCATTAAACTTTGGAAAAAGACTCATCTGTGTCTTTTGCATTTAAAGTTTGGCTTATCTATGTCATTTCCGTTCGAGAAAAAACTCACTCATACCATTATTTATTAATTAAAAAAGCTTCGATTCCGCAAACTCACTTTTTACAAATGATCAATTACAATTCGGCCATGTCTTTGATTAAATCATTTTTTAAACAATAAATTGGTCAAATGCATCGAACATTGTGAAAAAACTCATCCATTTCACCCATTAAAATTTTGACTCATCTATGTTATTTCAGTCAACAAATAATGACATGAATGAGTTTTTTCTCAAACGAAAATAACATGAATGTACCAAACGTTGAACGAGTGATAAAAAGAGATATTAGTGTTTTCACACACACAAAAAAGGAAAGCTTTCTAATATTTTACTGAGACTTTGGTTCTTACCGTGTGTTTTCTCAATGAGCTAGTTCAAAGGGAAATAGGTTGAAGTCTGCCATTATAAGCAATTCTAGTCTTTGGATTGATCAATGAACTTTCCTTTTAACTTCAAGAAAACTAAAACCTGAATCTATTGTGGATTGACTTTTCTTATTTCGAAAATCTCATTAAAATATAATGATGAGAACAAGGATCTCACTGAAATGTATTTTAAATTGATGGCCAAAAAAAATTGAGTTCAAGTGAGTTTGATTTGATGATGAGAAGAGATGAACTTATATTTTATTGGGTTAAAAGGTTTGGTTAAAAGAAATGGAGATTTTAACGGGTGGGGTGTTTAGGTGCAGCGGATGGGTATTTTGTGATCTTTCTAATTAGTTTAATTAATTGTTAGGATAGTCAATAAGATAGTAACACATCATTAATAAAGTTGTTAATTGGAGTCATCATTTAGGCCACTAAAGATAAGGGCAAAAAAAGAGCTAAAAAGATTGACGTCGGGGGCATTTTAGGTCTGATAGGTAGATAAAGGATAATTTTGTACCAATTCACATAATTGAGGGGTATTTTAGGCCTTTCTTCGTTATCTAAATAACAAAAAAACATTTTGGTCATTTTAATTTAATTTAATTATTTAAATAAATATTAAAACAAATTTTGTCCAAAAAATAATCTCTCATTTTTCAAAGTCAAAGTCGAGCGACAATGACGTCGTGAGGGGTCCCTCTTTCCAAACCTTTTAACAACTAGTAAAAGTATTTCTCTATTTAAACACTTTAATTTTTAATTCCACCACTAATAGGGGAGAAACATTTTTTCTTACTAAAACATAAGAAAACCTTTTAAATTCCTCTTTACATCTTTTCTTTAATTCTCATTGATTCTTATCATATACCCAACATTTCACGCGTGGAAGCTATGTATATAATGCTGCTGCTAGTAACATGTATAATTTAAACGAACCCTACAAAAATCTTGAACCAGTTCACATAATTACTTTATAGCAACTAACAGATTAGTAAGATGATCATTGTGATAATTTATCCTTGAGAGTATCTTGTTACGATGTTGATGTTAATATGTTATTTGAATCATTCGAAAAATTAAAATAAGAGGCTAGAACTATTTTTTTCTTGAACTCTTTTTCAAATTCAATAAATATTGATTGATGGTATAGTCGACATTGTAGATTTGGAGACTTAACATTTTCAGTAGTAAATGTATAAGATATTTGCCTTACTATGTAATTTTTTAAAGGAAAAATTATGCGGTTAAGCAAATTTATATTATTTAATTACTCATCATAGCTATAATTTGCTATATTTATCACTCTCGACTAATATTATACATTAATTACGTGGCTCAATTCAAGTTTGTATAATTAATCACATTTGTATATGTATAATTAGCCTGAATATACAAATACATATGTATAAAATACAACCGATATATATATACAATTCACCTTTCTCCCACTCTCTGTCGTCTCTCGCTCGCCTCTCTCCTTCCTCTCTCAATCTCGCTCACCTCTCTCCTTCCTCTCCCAATCTCACTCGCCTTCTCATCTCTCTCCCAGTCTCGCTTGTCATATTCAATATATATATGTATAATATATAATTATCTAACCGATATACGTATACAATTTAACTCTCTCCCAGTCTCACTCGCCTCTCTTCTCTCTCTCCTAGTCTCGCTTGGCTCTCTACTCCTTATAACATGTAGCTACGAATTGTAATTATCAAACTATATCTATTGAGAGTAATTAGACTATTTTGAGTGGTTATATGTAAAAGATTCTCTTTTAAATAAGCAATAACATATTTTAGGTATGTAGTTAACAAATTCATTATAATTTATACATTTTTTGAAAAATTACCTAACGACACACCATTTATTATAATATGTTCTTCTTTTTCCTACCATTTCAAAAAGTATAGAAAATCTCTCATTTTGCTCCCATCATTTCCTTTTTCGGATACATTAATTTGAAATCTCATGTCCATGATTTTTTTTTCCTTTTTAACGCCACAAATCTCTCCACAGTTACCTCCATTAATTCGTTTTTGATTTTCAAATCATTTATCTTTCCAATTAATGAATGTTGATCTAAAAAATATTATCTCATTTTTTAGGTCAGTAAATCAATTTTATACTCTCTCCGTTTCAAAAAGAATGACCCCCTTTTCTTTTTAATTAGTCTGTTTCAAAAAAATGACCTCTTTCTTTATTTGGTAACAATTTTCCACGTGGCATGTCTAAGGTCATAAGATTAAAATGCAATTTTGTACATTTTACATAACTTTAATTTAGGATCACATGATCAAAAGTCTTCTTAATTTTTTTAAAACTCGATGCTAAGTCAAACTAGACCATTTTTTGTGAAACAGAGGGAGCACCAAATAGGTCGGCTTTTAAATGGATGTCCCAAATTTGGATTTGTGATTCAGTTACTAACCTTATAAGCTTCATATAGTATAATACTATGAATTTGCCTCCTTTTATGTGATGTGTTATCAGACTGATCATATTTTCTTATGTAAAAAAATCAATTATCTGTCAAATATCTCAATAATTAGTTATTCAAATAAGAATTTGATTTGGAAAAGATCTACTCTAATTTTAATCCACAAATAATAAGTTAACTGAACAAATATGAATAAGAATAGTATCAAATTATTACAAAGAAAGAAAATCTTTGGATATGAAAATGGGAAGAAAACTTTGAGTCTTCTGTATTTTAATTAATTTGAATTATATGGATCTTTAATATTGATACATAAATTATGATATTCTATAACTGAAGAACTATGTATAAGATCCAATAATAGGTATAACATATAAGTGCCAATCTTTTACTATCAGATACATACACCTAAAATTATTCAACTACAAGGTCATGTGTTGTATATATTACTCAATAAATATACTTGATACATAAATTTTAATGTTCTGTAGATAAAACACTGTGTCAAATTAAGTATCAAATTTATTCAATCATACACATAAAATATTCTTTTTTCTAAATAGTGCTAGTTAGTCGTTGATACATTTGACACATGACAAATGCAGTGTGCTCGATAGCTTGATTTTTGATTCATTCATGTATATACTTCATAACTTAGTTCTAGTTAGTTCCTGATTTATTCATGTATATTGTTGATAACCGAGTTCTAGTTAGCCGCTGATTCATTCATGTTGTATTAGTACGATTTGTCGACAAGTTTGATTCAAAATCTAAGAGTTTTTTTGGAATAATGAGTAGAATTTTTTTAAATATTAAGTACTTATCAATCTACTAAATATTTTAGAAATAGTAATGTATCATGGGTAATATATCCATCTCGAGATCATAAATTAAAAAATCAACTAGACAACACAATACACGTAATTCCATAAATTTCACAATCAAATCTCTTTACCCTGATTATAAAGTTATAAATAGTAATGTATCATGCACAATTTTATGGGCATGATACATGAATACATAAAAAAGTGATAACCTTATTGTGTCAAATATATTATTATCAACTACAAAATGATACATATGTAGATGAACTTTATTTCAGCTTCCATACACACTTCTTTCACAACCTTATTTTATCAAATACATTACTATCAACTATAAAATGATATATTATATATGAAACTGTATCTTATCAACTTGAAATCTTCCAGAATTACATATTTTTCTTTCAAGGGAAATAATGCATTCAAAATCATTGATTGAATAAAGATACTAGATGACGCAACTATATGTTAATATTAAAGAAATTTGTGATACATTTTGTAAAATAATTGAATCTATGTATCAATCGCAAACAATCTATAAATTAACTTATACTTAATATCAGCTACAAAATATAAATGTAATCTGATCTTACCCTCAATCTTGAACATATTAATGTGTTAACAACAAATTACATATATAATGTATCATTTATAAAGTATAGTATTCCACAAACAAATACAAAAATAGTACTAATGTATCATGCATGCTAAATGTTTGGTCATGATACAATAATTTAAGATTAATACTATATGTATCATACAATAATGTATCGAACTCTAAGTAAACACTTTACGTGCAAAATTTACTTATTTAATGTATCTAATTTATAGAAATATAGTATTAATCGATCAATTTATACAAGATACACAAATACTTATGAATCATGATTGATATAGTCATCTCGAAAATACAAATAAAAAATCGAATTAACAACATAATACATATAAATCCATACATTTGATTGTCATATCTATTACTATCAAATTAAAGATCTGATCTACTTTGTACATTGTAAAGTTAGGCTTATATTTTTTTTCTAGATTCCTGAATGTCAGTATTTTTTTTCTAGATTCTTCAATGTCTCAGCAAAAATCAAAATATCATGATGTATCTTCTCAAAAAATTTTAATATTTTTGAATCAAAATTGAAAGAATATTCTACGAAATGGGAGAAGAAATTTGAAATCCATCACTTGTGTATTATTCATAACTCACCTTGCTTTTCCAGATTCCTGAATTTATCCATTATGTACCAGTTTTTAATCTATTACTATTAAAATTTGAATTGTTTGAAGCTAAACGGATTTGAAATAGAATTAAGAGAAGAAAATTGAATTTTGAATTGAAGTTGGGTGGATTTGGAAGAAAATTTTAATTTTTATTTGATTGAATCTGTTAAGATTTGGGAGAGATTAAATCAACTATATTAGCGTAATTTGAGGATGTCACATTTAATTTTATATTCTCTTTCCTTAAAAAGTATAACTGAATTTGTTTTGATGTGTTTGATTTAATATATCCGGTTTTATTCCTATGTATCCAGATATCACTGATTTTGAGGAATTTTTGTAAATTAAAAGGAATAGAAATGAAATGTAATTTAAGTCCTTACATTATGAAATTTATTTCAGTTATACTATATTTTTCTATGCCTAATTATTCCCAAAATTTCAATATAAAAGTTATAATATTCATTTTACAAAGGGGATATGATCTTAATGAAATTTTTGTTGCTAATAAATCGTGTAGAGGACCTGGTCTTCCTCATGCCTTTTTATTGCTTATAATTTTGTATTTTGTTCTGCAAAGTTTAGCTTCTCAATATATTGGTATAATTTGTTAGGTTATTAGCATTTTAATATTAATATTTAACATATTAAATTGCTTTATTTTGGAGTTATAAGAATGACCATTGGTAGGCATTTGAGTTTTAAACTATCAATTTAATCATGTCATTCATCTTTGACTTGGTAGCCATATAATGCCATTAATTTTGACTTTATTGGTTGAATTCATTGTGAGATAAAAACATTCCAATGAACATTGAAATTGATAACTTCTACATCATCTAATAGCATTGGTTGTCCATCACTTTATTTCATTCTCAAATCCTCCATTACTCTATGTAACCTATGTAACTCCTATTGTAACCTATGTAACCTATGTAACTCCTATTGTAACCTATGAAACTCCTAAGGCCATTATCTTCACTATTTACTACCTCCATTATCTTCCTATTCATTGCTAGGAAGACTTCTTGTAGTATAAATAGTGATGGTCTTTATTTGGATTGATACACACAAAACACAAGAGAAAACAAAGAGTGAAAGAGTTAGTCTAAAAGAGAGTTCTTATTAGTTGAAGGGAGATGTTCTTTTTTGTGGAGCTTTGGACTCAACTCTTGTCCAAAGTTGTTGAGTTATACTTTGTGAAGGCTGTCGTATCCTGGAGGGGACAAGTCAAAAAGGACTACTGCTGGACCGGTGAAAACATTTGCTGCAGTGGGCTTGAATCTCCTTAAAGAGAGTGAGATATCCGCACCTCAGCCTGAAGAGATTAATTTCTTCATTTTATTTTCAATTGTAATCTTGCAATTTTATTATCTTGTAAGGTTTTTCACTAACAATTTTACGGAGATTCAAGGATGGCTACAATTGAAAAAACCGCGGATGTCAAGATGGGAGATCTTAACAAGCCATTTCGGTTCAATGGTAACCATTTCAAGAGATAAAAGGGTAAAATACTTTTCTACTTAAGTCTTCTTAATGTTTCTTATGTATTAATCGAGAAGAATCCAAATAAAGAAGAAATCACCACTATGAATGATGATGAAATTATTTCTCATCTAGAGAGAGTGGAAAAGTACGATGGTGATTCCAATAAGTGTCGGTATTATCTTCTTAATTGTCTATCTGATAATTTTTATGATTATTATGATAGAACTTACTCTAGTGCAAAGAAAATTTGGAAGGCATTGCAGAGTAAGTATGATACCGAAGAGGCTGGAGCGAAAAAATATGCAGCTAGTAGATTTTTTCGTTTCCAAATGGTGGACAACAAATCAGTGGTAGATCAAGCTCAAGACTTCATCATGATTGTTGGAGAGCTTAGGTCCGAAGAGGTTAAAATTGGAGATAACCTTATTGTTTGTGGCATAGTGGATAAACTTCCACCTTCTTGGAAGGAATTTCAAAAAACTATGCGCCACAAATAAAAGGAAACCTCTCTTGAAAGCTTGATAGTGAAAATTCGCATGGAAGAAGAAGCAAGAGGCCAAGATGCACTTTTACAAACAGAAGAGAACAACATCACATCGAAGGTAAATTTAATTACTTCGAATAATGCTACTCCTGAAACTCACAAAAATACTTCTCTAAATCCTAAGAAGAAAAAATTCAAGAAAAATAATGGTAGACCTCCCAAGAAAAATAATGGTGACAATCACCAAGCACAAAATCAACAAGTTCAAGAAAAGGGACCATGCTTTGTTTGTGGCAAGAGTGGGCATATTGCTCGATTTTGCAGATTCCGAAAACATGGTCCTAACCCTCAGGCAAACATTACTGAAGAACCTTTTGTGGCGGTGATTACCGACATAAACATGGTTGAGAATGTTGATGGATGGTGGGATGATTCTGGTGCAAACCATCATGTCTGTTATGACAAAGTCTGGTTTAAAATATATACTCATTTTGAGGAGCCCAAAACCATCATACTTGGTGATGCTCACACTACTCAAGTGCTTGGAAAGGGAGATGTTGAATTATGTTTTACTTTTTGAAGGATATTAACATTGAAAGATGTACTTTATACTCCTTCTATGAGAAAAAATTGATGTCTAGTTTTCTTCTTAATAAAGCAAGCTTTAAACAAATTATTGAATCTGATCAATATGTAATAGTGAAGAAAGGTATTTTTGTGGGGAAGGGGTATGCATGTGATGGGATGTTTAAGTTGAATGTTGAAATGAATAAAACTTCTACTTCTGTTTATATGCTTTCTTCTACTAATTTTTGACATGCTCGTTTGTGTCATATTAATGATCGTTATGTTGGAATCATGAGTAGTTTAGGATTAATCCTAATGGTTAAAAAGAATTTTGAAAAGTGTGAGGCTTGTAGTAAAGCCAAGATCACTAAAAGACCTCATTTTCAAGTTGAAAGAAAAACTGAATTGTTAGAATTAGTTTATACTGATATTTGTGAACTTGGTGGAATTCTAACTCGTGGAGGTAATAGATATTTTATCACTTTCATTGATGATTTTTCTAAGTTTACATATGTTTACTTGATGAAAAATAAAAGTGATGCTTTTGAAAATTTCAAAACTTATCTCAATGAGGATGAAAATCAGTTTGGAAGAAAAATAAAAAGAATTAGAAGTGATAGAGGCCGTGAATATGAATCAAATGAGTTTAATTCTTTTGTTAGATCATTGAGAATAATTCATGAAACTACTCCTCCTTACTCTCCTTCGTCTAATGGAGTAGCAGAAAGGAAAAATAGAACTTTGGTTGAATTGACTAATGCCATGCTTATTGAGTCACATGCACCTTTAAATTTTTGGGTGAAGCTATCTTAACTGCTTGTTATGTGTTGAATCGTGTGACTCATAAAAAGTCTAAATTGTTACCTTTTGAATTGTGGAAAGGTTACCAGCTAAGTTTGGGATATCTAAGAGTTTGGGGTTGTCTAGCCTTTGTGAGGCTAATGGATCCCAAGATTACAAAGTTGGGTAAGAAAGTTACTACTTGTGTTTTTCTTGGTTATGCTTCAAATAGTACAGCCTAAAGATTTTTTAATATTGAAGATAATATTGTAATAGAAT
Source organism: Solanum chmielewskii (assembly GCA_027704785.1). NCBI lineage: Eukaryota > Viridiplantae > Streptophyta > Magnoliopsida > Solanales > Solanaceae > Solanum > Solanum chmielewskii. The sequence continues at coordinate 4,602,879 of JAKWIX010000318.1, read as the reverse complement.
CTGGTGATGCTATTTTTCATGAAAATAAATTTCCTTTTGATACTAAAAATAGTGGGGGTCATAGGATTGAACAAAATATTTTGTCACTACCTAGTTCTTCTACTTCAACTTTGAAAAATAAAGAAGTTGGTGATTTTGAGTTAAGAAGAAGTAAAAGAGCTAGAGTAGAAAAAGATTTTGGTCCTGATTTTTATGTGTTTAATGTTGAAAATGACCTATAACTTTGAAAGAAGCATTATCTTCACATGATTCTATTTTTTGGAAAGAGGCTGTAAATGATGAAATGGAATCTGTAATTTCTAATAAAACTTGGAAGTTAGTTGATTTACCACCGGGTTATAAAACAATTGGTTGCAAATGGGTCTTAAGGAAAAAGTTGAAACCGGATGGTTCTATTGATAAATACAAGGCTAGGCTAGGTGCAAAAGATTTTAAACAACTAGAAGGCCTAGAATTTTTTGATACTTTTTCTCCGGTAACAAGAATTACATCCATTAGACTTTTAGTTGCTATGACTGCAATTTTTTATTTGCAAATTCATCAAATGGATGTAAAAACCGCTTTTCTAAATGGAGACCTAAATGAATAAATTTATATGGACCAACCCGTGTGTTTTGTTGACGCAGGCCAAGAAAGCAAAGTATGTAAACTTACGTAATCCCTATATGGCTTGAAACAGGCACCAAAGCAATGGCATGAAAAGTTTGATTCCTGCATGATTGAAAATGGTTTTAAAACAAATGAGTGTGATAAGTGCATATATCATAAGTCTTGGAATAATTCACATGTGATCAGTTGCCTATATATTGATGATTTGTTGATCTTTGGTTCTAACATGAATGTTATTGATGAAGCCAAAAATGTTCTTAGAAGCCATTTTGATATGAAAGATCTTGGTGAGACAAATTTAATTCTTGGAATAAAAATAACAAGAACATGTGAGGGGATTTTCCTTAACCAGTCACCTTATGTTGAGAAAATTTTGAAAAATATAACTTTCATGATTACAAGTATGTTGGTACTCATTTTGATTCAAGTGTTCACTTATTTCCTGTAGAAAGTGAAAATAATGTGATAAATCAAAAGGAATATGCTAGTATAATCGGAAGTTTGAGATATGTGACTGATTGCACTAGGCCTGATATTGCATATGCAGTAGAAGTACTTGGCAGGTTTACAAGCAAGCCAGGTAATGAACATTGGCATGATATAACAAGAGTTATGAGATATTTAATTGGAACGAAAAATTGTGGTTTGTTCTATAAAAAATGTTCTGATGTACTTGAAGACTTTTGTGATGCGGATTGGAACACTTTGTCAGGTGATTCCTGTTCTACCACTGGTTATGTCTTTACTTTAGGTGGTGGTGCTGTTTGTTGGAGATCAAAAAAGCAAACTATAATTGCTAACTCTACCATGGAGGCTGAACTAATTGCTTTAGCTTCATCTAGTGAGGAAGCGAATTGGTTAAGAGATTTATTGTTTCAAATTCCTTATTTTGAAAAACCAATTCCTCCTATTTTAATTCATTGTGATAGCACCGCTGCAATTGGTAGAGTTCAAAACCGTTATTACAACGGTAAATCTAGACCTATAAGGAGGAAACATAGTAATGTAAGATCGTATTTGACAAATGGTACCATTAATGTTGATTATGTCAAATCTAGTGATATTCTTGCAGATCCTCTTACGAAGGCCTTAACAAGAGAAAAGGTCTGGAGCACATCGAGGGGGATGGGATTGAAGCCTACAAATCCTTGAGTCATATATGAGGAAACCCAACCTGGGGTCTAAAGATCCTATAACCAGGTTCAAAGGGAAAAACTAATCATATGATGACTTGTTGTGAAAAATGCACTATTTTTTCCCTCCCTATGATGTGAGTGCATTATTTCCTGTAGTTTGTGAAGGTTGAGTTGATAAAACTCTTAATGAATATCTGTAGCCCGTATGAGTGGAGTGTTAATCTTACAGTAGCACTCTCGACATATTTTACCTATGTGATGTGTGGAAGTAGGTCTCTTCCTATGAGAATGGGGCTTATTCTTAAATGCACTCATGAAACCGGGATAGCACATGACCATAACATGCTGGCTGTTAAAGCTCATGTCAACACCTGGATTATTATGTGTGAGCAGTGATATTTTATTTCCCTTAAGCAGTCATAGTTCAAGTTTGAGACCACTACGACTCTGGAGTAAAGGTTACTGTTTCACTAAGTGGAGGTTCAATGCAGAGCACACCTTCATTATGCATCGTAGTCTTCCTTCAACTGATATGCTCTCTTATCTAAATATTAAAATGAGTGGGGGATTGTTAGGTTATTAGCATTTTAATATTAATATTTAACATATTAAATTGCTTTATTTTGGAGTTATAAGAATGACCATTGGTAGGCATTTGAGTTTTAAACTACCAATTTAATCATGTCATTTATCTTTGACTTGGTAGCCATATAATGCCAGGTTGAATTCACTGTGAGATAAAAACATTCCAATAAACATTGGAATGGATAACTTCTACATCATCCAGTAGCATTGGTTGTCCATCACTTTATTTCATTCTTAATTCCTCCATTACTCTTTGTAACCTATGTAACTCATATTGTAACCTATGTAACTCCTATTGTAATCTATGAAACTCCTAAGGCCATTATCTTCACTATTTACTACCTCCATTATCTTCCTATTCATTGCTAGGAAGACTTCTTGTAGTATAAATAGTGGTGGTCTTCATTTGGTTTGATACACACAAAACACAAGAGAAAACAAAAAGTGAAAGAGTTAGTCTAAAAGAGAGTTCTTATAAGTTGATAGGAGGTGTTCTTTTTTGTGGAGATTTGGACTCAACTCTTGTCCAGAGTTGTTGAGTTATACTTTGTGAAGGCTGTTGTATCCTGGAGGGGACAAGTCAAAGAGGACTACTGCTGGACCGGTGAAAACATTTGTTGCAGTGGGCTTGAATCTCCTTAAAGAGAGCGAGATATCCGCGCCTCATCCTGAAGAGATTAATTTCTTCATTTTATTTTTAATTGTAATCTTGCAATTTTATTATCTTGTAAGTTTTTTCACTAACATAATTTCTTAAACATTTTTATTTGCAAGAATTAATGTATATTAGATTGAGACAAATTGTAGTATTTTCTTTTATACGAAAACGAATTAATATATTATCCTTTTATGATCACACAATACTAGGCTATTTTACTCGCATAAAAGTAAATTTTAGAAACAAAAGAACAAATATAGTGAAGACATACATATACATATCGTAACATACATATCTCATTAAATTAGTGTTTTTTTGTCATATGACCACATAGCTTGAAGAACAGATACAAGCAGTTAGATCACTCTTCTTACATTTCGTCAAACATCGAAGTTCTTTCAATGAACAAAAAAAAAAAAAACTAGAGGTCTGATATTAAATCTAGTTTTTGCGTTATCAAAATATTATATAATTGATAAAAGATAGAAGATATAACATCATATTAGAGAGTAAAAGTTCCGAGGAAACTTGAACTATGTTCTTTTGTTTGTTGTTTTTGATAAATTAATTTTCAAATATTAAACAATCTTAAAATTTAATTCATTTGAATGATTCAACAATCCGTGGTAGTCTAATTGGTTAGGATACTCTGTTAAGACCTATGTTCAAGTTCCGGCAATGTGAACTTTTATATTTTCACAAAGGTAAATCCTAGAATTTTATATTTTGTGAGATACCCGAGTTCAAGTCCTGTTTTATTAAGGTAGGTTTAAAAGTTTTTATTTTATTGTAAAACGAAATTTGTATTTCTTCATAAAGATAGATCGACCTAGAACTTTTATTTTTTTTCTATAAAGTTGGATCTAAGATTTGAGTAAGTTTCACTATTTTGAACACATGAAACTTAATATGTGGTCTTAAACATTTAATTTTTTATTTTTTATTTTATATTCAAAGTTTATTTTTTTTTTTGTTTTTTTTAAGAAGTAGAATTGTTAGTATATTCAAAATATTTTTTTAGAATAAAATTATTTCTTTCTTTATTATGAAATTTTTTAGTTTTTTTTCTAAAAGTAGTATTGGATCAGTTTTAATCTTTGTTCGATTTTGAATTGACACTAAATTTAAAAGAGTAAAGAAGTATTTTGAATCTTATGATTTTAAACTAAATTAGATATATGTATATGTACTAAAAAAATTAATCTTGTGATTTTAAACTTGTCACGTGGAGGTTAAATTAAAAAAATATGAAAAAAAGGAAACATTCTTTAATGTTTCGAAACAAACTAAAATACACCACATTTTTTTTCTAAATCTTTATAATAATGGGGTCTTTTAAATTTTTGGTCTAAGGTGAATGCCTCATTTTTAAAGGCATTAAGCTCTCGCAAATATATATAACGTGATTTTCCAGTGAAGGAGATTACGATGAATCCCCTTGCAGCCCTACTCACAAGTGAAGGAAGAAAATGATACGAGAGGCACAGGGAGAACTCAATTAGCCAATTTGTATCTATATGCATCGAATCCCGATTTATGAATCTCTCAATTCTAAAAATTAAAATAAAGTGACTCGAATTACTTTTTTGAAATTATTTTTTTCAAATTCAATAAATATTGATTGATCGTATAGTTAAGTAGCTACATTAGAGATTTAGAAACTTACCATTTTCATTAATTATGATTAGAGGGTTCCCATACTTTTGCTTGACGTAGTTCAGCAAGTTTCTAATACCACGAGTTATCATGTTCAACCTTATTGAACTTGCCTGCAACTTAATATCATCAACATTGTACAAATACTTTTTGGTTATTATAGAGATCAAGGGCGGATCTAGAGTATGGCGAACCCCCTCGGTAAAAAATTATTTTCTATATTTAAGGTAGTTTAAAAAAAAATTATGTTTATATAATGATTTTGAACCTCTTGAATATAAGATTAGAGGTTGACAATCCCTACTCTCTTTATTTTTAGAACCCTTTAAGAAAATCCTAAATCCGGATCATAACATCACATAAAAACAGGCTGTCTCGACCATAAACCCATTAAAGTATGATTTGAGGCCCATAGTTTTTCCAAAAGATATAATAATTTTTTTTGTCTTATTTAATGTGTAGATCGTTGTAAAAATTGAGAAATGAAATAACTATTTAGGTAATTATAGTATTTGTTCTTACATGGTTGTCTATTTTGTTGTCCCGTTTATATTCTAATTGCTAACACGATCCCACATTATTTTTCCTATATTTCCCTTTGTTATCCTTCCCCTTCTTTTTCTCAGTGCTTACCCTTTTGCTCCATTAATGACTCGAACTCAGGATTGCAAGTGAGTCGTGCGTACCTGTGAAATTCTCTTATTATTGAACATTTTTAAGTCTCTAAAAGGTTAAACCTTGTGCATTATGCAAAATTTATTGTTGTCTGTTTTTGAAAAAAAAATATTGTTTTTTAATATGTCTTCTTCATATTTAAAGCATTGTAACAAGTTATCATTATATTGAAGCAACACAACACCATTTCATTATCATTATAACAACTTATCAGATTTATGCGCAATAGTATTTCAATATCGCTATATTAATTTACTAAATTCTTGAGCTATATTTTATCATTCTAACTTCATATTATATCTTTTTAAATCGAAATTTGCATTGTTTATCTTTTTACTACATAAGGTTTATGTACATCCTATCCTCCACTGATCTCACTTTATGGATTACACAAGACATGTTATTGTTGTAATTTTCATTAATTTATCTATATCACCTGGAAAAAAATAATTAAGACCTTTTAATAAAATTTTAACTTTTAGGCCCCAATTTTGTTAAGACGGACCTGCATGAAAATTGTTTCAAATAAAATTTGTTGTCATAGTGAAATATTGTTGTAGAGATATTTATTCGTATAACATATTGTGTACCTTGTATGCTATTGGATTTACACCTTTGAATGTTGCAAGATACAAAAGCACAATAGAAAATGCTTAGTTCTTAATGCAAAATGAATTTTGCGATTAGTAGAATGAGTCAATGACCAGAGTCTGGCAAAGATTTAACCTGGATTGCTATTTACCCATTGGCTTAAACAAAAAATATGGATGTACAATATATGTATATATTATGTATACTGTTGTTATATTAAAGGAGTGGTGTAATGTTTAAGATGAAAAAAATTCAAAGTATTTTTTTTAATAAACCGAACGAATATAGTTTCTTTTTATGATTGGGCAAACTTGAACTATTTTATAAGTATAAAAGTAGAAAATTTTGAAATACAAAATACATCAACGTGCATTTTAACTTGGTCTTAGCTAACATATACACCCTTCAACTTTGGGTGTATACAAGTAGACACTTAAATTAATATAAAGATAAACAAGTAAGCATATGCATCCTACACAACAATTTATATCATATTTGACATTCAACGATTATTATGTCATGTAGGACACGTTTGTTTTACTTCTTAAGGGAAGAGAGAAAGACACAATATCATGTTGTTTTTACTTGAATGGAGTCAAATTGTAAAAGAAACTTGGACTAATGTTCTTTTCTTTTTACTTTTCAAATGACACATCTTGCTTTTACAGTTATATCGGGAGTTACCCAACGATTTATAATAGTAGATTGCTACGATTTATAAAGTATAATTACCAAATAACAAATATTAATCCGTTGTAGTCTAGTTGGTTAGGATACTCGGCTCTCACCCGAGAGACCCGGGTTCAAGTCCCGGCAACGGAATTGTTTTTGGTGTATTTGACTACAATTGGCATATATAAATATTTTGGTGTATTTGACTACAATTGGCATATATAAATATTTTGGTGTATTTGCCTGCGTATTAGGAAAATTTCTCTTTCAAATTAAATACAATTGCCATAGATAAAATATAAATAGAATTCAAATTAAATACAATTGGCATATATAAATATAAATAGAAGAAACAGAGCTACTTATGAAACAACAAGTGATCAACCATGTACATGTATGTTTAGTTTTAAAGTCATCTTCTCTGCATATTCACCAAAATAGATAGATATCAAATGAATACGTTGTGTTTTAAATGAATACGCGAGGATTGATCCTTTCTTTTTTTTATCCTTGAGAGTATCTTGTCGCGATGTAAATATGTTATTTGAATCATCCATTCCTGTAACAGTTCAAGAAATCAAAACAAAAGGCTCAGACTATTTCTTTCATTGACTCTTTTTCAGATTCAATAAATATTGGTTGATTGTATAGTTTAGATGCTACATGTAATGACTCGGTCGGTCATTTTGAAAGTTTAGTGAAGTTACAATTTTGCCCCTACCGATATCGGCCCCAAGTCTTTTATGTTGAGTTTTGAAAGTAAGTTTTTAACTTTTAAGTTATAAGTTAAGAATTTGTTAAGCTTGTGATCTTGAAACGCTAAGTTGCTTAAAAGTGCTTTATAGAGTCTTTTGGAGTTTCTAGTGTCAGAATGAATTTTTGTCGATTCCATCCGTTTTGGGATGTGGAAACTTTATTATGATAATTATCGGCTTCAGATTCGGAGTTTTTTTTAAGGATTTGAGGTCCTAAGTTGTGAAATTGGGGAAATTTAGCCTTTGGGTTAACTTTGACCAACATTCGAGATTCAGATGCTCGATCAAAATTTTAAGAGTTTCATTGGATTCGGGGATGATTTAGGCCTAGGTGAGGTCTTTGTTGACTTTTGAGACGTCTTGAGCTTGTGTTTAGCATTTTTTAGGTGTTGAGTTAATTTCTTGTGGTTTTATGAATGTTGGTTCAAGGAGACGTCATATTCGTATTTTGATGGTTCTATTGATTCTAAAACATCGAGATGATAAATGCTACATATATGGTTTGTGTGTACGGGTTCCATACGAATCCTAAGGGTCCTTTCGATGATTTAAAAGTTGGTTATATTTACTGGTGTCCGCAAGCCTCGCTTTTGTGAAGGCCAATCACTTGAGCAACCTTTGCAGAATCGAGAGCCTCTTCTCTTAAGCGAGCTTCGATAAAGCGAAGGGGGCTACACTTTGGCAAGAGGCGCCCTTTTCACGGGGTCTGCTTTAATTTTGGGACATTTGGGAGAGTCTTTGGCTGCAAATTTTGGGGTTTAAGTTTCATTTTTCATTTTTGAGCTTGAGGGATTCTTGGTGGCGATTTTTGAAAGTATTTCTTGAGATAAATCATTTGGGTAAGCTTTATGATCCTAAAACTTCATTTTGCTTTAGTTATTTATGATATTTAACATCAAAATTTGGGATTTTGATTGGTAAATGACAAGGTTTTTCAAGAACTCAAGTTCTTAACTAAAATGGAGATTGTGAACTAATTTTGAGTCCTTGTTTGAAATGATTTTCCCCAATGAGTTCCTAAAGCATTGAGTAATATTTCAATTATTAAATTTTGGATTCAAATCTTTTTTCGGAATTGGGTTTTGAGTTGACCACCAATTTTTCAAAGTAATTGATGAAGAGTATTTTTGTTTCTAGAGATTTATTGTGAATATTTGATTGTTATTGATTGTGTGGCTTTGGAAGTGATTCGAAAGGAGAAGACTCAACTCTTGGAGTAATTAATTGTTTGATTTAGGGCAGGTGATCTCCTAAACCTTATGTTCTAGTAGAATTTGAGTATTCGATTTGTTTTTTGTGTGTTGGGAGTAACGGGTATGAGGTGGACAATTAATTGTCTACTTGATAAATCTAAATGAATAAAAGGGGGTTGAAATGAAAAAGGTTATGTGATGATCATGATGATGTGAATTGCTTTGTTGCGGTTCTTATTGATTGATTGATGAAATGCTTGATAGCATGAGTGTAGACTTGAATTTCATTAATTGGTATCTCTTCCATGTTCTTGTGTGGATACCGTGATAAGACATGTGATGGTTATGATGTCGAGGCCATTGTCGGCTAATGAATTGATATAAAGGCCGATGAGAAATAATTTCGGCTAGTGACTTGACATAATCGAAGGAAAATGATTCTGGCTAGACATATTGTGTAGATGAGAAATGATTTAGGTGAGTAATTTGATATAAAGAGGATGAACAATGGTTCCGGCTAGTGATATTGTGTCAATGAAAAATGATTCCAACGAGAGATTGATTATTCTGATTTTGATGCATTATGATGCTTGTGTGATTTGTTAATTATGATTGATACACTTGTTACGTGTGATTGAACACTTGACATTGAGTTGACTGACTTGATTCGTTTTGTTATTGAATTGTGAATATTGAACTGTGATTAATAAGTCTTGTGGCCCGTGTATTGAAGAACTGTTTGATTGGAATGATTTTTGTGCCTGTTGTAGTTTTAGGAGGTTTAGTTGGGATGAACGGGGTACTCGATATCTAGTTCGATGACTTGTTTATTAGGTTGCTTGTTGAGTACCATGTTGCTGGCACTCGCCCCTTACTTCTACACTTGTGTAGGTTCCGAGCACGGATCCGTATGATCTCTTTCTTCTTCTTCTTTTGATTTTGAGGCTTGTCAATAATTTGAACAGGTAGTTGCTTGTCACCTCAAAAAGGCCCTCTTTTTCCTTTCTTTATACTTTGTTCTATTTGAGAAACAAAGTTTGTGACTTGTAATTGTTTCAATTCCACACTTTATATATTTAGTGGCTTGCACACGTAACAATCAGATTTTGGGGTCTCTCATAGAAATAATAAGTTTTTCCGCTTTATCTTGCTCTTGCTTTTTATTTCTACATATCTTTTGTTTTCGTTGGGTTGAAACTAACTTGTCTTGGTGAAAATAGACAAGTTTCATCATGTCCATTTTTGGATCGTTGAATTACATCGTAGATTTAGAGACATACAATTTTCACTGATAGTGATTGGAGGGTTCCCATCATTTTGCTGCTTGTAGTTTATTAAGCTTCTAAAACCGTGAGGCACTATTTACAATCATATTGAACTTGTCTTCAAGTAAATATCGTCAACATTGTACGAACAATTTTTTATTTTTATAAAGAGCATATAATATAACATGACATGAAAATCGTTTCAAATTAAATTTAGTTGTTATACTGAAGTATTTTTGTAGAGAGGTTTAACTGTGTATTGAATCAAATTAAGTACCCTATCTGCGGCTTTATACCTTTGAATACTACAAATACAAAGCACAATGAAATACGATTAATTCTGAATGCAAAATGAATTTTGTGATAAGTAGAATGAATCATGTAATTAGTTAATAGATTTATATATCAATGACAAACGAAGAGTAATGGCACCAGAATTTACGACAGAGTCATTAACCAAAACACGAATTATGTTAATCTTGTTTTTGCTAGCTTACCATGTAGTATAATGATTTATGCCTATGAAATTATATGAACCTTTCACGAGTGCAGACTCGATAGACGAAAATTTAGGTAATTGTATTCCCACTCTCTCTACCATCGAACTCGGATACCTTCCAAGAATCACATGCTCAAGATACCTGAATTCAGTAGCAAAACATTTCACCATCAAAAGGAATATTTGAGGAGCATTTTTGGCTGCTAAACCGAAATCCTTACCCCTCTAAATTATACTTAATGGGCCTTTGTGTTACTTCAATGGCATCTTTGGAGTTTGTTAAAGGATCATACCAAAATCTATGTAGTGATATCTCAATTGATCAATGTTTTGTAGGTTGCAACAGCAATTGATCACAAAGATTAATAAAAAAAAATAGTTTGCTGATGTATATTTTATGTATAATATGGGTATAGTCATGTATAACCAATGTATAATCTATATATCAACTAGAAAACATTTCAATTTATTGCATATGTTTCTCTTTTCAAGCTTTTTTTATCTTGTACTTTTTTTTGTAATAGCAACAATAGTGGCATGAGACATGAGTAAATTGTGAATAACATTGTGTGGCTCGGTTAATAAGTTTTGGGCCCTGCATAAAGCTCATAGAAGGATCAAACATCACTTCGATTCTTGTAGCGCTACATCAAAGTCTTGAAGCATGTCTTCGTGTATTGAGGTAATTATGGGTGGTGTACTTACATTTTATGTTGCTTGACGTCATATGCATGTCAAGACCTCCAAAAAGCAGAAGTGTTATAAATCATTATTTTTTTAAGAGTCCAACCCATATAACTTAAAATACTCAATCCTCCAAGTTTTCTTAGTTCTATTTGAGAACATAAGCAAAAGGAATTCCACCAAATTATAACTTTGATTGATTATTCCCACTATTACTATTCTAAATTTCCATTTTTTTTTAACTAATTAGCTTCATATTTGATATGTTATGTAACCTAAGTGACTTCCCTACTGGATACTTGTTGTTATTCAACTTGCATACAAATTTCAAATCTTAATTGTTTTCCATATTGTTGTACTTTAATCAAATCAAACTAAACAAGTACATTGGTTAGAAATTTGATTTTTCTGTGTGAAGCAAAATTTTAAGAAAACTTGGACTATGTTCTTTTATTATCTTTTTACGAAAGATTAATTTTCAAATATTAAGCAATCTTCAAAATTAACAACTTTAATTTGTTCAACAATCAGTTGTACTTTAGTTAGTTAGGATACTCGACTCTCATTCCATGTTCAAATCTTGACCACTAGGATTTGAGTGGAAGTTGATTTACAACTTTTAATTTTTTATTATTTTTTATGTAAAGTCTATTCTTCTAGTTTTTTTTAACACATAAAATTATTTATTTTTCTATAAATAGTACTCCATTAGTTTTAATCTTTTATCCAATTTTGACTTTACATGAAACTTAATAGAGTAAAGAAGATTTTTCAAATTTTGTGGTTTTAAACTAAATTATATACATATATATAAAAAATGTTTTAATCTAAACATGTCATGTGGAACGTTATATAAAAAAACTGACAAAAGAGACAAAACATTCTTTAATGTTTCAAAATGAACTAAAAGACGCATTACAATTTTTTTGGAAAGTTAAATTAAAAAATTGACAAAAAGAAATAAAACATTCTTTAATGTTTTAAAATTAACTAAAAGACACATTATAATTTATTATTTAAAAAAAAACATAATTCTATTATATTACTATAAATTGGATCCCTTAAATTTTGGGCCAAGATGGATGCCTTTTTAAGGAAAAATTACCTAACTATACACCATTATTATCATATTTTCTTATTTTTCCTACCATTTCAAAAAATATCAAAAATCTAATCCTTTGCTTCCGTCATTTCTTTTTCTGGATACATTAATTTGAATTCTCATACCCATGGTTTTCTTTCTTTTTTTCAAGCCACAAATCTCTCTACAGTTACCTACATTAATCTATTTTTGAATTTTAAATCTTTTCTCTTTCCAATTAATGATTTCAAGTTATACAAGAGGTAGGTTTCATTCCATCACTTCAATTTTCAATATTTTTTTTCATCTTAAAAAAATTATTGAATTTGTTACTCTCGATCTATTTGCTGGAAGAGAGGTAGAAAACATTGCTAATGCTGATATACATCTTGGAGTGCATTTGGAATTGTTCCAGAAATTTCTAATGGCGGTCTTAATACACTTCATTTCATTGGTTCGATCTTTCAGTATTAGACTTAGCCAATTAGTGCGAGAAGGATACATCTTTGTTGCTTTCTATTGATTAGTTGTTGACTTTTTTCAACTTTTTGGTGGTTATCTTTTTTGATACATATAGGTTCAGATTTCCAATGTATCTAGTTGAATTTATTTTTTAAATTAATGTATAAAACATTCGTTTCAACATTATGATACATTAAAATTCTAGCATGCACAAAGTATCATGTTCAAATATTAGTTTGATACATAATCTTAATTAGTATTGTACTTGATACAAAAATTTATATCATTATCATGTATCAGCCTTTTCATCTACAAATTTATGATACATATGCATTCTGTTCTCAAACAAAATAAGTTACATAAATAATAATATATCATGCACTATTTTTTAAGCATGATACATAAATTCGAATTTATATTAAATGTACCCAATGTATAACAATTATCAAACAACAATGTACTTGTATCGGTCTCAAACCAAACATCTTAGAGCAACATTTTTTTATGTTATCTAGTAGATATACAACACTTATCAATTTAAACAAGAAACATATATAATAATATATTTTATAAATTTATCCATCACGAAAATGAAATTTAAAAATCGATTACATAACATTATAAAAGGTACAAATGATCCATCAAAGTTATGCATCTCTACAACCTTTCTATTTGTTGTATTAATGCATAACAGATACATTGAAAATTCAAACTCTTATTTTTTCACGTCAACGATGTATCAGATCTCCAAATTTTTCCTCAACCCTCGATATCTAAGTCAATTGCAATGACTAATTTGTGATTCACAAACATCAGTTAGTTCTCTCCACAAAACAAAACATATCAACCTTTAAATTCCAAATTCAGATAAAGATCCAAGATTCTTAAATCTGATCTTTAAACAGATAAAAGCAAAAAAAAAAACAAAAGGTTGTAGTTCAACTCAAAACAACATCTCAAATTCCAAGAAATGAACCTGATTTTGAGAAAAAAAGGGTTTAGCTAGGGAAAAATGGATTGGATTCTCACTAGCAAAGATGAATCTTGATGAACAGTATTACAATATCAATGGAGGTTCTGTAAATGAAAACAAAAATTATTAGAAATAAAATCTGAAATTATAATTAGGGTGGTGAAAAGTAGGTGACGAAGACAAGATGTGAGATTTTGGGTATCCATTGGGAGCAATTTGAAATTTTGAATTTCTTCATTCTGGATTTCCGTTCGTATGATTGAGAGTAAGAAGAAATGTAAGCGTAGTTTATGGGATGTAATTAGATTTTCAGTTTTTATTTCCTTTTTAGCGCAATAGAAGAATTCTTATTGTATTATAATTAATGTATCTGGATGATGACTTATGTATCCGGAAGGTACACATTTTAAGGGATTATTGTAATTAGAAAAATAATAGGGATAAGATGTAATTTACTCTTTTGACTATGAGATTTATGTAAGTTATACTTTTTTAAAAGACATTGAGTTACGCTGCAGTTTATATACTGTGACCCGAGTATATATAACATCATTTTCGAGCGAAAGAGGTTACTAGTTAGGATGCATAGGGAGCACTAAATTAGCACTGAACACTACTTTGAATTCGATAATTTTGATCCTTATTTCTAGACTAAGTCTCAAACTCTGACTCCTAAAACTCAAAATGCACATTTTGAGCTTGATTAAACGAATGTTCCAACTGAATTTGAGTACAAATTAATCACATAATAGCAGAAAAGGAAAGTGATCGAGCAATAACAAAATTCGTATAAGACCAAACAACCTATGTTTGAGAAAACTGAGTGTAATCTATTGAATGACATTAAGATATTGTGAAAGAATAAATGTTTGTATACATCGCGTTATGCCTTTTTACGCGTGTTTTTATGCGTGGAACCTAACCAGATATGTTGCTTGTAAGTAACATGTATCACTTTTAAGCAGATCCTAAGAAATTCTTGAACCAGTTCACGGAATCTTTGGGATATCTCTTGAGGTTGTCCTTGTAATCCATGTAATAAAGATCAAACCTTGACGAAATCCAGTTGCCCATTCCTAGTTATCCATCAAATTAAGACCACACAAAGTATCCTTTCACATTGCAACCATCTTCTTTGCATGTTCACCAAAACAGATATCGAATGAATACGTTGTGTTTTAAATTTATCGATCAAGTAGGATTTTAGACACGAATTATAACTTACTTGATAGCAGCTAGCAGATTAGTAAGATAGTCATTGTGATTACTGATAATTGATCCTTTTCGTATCCTTGAGAGTATCTTGTCGCGATGTATATATGCATCATCCATTCATGTAACAATTCAAGAAATTAAAATAAGAGGCTCGGACCATTTCTTCTAGCCTCTTTTCGAATTCATTAAATATAGATTGATGTGTAATTTAGAAGCTACATTATAGATTAGAGACTTACCATTTTTAGTGATTAGAGGGTTCTCATACTTTTGCTTGATGGAGTTCATTAAGCTTCTAATACAATGAGCCACTATGTACTACCATATTGAAGTTGCCTGCAAGTAAATATCATCAACATTGTACAAATACTTTTTGGTTGTTATAGAGAGCATATAATATAACATAACATGAAAATCGTTCAAAATTAAATTTAGTTATTATAGTGAAGTATTGTTATAGAGAGGTTTAACGTAACCCTGTCTGCTACTGACTTTATGCCTTTGAATGCTGCAAGATACAAAACTACACGACAAGTTCTTAGTTCTTAATGCACAATGAATTTCGCGATCTGTAGAATGAATCATGTAATTAGTTAATAGTCTTATCAATGACATACGAATAAGGGTAATGGCACTAGAGTCTGCGATAGAGTCATCGAGCAGAACACCATTATGTTGGTTTTGTTTTTTCTGGCATACCGTGTAGTATAATGATTTATTCCTAGGAAATCCTATAAACCTTTCACAAGTGAAGACTCAGTTGGCGAAAATTTAGGCAAAAGGCTTCCCACTCTTTACAGGCCCAAGTTACCTGAATTTAGTAACAAAACATTCACCATCAAAAGGAAAAAATGAGAAACACTTTAGACTGCAATAACAAAATCCTTACCAGTCTAAATTAAACTCAATGGCCCTTTAATTGTGTTGCTTCAATGTCATTTTTAGAGTTTTTTAAAGGCTAATACCAAAACATATCTAGTGATATCCCAATTGATACATGTTGTGTTGGTTGCAACACCAATTGATCACAAAGACTAATCACAAAAATAGTTTGCATAGGTATAATATATGTATCTAAAAATGTATACTATGAGTATAATCATGTATAGTCAGTTTATAATTTATGTATACTAGTTAGGAAATTAATTATTGCATGATTTTCTCTTTCCAATTTTTTTTTTTGTGTAAATATCAACAACAACAATGGTATGATTTTTTTTATAGTGTAAATATCAACAGTGGTATGAGCAAGGAGTAGACTGTGATTAACTATGGAACATTGCCTAGTGATTGTAGCCCTACATCAAATTCTAAGATGACATCAATATGAGGTTTATTGATGTGATTCAGTTATTCATCCTGTCACCGAAATTCTTTAAAGCATGTCTATACATATGAACACACCAAACTTTCATGGATCACATTGTTGATAATTTTTTTCTCGAGTCAAAGGAGTGGTGTAGGTAGGGTATATATTGCTTAGAATCAAGTGTAATGTCGTTAGTACCGTGAGTTATTATTTTTTAAAAGTCTGACCAGCATAGCTAAGAATGCTCAACCCTCCAAAATTTGGTAAGTTCTTCCTCTAAGAATTTAACCAGAAGGAATCTCGATTCAAGTGTGATGTAGACCTCATGTACACAGCTTATTAGCTTCAAATTTGATTAGAACTGATGTAAATTTATTAGCTTCAAATTTGATTAGCGGCTATGTAACCCAAGTGACTTTCCACCGGATATTTATTGTTACACCTATTGCACACAAACCTCAAATCTTAATCTTTTTTCCACATTGCTATACTTTAATGAAATCAAATAAAAACTAAGATTAACTTAAATAATTTTAACATGAGAATTCTAACTCTGCTATATTATTTTCAAGGGTGGATTAAAGTGATAATAAAACTTGGACTATGTTCTTTTTGTTTGTATTTTTTTTATTATAGACTAGTTTCCAAATATTAAGCATTATTAAAAATTAAGTACCCTTGATATGTTCAACAATGCATTGTGTTCTAGGTGGTTAGGATACTGATTCTCATCGAGGATTTGAGGAGAAGAAATTAGCAATTATATATTTTTTATTATTTTTTATATAAAATCTACTCTTCTAGCTTTTTAAGATGTAGAATTATTAATATGTTTAAAATTATTTTTGATATATAAAATTATTTCTTTCTTCTTAATTAAAAAGGTTAATTTTTTTATAAATAGTAAATTCTGTAAGTTTTAATCTTTTGCCCAATTTTGACTCAACGTAAAACTTAAAAGAGTACAAAAGGATTTTCAGATCTTGTGGTCTTAAGCTAAATTATATACATACATATATATATATATATATATATATATATATATATATCAAAAAACAAATTAATCTTGTGGTCATAAACATATTACGTGGAAAAATCAATTAATTAAAATTTGACAAAGAAGAAACAAAACATTATTTAATGTTTCAAAATGAACTAAAAGACAAGTAAAAGTTTATTTTATTTTTTTAAAAAAAAATTATAATAGTTCTTGTTACTATAAAATGGGATCCCTTAAATTTTGGGCCTTAAACCATTGCCTCATTTTTTAAGGCATTAAGTCGGTCCTGAGTATATATAATTGTGATTTTCCAACGAAGGAGGTTTGCTAGTTAGGATGTCCAGGGAGGACTCAACTAGCACAACACACTACTAAGTCTCAACTCTGACTCCTAAAACTCAAAATTAGCTCAAAATGCCCATTTTGAGCTTCTTTAAACGGATGATCCAACTGAATTCGAGTACAAATTAATCACATAATAGCAGAAAAGGAAGTGATGGAGCAATAACAAAACTCGTACGCGAAACCAAACAACCTATGTATGAGCAAACTGAGTGGAATCTATTGAATGACATTAAGATATTGTGAAAGAATAATTGTTTGTATACATCGCGTTATGTTTTTTTACGCGTGGAACCTAAGCATATATGGTGCTTATAAGTAACATGTATCAATTTAAGCAGATCCTAAGAAGTTCTTGAACCAGTTCACGGAATCTTTAGGATATCTCTTGAGGTTGTCCTTGTAATCCACGTAATAAAGACCAAACCTCGATGAAAATCCAGCTGCCCATTCCCAGTTATCCATCAAAGACCACACAAAGTATCCTTTCACATTGCAACCATCTTCTCTGCATATTCACCAATACAGATATCGAATGAATACGTTGTGCTTTAAAATTTGTTGATCAAGTAGGATTTTAGACACGAATAACTTACTTGATAGCATCTAGCAGATTAGTGAGATAGTCATTGTGATAATTGATCCTTTTTGTATCCTTGAGAGTATGTTCTCGCGATGTAAATATGCTATTTGAATCATCCATTCCTGTAACAGCTCAAGAAATCAAAATAAAAGGCTCGAACCATAGGAAACTTAATTTCCTACAAATTTTATACTAATCCCAAAAAAATATCCATGTAATTCACACTTTTCTTGTAGCTATGTTATAGATTAAGAAACTTACCATTTTCAGTGATTATGATTAGAGGGTTTTCATACTTTTGCTTGATGTAGTTCAATAAGCTTCTAATACCATGAGGTACTATGTACAACCATATTGAACTTGCCTGTGATTAAATATCATCATTATTGTACGTATACGTTTTGGTTATTATAGAGAACATATAATATAACAGAACATAAATATCGTTCCAATTCAAGATACATAAGATACGAAATTACATACCCTGTCTGCTATTGGATTTATACCTTTGAATGCTGCAAGATACGAAAGCACAACCAAAAAACTGCTTAGTTCTTAATGCACAATGAATTTCGCGATAAGTAGAATGAATCAATTGATAGAGTTGTCAACGACATACGAAGGGTAATAGCACCAGAGTCAGCAACAGAGTCATTGAGCAGAGCACCAATTATGTTGGTTTTGTTCTTGCTAGCATACCATGTAGTATAATGATTTATGCCTATGAAATCGTAGGAACCTTTCACGAGTGCAGACTCAGTTGGCGAAAATTTAGGTAATCGGCTTCCCACTCTCTCTACCATAGAACTCGGATACCTTCCAAGAATCACAGGTTCAAGATACCTGAATTCAGTAACAGAACATTTCACCATCAAAACGAAAAAATGAGTGAGCATTTTTTACTACTACAACAAAATCCTTACCAGTCTAAATTAAACTCAATTGCCCTTTGTGTTGCTTCAACGTCTTCTTTGGAGTTTGTTGAAGGCTCATACCAAAAGCTATCTAGGGATATCCCAATTGATCCGTGTTGTGTTGGCTGCAACGACACTTGATTACAAAAACACTCTGCGGATGTATAATATATGTATATTCTATGTATACTATGGGTATAATCATGTATGATCAGTGTATAATCTATGTATACTGGCTAGGAAAAGTCTCAATATATTGAATGTATTTTTTTTCAAGTTTTTTTTTACCTTGTACTTCTTTTTATAAATGTCAACAGCAGTAGCATGAGCAAGGAGTAGATTGTGAGTAACAATGTAAGGCTCAGTTGCAGAGTTTCCAGCTCTGCAAAAAGCTCGTAGGAGGATGGAACATCGCCCCGGTGCTTGTAGACCTACATCAAACCCTTGGATGGCAACCGTATGAGGCTCATTGATAGTGATCCAGTTCTTCACCCTATCACCAAATTTCTTGAAGCATGTCTCCGCATATATCGCGAAATCTTGTCTGTCAATAATGACCAAAAATGTTACATGACATAAATCCAGACAAGTTGGAATAAATATCTTGTGGTGAAACTTACATGATTTGTGGGCTTAGCCATCCAGTGTACTTGTCTTCTAGAGCTTGAGGAAGGTCCCAATGGTATAATGTTACATATGGTTTAATTCCTAGGATTCATACACATTGTAACAATCAATTTATCTATGTTTAATGTCAAAAAAAAAAAAAGTTTGGCATAAATACTAAAGAAATGATATATACTCCTTCTATCCAAATTATGTGAAGGGGTTCGGAGTACTAACGATCAAAATACTTAATTCTGACTATGAATTCAGGTATAATTTTGTTAAGTTGTTTCATAAACAAAATTTATATATTTGAAAACTACATTAAAAGTACTACTATAAGTCAACATAACTAATGATGTAATTTTATTTTTTTTGAAAATAAATATTGAGAAAATCATTGTAAAAGAAAAAACTTTGTTCAACCCCAGACAGTAACACCTTCACGTAAAATAAGAGAGTAAGAATGCCAATTGTACCATTAGCTAGTAAAGCATTGATAAACTTGTTGTAGTGATCAACTCCAGCTTGATTGATTTCTCCAGTTCCATCTAATAATAATTAAAAACAAATAGAGTTAATTATTTGTTCTTGTGTGGTGCATGGTTATTTATTAAGATATTTTTTTTAATTGCTATATCAAAATATTGTAATTGTGAATAACTTTATAATATAAGAAGATTTACTAGGGAAAATTCTGGCCCAAGCAATAGAGAATCTATAGGCATCCATTCCCATATCCTTCATAAGTTGTATATCTTCCTGTCAAAAAAAAAATGGAATCGGAATTATTCGATGGAGCGTCTCAATTACGAGTTTTGAGTATGAAATTTTTATGATAGAAACGACTATTCCTGGAAGGGTCCTATCTGATGCAAATCTAATTAGTACTGTAATTCAGATATCAAACATCAAATAAAAATTTAAAAAACATTAAAAAAATAACTATAAAATTAAATTATACTATAAATTAATTTACCAGATACCGATGATACTGATCCACGGCTACATCACCATTGCTAAAATCAATTACTTTGCCTGCAAAATCCACCAAACATATCCATTGATATTTAACTGTGTTGCTCGAACTTTTTAAATTATTCCTTTACTAGTGTTTAAAACATAAAAATAATGAGAAAATATACTAAATAAAAATAAGATAAAAAAAATATTAGTGGGGAAAGTGCATGCACAATTTTTTTTACCAAAAGAATGAGAAAATTTGTCCCATATAGTTTGACCTCTTCCTTCCTCTTTCACAGCTCCTTCAAACTATATTCAGACATAACATATTACATTATCATCTCATAAATATTAATTAGTTAAATGTGTAAAATTAAAAGGATTATATAGATGCACAAAAATAAAATATATCTATGACAAGTAAGTAATGATATATTAGTATTAGCAGAAAAATATAGTTTTCTTTTGCAATAATTTTCATTTAACATTTTTTCAAATATTTGATATTGCAAAAATTTGGGTTGTAATTTTTAAGATTCTTAATATTGAATTATTATATGTATAGGTTATAAATTGATACTTATTATTGTTATTTTAATAATTATATATATAAATTTATACTTTATGTCAAAAACTACGTTGAATTGAACTCGTACCTAATATGTTGAAATAGTCCTTAGAAAAAAGTTATATGGTGTGTATAAATATATATTTATTTCATATAGATATTTAATGCTGATAATATTGATAGCAAAATTTACTTTATATCGACTTTTAAACACTCTTTAATATCTTTCAAGTTATTTAAAAAAATAATACATTATAGCATTAACATTATCTTTTTTCGAACCCTCCCATGAATTTGCCTTCTTGAAGATGAATTTTCTTAAAAGTTATTTTTTTTTTGAAAACTCAAACAAAAATAAAGATTACATAAGAAAATTGATTAAAAAAACATTTATTTTCTATAAAAAAATATTTGAATGGATCTAGAAATGTCTGAAAATGGATTTGTACACGTTCGAATCACTTAAATGATGAAAAAGAATATTTAAGTTGTGTTGTCAAATATCTTTTTTTTGATGACTAGGAAAATCTGCAATTACTATTCTTTGGATGTGCACAGTAATGACCACCTAAAGTTGGATTTCCAGTTGTAGTTTTTAGTTTGGGGTGCCAATAGTAGCATAGTTGCTTAGTCGTCCTTCCTCTTACGTATTACAATATAGGTGCTTTGAATGCTGCCTTTAGCGGAAAACGTGTGCACAGAATAAAACCCTCATTTCTATGTAATAGCTCATAAACCAAATATAATAACCTATATTAAACAAGTCTAATGCGATAAACTCGACCCAGAAAAAACCCTTGCTTTCTCATAAATTTTTCTATTCAATGGAATAATTAAATGTCAAAACTCAAAACAGTGTTAACCCACCCCCACCCAACCCACCCTCACCCCAAAACAAAACAAAAAGTGAATTCTATTGAAATGATGAAAAACAAAACTTTTGTCTAGTGGGGTGGGAGGTCACGGGAATGATTGGATAATTGATTAATATGATCCTTTAAGTGTTTAATTCTCTATTTAAAAATGAAATTGACATTTATCAAAAATTGACAAGTGGATTAAAGGAACTTTAACTTGATGGTTTTCTTTAAAGCTTTTGTGTTTAATTCCCTATTTAATTAATAAGGAATATTTATCTTTTTAAAATAACTGAACGATACAGTCACATCTAATGGGGGACATATTTCATTATTTATGACAGAATTTATGATTTTAATTGCCTTTTATTATACAATCATATATCCACACGCATATCTAATTATTGCTCTAAGCTTCCAATTAAATTTATTTTATTTTCTTTCTTTTTCCAAATTGTACATCCTTCGTCTCATAATGTTTATAATATATTTTTATTAGATAATGATAAATAGTTAAAAAGATTTGTTAGAATTTGATCAGAAAATCTTTAAAATTTTAATATTTTTTTTATTTCAAAATAAACTAATCTTTTTTTTTATATTTTAGTTAAAAGATATTAAAATTAAAAAGGCTAAAATATTCTAAAAGATAAAATAAAATAGAAAAATGTTATTCTCGTAAAATTTTCCGGCGAAAATAATTTTTCTATTTTTATTTGCACACCCCTTTAGCTCACCCCAATATCCATCAAGAAGATGCATAATTATCTTTATTTTTACAAATTACATTTTGTAAATTGATCTATTTTTTAATGAATAAATATTATATGTTTGAAAATTTAATCAAAATCAACTTCCTTTTTTATGATTTCTGTTTCAAATATCAGAAAACACTAATATTAATCATAATATCAAGTTGTTAAATCATTCAATAATTGGTGTAATATGTTCAATTTGTATTATTATTGATGGTGATCAATGATCATGTTCTAAAAATATTTTAAATCTCACATATTTCTTATATAAAGGGATAAACAATATATATTTTTAGTTGTTTAACATTATTATGTTCAGTCAAATATTATAGTAAGAATCAAAATCAGATTTTGATAAAAATTGAGGGACTAAATTTACAATAAACCCTTTTATTTTTGAAGAGGGATTTTTTTTCTCTATTTGGAATATCTATCTACTTTTTGATTCTAGAACATTAAAGTCACATCATTGGTGGATATTTCATAATTAATTAGATGATTAAATAACTACTACACGCTTAATTAGCGAATTAATTGATTAAGGTTCCAACAAAATTTGTTTTGTTCTCCACTAAATGCACTTTTTTCGTTGTCTCTAGCTATTTGGCAGGAAATAGAAAATGAAAATAAAAAAAACAAAAACATTCTACTAATAGAGAATTACTTTCAATGAAAGCATCATTAAATTATTATTTTTAAATAAAGAACTAAACTTTACTCCTTTTTATGCCAAAATTTATACCAAACTTGAAGTAAAGAATTTAATAAAAAAGAGAAAAGTAATGTTAAAGCCATGAGAAAACACTACAACAAACAAAAATTAGAAACTAACTCGCTAATTCATTGCTAAATAATCTATAACTAACAATAATTTTCATAATCTATCGTCAAATGTGATTAGCAATTTTTTTTTACTTAAATCCATCGCAAATTTCTAAAAGAAATATGAGAGAGACATCCTAATTAGACCTTGAATAAATACCTATCAGAATTTTCATCGAAAGAGTTTATTATTTCCTGTTTATATGTGTTAAGATATGACACTTACGCCTCTTAATTAACATTCTTCTGCACGCTTAGACCTCAATTGGAGCGTGAACATTTTTAAATAGGATCATCATTGATGAACAATAAATTGGGATGGGCCTGATTCTGATACTATAATAAGATATGACATTTAGATTTCATTCAACTCTAAAAGCTAGCTCATGAGAGAAGATACTAATTTGGAACTTCTTAACAATAAGATTGAAATACATTTTGAAAAAGAAGAAAGAAAGATAATTTTTGGTTATGGTCAAGGATTATAATAAATAATAATAATAATAGTAATATATAAAAACAAAAATAAAAAAATTATTGAATGGATATAAAAATGAGTGATCCACATTCACATTCACATTCACATTCACATGCATGTATAGTGAAGGAAAAAAAAGAACAAGAAGACAAACCTGATAAGCAGAAGAAGCAGTACCAAAAACAAAGTCCCTTGGAAAATTGTTTCTGCTAATATTTTGTGCTGAATTTATATTAATAAAACTAATAACAAATATTAATAATATTAATTCCCAAACATCAATGCCTCTTTTCTTCAACATAATTTTTTTTTTTTTGTGGAGATTGAAAAGGTTTCTAAGTATATATATCAAGATAATCAAGAAGACAAAAAGGGAGAGAAGGAAAAATTAAAAGGGGGTTTATGAATTCTATATTTTTGGTTGCTTAGTGTTAGTTTTGGTGTGTATTTATAAAAGGAATTAAATGAATAAAAATATTTTTTTTATTTATTGTAATGTATTAAAGAGGAGGAGGATATATATATATGTTGGTAGTTGAGTGAAGCAAAAATGGTGGTCTGGCCACTATAATTAATGAGATAGAACTTAGAAGAAAAAGAAGCTAAGAAGATGCACCTTTCATTTTCTCTTTAAATAAGAGAACTCTTTTTTAGTAATACTCTACTTTTTAATTCCTTTTTTTTCTTTGTGGGGATGGGGTAATGGGCATAATGGTTGTTTCCACACTTGTATGTGGAGGGTGGGGGTGGGGTGATGAGGAAATGGTGGTAGGGTATTTCTTGAATAATCAAAGTTTGTTTCATCATGTATTATGAATGCAAATTTAGTTGGAGTTTCTTCCAAGAGATTTAATGTTTTAAGCTTGGGCTTTGAATATTAAATCATTTTTATAGAAATAAAATTAAAAAAGATCTTTCAGATGTGAAATTTTTTAATGTATTTCTGAACTAGTCAGGTTTCAGAGTAAGTAATTGAGATGAATTTGATTAAAAAAAATGTGGTAGAGTTTAAATTTCATCAACGGGCTAAGCCAAAGAGAATATGCACTTCCTAAAATATGGGTGTATTTGTGTCTTAGTAATTAATTAAGTGGTTGAGAATTCTGAAGCTTTTGTGTCAAAACTCAGCAGAGGAAAAGAGACACCAAGTGATTTTGTCATCAAGAACTCTCAAGCACACGAGTTTCGTACAAATAAAAAAATAAGGCATTTTATTCAATATTATCATAATGTATATTCAATATTATCATAATGTATTAACGTATATACTCGTGTCGAATGTGGATCTGTTCCAATTTTGAATGAAGTTGTTTGAAATATACGAACTTCTGTATAGAGAAATAATAAATTCCTCAAGATTCGAATCATGAATCTGTTTCTAATAGAAAATGACAAGTATCCCATAAAATTAATCGAAAATTAGTTGTGCACAACTTTCATTAAAACAAAAGGTATATGGGTGCACTAGCTAGTAAAAAAATAAGAAAAAAATGTATTGAATGAGAACTAATTTGTAGACCTCTAGTTACACAACTCAATGTTCTAACTAGGTGCACTATATCACTTTAATATAGTATAGGTACCAATATATAATATCATACCAATCTTAAAAATATATACATAAAAAGTAACTATTTTTTTAAGAGACCAAAAAGTTTACAGGCCCCATTTTTGGGATATAATTTTGCCACTGAGCCTAAGAAAAAAATTTGAGCAATAAAATCATCTTTACAGTGTTATAACATGTAATTTTTCTTATTTTTAATGTCACAAAATCTCTTTATATCTATAATAGAAAATATTAAGTCATATGTGTAATTTTTCTCGAGTGGCCTGATTATACATATATGATCCATATAATATATAAATTAAACTCAATTAGCTTATAATTTTTAAAAGAGCTAGTTGCCATTTTTTCATAAATACGCTATTGTATGGTTTTATCGGAAAAAATTATGAGCAATTTGTAAATTTAACAAAGTTCTAAAACGTAACACAACATAATTTAAGAGTTTTGTTACTTACAAGGGAGGAATATATGAAACCCAATTCCCTTCCACTAGTTTGTTCTAATTAGTTAGCTTTTATATATATATAAAAGATCTTTTAAAAAATAACTTTTTAAAGAAAATTGGTGCAGTTTTTCAATGACCTACGTGACACTATCTTGTGAGTCCAACGTGTGTTGACATTTTCTTTCAAGCTAGTGCCACATAGGCTGAAAAGCGAAAAAAAATTATTTATAAAATAAGTTCAAAAGTAATAAAACATTAATATAATATAATCTCTTTATTTTACAATATTGAGAGATTTCATTTGGTTTGAAAAGTACACAATTGTTTTTCTCTTTATTTTACAATATTGAGGGATTTCATTTGGTTTGAAAAGTACATAATTTTAGTTGAAGAATAAAAATAAAATAATAATTTTTTTATTAAAGAGCATATGAGTCGATTGGTAAAATTGTTCATGTATAGTCATAAATTTTTTTTTTGAATAATGATTTTATAGGTTATTCATAAATTTATTATTTAATGTTATTTTTTTTTATAAAGTATTCTTTATTTTACACATAAGAAATATTCATTTTATACATAAGAGACTTCAACAGATTTTTTCTATTCATATTGTAAAATGTTTTTACAGTAAATATTCTCTGTTACTATTGTTATATACGTTTGCTACTTCTTTTACAGGCTGTTTTGATCGATTTTTCTTAAACTGAGTATCTATTATTGACTTTAAAGTAATATTATGTCCACTATTTTTTTTTCAAGAAAATGAAAGGGAAATTATTGGAATCCAAATTAAAGGATGAATGTGAATGTGGAGAAAATATATACATATTATGCTTCTTTATTTTTTAGTGGGATATTAAAGATAATATTGTTTACTTTTTATTACCCATTGTGTTCAATCATTAGCTATGAAAAAAAAAGGAATTTTTTTTCTTCTCTTCACATTTATACTTTATTTTTCACTTGCCGACTACCTAGATTTCATATATATTATTATTAATATAAAATATGTATAGCCAAAACAAGTAAATAAATTTTGTAGTATTATTTAGAAATATTAGTATAGTCAAAATAAAGAAGAATAGAATTATTAGACAATTACTACGATAAATATTTTTTTTTTAAATTTAACTAATTTTTTATATTATTTTTTGAGTTTTGAACTTTTTAATTTTGATTGTACATTAAGATAAAGAATTTAAATTTTTTAAAATTAATTAATATATCTAAAAGCTAGGTTAAAAAAAATTATAAATTATAATAAATAATAATTTATAATATTAAAAAAGGTTATACTTAAAATTTTATTCATTTGACTTTCAAAATTTAAACGATTGTCGCAAAAATTGAGTGCAAAATATTACACTATCCTGCTTGTGAACTATTGTTTGTCTAGTTCTTGTACATATTATAATTAGGGACCACCAATATTTGACTTTAAGTTTTTTAATATATTGTTCAATAGAAGAATATTTAATCATAAATAATTTTATTTGATTTCAAGATTATGTAGATAGAGTAAAATATTTTATGGATTAATGCAAATACGTTTATTTAGGGTTCATGTAGAACATTCACTAGAAAAGGAAGTATAGAAATCAAAAGTCCCCACCACTTATCCAAATCGAATTTACAGATAAAATTGTGTTACATATCCTTCTCTATTTTTTGTTAGAGTGAAGGATATGTTGTTCATCTTGTATTCCAAACATACTTAGAACAAAACTTTGAACATTTTTGTAAGACAATAAAATTTAAGAACATTTTTACAACTAGAAAATTAAAACTAGTAGCAAAACTAGAATCAGAAAGAGATTTTAAAAAAAAATTATGAAATATTTTTCTTGAAGAATGATTATTGTTAATATCTGTCTAAAATATCTTACTGATTCCAACAAACTAGTTACCAAGTTTAATAAACCAGTGAAGAACAAAAGAATAGAAGAACTGAAATTAATTCACAAATCTAAAATTTGTAAAATACGTACCAAAATCTGGAAAAATTTTAATAGGAAAAAGATCCAGTCCAGTGAACTCACAGTGTCCCCTTAAGGAAATTATTCCCCCCTAGTATCCGAGGTTTGATTTGATATATGACCTCTCAGGGTAAAATAATCTCAATCACCAGTGTATAGACACCAAAAACTCCGGTGTCAGCGAATCACTCAATGACAGTAAAGTACACTTAGAATACTAGATTTATTAGTTGAAGAAGTCCATGAATTCTATATTAAAATGAGAGGAATTCCCTCAATTTATAGAAAACAAAGGGTAGTGCGAAAAGGTTCTTATTGTACCTTACCGGAAAGGTCACAAACCTTTGGAAAATTCACAATCTTTCAGAAAGGTCGTCACCTTTCGTAGAAGTCACAAATTTCCATAAAAGTCATAACTTTTCATAAAAGTCGCAACTTTTCATAAAAGTTACAATTTTTTCATAAAAGTCGCAACATTTCATTAAAGTCACAACTCTTCATAAAAGTCGCAACTCTTCATTTTCCATTCACACCTTTTTAAAACCCAACAATCCCCCGCATGAATGGGAAATGACTGGAAGACAGAGAAACGGACAAGTATGTGTACTTTAGAAGCAAGAATTAATTGCATCTGGATAAGTAGGTTTCCCCTTGGAATTTCTGTAGTGAACATATGTCGGATATACTCGGCCAATCGATAGATGCGATATCTTTGAACCGTCGAACTTTGGTGTATACCTAGACAACGACATGTCACACAATTAACCCTTTATCATTTATGGTTCTTACGGTTATGTTCGTTTTAGCCATGAACACCTCCTGATTTCATGAGTGTATAGAGAGATGGGCTTTTGACAACCATCTTCTTTGTAGCGGCTTACATTTTACACTCACATAGGTGATTCCTAATCGTGTTATCACGTAGATACACTATTTAGTCAACTCTGTCAAACTTAGCAAATCATTAAAAACAATAAGCTTTATTAACTCATTAACAAGCCCTAATCTTGTATCCTTGTCCCTGAGCATTGTCTTCATCATGAGAATGGATTGAGTTTGTTGACAATGTTGAACCGTCATTTACAAACTTTGTTTTTCTCCTTGAATCTAGCTCTTGGGATCTCCAGTCTGCTAGATAGAGTTACCGCCATGATGACTTGTCCTAAGCCGTAAATTTATTCCCTTAAATGATCTTTTAACTTCCTCTCTAGTTAGGCCTTTTTGTAAGTGGATCAGACACATTATCCTTTGACTTTAGATAGTCAATTCTGATAATTCCATTAGAGAGGAGTTTTCAGACAATATCATGTCTATGTCGTATATGACGAGACTTTCCGTTATACGTCATGCTACATGCCCTACCTATTGCATCTTGACTGTGAAAGTGTATGCATACTAATGCCAATGGTTTGGGCCAAAATAGAATATCTATCAAGAAATTCCGGAGTCTTTCAACTTATTCACCAACCTTATCTAGAGCACCTAGCTCAAAGATCATTGTAGAGCTCGCGATACATGTCTCTTTTAAAATATTTTTAAGAGACTGCTCCTCTACCAATAGTAAATACATATCCACTCGTGAATTTTCCTTCATTCGTCCGATGATTCAATTTGCATCACTATATCTTCCAATATTGTTAGCAACTCCAATAATTTTCATTTCACTTGCTTTATAGCATGCATTTAGTAGCATTTATGTCATTAGTGTCTCTATTGATGATCAACATATCACCAATATAAAAATAAACAACGACCTTATGATTTTAATGTGAACACATTTATCACTTCTATCATTCTTCAGCCCATTTACCGACATGGTTTGATCAAATTATGTCATTGTTTGGGTGCTTCCATAATGTGACTTAACAAGTTCACACACTTTCTTTTATTCACCAGGAACCACAAAACCCTCGGGTTGTTCCATGTAACTTTCTTCCTCCAATTCTTCATTTAAGAAAGTTCTTTTCACATTCATTTGATGAATTTGGAGATCATATACCACACTAATAATTTTTGCATCGGAATGGATGTAATCCTAATTACTAACGAGTATATATATCGACAAGATCAAAACCTTATTTTTTTTGTCTAAAGCCTTTGACACAAAGTCTTGTTTTATATTTTTCAACGGTTCCATCAACTGTCATTTTCCTTCTAAAGATTCATTTTGAACCTAAAGATTTATTTTCTTGAAGAAGATCAATTAACTTCCAATATTGTTTATTGACACCATCTTTCCAAAGGATGAGTCTACATAAGACACAAAAAATGTTACAAAATCATATTCGAAGGAAGTAAATGTCCTTTAACATTTACTAAGCCTCTGAATCTCTTTATTAAGTACATTATCCTTTTCATTTCCTAGGCCTTTTAGACCCTTCTCTAGACTACTCAAGTCTAATTTTACAGTCCACAATCATAGGTCCTATTTTAATTCTTTTAGGAATAAGAACTTGGACTTTGACTAGATAGCCCCCCACTTTGAAATATTTCAAGTTGGATTTCCTTCCTTTCCATTTCTCATATGGAAAAGATTGTATTCTGATCAAACAAAATCGTTTTCTTTCTTAAAAAAAAAAAATTGTTGTTCTCTTTTGCAGTAAGGATAGTTCCTCCACACAAGTTTTGTGTAAATCCGAACTTATAAATAATGCATCCATCATTTCTTTCAACTGTCGCGCCTCATTTTACGTAAAAACGAGTTTTGTGCACGACTTAACAACTCTTTTGGGATTTTGAGTTTGGAGTCACCACCTAACGAATTAAGGCGCGTTAGGGCACCTATCTAACCTAACTAAGTCTAGCTAAGGTCAACGAGCCAGAGATCAGGGTAACAGTTCAAATTACCTCGAAAGGAAGGTATTAGGCATGCCTCAAGGTCCACAAATTTGGGTCCCGGTCGTATCTCATGCAATCTTTGTGGAGGTTACAAGTAGCAAATAAGGTCACTTCATTTATTAATTTATTTAAGCTTGCTAAGTGATAACAAATATAAAACAATTTAGACTTTTTTATTATTTTGAACAATTAATTAATGAAGGATAGGTGATAGCAATAAATAAACAATCAAGTTTATTTTTGTTTATTTAAACATACGAGACTATGTGTTAAACAAATCGAACAAAGAGCTTGTATTATTATTTTAATTAATATTTAAATATGCGAGTCTAAGTGATAAAAATATTAAAAAATTGAAAAAAAATTATTATTATTTATATTCAATTATTTACACATGCAAAGCTAAGTGATAACATAAATAAACATTAAATAAAAATTTAAAGATAAGCGATGGGATCGAAAAGAGGAAAATAAATAAGCAAATAATTTTATTATTTTTATTTTAATCTATCCCAAATAAATTACTAAACAATTAAAATTACTTCAATTATTTATTATTTGAGCATACGATCTATGTGATTAAAATATTGATCAAATATTAAGCACTTAATGAAGAGATAAACAAAAGGCATAAGATGCACAAATAGATATAAAATAATTAATTCACTATGCGAATAAGATGTGCAAAAAATAATTTTTGAAAATTGAGTAAAATTTGAATAGACTTTTATTAGAAAAAAATATTTTTTTCTTTATAGGGATGATGCCACGATATTGTTAATCGCGCACCTCCACCATAGAAACAATTTTGTTTTGAGATCGGTCTTAGAAAAATAAAAGAAAGTTTATATTTTTAAGATGATTTGAAAATTTAGTTTGCATATAGGCACATAAATATTTACATATAAATACACATAATCCCGTTGAAAATCATTGGGCAGGTGGTACTTCCGGGGACGCGTCGATTTAATTTAAAAATTGGAACTAGACCTCGTAATTCCTTTGACTTTCCCACTAACGATAGGTTAGGAGATAGTGCTTATAATTTATTTATTTAAAAAAAAAAACAAATTTCATAATCAATCCAAAGCTTTAAAGAAGGATTGAACAATGACTTTTTTAAAAAAAAAACATGTTGCAAAACTTTGTAAAAAAAAAGAAAGAAAAACTAGTAGAACATTTATGTAGTAAATTTATTAAATGCAAAGATTTTACTATGAAATATATTCAAAAACCAAGTAATTTATTTAATGCAACAAATAATTTTTTTAATCATTATGGTATGACCGAACCCCCATTGGAGCGCCTACGTATCCCTTCTTAAACGGAAATCAGGTCTGACGTAATTCAAATTACAAGAAGAGCATAAGCGAATTGAGAACATTCAGGAGCAGCAATTGAATGATGGATTTTGACCAACTTTATTTGCCCATATGTTATCATGGGTGTTTGAATGTGGAAAACATGAACTTAAATGGCGCAAGCCTTATTTGAGAAACTGGATCAAGTAGACGTTGATGCGTTCACATATGAACTACCTTTGTTGCAAAGTCCTCCAAACATATGGCCTTAGTATCAATCACTTGTTGAATCTTATCTTTCAGATTACAATATTCTTCTATTGTATGTCCTTCCATTCCTGAATGATAAGCACAAATCTTGGAGGGTTCAATCCACGATGCACGCGTAGTCATCTTTATTTCATTCATAGGAGCTATGTGACCAATGATCCTCAACTTTTAAAAAAGTTGGCGTATAGGCTCGGTCAGAGGAGTATAAGTTTTGTCAAGTCTCTCCTCAACCTTGAAGAGGTTTTTGCAGATATGCGGTCGAGTGACTTTAGCATTGTGGC
Source organism: Solanum chmielewskii (assembly GCA_027704785.1). Classification (NCBI taxonomy): domain Eukaryota; kingdom Viridiplantae; phylum Streptophyta; class Magnoliopsida; order Solanales; family Solanaceae; genus Solanum; species Solanum chmielewskii. The sequence goes on along the minus strand of JAKWIX010000318.1, from coordinate 4,570,289 downwards.
CAGGATATGTTGGTTGTCGATATGGCATTGGAGGTCTTTGGTACAGATACATTTGATATGGAGGGATTGGAAATGGCATGAGAGACGCATGATACCAGGGAACTTGGTGCAGAGGTGTTTCGTATTGAGGAGCTTGCATAGTAGGATGATGCGGGTGTAAAGTAAGGTGTTGAGGTTTAGGGGCATATGCATGATGTTGCGGAGGGTATGGATGAATTGGAAAGTAGATGTTCTTTGGAGGCATTTGAATGGAGGTCGGTTGACTTTGAGAGGTAGAGTAATCTGGAAGAGGATTATTTTGGAAAGTGACTTCACTTGCGAAAGGTGACATATCCATGTTTGTCTCCAAAGTGGGATTGGCGGAGAGTAACAACATTGCCCACTCGCGCATGTCCAACAACTCTTCTTATAACTTCTTTATTTTCTGCTCAAAGTTTGATACCAACTTGTCTGAAAGACACTTCTTTTCAATAGTTTTGCACATAACCCTAGCATTAGTCACTTTCACTTTTCCTTTGCAATTCTCAGTCGGGAGAGAAGGAAATGAACCCTTTGATCGCGTCTGGTAAATCATGGTCTACAGATCAACCATTGGGAAAGAGTAAGAAAAAAATAAAAGCAAAATAAAGCCCAAGTTAGAAAATTGCATAAATTGGGATATCAAACACGTTATTTAAGATAAATGCCCTAAATACAAAGGAGCCTCGTTGAGCCAGAGGTAGCCCTAAGCAACACATAAGTGATGCAAAATAATTAATTTAAGCCTTATTTTCCAATTTGGAGTTTAGATTAGAAGAAACAAAATAACTTTCGTTTATTATAAATTCAAATAATACATCATAACAAAACTGAAATAAACGAAGGAAAAAGGGATAACTTGGGGGAAATCATCCTAAATCCTGAAATCTTGGAGGTATCGACTCCAAGAGCTTGGAGCCAATTGACCTCTTGTGATGGGAGGGACTTCTTGTCTCATGTTCAACACACTCAGTGCCCATATGTTTTCCCTTTCATCGGCAATCCCATAATGTCCTTCTCCACTTGATATTGGGACTTCAGATTCTATCAAGATCCATATGCGATACTCATGCGTGCATAAAGCCTGTCCTGCACCAATAGGAATAGTCAACACACGCTCCCATCGTCGAAGTATGTTGTGGACTTGCGGTTTATCTATTCCAAACTCATACTTAAATGGCTCCATGTCAGATCGGAGTGGTATGACTTGAGTTTGCCCAAATTGGCGAAGTACTCGAAGAGGCGCATATGGTTGGACACCCTTTAAGCCAATAAGCTCGATGAAATATCGATCGTCCCCTCTTACTATGGCATTAGGCATGGACAACCAATGAAGCTTCCATTGAATTTGGTGGCTCTCAAGCTCAGTCAGAAATATCTGCCAGTCCACAAATCCTACAGGTGCGGCGAAACGTGCCAACCTTCTTGGATGGTTATCAATCTTGTTGCCTTGACCAAGAAAGGTATCTACCATGTCAGATCGCTTGTGGAAGTGATCGATAGCCCATAGTTGAAGTAGAACGTTGCATCCCTCGAAGAACATTCTTCCATCAACACATGCTGACAGACTTCTCATTATCTCCGCTAGGATCATGGGCACTATGGTTTTCCTGGGCTCGCCTCCTCTTTGAGCTAGGTCTCGAATCACGTACCTTAGACATGTATTGATTCTTCCCCTTGATTTAGGAAAAACCAAAGATCCCAATAAGGCGATGGCAAAGGCATCCAGACGATACTTTTCCCATTCTTCAACGGAGCACTCAAATTCATAGTCATAAATGTAGTAGCCATCATCTCGGCCGAATCGTGAGTATAAAAAGTCTAACTGAGTCCACCCAAGGTCTAAACAAGTCCAAGTTGGATTAGACTTCATCTCCATACTTTTTAGAAATTCCCTTGATGATGGCTTATAAGGTACCATCATTTGACACTCATGGTATGGAAGGTCGATGAAACCGCTAATTTCTTCAATTGTTGGTGTCAAGTTGCAATCTGTAAACTTGAACACCATCCTCACAGGGTCCCAAAACTCTAGTAGCGCCCTAGTCAGGTGAGGGTTTGGTGTGACAAAAATAAGAAATGTGAGGCCACCCAACAATTGATGAATCTCCTTTTCCCTATCTCTCCTTATATCCATCCACCAGGTCTTAAGTCTCTGACTCACTTCTGTCACCATTTGAGGCTTTGGGGGTTCATACTCATCCATGACTCTGCAAATAAAACAATAAATAAATTACTAAACAATTAAAATTACTTCAATTATTTATTATTTGAGCATACGATCTATGTGATTAAAATATTGATGAATATTAAGCACTTAATGAAGAGATAAGTAAAAGGCATAAGATGCACAAATAGATATAAAATAATTAATTCACTATGCGAATAAGATGTGCAAAAAATAATTTTTGAAAATTTGAGTAAAATTTGAATAGACTTTTATTAGAAAAAAATATTTTTTTTCTTTATAAGGATGATGCCACGATATTGTTAATTGCGCTCCTCCACCATAGAAACAATTTTGTTTTGAGACCGGTCTTAGAAAAATAAAAGAAAGTTTATATTTTGAAGATGATTTGAAAGTTTAGTTTGCATATAGGTACATAAATATTTACATGTAAATACACATAATCCCTTAGAAAATCATTGGCTAGGTGGTACTTCCGGGGACGCGTCGATTTAATTTAAAAATTGGAACTAGACCTCATAATTTCTTTGACTTTCCCACAAACGATAGGTTAGAAGATAGTGCTTATAATTTATTTTTTTAAAAAAAATAAATGTCATAACCAATCCAAAGCTTTAAAGGAGGATTGAACAATAACTTTTTTTTAAAAACATGTTTTAAAACTTTGTAAAAAAAAAAAATAGTAGAACATTTATGTAGTAAATTTATTAAATGCAAAGATTTTACTATGAAATATATTCAAAAACTAAGTAATTTATTAAATGCAACAAATGATTTTATTTTAATTTATTTTTATGGTTAGATATAAAATTACTTTATCAAAAAACAATTGTCAAATAAATTACGAACCTATAGGCATGCTTTCTAATACAAATAAGTTTGCAAATAAAAAAAATATATAATTAACATACAACTTCCCCTCCCCTTAAGCGGTCCCCAAATATTTCATATGCGAGAGCTTTAGAGTTATACAAATATTACGAAAATTCGAATAAATAAAAAAAATATGGATTCAAATATATGAATTAAATGAATTAATCTCTCTTCATAGCTAATCTTCAACTTGAACTTCAAGTTTGAAACCTACCAAAGCAATTAAATGGCTACACAAGTAATCACATTTATTTAGACAAGATTAGACACATATGCAATTATTTAACAACAAGTTATATATATAGGGGAATGGTTCATAAATGTATGAATGCGAAAGGAATACTAACCGGTTGAGCAGAAAGAGATGGTAGCAATAAGAACGAGTTGATCCAACTTCTATTTCAACAAAGCAAAGTAGCCAACTAGTAACAAAGAAGAACACCGAAATCTTAATTTGTTTAAGAGTAGTAATAGTATGAGTGGTAAGAGGATAAGAGCTCTTGTGTTGAGAGAGAGTGAATGAATTGATGAGGGAACTTGTTATGAAAGATGTAAGTGTGTGAATGAGTTGATGAAATAATGAAGGGAGGGGGTCTTATTTATATAGCAAAGAGGGGGAGAGCACACAAGGAAAATAAATATTTTTAAGGAATTAATTATAATACCATTTCCTTATTTTGAAGGAAGTCAAATTAGCCAAATTATTTAAATATTTTTTACTAAATATAAGCAAGTAATGAAATAAGAAGAGTACTAAATATAAGCAAGTAATAAAATAAGAAGAGTAATATATATTTCTTTAAATAAAGAGGAGCCAAAATCAGAAAAATATTTAAAATGCTCATACCAAAAATAAATAAGTGATAATAAAGTTAGGAAGACAATATTCTTTTACCTTAAATAATGAAGAGCCAAACAATATTCTTTTAACATATATAAAGAAGTAAGGCATCAGATTAGGAAGAGTAATATTATTTTCCTCAAGCCAACATTAGAATTATTTTTAAAATTATTTTTTACCAAATATGAAACAAGTAATAAATCAGCCTTTATTCTATATATATTTTTTACCAAATAGAAAATAAGTAAGAAATCCGTTAATTTTAACAAATGAATATATTTTTATCATATTATTTTAGCAAATCAATATAAGCATAATCTACTATATATATAAGCATGTAAGAGAGGTCAATCAAGAATACACTACCATGTTTAAAAGTTTATTATTATTGAATCTTATAAACTATATTCCAACATTAAATTGAGCAATCAAGGGCGTAAAGATCATAAATAAGCTAGACAATATGTTATTACTACTCTAGAGCAAATAAAATAGCGCGAGATCGAATTGAGGATTAACAACACGTAGATATGAGGGAGAAAATATATACACAATCAAGCAATAGGCAACAGCAAAAGCATGAGCCTCTTTTGACAAAGCTTAGCATGCAAATTTAAGTAATAAAAAAATCAGCATTCATATTTATCATTATTTTAAAAGCTAACACCACAACAACTTCAAGGATACACAAAACATATTCAGGAATCAGCAATCCAAAGATTTTAAAGTGTGAGATCGGACCATCATAGCATGAATATTTGTATGACATTTTAACAAGACGAGGATAATCAGAAAAAAAAATCATAAGAACTGAATCACGAAATAATACGCCAATGAAATGATTCTTATAAAGAGTGCAAGCATGCAAATCAGTTAAAACTAAATATGAGGTTTTAATCAGAAGGGAAGCAAACCTGGACGGATCTAAATAGATCCATCTTTAACAAACTTTTAACTTCGCCAGAATTCTTGTTGATTCTCACTTGCTTGGCCACTGCTACTGCTGGTTTTGCTGCTGCCCCTGCTGCCTCACTGCTGCTGGCCAACGAACTCACGCTGCTGCTCTTCCGCCGGAGATGCTGCCTGTCCACTGGTATTTCTTTTGTTGCTGCTTTGCTGGTCGCTCACCACCTCCGTGCAGCTGCTGGCCGGCTGAGAAGAGAAGGCGGGGAGAGAGGGAGGAGGGGAGGAAGAGACGGGGAAGAAGGGTGATGAGAAGAAAGAGAGGAGAGTCAACCTGGTCAATAATTTTATAAAGTAAACGATACTATAATATATATTTTTTGAGAAAAATCGAATAAAAATTTTAACTTTTAAATACGTATTTAATCGAATAGTATTCCTAAAAATGGTTAAATGTCGGTCAAGATTGGGTGTCAACAGCTGCCCCTTGGTTGATTGAGAATGAAGAATGAATTGTTAGGCAACCAACGTTGACTTAGTAGCCGATTGTCAGTAGGATCAATTGAAGAGAAGTAGAGTTTAAAAAGGGTATGACCGAGACTTTTGTTTTAAGTAGCCTACATATCTCTTGTTATACGAGAATTAGGTCGTGTGTAGTTCTAGATTTAAGAGCAAATGAAACTCTTAAAAGTTGAAAGAGCGCTAAGGTATTTGAAAGGCATGATATCGACTTTTATGAGCTGTCTCAATAGTGACCGACTTTATTTTGTTAGCTGTATGATTAGTGGCTTAGCTGTTAGTTGTCTAAAAGCTACGGTAATTAAAATCCTTTTTTTTGAAAATAAACCACTAATCCGTCTTAGGTACTCTTTTAATTCCGTGTAAGGCGGAGGAATGAAGGGACCTGCAGGAGGCTGAAAAGTTGTAGTGCGCTAGCGCTAGCGAGTTAGTGCGGTAAGAAATTGCTATTACGTCTAAGGGATTCCCTCAAGCTTTTACCCGGCCGGCTCGATGACTTAGATCTAAATCTCTGCCCCCAATTAGGGCGTAAAGGTTTCATACCGCATAATAATGTGAATGAGTCTAATCTCTTTCATCTGAGGGATGAATTGTTGGAATATATGAAACAGAAACCTGAGATCGGATGCGAACAATCAGTCGAAGGATCGGAGCTTAGAGCCTTTACTTTATGTAAAGCGCACTCACTCTAACGGCGTACCTTTTGCATGATGGGTCAGTGAGGAAATGGGAACAACGGCTTAAGCCATTAGGTGTAGGCACTTTCCAGAGGTGGAATCTTCTACTTCTTCCTATTTGACCCGAAACTGATCGATCTAGCCATGAGCAGGTTGAAGAGAGCTCTAACAGACCTTGGATGACCGAACCCACGTATGTGGCAAAATACAAGAATGACTTGTGACTAGGGGTGAAAGGACAACCAAGATCAGTTATAGCTAGTTTTCCGCAAAATCTATTTCAGTAGAGCGTATGATGTCGATGGCCCGAGGTAGAGCACTCAATGGGCTAAGGTGGCCTCATTTCTCCTTACCAACCCCAGGGAAACTTCGAATACAGGCCTAGATCATTTGTACAGACAGACTTTTTGGGTGCTAAGATCCAAAGTCGAGAGGGAAACAGCCCAGATCGTACGTTGAGGTCCTTAAGCAATCACTTAGTGGAAAAGGAAGTGATCGAGCGATGATAACCAGGAGGTGGGATTGGAAGCAGCCATCCTTTGAAGAAAGCGTAATAGCTCACTGGTCTAGCTCCATGGCACCGAAAATGTATCAGGGCTCAAGTGATTCACCGAAACGACGAGACCTTGAAAGCTGTTTTTTCAAGTGTCAGTAGCAGAACGTTCTGTCAATCGGGGAAGGTTTTTGGTGACAAGACCTGGAGATATCAGAAGCAAGAAGAGAGAGATAGAGTGGAAAAAAGAGCATGACAGAGAAGCGAGAAGAGCATGATCGAATAAGGTTATCAGCCTTTGAGCAAGGTTTAGAGTATGAAAAGCAAGGAATTGATCGGGTCTTCGTTGTGATAGATGATAGCATGATAATTGTAATCAAGGGGCGATCGATCATATCTGCAAATTCTAGATAAAATGTTAGCTTATAAATAGATAAAGTATGACCAACAATGATAAAATATGAGTTCTAAATAAATGACAAGAGGTGATAAGAAGCGTATCTGTTTTGAGACGTAGTACAAGCCTTGATAGTCTTTGGCCCATCTCTGAAGAATAACGTCAAACTCCAACAGATGTGATAATATAACAATAATAAAATAGGCGGGAATGTCTCATTGTAAGGAGAGTTTAAACGTCATTTTAAGACGGACGAGTCTGAGTGTCATTTTAAGGCGGACGACCTAAATATCTTATAAAGCGGACGAACAAAAACTGTCCTGTGAGGCGAACAAGCCTAAATGTCCTTTTAAGGTGGACGGACTAAATGTCCTATAAGATGGACAAACCTAACTGTCGTTTTAAGGCGGAAAGACCTAAATTCCTATAAGGAGGACGAACTTAAATGTTGCGTTGTAAGGAGGACGAGCTTAAATGTTGCGTTTTAAGGCGGACGAGCCTAAATGTCGCATTGTAATACGGACGAGCCTAGATGTCGTGTTGTAAGGCGGACGAGCCTAGATGTCGTATTGTAAGGCGGACGGGCCTAAATGTCGCATTGTAAGGCGGACGAGCCTAAATGTCTCATTGTAAGGCGAACGAGCCTAGATGAAGAGACAGTAGATCATAGTGGCGAGTTGAATCCGAAGATATCTTCATGATAGCTGAGTAGCCGAAACTATAATGCGAGTAGCCAAGAATTTGTCGGAGCCTTTGTTTGTAAGCGAGGGAACAACCGTTCAGAAGGCAATTTTGTTTGTTATCTGCACAACTGTAACTTGTAATAGAGTGGTTAGAGCAGAATAAGCGGTAAATGTAACATGATGCAATTTCCCATATTGACCATGAATGTTTGCCTTAAGACCATGCAAAATGATGTCTAGGGCCATGATACGCAAAATGTATCCTCAGGTCATGAAAATGTTGTCTGCAGGCCATGAAAATGACGCCTTTAGACTATGACACATTCAGATCATGATAGACAGAAATTAAACTCTTAGGCCATGATATGGTGTCCGCAGGCCATGAGGATGATGCCTTTAGACTATGATACCTTAGGAACATGGTAAGCATAAAATAAGTCCTCAGGCCATGACATGAAGTCGCAGGCCATGAAAGATGTGCCTTTGGAGGATGACGCCTTTGGAATATAAATAATGAGTAAGAGAACGTATCTGTTTTTTTTTTGGCATCTGTTGATACTTGTGACTTGATCTGATTTGGGCACATGCAAACTTCGAGCACAATGTAATCTTGGGCTTATGCAAACTTCGGGCACAATACAGTCTCGGGCACAATGCAATGATGCATTTCTACGGGCACATGCATTATCGGGCACAATGTAATGATGCATTTCTTTGGGCATATGCAATGATGTGTTTCTTCGGGCACATGCAATGATGCATTTCTTCTGGAACAATGTAATATCGGGCACATGCAATGATGCATTTCTTCGGGCACATGCATTATCGGGCACATGAAATGATGCACTTCTTCGGGCACATGCAATGATGCATTTCTGCGATCTCAGGCATAATATAATAATTCAGTTCTTTGAGCATAATGCGATATCGGCGTAGGTGAAAATGATGCAATATCGAGCAGAATGTAATTTGCCAGCACAGCAGTTGCTTGAGGGCGTACAGTAGCTTGGTCGTCCGCCTTATTAAAAGGGTCGAGTGTCATTTGTCGGGCTCAAAAGTGTTATGTTGATTGTTGAAGTTGCCTTTGTATATGTACCTATATTTTCAATATTCAAAGAAAAATAGTTAGTTTAAAGGGGGAAGGTTGATCTGTATCCATGATTTGGCACAGCGTGCTCCATTAGTGTCTGATAGGATGATCTTCGGAGTGTTGTCAAAAATTTTAAGATCCCCTCAAATTTTCTGCCCCAGTGTAAAACTTCTGTTATTCTGATCTGTTGTTGTTGTAGCTTGACTGTTGAATTTTTTTGAGATTCTCTTAAAAATTTCTACCTAGTCTTGATTTTCAACAATTTTGAGATCCTCTCAAAATTCTGCCCCAGTTGTTTAGAAGAAATGCTTTTGATAGAATATTTGAGTAGTATGGAGATGTGCAATGAAAAGTCTTGATGGAATTTTAGAGACCCTCTCAAAAATTCTGCCCCAGTTATCTATAGAAAGAGAATTGAAAGTTTTATTATCGTATGACCGAACCCCCATAGGAGTGCCTACGTATCCCCTCTTAAACGGAAATCAGGTCTGACGTAATTCCAAATTACAAGAAGAGCATAAGCGAATTGAGAACATTCAGGAGCAACAATTGAATGGTGGATTTTGACCAACTTTATTTGTCCATATGTTATCATGGGTGTTTGAATGTGGAAAACATGAACTTAAATGGCGCAAGCGTTATTTGAGAAACTGTATCAAGTAGACGTTGATGCGTTCACATATGAACTACCTTTGTTGCAAAGATCTCCAAACATATGGCCTTAGTATCAATCACTTGTTGAATCTTATCTTTCAGATCACGATATTTTTCTATTGTATGTCCTTCCATTTCTGAATGATAAGCACAAATCTTGGAGGGTTCAATCCACGATGCACGCGTAGTCATCTTTATTTCATTCATAGGAGCTATGTGACCAACGATCCTCAACTTTTCATAAAGTTGGCTTATAGGCTCGGTCCGAGGAGTATAAGTTTTGTCAAGTATCTCCTCAACCTTGAAGAGGTTTTTGCGAATATGCGGTCGAGTGACTTTGGCATTGTGGCCAGGATATGTTAGTTGTCGATATGGCATTGGAGGTCTTTGGTATAGATACATTTGATATGGAGGGATTGGAAATGGCATGAGAGGCGCATGATACCAGGGAACTTGGTGCAGAGGTGTTTCGTATTGAGGAGCTTGCATAGTAGGATGATGCGGGTGTAAAGTAAGGTGTTGAGGTTTAGAAGCATATGCATGATGTTGCGGAGGATATGGATGAATTGGAAAGTAGATGTTCTTTGGAGGCATTTGAATGGAGGTCGGTTGACTTTGAGAGGTAGAGTAATTTGGAGGAGGATTATTTTGGAGAGTGACTTCACTTGCGAAAGGTGACATATCCATGTTTGTCTCAAAGTGGGATTGGCGGAGAGTAACAACTTTGCCCACTCGCGCATGTCCAACAACTCTTCTTCTAACTTCTTTATTTTCTGCTCAAGGTTTGATACCAACTTGTCTGAAAGACACTTCTTTTCAATAGTTTTGCACATAACCCTAGCATTAGTCGCTTTCACTTTTCCTTTGCAATTCTCAGTCGGGAGAGAAGGAAATGAACCCTTTGATCGCATATGGTAAATCATGATCTACAGATCAACCATTGAGAAAGGGTAATAAAAAAATAAAAGCAAAATAAAGCCCAAGTTAGAACATTTCATAAATTGGGATATCAAACACGTTATATAAGATAAATGCCCTAAATACAAAGGAGCCTCGTTGAGCCAGAGGTAGCCCTAAGCGACACATAAGTGATGCAAAATAATTAATTTAAGCCTTATTTTCCAATTTGGAGTTTAGATTAGAAGAAACAAAATAACTTTCGTTTATTATAAAATTCAAACAATACATCATAACTAAACTGAAATAAACGAAGGAAAAAGGGATAACTTGGGGGAAAATCATCCTAAATCTTGAAATCTTGGAGGTATCGACTCCGAGAGCTTGAAGCCAATTGACCTCTTGTGATGGGATGGACTTCTTGTCTCATGTTCAACACACTCAGTGTCCATATGTTTTCCCTTTCATCGGCAAGCCCATAATGTCCTTCTCCACTTGATATTGGGACTTCAGATTCTATCAAAATCCATATGCGATACTCATTCGTGCATAAAGCCTGTCCTGCACCAATAGGAATGGTCAACACACGCTCCCATCGTCGAAGTATGTTGTGGACTTGCGGTTTATCTATTCCAAACTCATACTTAAATGGCTCCATGTCAGATCGGAGTGGTATGACTTGAGTTTGCCCAAATTGGCGAAGTACTCAAAGAGGCGCATATGGTTGGACACCCTTTAAGCCAATAAGCTCGATGAAATATCGATCGTCCCCTCTTACTATGGCATTTAGGCATGGACAAACAATGAAACTTTCATTGAATTTGGTGGCTCTCAAGCTCAGTCAGAAATATCTGCCAGTCCACAAATCCTACAGGTGCGGCGAAACGTGCCAACCTTCTTGGATGGTTATCAATCTTGTTGCCTTGACCAAGAAAGGTATCTACCATGTCAGATCGCTTGTGGAAGTGATCGATAGCCCATAGTTGAAGTAGAACGTTGCATCCCTCGAAGAACATTCTTCCATCAACACATGCTGACAGACTTCTCATTATCTCCGCTAGGATCATGGGCACTATGGTTTTCCTAGGCTCGCCTCCTCTTTGAGCTAGGTCTCGAACCACGTACCTTAGACATGTATCGATTCTTCCCCTTGATTTAGGAAAACCAAAGATCCCAATAAGGCGATGGCAAAGGCATCCAGACGATACTTTTCCCATTCTTCAACGGAGCACTCAAATTCATAGTCATAAATGTAGTAGCCATCATCTCGGCCGAATCGTGAGTATAAAAAGTCTAACTGAGTCCACCCAAGGTCTAAACAAGTCCAAGTTGGATTAGACTTCATCCCCATGCTTTTTAGAAATTCCCTTGATGATGGCTTATAAGGTACCATCATTTGACACTCATGGTATGGAAGGTCGATGAAACCTCTAATTTCTTCAATTGTTGGTGTCAAGTTGCAATCTGTAAACTTGAACACCATCCTCACAGGGTCCCAAAACTCTAGTAGCGCCCTAGTCAGGTGAGGGTTTGGTGTGACAAAAATAAGAAATGTGAGGCCACCCAACAATTGATGAATCTCCTTTTTCCTATCTCTCCTTATATCCATCCACTAGGTCTTAAGTCTCTGACTCACTTCTGTCACCATTTGAAGCTTTGGGGGTTCATACTCATCCATGACTCTGCAAATAAAACAATAAATAAATTACTAAACAATTAAAATTACTTCAATTATTTATTATTTGAGCATACGATCTATGTGATTAAAATATTGATGAATATTAAGCACTTAATGAAGAGATAAACAAAAGGCATAAGATGCACAAATAGATATAAAATAATTAATTCACTATGCGAATAAGATGTGCAAAAAATAATTTTTGAAAATTTGAGTAAAATTTGAATAGACTTTTATTAGAAAAAAATATTTTTTTCTTTATAAGGATGATGCCACGATATTGTTAATTGCGCTCCTCCACCATAGAAACAATTTTGTTTTGAGACCGGTCTTAGAAAAATAAAAGAAAGTTTATATTTTGAAGATGATTTGAAAATTTAGTTTGCATATAGGTACATAAATATTTACATGTAAATACACATAATCCCTTTGAAAATCATTGGCTAGGTGGTACTTCCGGGGACACGTCGATTTAATTTAAAAATTGGAACTAAACCTCATAATTACTTTGACTTTCCCACTAACGATAGGTTAGAAGATAGTGCTTATAATTTATTTTTTTAAAAAAAATAAATGTCATAACCAATCCAAAGCTTTAAAGGAGGATTGAACAATAACTTTTTTAAAAAAACATGTTTTAAAACTTTGTAAAAAAAAAATAGTAGAACATTTATGTTGTAAATTTATTAAATGCAAAGATTTTACTATGAAATATATTAAAAAACCAAGTAATTTGTTAAATGCAACAAATGATTTTATTATATTTTATTTTTATGGTTAGATCTAAAATTACTTTATCAAAAAAAAATTGTCAAATAAATTACGAACCTATAGGCATGTTTTCTAATACAAATAAGTTTGCTAAAAAAATATATATATATAATTAACATACAACTTCCCCTCCCCTTAAGCGGTCCCCAAATATTTCATATGCGAGAGCTTTAGAGTTATACAAATATTACGAAAATTCGAATAAATAAAAAAAATATGGATTCAAATATATGAATTAAATGAATTAATCTCTCTTCATAGCTAATCTTCAACTTGAACTTCAAGTTTGAAACCTACCAAAGCAATTAAATGGCTACACAAGTAATCACATTTATTTAGACAAGATTAGACACATATGCAATTATTTAACAACAAGTTATATATATAGGGGAATGGTTCATAAATGTATGAATGCGAAAGGAATACTAACCGGTTGAGCAGAAAGAGATGGTAGCAATAAGAACGAGTTGATCCAACTTCTATTTCAACAAAGCAAAGTAGCCAACTAGTAACAAAGAAGAACACCGAAATCTTAATTTGTTTAAGAGTAGTAATAGTATGAGTGGTAAGAGGATAAGAGCTCTTGTGTTGAGAGAGAGTGAATGAATTGATGAGGGAACTTGTTATGAAAGATGTAAGTGTGTGAATGAGTTGATGAAATAATGAAGGGAGGGGGTCTTATTTATATAGCAAAGAGGGGGAGAGCACACAAGGAAAATAAATATTTTTAAGGAATTAATTATAATATCATTTCCTTATTTTGAAGGAAGTCAAATTAGCCAAATTATTTAAATATTTTTTACTAAATATAAGCAAGTAATGAAATAAGAAGAGTACTAAATATAAGCAAGTAATAAAATAAGAAGAGTAATATATATTTCTTTAAATAAAGAGGAGCCAAAATCAGAAAAATATTTAAAATGCTCATACCAAAAATAAATAAGTGATAATAAAGTTAGGAAGACAATATTCTTTTACCTTAAATAATGAAGAGCCAAACAATATTCTTTTAACATATATAAAGAAGTAAGGCATCAGATTAGGAAGAGTAATATTATTTTCCTCAAGCCAACATTAGAATTATTTTTAAAATTATTTTTTACCAAATATGAAACAAGTAATAAATCAGCCTTTATTCTATATATATTTTTTACCAAATAGAAAATAAGTAAGAAATCCGTTAATTTTAACAAATGAATATATTTTTATCATATTATTTTAGCAAATCAATATAAGCATAATCTACTATATATATAAGCATGTAAGAGAGGTCAATCAAGAATACACTACCATGTTTAAAAGTTTATTATTATTGAATCTTATAAACTATATTCCAACATTAAATTGAGCAATCAAGGGCGTAAAGATCATAAATAAGCTAGACAATATGTTATTACTACTCTAGAGCAAATAAAATAGCGCGAGATCGAATTGAGGATTAACAACACGTAGATATGAGGGAGAAAATATATACACAATCAAGCAATAGGCAACAGCAAAAGCATGAGCCTCTTTTGACAAAGCTTAGCATGCAAATTTAAGTAATAAAAAAATCAGCATTCATATTTATCATTATTTTAAAAGCTAACACCACAACAACTTCAAGGATACACAAAACATATTCAGGAATCAGCAATCCAAAGATTTTAAAGTGTGAGATCGGACCATCATAGCATGAATATTTGTATGACATTTTAACAAGACGAGGATAATCAGAAAAAAAAATCATAAGAACTGAATCACGAAATAATACGCCAATGAAATGATTCTTATAAAGAGTGCAAGCATGCAAATCAGTTAAAACTAAATATGAGGTTTTAATCAGAAGGGAAGCAAACCTGGACGGATCTAAATAGATCCATCTTTAACAAACTTTTAACTTCGCCAGAATTCTTGTTGATTCTCACTTGCTTGGCCACTGCTACTGCTGGTTTTGCTGCTGCCCCTGCTGCCTCACTGCTGCTGGCCAACGAACTCACGCTGCTGCTCTTCCGCCGGAGATGCTGCCTGTCCACTGGTATTTCTTTTGTTGCTGCTTTGCTGGTCGCTCACCACCTCCGTGCAGCTGCTGGCCGGCTGAGAAGAGAAGGCGGGGAGAGAGGGAGGAGGGGAGGAAGAGACGGGGAAGAAGGGTGATGAGAAGAAAGAGAGGAGAGTCAACCTGGTCAATAATTTTATAAAGTAAACGATACTATAATATATATTTTTTGAGAAAAATCGAATAAAAATTTTAACTTTTAAATACGTATTTAATCGAATAGTATTCCTAAAAATGGTTAAATGTCGGTCAAGATTGGGTGTCAACAGCTGCCCCTTGGTTGATTGAGAATGAAGAATGAATTGTTAGGCAACCAACGTTGACTTAGTAGCCGATTGTCAGTAGGATCAATTGAAGAGAAGTAGAGTTTAAAAAGGGTATGACCGAGACTTTTGTTTTAAGTAGCCTACATATCTCTTGTTATACGAGAATTAGGTCGTGTGTAGTTCTAGATTTAAGAGCAAATGAAACTCTTAAAAGTTGAAAGAGCGCTAAGGTATTTGAAAGGCATGATATCGACTTTTATGAGCTGTCTCAATAGTGACCGACTTTATTTTGTTAGCTGTATGATTAGTGGCTTAGCTGTTAGTTGTCTAAAAGCTACGGTAATTAAAATCCTTTTTTTTGAAAATAAACCACTAATCCGTCTTAGGTACTCTTTTAATTCCGTGTAAGGCGGAGGAATGAAGGGACCTGCAGGAGGCTGAAAAGTTGTAGTGCGCTAGCGCTAGCGAGTTAGTGCGGTAAGAAATTGCTATTACGTCTAAGGGATTCCCTCAAGCTTTTACCCGGCCGGCTCGATGACTTAGATCTAAATCTCTGCCCCCAATTAGGGCGTAAAGGTTTCATACCGCATAATAATGTGAATGAGTCTAATCTCTTTCATCTGAGGGATGAATTGTTGGAATATATGAAACAGAAACCTGAGATCGGATGCGAACAATCAGTCGAAGGATCGGAGCTTAGAGCCTTTACTTTATGTAAAGCGCACTCACTCTAACGGCGTACCTTTTGCATGATGGGTCAGTGAGGAAATGGGAACAACGGCTTAAGCCATTAGGTGTAGGCACTTTCCAGAGGTGGAATCTTCTACTTCTTCCTATTTGACCCGAAACTGATCGATCTAGCCATGAGCAGGTTGAAGAGAGCTCTAACAGACCTTGGATGACCGAACCCACGTATGTGGCAAAATACAAGAATGACTTGTGACTAGGGGTGAAAGGACAACCAAGATCAGTTATAGCTAGTTTTCCGCAAAATCTATTTCAGTAGAGCGTATGATGTCGATGGCCCGAGGTAGAGCACTCAATGGGCTAAGGTGGCCTCATTTCTCCTTACCAACCCCAGGGAAACTTCGAATACAGGCCTAGATCATTTGTACAGACAGACTTTTTGGGTGCTAAGATCCAAAGTCGAGAGGGAAACAGCCCAGATCGTACGTTGAGGTCCTTAAGCAATCACTTAGTGGAAAAGGAAGTGATCGAGCGATGATAACCAGGAGGTGGGATTGGAAGCAGCCATCCTTTGAAGAAAGCGTAATAGCTCACTGGTCTAGCTCCATGGCACCGAAAATGTATCAGGGCTCAAGTGATTCACCGAAACGACGAGACCTTGAAAGCTGTTTTTTCAAGTGTCAGTAGCAGAACGTTCTGTCAATCGGGGAAGGTTTTTGGTGACAAGACCTGGAGATATCAGAAGCAAGAAGAGAGAGATAGAGTGGAAAAAAGAGCATGACAGAGAAGCGAGAAGAGCATGATCGAATAAGGTTATCAGCCTTTGAGCAAGGTTTAGAGTATGAAAAGCAAGGAATTGATCGGGTCTTCGTTGTGATAGATGATAGCATGATAATTGTAATCAAGGGGCGATCGATCATATCTGCAAATTCTAGATAAAATGTTAGCTTATAAATAGATAAAGTATGACCAACAATGATAAAATATGAGTTCTAAATAAATGACAAGAGGTGATAAGAAGCGTATCTGTTTTGAGACGTAGTACAAGCCTTGATAGTCTTTGGCCCATCTCTGAAGAATAACGTCAAACTCCAACAGATGTGATAATATAACAATAATAAAATAGGCGGGAATGTCTCATTGTAAGGAGAGTTTAAACGTCATTTTAAGACGGACGAGTCTGAGTGTCATTTTAAGGCGGACGACCTAAATATCTTATAAAGCGGACGAACAAAAACTGTCCTGTGAGGCGAACAAGCCTAAATGTCCTTTTAAGGTGGACGGACTAAATGTCCTATAAGATGGACAAACCTAACTGTCGTTTTAAGGCGGAAAGACCTAAATTCCTATAAGGAGGACGAACTTAAATGTTGCGTTGTAAGGAGGACGAGCTTAAATGTTGCGTTTTAAGGCGGACGAGCCTAAATGTCGCATTGTAATACGGACGAGCCTAGATGTCGTGTTGTAAGGCGGACGAGCCTAGATGTCGTATTGTAAGGCGGACGGGCCTAAATGTCGCATTGTAAGGCGGACGAGCCTAAATGTCTCATTGTAAGGCGAACGAGCCTAGATGAAGAGACAGTAGATCATAGTGGCGAGTTGAATCCGAAGATATCTTCATGATAGCTGAGTAGCCGAAACTATAATGCGAGTAGCCAAGAATTTGTCGGAGCCTTTGTTTGTAAGCGAGGGAACAACCGTTCAGAAGGCAATTTTGTTTGTTATCTGCACAACTGTAACTTGTAATAGAGTGGTTAGAGCAGAATAAGCGGTAAATGTAACATGATGCAATTTCCCATATTGACCATGAATGTTTGCCTTAAGACCATGCAAAATGATGTCTAGGGCCATGATACGCAAAATGTATCCTCAGGTCATGAAAATGTTGTCTGCAGGCCATGAAAATGACGCCTTTAGACTATGACACATTCAGATCATGATAGACAGAAATTAAACTCTTAGGCCATGATATGGTGTCCGCAGGCCATGAGGATGATGCCTTTAGACTATGATACCTTAGGAACATGGTAAGCATAAAATAAGTCCTCAGGCCATGACATGAAGTCGCAGGCCATGAAAGATGTGCCTTTGGAGGATGACGCCTTTGGAATATAAATAATGAGTAAGAGAACGTATCTGTTTTTTTTTTGGCATCTGTTGATACTTGTGACTTGATCTGATTTGGGCACATGCAAACTTCGAGCACAATGTAATCTTGGGCTTATGCAAACTTCGGGCACAATACAGTCTCGGGCACAATGCAATGATGCATTTCTACGGGCACATGCATTATCGGGCACAATGTAATGATGCATTTCTTTGGGCATATGCAATGATGTGTTTCTTCGGGCACATGCAATGATGCATTTCTTCTGGAACAATGTAATATCGGGCACATGCAATGATGCATTTCTTCGGGCACATGCATTATCGGGCACATGAAATGATGCACTTCTTCGGGCACATGCAATGATGCATTTCTGCGATCTCAGGCATAATATAATAATTCAGTTCTTTGAGCATAATGCGATATCGGCGTAGGTGAAAATGATGCAATATCGAGCAGAATGTAATTTGCCAGCACAGCAGTTGCTTGAGGGCGTACAGTAGCTTGGTCGTCCGCCTTATTAAAAGGGTCGAGTGTCATTTGTCGGGCTCAAAAGTGTTATGTTGATTGTTGAAGTTGCCTTTGTATATGTACCTATATTTTCAATATTCAAAGAAAAATAGTTAGTTTAAAGGGGGAAGGTTGATCTGTATCCATGATTTGGCACAGCGTGCTCCATTAGTGTCTGATAGGATGATCTTCGGAGTGTTGTCAAAAATTTTAAGATCCCCTCAAATTTTCTGCCCCAGTGTAAAACTTCTGTTATTCTGATCTGTTGTTGTTGTAGCTTGACTGTTGAATTTTTTTGAGATTCTCTTAAAAATTTCTACCTAGTCTTGATTTTCAACAATTTTGAGATCCTCTCAAAATTCTGCCCCAGTTGTTTAGAAGAAATGCTTTTGATAGAATATTTGAGTAGTATGGAGATGTGCAATGAAAAGTCTTGATGGAATTTTAGAGACCCTCTCAAAAATTCTGCCCCAGTTATCTATAGAAAGAGAATTGAAAGTTTTATTATCGTATGACCGAACCCCCATAGGAGTGCCTACGTATCCCCTCTTAAACGGAAATCAGGTCTGACGTAATTCCAAATTACAAGAAGAGCATAAGCGAATTGAGAACATTCAGGAGCAACAATTGAATGGTGGATTTTGACCAACTTTATTTGTCCATATGTTATCATGGGTGTTTGAATGTGGAAAACATGAACTTAAATGGCGCAAGCGTTATTTGAGAAACTGTATCAAGTAGACGTTGATGCGTTCACATATGAACTACCTTTGTTGCAAAGATCTCCAAACATATGGCCTTAGTATCAATCACTTGTTGAATCTTATCTTTCAGATCACGATATTTTTCTATTGTATGTCCTTCCATTTCTGAATGATAAGCACAAATCTTGGAGGGTTCAATCCACGATGCACGCGTAGTCATCTTTATTTCATTCATAGGAGCTATGTGACCAACGATCCTCAACTTTTCATAAAGTTGGCTTATAGGCTCGGTCCGAGGAGTATAAGTTTTGTCAAGTATCTCCTCAACCTTGAAGAGGTTTTTGCGAATATGCGGTCGAGTGACTTTGGCATTGTGGCCAGGATATGTTAGTTGTCGATATGGCATTGGAGGTCTTTGGTATAGATACATTTGATATGGAGGGATTGGAAATGGCATGAGAGGCGCATGATACCAGGGAACTTGGTGCAGAGGTGTTTCGTATTGAGGAGCTTGCATAGTAGGATGATGCGGGTGTAAAGTAAGGTGTTGAGGTTTAGAAGCATATGCATGATGTTGCGGAGGATATGGATGAATTGGAAAGTAGATGTTCTTTGGAGGCATTTGAATGGAGGTCGGTTGACTTTGAGAGGTAGAGTAATTTGGAGGAGGATTATTTTGGAGAGTGACTTCACTTGCGAAAGGTGACATATCCATGTTTGTCTCAAAGTGGGATTGGCGGAGAGTAACAACTTTGCCCACTCGCGCATGTCCAACAACTCTTCTTCTAACTTCTTTATTTTCTGCTCAAGGTTTGATACCAACTTGTCTGAAAGACACTTCTTTTCAATAGTTTTGCACATAACCCTAGCATTAGTCGCTTTCACTTTTCCTTTGCAATTCTCAGTCGGGAGAGAAGGAAATGAACCCTTTGATCGCATATGGTAAATCATGATCTACAGATCAACCATTGAGAAAGGGTAATAAAAAAATAAAAGCAAAATAAAGCCCAAGTTAGAACATTTCATAAATTGGGATATCAAACACGTTATATAAGATAAATGCCCTAAATACAAAGGAGCCTCGTTGAGCCAGAGGTAGCCCTAAGCGACACATAAGTGATGCAAAATAATTAATTTAAGCCTTATTTTCCAATTTGGAGTTTAGATTAGAAGAAACAAAATAACTTTCGTTTATTATAAAATTCAAACAATACATCATAACTAAACTGAAATAAACGAAGGAAAAAGGGATAACTTGGGGGAAAATCATCCTAAATCTTGAAATCTTGGAGGTATCGACTCCGAGAGCTTGAAGCCAATTGACCTCTTGTGATGGGATGGACTTCTTGTCTCATGTTCAACACACTCAGTGTCCATATGTTTTCCCTTTCATCGGCAAGCCCATAATGTCCTTCTCCACTTGATATTGGGACTTCAGATTCTATCAAAATCCATATGCGATACTCATTCGTGCATAAAGCCTGTCCTGCACCAATAGGAATGGTCAACACACGCTCCCATCGTCGAAGTATGTTGTGGACTTGCGGTTTATCTATTCCAAACTCATACTTAAATGGCTCCATGTCAGATCGGAGTGGTATGACTTGAGTTTGCCCAAATTGGCGAAGTACTCAAAGAGGCGCATATGGTTGGACACCCTTTAAGCCAATAAGCTCGATGAAATATCGATCGTCCCCTCTTACTATGGCATTTAGGCATGGACAAACAATGAAACTTTCATTGAATTTGGTGGCTCTCAAGCTCAGTCAGAAATATCTGCCAGTCCACAAATCCTACAGGTGCGGCGAAACGTGCCAACCTTCTTGGATGGTTATCAATCTTGTTGCCTTGACCAAGAAAGGTATCTACCATGTCAGATCGCTTGTGGAAGTGATCGATAGCCCATAGTTGAAGTAGAACGTTGCATCCCTCGAAGAACATTCTTCCATCAACACATGCTGACAGACTTCTCATTATCTCCGCTAGGATCATGGGCACTATGGTTTTCCTAGGCTCGCCTCCTCTTTGAGCTAGGTCTCGAACCACGTACCTTAGACATGTATCGATTCTTCCCCTTGATTTAGGAAAACCAAAGATCCCAATAAGGCGATGGCAAAGGCATCCAGACGATACTTTTCCCATTCTTCAACGGAGCACTCAAATTCATAGTCATAAATGTAGTAGCCATCATCTCGGCCGAATCGTGAGTATAAAAAGTCTAACTGAGTCCACCCAAGGTCTAAACAAGTCCAAGTTGGATTAGACTTCATCCCCATGCTTTTTAGAAATTCCCTTGATGATGGCTTATAAGGTACCATCATTTGACACTCATGGTATGGAAGGTCGATGAAACCTCTAATTTCTTCAATTGTTGGTGTCAAGTTGCAATCTGTAAACTTGAACACCATCCTCACAGGGTCCCAAAACTCTAGTAGCGCCCTAGTCAGGTGAGGGTTTGGTGTGACAAAAATAAGAAATGTGAGGCCACCCAACAATTGATGAATCTCCTTTTTCCTATCTCTCCTTATATCCATCCACTAGGTCTTAAGTCTCTGACTCACTTCTGTCACCATTTGAAGCTTTGGGGGTTCATACTCATCCATGACTCTGCAAATAAAACAATAAATAAATTACTAAACAATTAAAATTACTTCAATTATTTATTATTTGAGCATACGATCTATGTGATTAAAATATTGATGAATATTAAGCACTTAATGAAGAGATAAACAAAAGGCATAAGATGCACAAATAGATATAAAATAATTAATTCACTATGCGAATAAGATGTGCAAAAAATAATTTTTGAAAATTTGAGTAAAATTTGAATAGACTTTTATTAGAAAAAAATATTTTTTTCTTTATAAGGATGATGCCACGATATTGTTAATTGCGCTCCTCCACCATAGAAACAATTTTGTTTTGAGACCGGTCTTAGAAAAATAAAAGAAAGTTTATATTTTGAAGATGATTTGAAAATTTAGTTTGCATATAGGTACATAAATATTTACATGTAAATACACATAATCCCTTTGAAAATCATTGGCTAGGTGGTACTTCCGGGGACACGTCGATTTAATTTAAAAATTGGAACTAAACCTCATAATTACTTTGACTTTCCCACTAACGATAGGTTAGAAGATAGTGCTTATAATTTATTTTTTAAAAAAAAATAAATGTCATAACCAATCCAAAGCTTTAAAGGAGGATTGAACAATAACTTTTTTAAAAAAACATGTTTTAAAACTTTGTAAAAAAAAAATAGTAGAACATTTATGTTGTAAATTTATTAAATGCAAAGATTTTACTATGAAATATATTAAAAAACCAAGTAATTTGTTAAATGCAACAAATGATTTTATTATATTTTATTTTTATGGTTAGATCTAAAATTACTTTATCAAAAAAAAATTGTCAAATAAATTACGAACCTATAGGCATGTTTTCTAATACAAATAAGTTTGCTAAAAAAATATATATATATAATTAACATACAACTTCCCCTCCCCTTAAGCGGTCCCCAAATATTTCATATGCGAGAGCTTTAGAGTTATACAAATATTACGAAAATTCGAATAAATAAAAAAAATATGGATTCAAATATATGAATTAAATGAATTAATCTCTCTTCATAGCTAATCTTCAACTTGAACTTCAAGTTTGAAACCTACCAAAGCAATTAAATGGCTACACAAGTAATCACATTTATTTAGACAAGATTAGACACATATGCAATTATTTAACAACAAGTTATATATATAGGGGAATGGTTCATAAATGTATGAATGCGAAAGGAATACTAACCGGTTGAGCAGAAAGAGATGGTAGCAATAAGAACGAGTTGATCCAACTTCTATTTCAACAAAGCAAAGTAGCCAACTAGTAACAAAGAAGAACACCGAAATCTTAATTTGTTTAAGAGTAGTAATAGTATGAGTGGTAAGAGGATAAGAGCTCTTGTGTTGAGAGAGAGTGAATGAATTGATGAGGGAACTTGTTATGAAAGATGTAAGTGTGTGAATGAGTTGATGAAATAATGAAGGGAGGGGGTCTTATTTATATAGCAAAGAGGGGGAGAGCACACAAGGAAAATAAATATTTTTAAGGAATTAATTATAATATCATTTCCTTATTTTGAAGGAAGTCAAATTAGCCAAATTATTTAAATATTTTTTACTAAATATAAGCAAGTAATGAAATAAGAAGAGTACTAAATATAAGCAAGTAATAAAATAAGAAGAGTAATATATATTTCTTTAAATAAAGAGGAGCCAAAATCAGAAAAATATTTAAAATGCTCATACCAAAAATAAATAAGTGATAATAAAGTTAGGAAGACAATATTCTTTTACCTTAAATAATGAAGAGCCAAACAATATTCTTTTAACATATATAAAGAAGTAAGGCATCAGATTAGGAAGAGTAATATTATTTTCCTCAAGCCAACATTAGAATTATTTTTAAAATTATTTTTTACCAAATATGAAACAAGTAATAAATCAGCCTTTATTCTATATATATTTTTTACCAAATAGAAAATAAGTAAGAAATCCGTTAATTTTAACAAATGAATATATTTTTATCATATTATTTTAGCAAATCAATATAAGCATAATCTACTATATATATAAGCATGTAAGAGAGGTCAATCAAGAATACACTACCATGTTTAAAAGTTTATTATTATTGAATCTTATAAACTATATTCCAACATTAAATTGAGCAATCAAGGGCGTAAAGATCATAAATAAGCTAGACAATATGTTATTACTACTCTAGAGCAAATAAAATAGCGCGAGATCGAATTGAGGATTAACAACACGTAGATATGAGGGAGAAAATATATACACAATCAAGCAATAGGCAACAGCAAAAGCATGAGCCTCTTTTGACAAAGCTTAGCATGCAAATTTAAGTAATAAAAAATCAGCATTCATATTTATCATTATTTTAAAAGCTAACACCACAACAACTTCAAGGATACACAAAACATATTCAGGAATCAGCAATCCAAAGATTTTAAAGTGTGAGATCGGACCATCATAGCATGAATATTTGTATGACATTTTAACAAGACGAGGATAATCAGAAAAAAAAATCATAAGAACTGAATCACGAAATAATACGCCAATGAAATGATTCTTACAAAGAGTGCAAGCATGCAAATCAGTTAAAACTAAATATGAGGTTTTAATCAGAAGGGAAGCAAACCTGGACGGATCTAAATAGATCCATCTTTAACAAACTTTTAACTTCGCCAGAATTCTTGTTGATTCTCACTTGCTTGGCCACTGCTACTGCTGGTTTTGCTGCTGCCCCTGCTGCCTCACTGCTGCTGGCCAACGAACTCACGCTGCTGCTCTTCCGCCGGAGATGCTGCCTGTCCACTGGTATTTCTTTTGTTGCTGCTTTGCTGGTCGCTCACCACCTCCGTGCAGCTGCTGGCCGGCTGAGAAGAGAAGGCGGGGAGAGAGGGAGGAGGGGAGGAAGAGAAGGGGAAGAAGGGTGATGAGAAGAAAGAGAGGAGAGTCAACCTGGTCGTTCACCACCTTCGTGCAACTGTTGGCCGATGTCTTCTTCGCCGGTGGGGGCTGCTTCCAGCAATGGTGGTCCTCGCGATCAACTGCTATTGAGAGAGGAAGAGAGAAAGATGAGGGAGGCGGAGCGAAGGAGACGGGGAGAAGGACGGGAGAGAGAGTGGGGAAGAAGAAACGACTGCCACCACTTGGAGGTGGTGGATCCCGTTGGAAAGAATGGGGAGAAAGAGAGATGGAAGTTGGCAGCTTGAGAGAGGGTGGGGTTTCTCCACCTGGGGCGTTTGCCGAAAAAATTGGAGAGGAGAGGGGGTTCTGGCGGCTGGAGAGAAGGGAGAGGGGAAGGAGGAACGATGGGAGAGGGAGAAGAAGAGGGGGTGGCGGCTGTCCTGATTTTTGGAGAAGAGAGGGAGAGAGGGGGGTGGTTGGAGAGAGGGAGGGGAGGAAGAGAGAGAAAAAAATTTTTTAGGTTTAATTATTTCATAAATTAAAAGAAAGATTTGAGCTCAACTGTTGATCTAATTTGAAATGACGGGCTAGGATTTATTTTTACGATGGATGGATGAGATAAAATTTTAATATTAGATGGAACAAGATATGGAATGGCTAAAATTGCAATTAAATTGGCTAGAATTGGAATGAAAGAGTGGCTATGATTGAAATAAAATTTGAATTGGAGTGGCTATGATTGGAAGAAATTATAACAGAATAGGCTAGAATTTAAATAATCTTCAGGAAAGTGTAGAAATTACTATTTATTAAAATACTACATATATTAAAATATTTTTATATAATTGAAAATCATTTAAAGTTTAAAACATTTGAAATTCATTAAGAATCTGAAAAAATTTTAATAGGAAAAATATCAAGTCCACTGAACTCACAGTGTCCCTTAAGAAAATTATTCCCCTCTATTATTTGAGGTTTGATTTGGAATATGACATCCCAGGGTAAAATGATCTCAATCACCAGAGTATAGATATCAAAAACTCTGGTGTCAACGAATCACTCAATGGCAGTATAGTACACTTAGAATACTATATTTATTAGTTGAAGAAGAAGTCCATGAATTCTATATTAAAATGAGAGGAAATCCCTCAATTTATAAAAAACAAAGGGTTGTGCAAAAAGGTTCTTATTGTGCCTTATCGGAAATGTCACAAACCTTTGAAAAAGTCACAATATTTCAGAAGGGTCATCACCTTTCATAAAAGTCACAAATTTCCATAAAAGTCGTAACTTTTCATAAAAGTCTCAACTTTTCATAAAAGTCACAACTTTTTCATAAAAATCGCAACATTTCATTAAAGTCACAACTCTTCATAAAAATCACAACTCTTTATTTTTTATTCACACCTTTTTAAAACCCAACAGAATATATATACTTTAATTTTTAAACGATAGAAACATTAATGTCCTGTAACATACCATTTATAAGATAGCTCATAATAATATTTATCTTTTTTTAACGAAATAAAAATTGTCAAAGTTGGAAACAATTTATTTATTTTGTAAGTAACGGCCATCATCTTTTAGATGGTGGAAATGATCCAGGATTCCATATCACATGCTCTTGCTTTCATATATTATATATTTTCTCTCTTTATTTTTAATCATAATTTGTATTTTTCAAAAGTTAATTTTATTTAATTTTTAAAATTAAATTAAATTAGATTAGTTTTATATTTTAAATAAAAAATTTAATTCAAAAATTATACAAAAATATTATAAATTATAATTTTTTGAATATCAATATAATAAAAAATATATCATAAAAAATTAATTAAAATTCTTATAATTTATCTCTAAAAAAAATCATGACAATTAAATGGATGAAGGGGTGAGATTAATATAATATAACTATTTGATGAAGTCATAGTATTCACATTTTGGGTTTTCTTTTTGTCTCCAATAACACTACATGTCACGAGACAACCTTTTTTTATAAATAAATAAATAAATAAAAAATTTCTTCAGTTGAGATAAATCAAAAATCACATTTTTATTACGTTAAAAGTATAGATATGATTTGCGTTCTATCTCACATTTTTGAAATATTACTTATGAAATTATATTAAATAAGTTGTTATCGCAGTTGATCCCAATTTGAAAAAAAAAAGTTACATTTTCCACGGTAGCTACGTTGAGATGTTAGATACAATTGAGACTTTTGAAATCTTCATTTCAAAGTTATAAGTATACAAACTTATATACATTGTGTCTAATAATAGTGTGATTAGCATTACTAACTTAACCACTACTTTGATCTTTTACTACCCTAACAAAATTCTGGTATATTGTTGAATTATTAAACTTTGCGATTTATCAATACGGCATCTTAAAATATATTAATAACTTAATTATAAACATAATGCATTCATCCACTAATATTCCAATTTGCGTAATAGTTGGAAAAGTTTTGATAATTTTCATACAAAAAAATTTAACTTTTTGAAATTGAAATTATACGCCTAATTAAACTTTTAAATAATTTTAATCGAGGAAACACAGTCATAAATAAAAATTCCAACTGTGTCAGGTGATTGAGCATTGGACTGCGGAGTATTGATTTTATTTAGGAAAATTTAGAGAAATCCCACTTTTTAAATTTTCTTATTACTATTATTCCTTACTAGTTTTATTAATTTTTAAAATTTCTTATTTTCACGCATTAGATTAATGTATCATCGTATCAAATTAATGTATTTTGTGCATCAGATTAATGTATCCCGCACATCAGATTAGTGTATCGTGTATAAAATGTATATTAGATTAGTGTATTATGTATAAAATATAATGTATCTTACTTAACTATTAATTTATCTCATGCATTAGATTAATGTATCAACGATTATATTATTGTATCAGTTTGAGGGATATATGTAATTATAAATTTATAAAGGACAATTGTTAATTTTTGCCTTAAAAGTATATGATTTCTATCATTTAAACTACATAAATTCCACTAGTTTAGGTCCTAATATCTAAGATTCCCGATAGTTTCATATATTACTTTCTCTATTATATTTAATTCAGGTTACACGAGTTGAAATCCGCGAAATACATGTATCTGTCGAATTTTAAAACTGATATACATATTTTATTTGTTTAAATTAATTAGTTGTAACTGATTTCCTTAATTAGAGAAGTAATTGAGAATTTTCAAAATACATGGACAATCAATTTAAAATTTAAAACTAATCAATTCCCTTAATATAAGGCAGAAATCAATGTATGTTTAATTAATTTTATTCTATTATTCTTTGAAATAATAACTTCATTAATATTATTAATAAAAGATTATATATATATATTAGTCATGTGATTTGATAAATTTCATTTTATTACACTTAAAATAATAATTTCATTAATTTAATTGCATTTATTATCAATATGTGATGTATCCAACAACCTAAACACTAAGATACATATGTATAATAGAAGTATCTAGATTTATTTAATGTATTTGTTGGGGCGCTCCATTTGTTATATTTAATAATCCAAAAGGTAATTTTTTTCAAAATTCTTATCTTTTTAGAATCTGAAAATTTTTCTCATAGATACTCTTAAGTCAGATACATGAACTCTTAAATAGATATATATAAACATGATTTGTATCCAACATTATTGCATATCTAATGGTGTATTTGTTTTGTTATTAAAACTTGACATAACTCTTCCATCTTGATTGGGTCGTTTCTATACTTAACTCTATTCTCGACTTTAATGTGGATGATGAAGAATCAATCATTGCAATGAAAAATTCATCAGTAGAAATAAACAAATAAAAGTTGTCTGACTTAGTATAATATTATTAATATGTACTACATTTAACAAGAATCATTTAATTGTAAGAATAGTCTGCCATTAAAGTGTTTGAAAAATAATAAAATCAAAAATATTAAACCAAATATGTAAATTTTTTAAAAGAAATTGAACTTAAAAATTTTATGAATTTTAACTTTCACTACTAAAAAAAGGCCAAAAAGAGACGTAGAAATGGAGACCTCAAAAATAGGTCAATAATAAGAGACCTCATGAGGTCGCTATTTGAATTAATATCTTTTAATTATTTTTTTAATGTAGGAGAGACCTTGTGAGGTCAATTTAATGAATTTTTTTTACCTGAATTATTTAAAAATTTTAAATCTTTAATCTAATTCTCATAAAATTAGAGACCTCACGAGGTCTATAATTGTTAAATTAAAAATAATAATTTAATTTAATTGAATAATTAAAAAATTAGAGACCTCATGAGGTCTCTTAAATAAAACAAAAAACCTAGTCAAAATTAAAATAGCTCTCTTTCTTCCCTCTCTCTTTCTCGTCTACCCTCTCTCTCTTTCTCGTCGACCCTCTCTCTCTGTTTCTCTCTTTCTCGTCGACCCTCTCTATCTGTATCGTCCCTCTCTCTCTATATCGTCCCTCTCTCTCTCATCGTTCCTCTCCGCCGTTGTCCTCTCCGTCTCCTTTGTCCGCCGTCGTCTTCTCCATCTCCATCTCCGCCGTCGTCTCTGTCTCCGCCGCCAGCTCTCCGCCATTTGCAATCGTGCTTCAGCAGGTAGAGGTCGCGCCGCCTCCATCTCCGCCTTTTGCAGTAGCCTCAGCAGCAACGTTCCCAACCCTTTGACTCCAGGTAATTCTTTTGAACAAATTAGTTCTTTGAAAATAAGTTAGTTCTAGTGTTAACATTTTTCTTAAGGGTAGAAAGACAAGTGGGATAGGGATTTTCTTGGTTGTTGAAGGGACGAAGAAACAGAAAGGTTCAATCTTTGTGTGTTACAAGTTTAGTTTCAGATGGTTCATCAATTGGTGAAAATAAGAAAGTGTTGAAGGGCTCCTTTTGGGTCCTGAGAGAGATGGTTCCGGATCTGTTGTTGGTTTTGAATTGATTCCACATTCTTGTACTGTCCCTTTTTGTGTTCTTGAGTTTGAAGTTAACATTTGTATTTATGAATTTGAGATATGGCTTTCAAGTTGCTCCAATTACTGAAAAATTTGTTTGTTAAGCTTAAGTACCAACACTAGTTGATCCTATTGATGACAAAATTGATTTTCCTTGAAAATCAATTTGTGTCCATCTAGTGTTGACATTTACCTTTAAATTTAGAAATAATATATTGTTTAAGCATAAGTACCAACACTAGTTGATCCTATTGATGACAAAATTGATTTTCTTTGAAAATCAATTTGTGTCCATCTAGTGTTGACACTTAGCTGTAAATTTAGAAATAATTATTTGTTAAGCTTAAGAACCAACACTAGTTGATCCTATTGATGACAAAATTGATTTTCTTTGAAAATCAATTTGTGTCCATCTAGTGTTGACACTTAGCTTTAAATTTTAGAAATAATTATTTGTTAAGCATAAGTACCAAAACTAGTTGATCCTATTGATGACAAACTTGATTTTCTTTTGAAAATCAATTTGTGTCCATCTAATGTTGACACTTAGCTTTAAATTTTAGAAATAATTATTTGTTAAATTTGTAACTATCGTGTTAGTATCAAGGTAAAACTAAACTAATTAAACTTAGAAATTTGTTAAGTTATTTGGTAAGTTAAACTTGTTACAATAGTATAAGAAATTAAGTTAAAAATAAACTAGTTAGAATTAGAAAGTTTAATAAGTTACATTGGTTACTATAGTGTTAGAATTAAGTCAAAACTAAACTAATTAGACTTAAAATTTTGTTAAGTTGGTTAATAAGTTAAAGTTGTGACTATAGTGTTTGAATTAAGTTATAACTAAACTAATTAGATTTAGAAATTTGTTAAGTTGGTTAATAAGTTAAACTTGTTACTGTAGTATTAGAATTTAGTTAAAACTAGACTAATTAGACTTAGAAATTTTTTAAGTTGGTTAATAAGTTAAGCTTGTAACTATCATGTTAGTATTAAGGTAAAACTAAACTAATTAAACTTAGAAATTTGTTAAGTTATTTGGTAAGTGAAACTTGTTACAATAGTATAAGAAATTAAGTTAAAAATAAACTAGTTAGAATTAGAAAGTTGTTAAGTTGGTTAATAAGTTACATTGGTTACTATAGTATTAGAATTTAGTTAAAACTAGACTAATTAGACTTAGAAATTTGTTAAGTAGGTTAATAAGTTAAATTTGTAACTATTGTGTTAGTATTAAGGTAAAACTAAACTAATTAAACTTAGAAATTTGTTAAGTTATTTGGTAAGTTAAACTTGTTAAAATTTGTTTTCAGTAAATTATTACATAATGTAGTTCTTGACAAATTTAATTTATGATTCTTATGTAGATGGATCGTAGTTGGATGTATAATATGACTAATTTTGGTCGAATGGGGCTAAGACCTGAATTTGTAGAAGGTGTCATTGGTTTTGTGGAGTATGCAAAGACATTAGATCATTTTCAACGTAGTGGTATGATTAAGTGTCCTTGTAATAAATTTCAATGTTTGAATTATGAAAAACCTGATGTTGTAATACTCTACTTTTTCTCTTTAAATAAGAGAACTCTTTTTTAGTAATACTCTACTTTTTAATTCCTTTTTTTTCTTTGTGGGGATGGGGTAATGGGCATAATGGTTGTTTCCACACTTGTATGTGGAGGGTGGGGGTGGGGTGATGAGGAAATGGTGGTAGGGTATTTCTTGAATAATCAAAGTTTGTTTCATCATGTATTATGAATGCAAATTTAGTTGGAGTTTCTTCCGAGAGATTTAATGTTTTAAGCTTGGGCTTTGAATATTAAATCATTTTTATAGAAATAAAATTAAAAAAGATCTTTCAGATGTGAAATTTTTTAATGTATTTCTGAACTAGTCAGGTTTCAGAGTAAGTAATTGAGATGAATTTGATTAAAAAAAATGTGGTAGAGTTTAAATTTCATCAACGGGCTAAGCCAAAGAGAATATGCACTTCCTAAAATATGGGTGTATTTGTGTCTTAGTAATTAATTAAGTGGTTGAGAATTCTGAAGCTTTTGTGTCAAAACTCAGCAGAGGAAAAGAGACACCAAGTGATTTTGTCATTAAGAACTCTCAAGCACACGAGTTTCGTACAAATAAAAAAATAAGGCATTTTATTCAATATTATCATAATGTATATTCAATATTATCATAATGTATTAACGTATATACTCGTGTCGAATGTGGATCTGTTCCAATTTTGAATGAAGTTGTTTGAAATATACGAACTTCTATATAGAGAAATAATAAATTCCTCAAGATTCGAATCATGAATCTGTTTCTAATAGAAAATGACAAGTATCCCATAATATTAATCGAAAATTAGTTGTGCACAACTTTCATTAAAACAAAAGGTATATGGGTGCACTAGCTAGTAAAAAAATAAGAAAACAATGTATTGAATGAGAACTAATTTGTAGACCTCTAGTTACACAACTCAATGTTCTAACTAGGTGCACTATATCACTTTAATATAGTATAGGTACCAATATATTATCATACCAATCTTAAAAATTATACATAAAAAGTAACTATTTTTTTAAGAGACCAAAAAGTTTACAGGCCCCATTTTTGGGATATAATTTTGCCACTGAGCCTAAGAAAAAAATTTGAGCAATAAAATCATCTTTACAGTGTTATAACATGTAATTTTTCTTATTTTTAATGTCACAAAATCTCTTTATATCTATAATAGAAAATATTAAGTCATATGTGTAATTTTTCTCGAGTGGCCTGATTATACATATATGATCCATATAATATATAAATTAAACTCAATTAGCTTATAATTTTTAAAAGAGCTACTTGCCATTTTTTCATAAATACGCTATTGTATGGTTTTATGGGAAAAAATTATGAGCAATTTGTAAATTTAACAAAGTTCTAAAACGTAACACAACATAATTTAAGAGTTTTGTTACTTACAAGGGAGGAATATATGAAACCCAATTCCCTTCCACTAATTTGTTCTAATTAGTTAGCTTTTATATATATATATATATATATATATATATATATATATATATATATATAAGATCTTTTAAAAAATAACTTTTTAAAGAAAATTGGTGCAGTTTTTCAATGACCTACGTGACACTATCTTGTGAGTCCAACGTGTGTTGACATTTTCTTTCAAGCTAGTGCCACATAGGCTGAAAAGCGAAAAAAAATTATTTATAAAATAAGTTCAAAAGTAATAAAACATTAATATAATATAAGTGTGCATTTTCTCTTTATTTTACAATATTGAGAGATTTCATTTGGTTTGAAAAGTACACAATTGTTTTTCTCTTTATTTTACAATATTGAGGGATTTCATTTGGTTTGAAAAGTACATAATTGTAGTTGAAGAATAAAAATAAAATAATAATTTTTTTATTAAAGAGCATATGAGTCGATTGGTAAAATTGTTAATGTATAGTCATAAATTTTTTTTTGAATAATGATTTTATAGGTTATTCATAAATTTATTATTTAATGTTATTTTTTTTTATAAAGTATTCTTTATTTTACACATAAGAAATATTCATTTTATACATAAGAGACTTGAACAGATTTTTTCTATTCATATTGTAAAATTTTTTTACAGTAAATATTCTCTGTTACTATTGTTATATACGTTTGCTACTTCTTTTACAGGCTGTTTTGATCGATTTTTCTTAAACTGAGTATCTATTATTGACTTTAAAGTAATATTATGTCCACTATTTTTTTTTCAAGAAAATGAAAGGGAAATTATTGGAATCCAAATTAAAGGATGAATGTGAATGTGGAGAAAATATATACATATTATGCTTCTTTATTTTTTAGTGGGATATTAAAGATAATATTGTTTATTTTTTATAACCCATTGTGTTCAATCATTAGCTATGAAAAAAAAAGGAATTTTTTTTCTTCTCTTCACATTTATACTTTATTTTTCACTTGCCGACTACCTAGATTTCATATATATTATTATTAATATAAAATATGTATAGCCAAAACAAGTAAATAAATTTTGTAGTATTATTTAGAAATATTAGTATAGTCAAAATAAAGAAGAATAGAATTATTAGACAATTACTACGATAAATATTTTTTTTTTAAATTTAACTAATTTTTTATATTATTTTTTGAGTTTTGAACTTTTTAATTTTGGTTGTACATTAAGATAAAGAATTTAAATTTTTTAAAATTAATTAATATATCTAAAAGCTAGGTTAAAAAAATTTATAAATTATAATAAATAATAATTTATAATATTAAAAAAGGTTATACTTAAAATTTTATTCATTTGACTTTCAAAATTTAAACGATTGTCGCAAAAATTGAGTGCAAAATATTACACTATCCTGCTTGTGAACTATTGTTTGTCTAGTTCTTGTACATATTATAATTAGGGACCACCAATATTGGACTTTAAGTTTTTTAATATATTGTTCAATAGAAGAATATTTAACCATAAATAATTTTATTTGATTTCAAGATTATGTAAATAGAGTAAAATATTTTATGGATTAATGTAAACACGTTTATTTAGGGTTCATGTAGAACATTCACTTGAAAAGGAAGTATAGAAATCAAAAGTCCCCACCACTTATCCAAATCGAATTTACAGATAAAATTGTGTTACATATCCTTCTCTATTTTTTGTTAGAGTGAAGGATATGTTGTTCATCTTGTATTCCAACCATACTTAGAACAAAACTTTGAACATTTTTGTAAGACAATAAAATTTAAGAACATTTTTACAACTAGAAAATTAAAACTAGTAGCAAAACTAGAATCAGAAAGAGATTTTAAAAAAAAATTATGAAATATTTTTCTTGAAGAATGATTATTGTTAATATCTGTCTAAAATATCTTACTGATTCCAACAAACTAGTTACCCAGTTTAATAAACCAGTGAAGAACAAAAGAATAGAAGAACTGAAATTAATTCACAAATCTAAAATTTGTAAAATACGTACCAAAATCTGGAAAAATTTTAATAGGAAAAAGATCCAGTCCAGTGAACTCACAGTGTCCCCTTAAGGAAATTATTCCCCCCTAGTATCCGAGGTTTGATTTGATATATGACCTCTCAGGGTAAAATAATCTCAATCACCAGTGTATAGATACCAAAAACTCCGGTGTCAGCGAATCACTCAATGACAGTAAAGTACACTTAGAATACTAGATTTATTAGTTGAAGAAGAAGTCCATGAATTCTATATTAAAATGAGAGGAATTCCCTCAATTTATAGAAAACAAAGGGTAGTGCGAAAAGGTTCTTATTGTACCTTACCGGAAAGGTCACAAACCTTTGGAAAATTCACAATCTTTCAGAAAGGTCGTCACCTTTCGTAGAAGTCACAAATTTCCATAAAAGTCATAACTTTTCATAAAAGTCGCAACTTTTCATAAAAGTTACAATTTTTTCATAAAAGTCGCAACATTTCATTAAAGTCACAACTCTTCATAAAAGTCGCAACTCTTCATTTTCCATTCACACCTTTTTAAAACCCAACAATCCCCCGCATGAATGGGAAATGACTGGAAGACAGAGAAACGGACAAGTATGTGTACTTTAGAAGCAAGAATTAATTGCATCTGGATAAGTAGGTTTCCCCTTGGAATTTCTGTAGTGAACATATGTCGGATATACTCGGCCAATCGATAGATGCGATATCTTTGAACCGTCGAACTTTGGTGTATACCTAGACAACGACATGTCACACAATTAACCCTTTATCATTTATGGTTCTTACGGTTATGTTCGTTTTAGCCATGAAGACCTCCTGATTTCATGAGTGTATAGAGAGATGGGCTTTTGACAACCATCTTCTTTGTAGCGGCTTACATTTTACACTCACATAGGTGATTCCTAATCGTGTTATCACGTAGATACACTATTTAGTCAACTCTGTCAAACTTAGCAAATCATTAAAAACAATAAGCTTTATTAACTCATTAACAAGCCCTAATCTTGTATCCTTGTCCCTGAGCATTGTCTTCATCATGAGAATGGATTGAGTTTGTTGACAATGTTGAACCGTCATTTACAAACTTTGTTTTTCTCCTTGAATCTAGCTCTTGGGATCTCCAGTCTGCTAGATAGAGTTACCGCCATGATGACTTGTCCTAAGCCGTAAATTCATTCCCTTAAATGATCTTTTAACTTCCTCTCTAGTTAGGCCTTTTTGTAAGTGGATCAGACACATTATCCTTTGACTTTAGATAGTCAATTCTGATAATTCCACTAGAGAGGAGTTTTCAGACAATATCATGTCTATGTCGTATATGACGAGACTTTCCGTTATACGTCATGCTACATGCCCTACCTATTGCATCTTGACTGTGAAAGTGTATGCATACTAATGCCAATGGTTTGGGCCAAAATAGAATATCTATCAAGAAATTCCGGAGTCTTTCAACTTATTCACCAACCTTATCTAGAGCACCTAGCTCAAAGATCATTGTAGAGCTCGCGATACATGTCTCTTTTAAAATATTTCTAAGAGACTGCTCCTCTACCAATAGTAAATACATATCCACTCGTGAATTTTCCTTCATTCGTCCGATGATTCAATTTGCATCACTATATCTTCCAATATTGTTAGCAACTCCAATAATTTTCATTCCACTTGCTTTATAGCATGCATTTAGTAGCATTTATGTCATTAGTGTCTCTATTGATGATCAACATATCACCAATATAAAAATAAACAACGACCTTATGATTTTAATGTGAACACATTTATCACTTCTATCATTCTTCAGCCCATTTACCGACATGGTTTGATCAAATTATGTCATTGTTTGGGTGCTTCCATAATGTGACTTAACAAGTTCACACACTTTCTTTTATTCACCAGGAACCACAAAACCCTCGGGTTGTTCCATGTAACTTTCTTCCTCCAATTCTTCATTTAAGAAAGTTCTTTTCACATTCATTTGATGAATTTGGAGATCATATACCACACTAATAATTTTTGCATCGGAATGGATGTAATCCTAATTACTAACGAGTATATATATCGACAAGATCAAAACCTTATTTTTTTTGTCTAAAGCCTTTGACACAAAGTCTTGTTTTATATTTTTCAACGGTTCCATCAACTGTCATTTTCCTTCTAAAGATTCATTTTGAACCTAAAGATTTATTTTCTTGAAGAAGATCAATTAACTTCCAATATTGTTTATTGACACCATCTTTCCAAAGGATGAGTCTACATAAGACACAAAAAATGTTACAAAATCATATTCGAAGGAAGTAAATGTCCTTTAACATTTACTAAGCCTCTGAATCTCTTTATTAAGTACATTATCCTTTTCATTTCCTAGGCCTTTTAGACCCTTCTCTAGACTACTCAAGTCTAATTTTACAGTCCACAATCATAGGTCCTATTTTAATTCTTTTAGGAATAAGAACTTGGACTTTGACTAGATAGCCCCCCACTTTGAAATATTTCAAGTTGGATTTCCTTCCTTTCCATTTCTCATATGGAAAAGATTGTATTCTGATCAAACAAAATCGTTTTCTTTCTTAAAAAAAAAAAATTTGTTGTTCTCTTTTGCAGTAAGGATAGTTCCTCCACACAAGTTTTGTGTAAATCCGAACTTATAAATAATGCATCCATCATTTCTTTCAACTGTCGCGCCTCATTTTACGTAAAAACGAGTTTTGTGCACGACTTAACAACTCTTTTGGGATTTTGAGTTTGGAGTCACCACCTAACGAATTAAGGCGCGTTAGGGCACCTATCTAACCTAACTAAGTCTAGCTAAGGTCAACGAGCCAGAGATCAGGGTAACAGTTCAAATTACCTCGAAAGGAAGGTATTAGGCATGCCTCAAGGTCCACAAATTTGGGTCCCGGTCGTATCTCATGCAATCTTTGTGGAGGTTACAAGTAGCAAATAAGGTCACTTCATTTATTAATTTATTTAAGCTTGCTAAGTGATAACAAATATAAAACAATTTAGACTTTTTTATTATTTTGAACAATTAATTAATGAAGGATAGGTGATAGCAATAAATAAACAATCAAGTTTATTTTTGTTTATTTAAACATACGAGACTATGTGTTAAACAAATCGAACAAAGAGCTTGTATTATTATTTTAATTAATATTTAAATATGCGAGTCTAAGTGATAAAAATATTAAAAAATTGAAAAAAAAGAGCTTCTAAGTTTTGTGGAAAATGTCGTTATAAACAGACAGCTAGTGGGAAGAAAGTTCCTATCAAGGCAATGCATTACTTACCTCTTATACCAAGGTTAAAGAGGTTGTATGCGTCTAATAGATCTGCTCCTCATATGAGATGGCACTATGAACATAGAAGACCACCTGGAGTTATGTGTCATCCATCCGATGGAGAGGCTTGGAAGCATTTTGATAGAACATATCCACAATTTGCAGCTGAACCACGTAACATTAGATTGGGTTTATGCTCAGATGGATTCACGCCACATTCTGTTTCTGCTGCACCATATTCTTGTTGGCCTGTATTTGTAACACCATATAATCTTCCACCCGAGATGTGTATGACCAGTCCATATATATTTCTCAATTGTGTCATTCCTGGCCCACGGAATCCAAAAGTATTGATTGATGTATACTTGCAACCTTTGATTGATGAGTTGAAACAATTGTGGGTTCAAGGGGTTGAAACATTTGATGTGTCTCTTAAGCAGAATTTTAATTTGCGGGTTGCCTTAATGTGGACTATTAATGATTTTCCAGCATATGGAAGTTGTCAGGGTGGATGACAGCGGAAAACTTAGCTTGTCCTTATTGTATGGAAAATACTAAATCATTCACGTTGAAACATGGTCGTAAAAATTCTTGGTTTGACTGTCATCAACAGTTCTTGCCAATGGATCATGAGTTTAGGAGTATGAAAAATGCATTCAGAAAGAATTCTATTGAACAAGGTTATCCTCCTCCAATCTTAACTGGAGAACAAGTTTGGGAGAGGGTTCAAAGCTTTGCAAAGATCGCAAAATAACAACCCTACAAATTTGATGGATATGGTGTTGTACATAACTGGACAAAACAAAGCATATTTTGGGAGTTACCGTATTGGAAGGACAATCTTCTTCGACATAATCTTGATGTCATGCATAATGAAAAAAAATACTTTGATAATTTATTTAACACAGTAATTGATGTCACTGGCAAGAGAAAAGATAGTGTTAAAGCAAGAATGGACTTACCTGAATATTGCAGGCGAAAAGAGTTATGGTTGCAAGAGAAACAGAACAACAAGTTCTTCAAGCCTAAGGCTAGTTATTAATTTACAAGGGATCAAAAACGTAAAATTTGTGAATGGGTCGAGCAAATTAAGATGCCTGCTGGACATGCTTCAAATTTAGGAAACTGTGTTGATATGGAGCATGGAAATTTACATTGTATGAAAAGTCATGATTGCCATGTCTTCATGGAAACATTACTCCCCGTTGCATTTAGTGGCTTGCCTGATAGAATTTGGAAATCTATGACTAAAATCAGTTTGTTATTCAAGGACTTGTGTTCTAATACGTTAAGGGAAGACAACCTAGTTCAGATGGATCAGAATATTCCTGTAATTACGAATAAGTTGGAGAAGATTCTTCCACCTGGATTTTTCGATCTGATGGAGCATCTTCCTGTACATCTAGTGCATGAAGCACGCCTTGGAGGTCTGGTTCAATATAGATGGATGTATCCTTTTGAGAGGTAAATATTTCACTATTAATAATTTTTTATTAATATGTTGTTTAAATCAATGATAACAATGTATAATGTAGGACTATTGGAAAGTCTAAACGGGGCATGAAACAAAATCATAGAGTTGAAGGCTCAATGGTTCAATTCCATCTTGGTAGGGAGAAAACTAATTTTGGTTCTTATTACTTTAAAAGAAGTGTGTCATGCTTTCAAAATAGACCCAATTGCCATGACGATGGTGGTGAGACTATGAAGCCACTATCAATCTTCAATCAACCAGGCAAAGGTTAAAAAAACGCACAAGGAGGAATCTTAGTGCCATTGAGTTGCAGTCTGCATCTACACATGTCTTATTGAATTACCCACAGGTTAAACCATTTGTTGAGTAAGTTTTTTTTCCCACTAAAATATGTAATTACAAGACAAAATAATTAACTCAATATCCATCTTCTTTGACAGTTACTTTGTGCATTTATATGGCAATGAAAGAGTATTTGAGCATTTCTCAAAGTGGTTTCAAGATTACGTAAGCCTTATAATATTTTCATAATACTATTATTATTAAATAAATTTATATTTAATTGATGCTAATTTCTTACTTTTTAAATATTCATAGATTTATGACACAAAAAATGGTCAATTTGACCAATTTTTGAAGGACATTTCTTGGGGACCCATCAAGACTTATTCAATGAATAAGTATGTTGTTAATGGTTTTAAATTCACTACTGAAGAATACTCCAAATATAAAAAAATGAACAATAGTGGAGTTTGGGTAAAAGGTGGTGATGGAAATCTAGATGGAGTTGATTATTATGGGGTACTCAAGGAGGTTTTGGAAATGGAGTATTCGGGTTGGCCTACAAAAAAAATTATATTATTTAGATGCAAGTGGTTTGATCCAACACCAAAAAGAGGTACGAGAGATATCAAACAATATAATATCATTGAAGTAAAGCACACAACGGAATATGAAGCTTATGATCCTTTTATTATTGCACAAAATGTTAAGCAAGTGTACTATGTTCCTTATCCCTTGCGTTCAGATAAAGCTGATTGGTGGGTGGTTATTAAAACCAAACTCATGGGTCGTGTGAAAGTTGAAAACGTGTTGGATGTTGCATACCAAAATGATGATTCATCAACTGTTCACCACACCGTCGATATTAAATTAGATAATGATTTAGAGCATCCTGAACACATATTAGAAGAGGTTGATATGGAAGAAATAACAAATGAAGGGGCAAATGCAACAATTCATGAGGATGAGTATGAGTATGATGATGAAGATGAAGATGAATATGAGGATGAGGATGAGGATGAGAATGAGAATGAGGACGAGGATGAGGATGAGAACGAGGAGGATTAGTAATTACCATTGTATCTCTTTATTGAGTGCTTTATAGATTTATTAATGATACAGAGAGTAATTTATTAATCTATCCATGTGTGGCTTTTGTTTTAATTTCAATAACTTCAACTTCATATGTTCTCGTGTGCCTTTTGTTGGATGTTGTTTTCCATATTATTTTGTACTTGTGGTTGTGGCTTTATTTTATTTTAAAAAGTGATGAACTGCTAGATAAGCTACTGGATGATGTTTGTCTCTCATATCTTCAATATCTAACAACATTTGACTTGAATGTTTTTGTTACTAATTAGATGACATGTAAATGTAAGAATAAAGATATTGATAATGACCCCAAAAAGAAAAAAAAAAGAAGGTATAGTTAGTAGACAACAAACAGGTATACATACAAGATCAGACAACACAACATCTCTCCCACCAAAAGACACTCTGCCATATTGCTATTCTAGGCCGACCGTGCCTCCACATATTAATCCTCCTTCGACCTATATGCATCCATCACTGGAATATACTCAGC
This sequence comes from Solanum chmielewskii, assembly GCA_027704785.1. Taxonomy (NCBI): domain Eukaryota; kingdom Viridiplantae; phylum Streptophyta; class Magnoliopsida; order Solanales; family Solanaceae; genus Solanum; species Solanum chmielewskii. Next base: position 4,529,259 of record JAKWIX010000318.1, on the reverse strand, counting down.
CGCCCCCTCAGGTACCTTTGATGATGACCACATCAGGGAATGCTACCCCACATGGATACAGTGTTTTGCCTCCAGAGGATAATCGACCAACGTCTAGTGTCTCTCGCACTAATACTCACAACCCTGCAGACTCACAGCCATCATCATCATCTGCTTCACAACTTATGATGTCGAGTCTTCTCATTCAAGGTAATAGTTTTGAGCCTAACACTCCTACCACAAATCAGTCAGATACACCTGGTCATGACAATACACAAGTTGGCATGAAGGACATGCATAATAGACTTGTCATTGAGCCTGAAGGCTACACGTGAGTTTTTTTCAAAAAAAAATATGGTATGTTTATTATTATATGATTTAATTATATTTGTTTTAACTTGTAATTGTTAAAACTTTGTATTACAGTTTCAATCCAGATGATGCTGTGGGGATCATTTCTCAGGCAATCAAAGAACTCTATTGAGATGCTTATCCTACATGGGGCAAGTTCGCTAACAATCTCAAGAGACAAATATTTTTGGAGTTCACGGTATATTCGAATTTATTTGTTTAATACTATTAAAATATTTGTCTTCATTAATACTTATCAAATAAAATAATTTATGCTTTGATTGTAGAAAAAATGTGTTTGGCGTCTGGAACATGAGGCCAAAATTTTTGCAAACTTTCACAAGAAAGCTACGCATACTCTTGCTAGTTTGTTTAATAAAGCTCGTAGAGATAATAACAAACCTAGCTGGGTTCTACCGGAGGATTGGGCAAAATTACTTGTGCATTGGAAATACGATCCAAGATTTAAGCAGATGAGAGAGATCGGTAAAAAGGCAAGATCATCTACTAAGGGTGGTTCTCTACACACAAGTGGGGCTCAAAGTCAAGGAAGTGTGAGGAGGAAATTGGTGTGTATCATTTTTCTTTGTGTTTATATATTTTATGTATTAATATTTAATTACTCTTGATTATAACTTTATTATTTTATGTAGGAAAATGAACTAGGAAGACCGATAACTCAAACTGAGGCATTTAAGGCAACACACATTAGAAAGAAGAAAAATCCTGAAGATCCGGACGTGTAGGTTGAACCGCGAGCTGAAGTGACCTATGTAAGCCTCTAATTTTAAAACATAATTACTTATTTTCTAAATTTATATTCTCATAGGATAACATTCAATTTAGAATCGATATCTTCAAGCTTTGGAGGATTTACAACAAACTCTGCTGGAAGAAAATCGAGGTATGCCACTTACTCAAGAACAGGATGAGAGTTTGGTTAGACTTGACTTGTGGGCCGAGTAGATATGGGTATGCATATGGAATGCCTCATAAAACCTTTTGTGAATTTTCTTCTGAGTTTGAAGGCCTAAATAGTTCAAATCATGATGAATCGATGAAAAAAAATTTGGATGTGGAGAAAAAGATTGTTGAGCTATCTAGCCAAGCCGAAGAATCACGGGCTAGGGAAAGGCGGTTGAAATTACAGTTTGCGGGTCTTAAGGCTCAATTCGATGCATTACTTGCTTCAGGAGGGATTCCCCCTTGTTCTGGTGATGTCACTTTCCCTCCTCGACCTCCTCAATCTCAACCTACTCAATATCCAATGTATGGTGAACAAAGAAATATGACACATGAGTCTAGTAGTGATGAAGAAAGTGATGATTATGTGGCAAACACACTACCACATTAGTGAAGTTTAGACTTGTGATAGTTAACTTATGGATCATTTTGTTAACTTTATAATTTTGTGATGGGAATTATTTGTTTTGAGAATACATGATAACGTTGCAATGTATTATATAACTTATGGATATCATGGTTTTTGTTTAATATATAATTATGTTGAAGTGAGTTGCAATTGAGTTGATAAGAAAATATTTAGTAAATGTATTGCTTCTATTAATTTTTTGAAGCTCTTTGAGTTTGATTTGAGTACTCAATTAAAATGACAATTGATGAGAAGCTGCAAAAATAATAATTAGCTGCCTGTTTTTTTCCAGAAAAAGAGAGCTCATGAGGTCTCTTTTTTGCATTAATTTTCTAGATATTTCATAATAGTGACCTCATGAGGTCTCTTTTTTGCATTAATCTTTCCAGATATTTCATAATAGAGACCTCATGAGGTCTCTATTTAACATTTTCTATTTTATAAATGCAGAAAAGAGACCTCATGAGGTCTCTTTTTTTTGCATTAATTTTTCCAGATATTTCATAATAGAGACCTCATCAGGTTTCTAATTAACATTTTATATTTTATAAATGCAGTTAAGAGACCTCATCAGGTCTCTTTTCTGCATTATATTTTCTGTAAATTTTATTCTAGAGACCTCACGAGGTCGCTAAAAATAAATGCAGAAAAGAGACCTTATGAGGTCTCTCCTTTAAAATAATATAAAATTAAATTAAATAATATCTTAGCGACCTAATGAGGTCTCTTTATTAAAATATAAAATTAAATAATATAATAAAATGGTGACCTCATGAGGTCTCTATATAAAAAATATAAAATTAAATTAAATAATAAAATGGTGACCTCATGAGGTCTCTTTTTTAAAAAAAATCAGATAATTTGTTGGTGACCTCGTGAGGTCTCCGTTTGGCGACCTCATGAGGTGTCTTTAAAAAAGTGACTTGCATTTTACTAACCTATGATTGAGGTCTCTTTTTCAATCTCTTTTTCCCGAAAAGAGACCTCGTGTGGTCTCTTTTCTAGGTCTCTTTTTGGCCTTTTTTTTAGTAGTGTTTGATAACAAACCAAGATACATGTGAATAGTAAAACAATAAACAATCCTATATATAAAATACTGATTTGAATATGCAAAAATGTATTAAGAGAATGAAGGAATAAATCAAAGAGGGAGAAGAAGAAAGAAAGTGTGCCATTGGACATTGGGGTGGGGAATGGCCGGCGGCAGATGCCAAATGAGAATTGAAAAATTTTTACTTGTTGTGACCATTAATTAAGAAATTTAAATTTAAGATAATTATTCAATATTATATCTAAGAAATTTTTGTATTTTGTAAAATCTTTTAAAATATATGATATAAATATTAAAAGTGGTAATATGTGTAAATATTTTAAGGTATAATACATATATTGGACTCTAAATTTGGTTATAAATTTTAATTTTGGCCTCCAACTTTCATAATGCATAAACAGGCACTCCAACTATCATACTTCTAAATAAATAAATACATGAGTCCTACATGTCAAAATACACGTAGGACACCACGTAGGACAAAAAATGACATGTAGGATGACATGTAGTACATGTGTCTATTTGTTCAACTTTATACAAGTTTTAGTGTCTACTTGTGCATACCTAATGTAGACACGTAATTTTTGACCGAATTTAAGTTTAACATCAATATTTAGGGCATAAATAATTTTATCAATCTAAATTAAATATATTTTGACTTTTTTATTACTTTCATTAAGTTTATTTAAAAGATATAAGAATAAACAACATGAACATAATTTTTATTAGATAAGTTTATTTTGATTGTTATATATATATATATATATATATATATATATATATATATATATATATATATATATTACGGAGAAGGGTCTAAAATACCCTTATAGTATTAGAATTGGTACAAAAATACCCCTCGTTTATCTTTTAGCCTTAAAATACCCTTGGGGTTAACCTTTAGGGACCTATTTTACCCTTTTGGCTAACAGACTACTAAGTCAATATATTTAATCATTTAATTTATTACGTGGCATGTTGTAATTGGTTAAAAATTTAATTAATTAAAATCTAATTAATTTGACCCAAACCACCCTATCCACCCGGATCGACCCGACCCATCTTTCAAAATACCCAACCCATCCAAATAAAATATCCATTACCCATTTCTTTTTTTAAAAAAAAACTAAACATTTCCCCCAACATCATCAGTTCCTGGAGCTCTCTTGGAGTTCATCTTCTTCATCAGATTTGTTAAGTATTTTATTTGAATGGTTTTTTTTTAAATGAATAATACAAATGCTAATAATTATTGGTATGATAAGCGAAACAAGAAAATAAAAAAGAATAACAATTGTGCAGAAAGAAATGCATTAAAATTGAAATCCGTAAACGAAAATGAGTACAAATAATAAATAATCTCCTAATTTAAACAAATTATTTAGCTGAACTCCTCTTCTGCCATTTCTCCTTAATCCACTTAAATCCAGTGGTGGTACCACCCTTCACCTTGCTAGCGCCGACCACAGCCGCCGCCTTAGCTTTCACTGCTCCAACAGCCGCCACTGCCTTTGCCTTATCGTACCCCGTCGACGCTACCGCTGTCACTTTCTCCATATTTTTGTTACCATTCTTGTTGCCCCATCTATCTGTCCAACTAATTTGATTTTCGTTCTTCATCGTAGGAGGAGGAGATAAGAATTTGAATGGGTTGGGTTTTGAAAGATGGGTCGGGTCGATCCGGGTGGATAGGATAGTTTGGGTTAAACTAATTAGATTTTAATTAATTAAATTTTTAACCAATTACAACATGCCACATAATAAATGAAATAATTAAATATATTGACTTAGTAGTCTGTTAGCCAAAAGGGCAAAATAGGTCCCTAAAGGTTAACCCCAAGGGTATTTTAAGGCCAAAAGATAAACGAGGGGTATTTTTGTACCAAATCTAATACTATAAGGGTATTTTAGACCCTTCTCCGTATATATTATTTAAATAAACTAATATTTCTTGTTTTTTTTTGTTTTAAGTACCCATTTAGCTTTTATTTATTTATTTACTCAAAACAATTAATAATTATATAATTATCATTTATATATATATATATATATATATATATATTTAATATTTTTTTTATAAAAAAAAACACACACACACAAACCCACGATCCCACTCCCCATTCACCCCCCACAATCACCCCCCACAACCTGCACACACACTACACTAGACACAACATATAAAAAAAAAAAAACGGAAAAAACAAAAGGAGGAGAGCAAAAGAGAACGAGAAGGAGAAAAAATAAAGAAAGAAAAAAGGTGAAAAGAAAAAATACAAACAAAAAGAAAAAGACTCTTTCACAAATAAAAATCAGTAAATATATTCACATATTTTTCTTTGACTCAGAAACAAAAGTTGAAGTTGAGGTCTACTTTTGTTGTTCCTTATTCGCATTGTTTTTCTTTCGGTGGAATTTTCGCAAGCGGTACCATTTAATTTTATTTTTTTTATAATTTAATATCATGTTTATACAAGCATTGATTACAATATATTAAAGTTGTCAAATTTCACATGTGGTTAAACCGTTATGTTTTTTATATGAAGTTTGTTCAAATATTTCATATCAACTTTATGTTTAGGTCCTTTATATAGTTTTATTTTGTGTGAAATTGCTATAACAAACCGTAGTTTATTTCATATTAAATAATTCATAGTTTATTTCATGCTTAAGTAAAATTATTGTCTAAGTCTATTCTTATTTTTCATGTTTAGTTTTTAATGATAATATGTGTAGTTATTATAATTCTAATGATAATATGCATAGTTATCCAAATTTTTATATTCATGTCTTACTAATTTGAATGAATTTTTTGTTTGGTTGTGTTTAGAAATGTATTAAATTATATTTTATATTATATTATGTGTGTTGTCTTACATTATTATTTTTAGATGCTATAAAAAATAATAATAATAAACTTGTTAGGATAAGGAGAGGATAATAAATTGAAAGAAAAAGATAAATATAATAATAATAATAACAATAAAAATGGAATAAGGAAAAGAGGTAGAATACGTGAATAAGAAAAGAAAAGAAAAGTAGTGAAGAAGGAATGTTCGAATTAGAAAAAGAATAATAAAAAAATATGTATATATATAATAAAAAGAATGTAAAAAATGTACACGAAAAAGTAAAAAAAAATACTTTAAAACTGAAAAGAAACAAAAGGTATAGTGTTAAAATATATAGAATATTTTATTACTATCATTAAAAAAATAAAACTATTAAAAAGGGTAAGAAAAGAAAAAGAAGAAAATCAATGTAAAAAATAAAAAAAAACATAAGGAAAGTTAAACAAAAAAAAAACGTAAAAAATTAGTATAAAAAGAAATAAGGAGAGAGAAACAAAAAAACAATAAAAAAAAACAAATAAAAATTAATAAAATAAAAGAGAGAAATTAAGAAGCAGGCAAATGTTGAAAGCATGAAAAAATAAATAAATAATTAATAAAAATACGTAAAAACTTCACATGATTATAAAATAGTGCAGTTTTAAATATGTTAATATAAATCAAAGAATGAGGGTAAATACAGTAGTCTTAATAATATAATATTCATAATTTAGTTTAAGTCATACATGTCCATTAGCGACCGTGCTAGAACCAAGGGACTCGAGGGATGCCTAATACCTTCCCCTTGGTCAACAGAATTCCTTACCCGAACTCGTTCGCAGACCAAACAAAGAGTCATTTCCTTTTGATTAGGGATTAAACAATAAAGGTGACTTGGAACACCGTAACTCAATTCCAAGTGGCGAATCTGAAAAAAGCTAAAAATAATCCCCTAATTAATTACGTCACTTAAATTGGAAAAACCCTTACGCCGCCGCGCGAAAAAGGGGTGTGACATCTCTGGCGACTCCGCTGGGGACTAGAATTCGAGCTTGTAAACATGGACTTCTACATGACTTTATTATGTATTTACGTACTTATCGATTTGTGAATATTGTGTTTGATTGCAGAATATGTTATTTGTTTGCTTATTTACCCTTTTGATAATATGTTAATTATCATATAACTGTCTTTCCTCGCGCATCCATCTGAGTCTTCTAAGATACTTTATTCGGAGATGCGATTACGCTCCCGAGCCATGAGATACCAGAGATGCGGCAACGCTCCTGGAAAGGATTCTATAGTAACACATGTCTTAGGATGGGAAGGACTAACAGTGAGGCCAGAAAGCTCTGCTATTGGTAAGCTGTCCCTTCTCGACTCGACTAGTCCGCTCGTTTTATGGCCAGTCTAGACACCTTCCCTATTAAATTGTTTACCTAGTAAAACAAGCCTCAACAATGACTATCTCTAATAGGATTCGATTTATCTGCATCATGCATAATTTTGAATTAATGGGGAGCTCGACACAAGGGTCGAGCCTGTCTAGGAGAAGTATCCCTACTTGAGACTATCATGTATATTATTTGTGTTATTTGTTGCATTATTGGGAAGACTATACAAATGTTGATCGGCTTTAGATGAATAAATTATAATGAAAATGAAAAATATTAAATTAAAGTTTTGACGTAATCCTTTTATTAAACACAATTTTTTCTATCAAAATTCATATTTCTTTTACAAATAGAAAAATCTATCATTACCATCAAAGTTTTTTCTATATAAAAAAAAAGATTGAAAATTTAATCAACAAAAAATAAAATACAATCGAATGTATTAATATTTTTAGTTTTGGAAAAATTTTAAGGGTTATTTATATACATATTATTACTTTTTTTTTCATTCTTCCTCTAATAACTATTTTTTCTTTTAAAAAAAATTGTTTTTTTTGTGTGTATGTGTATGATCATTTTATAACAAAAAAATAATATTAAATTTTTTTTGGTATGATTTTTACGTTATTCTTCTTTTAAAAAAAATAATATTTTATTAAAAAAATAATAATAATAAAAATTACTTTTTTTGTGTGTATGATTTTTCCTTTATTCTTGTTTAAAAAATATATATTTTATTAAGCCTAGTTTGTCGGTATCATAATATAGGGAAATATGAATCCACATGGAAAGGGAGATAAGAGACAAAGAGAGGACCAATCACCTCGATTCATGATATTGGATAAGGCCCCTACACTCTTGAAGACATGGTATGAAAATATGACAAACCATGGACGAGGAATGGTGTTCAAACGCTTGGGATTTCTACGTAGCCTTTTGTATGTTGAGCCACGACGGGATTTGGTAGAAGCACTAGTGCATTTTTGGGATCCGTTAAGAAATGTATTCCGTTTTTCTGGTTGTGAATTCACCCCCACCCTTGAGGAGATAGGGGCATTCACTGGAAAGGGTAAACATCTTCACAAAGAAGAGCCTATGATACCAAAACATATTAATGGGAGGAGGTTTCCAGAATTACTGCATATAAATGAGAATGATATAGGTGGTTGCGATAATGGACGGGTTCCGTTAGAATTTTTGTACAAAAGATATGGCAAAAGTGATGGATTCGAAGCGTATGGAAAGAAACTCCGTAATAATGGGTGTCGTCTGACCTGGGAAGCACACAGTTATGATGCCTTCGTGGTGGCTTTTTTGGGGATCATGGTATTTCCAAAAAAGGGAGGAAAGATTAGCATGAACTTAGCTGCAGTCATTACAACTTTTGAGAAAAAGCCTAATATCACCCTCGTACCAATGATTCTGGCAGACATCTATCGTGCTTTAACTATTTGCAAGGATGGAAAAGACTACTTTGAGGGATGCAATATGTTATTACAACTATGGATGATTGAACACATTCGTCATCACCCCTATGCAGTGGACTTTAAAGTAGAATGGAATGATTATATTGGAGGCCACAAAGAAAGAATCAAAAATCATAGTTTTCCGAAGAGCATTGAAGCTTGGAAGCAACACCTCAATAATCTGACTGCTGACAAGATTGTGTGGAATTATCATTGGTTTCCATCGGACGAGGTGATATACATGTCTACTTTTCGATCGTTCATTGTCCTAATGGGTTTTCGAGGTGTCTAACCTTACATGCCACTTAGAGTCATGCGACAACTTGGGCGACGCCAGTTTATACCACCCAATGAAGATATGCGTGAATTCATGTATGAGTTTCATCCCAAGATACCTTTAAGGCAATCAGATATATTTAAGATTTGGGGGGATGCATACTCTCAAGTCCCCATGATATGGTGAAGGATCGCACAAGAGGCGAGGTGGACCAAGCATACTTAGACTGGGTTCATGATCAGCCCCTTCCTAAGGTTATGCCAGAAGGGTCAATAAAAGGACCTATAGATTGAGAAGCAAAAATTGAGGTTAAGATTAAGCAAGCTCGCCTCAAAGTCGAAAGAAGCTACAAATATACTCTGGATATCCTAAGTAATGACCTGAAAAACACTAAGAGGAGTTGGCCCAACGTGATGCGATATTTGAAGTTAGAGTTAGAAAACACCGCTCTACCATTCTAACCTTACTAGAAGACTTGGGCATTGCCACAGACGCTATGGAGCAACAGGAAGAGGAATATAAGAAAGAAAAGGCCCAACTTATCTGCGCACACTCTAGACTCCAAACTCAAGTTAAAGCCTCTATGGAACAAGAAATAGAAATAACAAGGCGTTTCAGTGCTTATCAGGCAGACAGTGAGATTGAGAGAGGTCAAAGGATAGCCGAGCGAGATGCACTCCACCTTCAAATTGAAGAGCTCCAAGAACAAAGGGAAAATTTAACACATGAAGTTCATACTGCTCACCTCTGGTTACAGAATTGTTATGACAATATGGATGAAGCCAGAGACCGAATACTGCAACTCAGGGATTAACTCAACAATGTTTATGCTAGATATTTACACCAGAACGATGAGAGGTTGGGCCGACAGGCCCGTGCTTTGGCTTCATATCTACCGAAAGCGTTGGCGAAGATTTATAAGGGTCTTGGAGATGATTGAGACTCGAGGATTCAGTTTCTTTTCAAGTCTATTTTCTTAGTAGTGATTATTTCATTTTATTTTATTATAATTTTTAGTTTTTTTCTCTTTCTTTCTGTTTTAGTTATTTTATTTCATTTAGAGTCTATCTAAGTCCTAGGTACTTCTTTTTTTTGTTTTATTCAAATCCTTGTTTTAAAAATATTTGAAAATGAATGAAAAAGATTTTCTTTTGGTCACCATATGTGCATATGTCATGCAAAAAAAAATTATTATTAATATTTTTCTCGAACTACGCAAGATCTGATTCATGGGCCAAACATGATACGTAGGCAACCCAGGGGGTTCGATCCAAATTATTATTATTATTATTATTATTATTATTATTATTATTTCTTTTCTTTTTTCATTCTTCTTTCTCTTAAAAAATGATAATCATAATGATAATAAATAAATAAACAAATAAGTAAATAAATAAATAATAATAATAATAAAATATTAAAAAACTAATGAAGAGAAGAATGCCTAGGTAAGCCGGGATGAAACATGAGGTCCTCCATATTAGAAGTATGTATGTGGATACAATGTGCATAATTTCTTAACACTAATCGGTTTATTACTCTATTCAGAGAGAGAGAGATAGAGAGAGAAAGAGAGAGAGACATACTAGCTTAAAGGTAGTTGGTTTGAGGTTAAACTGGCATCACATCCTTACAACACAAGATCGAAAGAGAAACAAAAACGGCCCCCAAAGACGGAAATGAATCGGACAATGATGAGGAGATCCAAAACCAGATGACTTCACAAGAAATAGGGACAACAGGAGAGATAAGGGCGTTAAAACAACAAATGGCAGAGATGTACGAGGCTTGGATGAGTGGAAAACCTCCACCGTCTTTAATCCGAGACTATTTTAATACAAATATGTCTCACCCTATCCAGGTATTGACAAGCGATCCGATATATCCCCTTGGATTCAGCCCCTACGCTAACACATCCAATGTCGCAAGAACTTCTATGGTGCGCCCTTGGAATACGCCTGTGATAAGTAATCCACTCTTTGTGTCAAATGCCCCGACTAACAGCATCCCGCAGCCAACGATGGTGCCCAAATCCAACAGCGATCCTCCGCTCAAAGTTCAGCGTGATCAGAGTTACACTCTTGAAGAGGCCATTAAAATTCCAAGCTCTCATCCTCACATTCATCAATATAGTTTCCCTGTCGAAATTGAGAAGATGGTCAAGAATGAGGGACATGAAGAAATGACTAAGAAAATGAAGAGTTTGGAACAGAGTATAAGAGATATGCAAGGACTAGGAGGCCACAAAGGCATCTCGTTCAGTGACTTGTGTATGTTTCCTCATGTCCACTTGCCTGCTGGTTTTAAAACACCAAAGTTTGAAAAATACGATGGTCACGGAGGCCCCATAGCTCATCTAAAGAGATATTGCAACTAATTGAGGGGTGCAGAGGGCAAAGAAAAGTTACTTGTGGCCTATTTCGGGGAAAGCTTAATAGGGATTGCATCTGAATGGTTCATAGATCAGGATATCACCAACTGACACACATGGGATGATTTGGCTCGATGTTTTGTACAACAATTCCAATATAATATTGACATTGTTCCAGATCGCTCCTCGTTAGCCAACATGAGGGAAAAGACCACGAAAAATTTTCGTGAATATGCTATCAGATGGAGGGAACAAGCTGCTAGGGTTAAACCACCGATGAAGGAGTCAGAGATGATTGACATTTTTCTCCAGGCGCAAGAACCTGAGTACTTTCACTATCTGCTTTCTGTCGTAGGGAAGACATTCGCTGAAGTTATTAAGGTAGGGGAAATGGTGGAAAATGGCATAAAGTCTGGAAAGATTGTAAGTCAAGCTGCCTTAAAAGCCACAAAACAAGTGCTTCAAAATGGTTCTGGAAATATTGGAGGGAAGAAGAGAAGGGAGGATGTGGCCGCTATTGTATCAGCGCCTAGGACTCATGTCCAAGGTAATTCCTCACAACACTATTTTCCTTTCCAAGCTCCACAATATTCTGTCCCATACACTCCATATCATATTTTTAATGCACAACCAATTGCACCCCCTTCTTATCCACAATGGCGTGTACCAACTCCACAAAATCATCCACCACCCCCACAAGTTCATCAAAATACTACTAGAATTCATTTCCTTCCTAAACCACAATACAAAAAGGGAAATGGCGTTAATGATGAGTTCACTCCTATTGGGGAGTCGTATGCTAGCTTATTCCAAAAATTAAGGATGTTGACTGTTTTGAGTCCTATTGAGAGAAAGATGTCGAATCCTCCCCCGAGAAATTTGGATTATTCTCAACATTGCGCATATTGTTCTAATGCCCCAGGGCACAACATAGAGAGATATTGGTATTTGAAAAGGGCCATTCAGGATTTGATCGATTCTAACCAAATTATAGTTGAAAGTCCGAGTGGACCTAACATCAATCGAAATCCACTGCCGAGGCATACTGAAACAAACATGCTAGAAATGATGAAGGGTCATGAAGAGTTTGCATCTCTGTATAAGCCAATCCTTAGGGTTGGAACTGGCATTGAGAAGTCAGTAAATGTTGTTGATTTAACAAAAATGATGCCTTTAGGGGGGGAAATGTGTTAGAAAAGTTGAGTCCATTAAACACACCACTTTTAACTATGAAAGGAGCCCTTGAAGATGTTTGGGCAAGACCGAGTAAGGCAAAATCGTTTGTTCCAAAAGGGACAAACAAGCCTATCTTGATCGTGCGAGGGGCCCATATTCCTCCTGTGATTATCAGTCCAGTATCCCAGCTCCCAATGACTAACCCCAAAGTTGTTCCCTGGAATTATGAACCTACTGTCGTGACATACAAGGGAAAAGAAGTTGATGAAGAAATAGATGAAGTGGGAGGAATAACTCGTTCAGGAAGATGTTATATCCCGATGCAATTAAGGAAAACTAAAAATGACCAAATACAAATAAAGAGTCCAGTCACTGAAGGAGAGGCAGAGGTATTCCTAAGGAAGATGAAACTATCAGATTACTCCGTGGTGGAACAATTAAGAAAAAGTCCAGCCCAAATATCTTTGTTGTCTTTGATAATACATTCTGATGAACATCGTAATGCTGTAGTGAAAATTTTGAATGAAGCACATGTTCCTAGTAAAGTTACAGTGAGTCAGTTAGAGAAGATTGCTGGGAGAATATTTGAGGTAAACCGCATCACCATTTCAGATGATGAACTACCCAAAGAAGGTACAAGACATAACCAAGGCCTACATATCACTGTAAAGTATGAACTTTCATATGTCACTCGAGTTCTAATTGATGGAGGATCTGGAGCAAATATTTGTCCTTTATCAACTCTACAGAAATTGAATGTTAGTGCTGAAATGGTTCGACCCAACAATGTATGTGTTAGAGCTTTTGATGGGTCAAAAACGGATGTTATTGGTGAGATAGAGCTCGTACTAACCATAGGGCCTGTGGATTTCGCTGTGAATTTTCAAGTATTGGATATCAACGTGTCCTACAATCTATTGTTGGGGAGGCCATGGGTGCATAGGGATGGAACAGTCCCCTCAATGTTGCATCAAATGATTAAGTTTGAATACGACCGATAAGAGGTAATTGTTCATGGCGAGGGCGATTTGTCAATCTAGAAAGACTCTTCCTTCCCTTTTATCAAGGCGGATAATGAGAATGAGGCACTAGTTTATCAAGCTTCTGAGGTAGTGGTTATGGAGCATGTCCCCGAGGGGAGTGTCATTTCAAAACCAAATATGCCCATCGCGTCTGTAATGGTGGTGAATGAATTGCTGAAACATGGGTTTGAGCCGGGTAAAGGCTTAGGAATCTGCTTGCAAGGAAGATCTTATCCTATGAGTCTACGGAAGAGCATCAGTACTTTTGGCTTAGGCTACCAACCTAGAGTCGAGGACAAAATGAAGGCAAAGAAGAAGAAGAGAGATGTATGGTCACTTACCAAGCCTATACAACCAATCTACAAATCTTTCATCAAAGCCCGCGCAACAGAATCTTATCAATCATCTTTTCCAGAGCCAGTGATGAAAGTTAGCGAAGAAATGATCAACTATTTTCAAGATTTATTTGTAGAGGTTGATATGGTGGAACTCGGAGAAGGCACTAGCGACAGAGATGTGCAATTCATTGGTCCTGATGTCAAGCTAAACAATTGGGAGGCCACCCCTCTCCCCCTTAAAGACGAGTCTTTGTAGTTTGTCTTGTTTTTTTCTTTTGTCGTCCGATTCATTCAAGGATTGTATTTCGGATTTTTATCTTGTCGTTTTATTTCAAACATTTTATTTCCCTTTTCAATAGGATGTAATTGCACCTTTTTTTCAGTGTAATATATTTGTTCATTTTCTTTTATACAGTTCTTTCTATGCCGATTCTAGTGATATGACATGCATGCAGAATTTTTCGCCAGATCTTAATATCCAATCTAATCTTCGACCAAATATTGAAATAATTAGTCAAGAAATCGAATATGATGAAGACAGAGTATTTGAGGAAGTAAGGAGGGATTTCAATCATTTTGAAAATAAGTCAAATCCAAACATGAGTGAAACTGAGACGATAAATTTGGGGGATCAGGAAATTATTAAGGAGACTAAGATAAGTGTACATGTTCGACATCAAAAAGACGATATAATCCAGGTCCTGCTTGATTACAAAGATATTTTTGCGTCATCTTATGATGACATGCCTGGATTAAGCACTAACATGGTTGTAAGTTTCCAATTGATCCTAATTTTCCTCCAATAAAGCAGAAGTTGAGAAAAATCAAAACCGACATGAGTGTAATAATTAAAGAGGAGATCACAAAGCAACTTGAGGCCAAAGTCATTGAAGTCTCTCAATATACTTCTTGGTTATCCAATATCATACCTGTCCCTAAGAAAGACGGAAAAGTTCGAATGTGTGTTGATTATCGTGATTTGAATAAGGCAAGTCCAAAAGATGATTTTCCTTTGCCTAACATCCATATTTTATTGGATAGTTGTGCTAAACATGAGGTTGCATCTTTTGTGGATTGTTATACGGGCTACCATCAGATTATTATAGATGATGAAGATGCAGAGATTGAGATCCCATCTTTACGAATCGTTGTGGAGGCTGAAATTGATGATGATGAGTGGATCAAAACTCGGTTAGAGCAATTAAGTTTGATTGATGAGAAGCGTCTGACATCATTATGTCATAGACAATTATATCATAAAAGAATGGCACAGGCATATAACAAAAAGGTGCGTCCCAGACATTTAAAAGAGGGTCAATTAGTGTTGAGACGCATTTTGCCACATTATGCCGAAATCAAAGGCAAATTTTCTCCAAATTGGAGAGGATCATTCGTTGTTAAAAGGGTATTACCCAATGATGCTCTTTACTTAGCAGATATAGAAGGCAAAGTGATAGAATCGGTCGTCAATGTTGATGCTGTGAAAAGATATTACATATGATTGAGTTTCGACATTAGAAACCCTTATGTTTGGGCTCAACATTTCAAGGGTTGATTTAATGGGATATCTCGGTTATGCTGTTTCCTTGACTTTTCAAAAAAAAAACAAATTGCCTGTACTACGTTTGACCTGATTCTTGTTTAGGCAAGATACGTAGGCAGCCCTAATATTGGGTTCGGTTCAACCAAAAACAAATCCAAAAATTCATAAGGGACAAATGATCATTTTGCCCTAATAGTATGTTATTTATGTCAATTGCCCTAATTTTATAGAATTATGTTGACGACTGCGTGTGAAATGTTTTAAAAGTAACATATTTTTAAAAAAATTAACAAGAATAATATTTTTTGAATATACCAAGCATGTAAATGTGTTAGTCTAGTGTCTACCCTGGCTAGTTTAAAATATTAAGGCTATATTGAATTTGGTGTTTTTCTGTATTGAATTTGGTGTTTTTCTTTTGGAAGTTTATTTAATAATATTTTGCTTTAATTTAAATTTAAAATTTCATGATTTCAATAATAATAAGACCACATTCTTAAAAATACATTTTTAGAATAAAAATAAAATATTCTTTGTATTATTTACAATAGAAAACATACATGAATGGTAGACAACGACGTAGTACATCCAAAAGTATAGCCTCTTTGGTATCACAATATATACTTGGTCGTACATTCAAATTTAATACTAAGAACTAGCCGTTTCTTCAACTTTTGTTTATTTATTTTGTAAAATTTGGCCCCACCTTGAATAATAGTACAAGTCACAATAAGGAAACAACAACAATAATAAAAGCTTATTATTATTTTGTAGAGTCGACAGAGTCGATTGCAGAAGTATAAAAATTATTTTTGAAATATTTTAATTTTATAAAAAAAAATAAGAGCAATAAAATAGTATGATAATTGAAGCAAAATAGACGATAAATAATGATAGATATCAAAAGCAGACACTACAATAGTCTGATTAGTACAAAGTCTAATCCCTAAGTTACATCCTTTTCTCATTGACTTAGATTAAGTTTAAACTAGAAGATCTCTTGAGCTCAATACTACTAAACTATAATTTTAAGCATGGTTATATTTTGCAAAATATGCTTATGGCTTATATCATGTGTAAACTAGAAGATGTCTCGAGTACAATGCTGCTTAAACCACATTTCGTTTGAACCTCCAACCTTAAACATCAAAGCAAGCAATGAACCACACCATTAGATTACTTTTGTCAATTGTCATTTTGTTATATATATATATATATATATATATATATATATGAGGTGTCGCTTGTTACTTTTGCTTAACAGCAGTCCGCCTCCACTTTTACCCTAATTTACGTCTTTCATATCCCCTTATTCAAGATCATGTTCTCGACATCCTCCTATAAGTTACAATAAGGTAATTCATTATTTTTTTTTAAAAAGAGCAACATTCTCTATTTGAACACATGTCTATTTTGTTACTTTCAAAGAATTTCCCTTTTTTGGTATATAATAATCTTATACCTTCAAAATAAAATAAAATGTTAAAAGGTTCAAAAAAGGAACAAAAGTTGGAAATGTTATTTTAAAGCAAACTTGATAGGTAAAACAAAAGAATATACCGTAAATTTAAATAGTGATATCAAGGGATATTTTATTTAATGATACTATAATTGATCTATTTTTGATAAAAATGATGAAAAATGCTATTTCAAAGTGAATTTAATAGATAAGTCATAAAATAATAGAACATACAATAAAATTAAGTAGCGATATCAAGAAATATTTAACTTACATATCTCCTTTCAATAAAAACAATAATAATATATTGTTAATCTTCTTGTATAATTATATTATTTGTTGGATGATCTTTTAACATCTATAATAATTGATTTTAAAAAAGTTGACTATCATATATAATTGTGATACAAAAATTTGACATTTTATTTTTATATTAACTTAAACAATAATATTAATATATTCTTTAAGAAAACGTGTATAGGAATACAAGAACCTAAACTTAAGAGTTCATTCAATTTTCTTTAAAAAAGAATTACATAATTTATATATAATTAAAATTGTTTCCTATAACGTTGAACTCATTAGAACTTTTTTTGGGCTGCAAATAAATAAATAAATAACCGAAATAACAAAAATGCATAAAAGAGATAATTAATACTTCTTATACTATTAAAAAAAAAAAAAAAAGGTTACGCATCCATAGAAAAAGGTGTCTTCTGTTTCTTTTGGTCGTTTTTTTCTGTCAATTTCAATCTCATAATATATATATATATATATATATATATATATATATATATATAACGGAATTATATACACACTCAAAATTTATACTCAACAATTTATCAGAAATTAATCAAAGGTAATCCAAAACCCTTTGTCACGGAGAGGCCAGAATGATTTTTTTTTTTTGGGATTTTTTTGATTAATCTTGTATAGATTATAATGCATTTTTTGTTTTTGTAATGATATGTTGATCCGATCTGCGTTTGAGATCTTAATTTGTATTGCTGAAGTTTAGGTATCTCCAATTTTTTGTTTTTCTGGATAATTTTTTTTTGAAAACAAACAGATTATTGAGCTTTAAATGAAATAAATTTGCTAAATTTGGAATTTGAGGCATTTGCTGTTTGTGTTCGATATTATGTGTTATTGGAGGTTGACATGACGGAATAATTTTTTTTTAGAGAACTCCATTTGTAGTATTGTATTGAAATGGATCTAATTTAGTGGATGTATATGGATGTTGCTTCGACTCTTCAAAAGTGTGTGTCGGATCATTCAAAAGTAGAGCATTTTTTCGAGGATTAGTCTAAAGCATTGTTGTTTTTGTTTTCTGATTAATTCCTAGGTATAATTTGGTGTTTTTCTGTTGCAGGTTTTTCTGAGGGAGTAGTTGCTGGATTTAGATTATTTCAAGTAAATTGTGAAAGTTGTTGAAAATTGTCATTTTCTGAACTGTTTATTTGTTATGTTTTAAGTCTATTTCAAGGAGTGACTCTACTGACCTGAATTGGACACTTGTGGGATCGAAACTATGTTCGTCCTTTTTCTATTTTTATGATTATCTTGCAAAGGATTGATTTTTTTGAAGATTAGATAGTGGTTTAACTCATGTTAATTGGAATTGTTTGGATGCTGGGCGATACATATTACTTGTTGTTTTGGAGATTCAGGTTGTAACAGTAACTAGCACCTGTTTTGATCTTCTCAACACTTGGGTTTGAGGTAGTTGTGGTGGAAACTTGGATATGAGAAGATCTTTGTTTACTAAACTATCAATACTGTTCGGGCGTAGACCGTCAGTAAGCTGGTTAGTCTTGTGCGTAGTTGGTGTATTTGGGGTTATAGCATTATTAGAATCATCTTATTCAAGTACCTTTGACTCTGTGGCCTCCTCTACAAACCCTGATATTTATATAAGTTATAGAAAGCTAACGAAGCTAGTGCGAAACGATTATTTAGATCTAAATAGCCTTTCTGTAGGAGCTAATTGGATAAAGGATATTGGTTTTTGTGGGAAAGAAAGAGAGAATTATGTACCTTGTTATAATGTGTCTGCAAATACGGTAACTGGTTTGAAAGATGGGGAGGAGTTTGATCGACATTGTGAGTTATCACGCGGACAACCACATTGTTTGGTTCGTCCTCCAAAGGACTATAAAATTCCTCTGACTTGGCCAGCAGGTAGGGATATCATATGGAGTGGAAATGTGAGGCTAACGAAAGATCAGTTCCTTTCCTCCGGAAGCATGACAAAAAGGTACCGTCAATTGAATGAACTTGATGAACATTTTCTTTTCTTTTTGTTAGTTATCGGTGATGCTGCATTTAACTATTATTGCCTGATTTATAATAGGCCCATTCTAATTATATTTTCCAGATTAATGTTACTGGAAGAGAACCAGATTGCTTTCCACTCGGATGATGGAATGATGGTTGATAGTGTCAAAGATCACTCACACCTTATTGCTGAGATGATTGGGCTTGGAAGTGATGCAGAATTTCTTCAAGCCGGTGTAAGTAAATCTTAGTTATTCTTTCCATAAACGTATTATCTCGTTCTACTTTTCGTTCCCTTGCTGGTTTATTAAGAGTGACACGAACTAGGGTGTCTTAACGATTTTATCACTTCAATAAAATAAGAATTTTTGTTCTTGTCTAAATAACAGGTGCGCACTGTACTAGATATTGGTTGCGGATTTGGTAGCTTTGGTGGTCATCTACTTTCGCTGAAGTTGATGGCTCTTTGTGTGGCAGAGTATGAGTCATCTGGTAGCCAAGTTCAGTTTGCACTTGAGAGAGGACTTCCAGCAGTCATAGGCGACTTTATTTCAAAACAACTTCCATTTCCATCATTGTCTTATGATATGGTTCATTGTGCTCAGTGTGGAATCATTTGGGACAACAAAGGTATTGCTTTTGCTATGTTTTTGAGGAGCTGTGGTTAGCCAGCTGTTTACTCATCATCTTTGTTTGGGTTAATTGATCTATCGTTTATTTCATTAGGTTTATGTAATGTCACTTACTGTGATTTTCACTTTAATCGATCAATTTCAATCACTTCGCTCGTTCTGATACTATAGTTCATCCTCATGACCTCTCTATTTTACTTAAAAAACCTCATAATATTGTTAAACTGCTTTGTTCCTCAAACATATCAATTACTCCCTCTGTTTCAATTTGTTTGTCTTATTTTCCCATTTAGTCCATTTAAAAAAGAATGTCTCTTTCCTTTTTGTAACAACTCTTTAATTCCATCTTTCCACGTGACCATAAGATTAAAGGACATATACATTCAAGATTCAAAAGTCTTGTTTACTTTCTTAAACTCTGTGCCAAATAGAAACGGAAGGAGTAACAACTTAGATGATATTGCCTATATGGCTAGATTCTATTTGTATGTCAGCATCTTTTAATTCATGAACATGGTGAATTCAATAGCATAAAACTAACAATAATTTGAAAAAAAAAACAGATGGATTGTTTTTAATTGAAATTGACCGTGTGCTCAAGCCCGGAGGTTATTTTATTTTAACCTCACCAACAACCCGGCAGCAGCAGGATAGTTCTGCTAGTGCGAAGAAGGGAAGCATGTCTACTCCTTTGGAAGAGTTCACTAAAAAGCTTTGTTGGTCTCTTTTGGGACAGCAGGAAGAGACTTTCATCTGGCAGAAGACAGTAAATTCTCAATGCTATAGGTAAGGCCAATCAAGGAGTTTATGTACGTACTCTTTTTATTTATGTTCGTAACTTCCTTGAAGCAATTTTTTATCTCAATTAACTAAATTATAAACTAACATGTCAGGAATATTGATCACTGATCTAGATGAAAAGACATTATCCATTGTAGAGCTTGACTCAGTAAACAAATACCTAATTATAATAGATGATCTTTAGGGAAGAAACTTTTTACATCTTCCACACGTAGACTTTTCTGAAACGGAGATACAGAAAAGGAATTTTCTTGGAAATTACCTTGTTTTAGTAGTGTTTGATATGTGCATTGATATCTTTGAAATGATTCACGTATCTGCTCCACCTCTTCCCCTCTTCCCGTAAGAAAAATCTTCAGTTTGTTAAAAGACAAACTATTATATACATGTCTTCCATTTTTATTCTCCATTTTCAAGATATAGTCATACTCATCTATTATTTCTTTTTTGCCACTATACCTCCTATAATGAGCTTTTGCGTTTTGATGTAGCTCACAACTTAGTATACCGATTTGTAAAGGAGAGGACATGCAACTGTACTACCAACCGCTTGCACACTGTATTTCTGGGACAAGCAGTAACCGGTGGGTTCCGATTCACGACAGATCTGGTCCTCTGAACTCAACTAATATAGAAATTCATGGCAAGTATTTTTGGATAAAATAGTTGACTTCTTCGTTCTCCAATTTTCAGCTGTATGTGCACTTCCTTTTAACAATCACTCATTTGTGTGTGTTTTGTTCTTTGGGCAGGAGTCGATCCTGATGATTTCTCTGAGGATTCGGGATTCTGGAAATCAGCGTTGAGAAATTATTGGTCTTTGTTGTCGCCCTTGATTTTCTCTGACCATCCAAAGAGGCCGGGTGAAGAAGATCCATTGCCTCCATACAATATGGTGCGGAATGTCATGGACATGAATGCACATTATGGGGGCTTAAATGCTGCTATGTTGGAGGCAAGTAAATCAGTGTGGGTGATGAATGTTGTGCCTCTTGGGGCGCGTAATACGCTTCCTCTCATACTTGATAGAGGTTTAGCCGGTATTCTGCATAACTGGTAAGCCATTATCATTTATATTTTCAAGACTTGCAAAAACATTTATACTTGGGTACTGTAGATATATAATAATTCAAACTAAAGCAATGCATCATGGATATTTCCATATTCCTCTACTTCTCTTAATTGATAGTGAAATATTCTGATAATTATTCTTATCAAGTAGCTTTTCCTGCAGATTATTATAGTGGAAAAAACTTAAAGAACATTGTTTAACATATCATAATTTATTCTTGTTCATGTTCCGTGGATTATTTTATTTTCCGTTTGCTTGCCATCTCCATCCTTTGAGTTGATGATTGATGGACTTTTTGTATGTTTTGGTAACTAAAGCAGGAGGTCAAGACGATATGATAGGAAGATATTTGTTGTGTCAATCTTTAAAACCAGTGAGAAGGGTTGTAAATATCTAACAATCCTGATACTCGTGTGATTTAAAATCTTTTGGCATCCCTAATGTTTAATGACTTCAAAATTAAATAATTACAATTTACAATCTTTTCTGAAGCATGAGTGTATCACACTTCAGAAAAAACATTACTTAAATTGGACGTGCGAGTATAAACTTAGAGAACCAGAGAAATTTGAGGCTTGTACTTTATCTCTTCAACAGGATATCAACAGTCGATACTTGTTTCTTGCTTTTCGCTTACTATTTCTTTCATAATATGAGCTTAGCAGCTTAGTTTTCTGCAGAAATACTGAAGACAAATTATCTAAAATGAGGTTTAGTTGATTGATCGACCCCGAGCTGAATGCTTTTAAAGTTAAATGCTATAAGGGTTCTGGTTATGTACTAATAACAACGCTTTTCAAAATTGGACAGGTGTGAACCGTTTCCTACGTATCCACGAACATATGATATGCTCCATGCTAATGGGCTCCTTTCACACATTTCTTCACAAGATTGCAGTATGCTTGAACTGCTACTTGAGATGGATCGTATTTTGCGACCCGAGGTAATACTTTAGTTTCATTCTGTGCTCTGTACACTTCATTTTTCCAGTTCAAATTGACTCAACACCTTCAGTTGTTACTCATGTTTCCTCGATTCCTTACTGTTTGTACATGTTTTGACATTTAAATACGAATTCTTGATAGGGTTGGATTATTCTTTCTGATACATTGGGACCCATAGAGAAAGCACGCATGTTAGCCACACAAATCCGCTGGGAAGCTAGGGTGATTGACCTACAGAATGGAAGCGACCAACGTCTTCTTGTATGCCAAAAACCATTCACGAGAAAGTGATTTTTCTGGAACTGAACACGTCTTAACATCGGTGACTTTCCTAAATTCCACTAGGAAGGAGGATAACCGCGACATATTGAATCATGAAAGAAGGAAGTTTCCATTGTGATATGTGGAATTTGTTTGATCTTACGAGCTGCCTAAGGAGGTGTGAATCGCGGTATCCTTGCAAATAGATCATATGGCAGCCTGCAGAGATTAGAGAAAAACTCTGCTGCAGAAAGTAGTGAAAGCACCATAAAGAACATATATTCTTTTCCTTTCAAAAGTTAATATAGCAATTCATTCATCTCTTTTCTTGTATTTTCTAACAATTTATTTGTTAATTTTGTAATCTAGTTGTGTTTTGTACTCAAGAACCACCATTATTGAGAGCCAAGGTTTTAACTTTTAGCCATTTCATGTAAGAGAATCAACCATAAACATAGTGCTTCCAATATTCTTTAAGTTGGTGGTCCATTTTCTTTTTATGGATTTGCAATTTCATTGTCTAGTTTTTTTTTTTTTTTTTAGAAGAGTTATTTTCCTCTGAAAAATGGTGCATAGAAATCAATGCAAATAAGCAATTTACACCAGGAAGAGATGATAACTCAAGCAATTTCACATCTACAATAATGCTATCTAAGCATTACATCAATCAATACATTAAGGCTCACAACGAGGTAAATTCACATAGAATTATGATCAACATGTAGCCTTTTCATTAATTTCCCAAGATTACTCAAGTCAAACAATGAACCAATCGCCTCACTCCCATTACTCCCCCAACACACACGATTAAGGGAAATACACGATTATACTAGATTTACAAGGTTTAGGAGATCATATGCCTCAATTTTAATGAAAGTCAATCCAAGACTTGAGTCTTTCCTTTTCAAACAATGTCCAAAGCCACAAAATGTAATTCAATCAAGTAATCACAATAAGATTCCGGAAATAGCAACACCCATTTCAAACACTTTGCAAAATGGGTACAATCAACTCAAAAATCCAAATTCGATAATGAGGTTTGAATCCGAAAATATTTACTTGAAAATATTACCTAAGACAATAGGAATTCATTTGTGAAAATCATTTCGAAAAAAGATTTAAAATCAATTTATAATCACCACTTTACCAATTTCTTAGATTCTTGAAGAAAAACCTCAATCTAGCTTTTCAAAACCTTGATTTGAATTTAAATTCATAAATAATAGGGAAACTGCACAAGTACCCCCTCAACCTATGCCCGAAATCTCAGAGACACACTTTTACTATACTAAGGTCCTATTACCCCTGAACTTATTTTATTAGTAATTTTCTACCCCTTTCCGGCCTACGTGACACTATCTTGTGGACCCAACACGTGTTGACATTTTCTGTCAAGCTAGTTCCACGTTGGCCGAAAAGGGATGGAAAATTATTTCTAAAATAAATTCAGAGAGATAATAGGACCTTAGTATACGTGTCTCTAGAATTTCGAGCGGGGAATGTATTTATACATTTTCCCTAAATAATAATGATTAAATGAAGATTTAAGATTAGGAATTGTTTCTCAAATATTTCTTCTCAACAATCTTGTTTAAATCACAACATCAAAGCTCTCAAAACTCAAAAATGGTGAAATGGGGGTTGAAACACCAATTTTGAAAAACGTTTTGTTGTCGAGGGATCCTCCACAAACACGGACTCATTCCCGCGATCAAAGGTTTATTGAACGGGGCCTTGGTAAATGCGGTAGGGCTCCCGCAAATGCGGAGATCAATACCTTGACCCTACAAGAATGCGAGGGTCCCCACGATTCCTCTCTGCGAAAATGATTACAAGCTTCGAGAACACAGAGAGTTGGCACCAATAACACATATAACAAAAATAAGCAAATCTCAAATCTCCGACTGGATCCTCGGAAATCGTTTAGAATCCCGTACATACAAATCTTAAATGCAAATTGACTGTACTAGACGTTCCAGACACAATAAAATTCGAAGTCTTCATGACCCGAAATCTGTGACAGTCACAAAAAATGAACATAACACCTACAAATGTCAAATCAAGCTCACGACCTTTGAAAATCAACCAAGACCTCACATAGACCTAAAAATCATCTCCAAAATCCAATGAAAATCTCAGAATTTTGATCCGAACATCCAAAACTCCGAATATTGATCGAAGTCAATCAAATGTAAAATTCTATAATTTTCCAACTTGGATTTCAAATCCCGAAAAGATTCCCAATTAAAACTGGCAATTTTTTAAGACCAATTTCCATATTTTTGGACCGATGGATTCAATTGAATTTCATCAAACAATATATTATGTATAAATGCTAATGTGAATTACTACAAATTACAATCTATTAAATCTCAGATATGAAAACAAAATCACAAAAAAAAATTGAAAAATAGTGTTTAAAGTACTAAACATTCGAGATGCATAAATATTTTATGAGTACGTTAACAAACTCACATAAAAATTGAAAAAATAATGAAAACTTTGTAGTACATACAATCCTAAATTCAACTTAATTTGTGATTATGAAAACAAATCTCATGAAATCTTGTAAAATAAATGATGATTTCGAAATAACCTTTATCAATTGAGAATTTCTTGAGTTAATCGATATATTTCAACAATTTGGTATGAACTATTAGTTCTTGTTCAACAATGAGGGAAGAATAATGGTGAAAATTTGATGAAAGAGAATTTTTTTTGAAAATGTGAAAGATGAAAAATAAATTCAATGGTATTAAAGTCTGGAAAGAAATCTAAATGGATAGTGAATGTATTTCACGTTGAACTGTTTTGAGAAATAAAAAGAAAGACAAATAATAGTATTTGGATACAAA
Source organism: Solanum chmielewskii (assembly GCA_027704785.1). Lineage (NCBI taxonomy): Eukaryota > Viridiplantae > Streptophyta > Magnoliopsida > Solanales > Solanaceae > Solanum > Solanum chmielewskii. The sequence goes on along the minus strand of JAKWIX010000318.1, from coordinate 4,503,787 downwards.
TTATTTTTTAAAATATTAGTATTTTGATAGTTTAAATTACTTTAAAGTATAGATATTTTTACTAATTAAGTTAGGAATTGTGTCTAATTTACTAATTTGCTTCGTAATTTTATATTCTTTGAAATAATAATAAAACATATAAAAAATTATGTTCCTTTTATATTTGCTAATAGTATAAAATTCAAATCATTTTCATCTTCATATAAGTAAATAAAATTTTAGACAAAATCATCCAACAAATTGTATTGTAAACAAATGACCATCATCCTATTCATTTTGAATTAATCCTTATTAATATAAATATTAGCAATAATAATAGAGAGTAAAAAAATATATGTTTTATTGAATCGCTTTTGGCTTTAGCATATGATTTATCCACATTAATTCCTTAATATGAAAAATAGTCTCCATTTTAAATTATCCATTCTATTATTAGTACAGAATGTCCTCCTTAATGTTTATCATTAGAAACCTCATTTCCAACACATCCCATATAAACTTTCTAGAATGAAATAGAAACAAAGTTTTGGCTAAATAATAAACATTTAACAAGAAAAAAGATATAGTTTAATCATCTAGTTTATCTTTATAATAATAAAAGCTAATTCTTTTTTCCCCAGTGTATTAGAATTGAGAAATTGTATAACTCACATCTATTTAGACAAAATATCACCACCCATACCTCTCATTAGAAACACAAGATACTTTTATGAATTTTAATTGCACCAACATAGGTTGATTGTAGTCTCTTTTGAAAAGATATTAGGAAAATTGAAAAAATATACTTAAAATAATAAAGTGATTTTATTTAAATTCATATTTAAAATAAGATATTTTTAAATAAGATTATTAACTATACTAATAATTTTTGTACAGATAAATTATTCATAAAACTCTATATTGTCATTATTCAACAATATTTATCCTATGTCTCGAGTGAAAAATTTAGCTACTTATATATAATAACAATCAATATTATGTATACTAGCTACTTATATATCGGACATTGCTTTCTAATGTGTGGGAGAAGTATAGGAGTACACTCATCTTTCAAACTAAATACAAAATCTTTAAGTTTATATATCATACTAGAGGTAATGACATATGCTAAGCAAGGGCCCAACATAATTTTTGAAGCAATTTTTTCTTTGTAAAATACTCAACTATATTTGATCAAGAACATATATTAACATGAGCAAAACATGATATTGTTCGTGTGAATATGTGAAATAGATAAATAGTTACAAAAAGATTTTTATGTATATAACTCTTATAATTAATCTTTTTTCTATCTTCTCTGGAATATCCCTCATTTGATCTCGACTTGTGAACCTTATTGAGTTCTTCCTAATTTGATGCATCTTCAATTGTCTCCAACTCCTAATGAGAAGCTATCGTAGTTTGTCTTTCATTTTTGTATCTACATTATTTTTCTTCTATATCATGATGAATCAATTTATACTTACCAAAACTAGTGATAATGTTTGTACAATTTTGAACTCATCATTTCCTATGACCAAGAGTTTGTAATAATTACATCAGTATGAAATTGTGAGGAAAGAAAAAATAAAGATCATACAATTACCAAAAAGAAAAGTATGTCTATATGTTTGATTTGGTTTATGTCCAACTAATCGTACTCTATATCGATCGTAACAAGTTAATTAATCGTACAAAATATATTTTGCTAGTGCGCATACCAAAACAATGTTGGTAAGTCATGACATTGTCAAGTTGTGCTTGGAAATATAGATACATATCTCCATTTCATGTAATTGTTGGAGTTGAAAAGTTTTTTGCAACATATTTACATGATGTTGATTCTGGTAATAAAATAGTCGATATTTAAATTTGTTAACTAATTAGCGTACTTGAAATGTCGAAGTTTAAATGAAAATCTATTCCTATAGCATTTTTCAGTGGAAATCTCAGCTAAATTAAGCATTTAACTTCGACGATGAACCTTCGGAACCAACATTGAAATCGAGAAGAATTAATTAACGGAGTAAGAAACATGTGTTATACATACACAGAGACATATGGTGTGTTTGGTATGAAGGAAAATGTTTTTCATGGAAAATGTTTTCCTAGAAAATGTTTTCCTGGAAAATAAATAGATTTTGGATTTATTTTCTCATGTTTGGTTGGTGGGTAAAAAATATTTTTCGAAAATGATTTTGTGTTTGATTTATAAAAGAAAAATATTTTTGTGAGACATATTTTATTTTTACTAGAGTAGAAAATAATTTATGAAATTGAAAATATTTTTCAAAAATAATTTTTTTTGGGTGGTGGTGTGGGGGTGGGGAGGGGGGTAGTGGGTGGGGGGAGGGGAGGGGTAGGAGTGAAAAAATAAAAATTTGAAGTTGATAGTATTTTTAAAAAACAAAATTAATTTTTTTTTTTTTTGGGGGGGGGAGGGGCTGGCCGGATGGGGGGAGGGTAGGAGTTTAAAAATAAAAATTTGAAGTTACAAATATTGTTAAAAAGCAAAATTGATTTTTTGGGGAGGGGAGGGGGGCTGAACGGTGGTGGGTGGGTGGGGGTCAGGGATCGGGTAAAAAATTAAAATTGTAAAATTGAAAATATTTTTTTGAAATTGTTGTTTTTCCCAAAAAAATATAATTTGAAATTGGATGAGAGTTTAGCAAAATGTTTTCCTTATGATTTGGAAAATATTTTCTAAAACTTTTATTCCAACCAAACATGAGAAAATTGAAAAACATTTATTTTTCTTCGTACCAAACACACTCACAGTATATACATGTTTGTATTAAAATGTATCAAAATCTTAGTGATTTGCCCTAGGAGACATACAAAGTTACAAAAGTACCCCTGCGCTGGTATATTTATACACCTTTAGTCCCTTTGTATACATAAGCTTATACAAAACTCAGTATAATGTAAATACGATTGCTAGTAACACTAATAATGAGAGAATCAAAATCCTAATTGAAATTTGAGATGTAGTGAGATGGGGATATTTTATTTTGTTTTAGTTTAATAAAAAATAATTGCTGGTACCCTCAACAGTATTTATTTTCTCCTAAAAATTTGGCCAAAAAACAAACTACATGTTTGGATCATCTTACAACTTATGATGTAGCCATTAGTAAGGAGTTAGAGCTTGTTGTATAATTTGTATAACTGCTACAAATTAATATAAAATTTAAATTTGTTGATTTAGGGGTTAAATTTTACTTTTGGTTTAATTTATATGCAAATGTTGAAATTATTCGAATAAGAGATAAATGTATATGTATTGATAATATACAAAGCAAATTATAACTTTCATACGTTGGTTATAAATACAGATATACAAATCAAATATATACAAAAACTCTCAGTCGTGGATTAAAAAATAAAAGGATATACAAATCAAAGTATACAAAAGCATTCACAAATAGAGTATATACAAAAATATTCATAAAAATGTTGAACATATACGACTAGGAGATACGATGTATACTACAATTAAGTTGAAATCTTGAGTTAGACTCAAGAAAAGGGATGAAGAAATATTAGATTTTGTTGCATGCAAATGTATATCTCTAGTAATCATCTTCGATGAAGATTGTGCATCTATAATTTGAATTTTGAATGTGTATAATGATGTTACTGAAAGAATTTAAGATTATGACTGAAAATATGAAATGATGTGAAAAAACCTGAAATATTTGATGAAAATGATGGGTCAGCTCGAATGAAGACTTTGATCTTTATTTCATAAAAAGCCACGTATTTGTGCTGATTTATTTTTAAAATATTTGTTAAATAAGTTATTTTTATTAAATATTTATTAATATGAAGAAATTAATATAAAAAGTGGATAAAATTTTCAAATAGAAATTAATTTATATTTATTTTAAATAGATTTAAAGAATGGTTAAAAATAAATGAAAATAAGAGAGGTAGACGTAATATCGTAAACCACATGGGAGATTACTGTTATAGAGCGAAACCTGGGGGGAGGTCTCTGAAATTATCCCTTAAATTAAACATTAGTTACAACGCATAATTAACTACTATATATTAGCTTAGTTGTGTGATTTTTTTAAGGAAATTTTCGCATATAGCCACTCAAAAATAGTCTAGCTACGCTTCATAGCTACAGTTTTTTAGTTATGATTCGCAGTTACATGTTATATGTAGGAGAGTGACAAGAGAGATTGGGAGAGGGAGGAGAGATACGAGCGAGAGAAGGCAGAGAGTGGGAAAGAGGTGAATTATATATGTATAACAGTTAGATAATTTATATTATACATATCTATTTGTATATTTGGCGAACGAAATTGGGAGAGGGAGGAGAGAGGCGAGCGAGACAAGGAAATTATTTGTATAATTCGTATCTCGTTTGTATAATTTGCAGGTACGTTTGTACAATTCGAGTGTTTTTGTTTAATTGAGTAATATAAAGTCTGAAATTATAAAAATATGACAAAACTTGAAATAACGAATTGATACAAACATAAACATATGAACTTTAAACAATTATACAAAATATATTATACAAATTGCATTATATAAATTATATTATACAAATGAAAAAACTACACGTTTATATAAACTTTAAGAAGTTATGACCAAAAGATTAAATATATATGGTGACAAAGCTGAAAAATCTAAGGAAATCATTGTCATATAGAAATACAAATCATCGTATACAAATATATATCAACGAAGAATTATTAGTTTTGAATTATACATATGTGGTGAATTACATAAATGTGATGAATTATACAAACGGGATTAATTATACAAACTCAAAGTCGATCAACCCATGTTATTAATCGTTAATGTTAGTTGTGAGTGGTAATTATGACAAACTATGGCTATGATGACTATAAAGCAGTATACCATACAAAATATATTTAGCCAACAATCCTCATTATATAGTTGCATCTCAATCATAATTTCATCATGAATTCTTATTATCGTTATGCTCATTAGACAGTGTTATAATCTCGAATTCAACATTTTCAGCAATATGACACCTAAAAACCAATTATACCAATCAAATAAATAGGACTAACCCACTGTTATATACATTTTTTTGCTACAATTTTCAATTACCTTCACACAAATATACTCGTTCACTTTCTTTACCTATAAGCTTATCATCCTAATATATATTCATTTCCTTGGACATTAAAATGAAAACATCGGTCCTTATTTAGATCCTTCAGGATACACTTCTCAACCGTACACATTAATATCGTATCAACGATCCACTACTAAAATTTTTCTTATAATACAATTCCTAACTCATTCGTCTTTAGTAACAAGCTAGTTGGTTTCTTAAATATTAATGTGACATTGAACCTTATTATACAAGAATGTGATACAAATGAGAACTCCTTATGTAGTTAGTATTCACGCTTAACAATCAACATATCCATTTTTTATATACCACTAATATCCCATCTTGAAAGACCGTTACAGCTACCACCAGAACACATCATATCTATCGAGAAGATCATATCCAAATAGATCACACATTTCTACCAATCAAATAGTTGTAAAATATTATGAAATTAGTCTCGTATCTAGTCCAAGCTATATGTATTCTTTCACAGGTCAGGTCAATAAAGTAGCACACTTCATAACTCTAACCAAGTAAATGTCGATACTATTATAGTAGAAATTCTAACCACAATTGGTGCATCATTTTCTAAGCAAGTCATCCATGTTATGATAACTTTACTAATTGTAATTTCCAAAGTTACAACTCCATTATCTAGCCATCCATTTAATCATTCCACTTCCAATGGTTAAACCATTTCATGTATCGTATATAACACACAACACAACTGACACAAGTACTATTCACTTTACTAGGGTAACTAACATTACACAACCCCTTTAAATTTTTAAACATTCTAACTCTAACCAAACATATTTTCCATAAGTATATCACCCAACCTTAGTACCAGTTCTAACATCCCAATCATACACCACACAACTTACCCATATGAGGAACTACGCACAAGTCATCACATAATACATAGCGCGAGGAGAATTAAGTAAAGCGATAAAAATCAAAATGGGACTAAGTACGTACGATAAAGATCCAAAAAGTGAAGATTTTTCCTAAAAGTCACAATAGCCTCTCGAAGATAAGTAAAGACGACTCTGTATCGATCCTCGAGACTCTACTTAGACTCGACTTGTATACACGTGAGATCTATGTACTTGGGGATCTAATACCATGTTGTCACAATCCAAAAAAAGTGGACGTGATGGCACTCGTCTTATCCCACCAAGACAAGTCAAACTAAAACTCAACCATTACAATAAAATGCGAAAAATTTTAGAAAACAATTCAAAACACTCCCAAAATCTGATTGTCACGTGTACAAGCCTCTAAAGTATTACAATTGATTCAAAAGAAACGCTAGTCTCAAATGAACTTGTTTCTAAAATAGAACAAGGTCATAACAAAGGAGAAAGAAAGTCCTCTGAGACGACAAACAGCTAGCTCATAAATCTCCAAGAAGCCTCAGACAAGGAAAAGATAAATATCACAAAGTCCGGGTTAGTAACCTATAAAAAAATTATAGTAGCAAGGGGTGAGTACCAAACCACACGGTACCCAGCAAGTAAACTTCTAAATACAAGTTAAGGAAATAAAATACAGATATTCCTTACACACCAACCGAACCTCCACAGCTACAATCTGCATAAAAATTAGTCCAACCTAACAGTTCACAGCTTTCATGGCATCCAACTCTTCAAAATTATTTTAACAAATTACACATCCTTAACTACAACTCAATATTCAAAAATCACAAACTTTCACAAAGGCACTCACAATATCAGCAACACACAAGATCAAGTTCGTCAAATAGAGGTAATCAAATATCAAGTACTTTTCAACAATCAATAAAACACATAATCATCAAGAATGAAGAATGTCATGGGATGCAATGCAATATGACACCATGAAGTGATATGCCTCAGAATATCAATCTCTCTCTCAGCCGTATATACATGATACTCCTCGAAAATACATTGAGAGTTCATGACCCATGGGGGACTCGCGAGGTCCATATACCGTCACGGACGATCTCCACATGTTTGTGTGGACGATCTCAACTCACTATCATAAATTAAATAAATTTCGCACGAACGATCTCCACGTGCCCAAATCATAATCATAATTTTTCTATCGCATGGACGATCTCCACGTGCCCAAATAATCAGGATTCGATCTCAACACGACGATCTCCACGTGTTAGACCTTTACTTATACTCAATATCATATCAATGCTTGAACACAATATGACATCAAATAAAGGAGATGACGCAACATCTCAATAAATCAAATGTCTCTATGACATATAATCACCTCAATTATCACAATTTTACGGGCTTAGTAAAGAACACAATCACACATAATAAATCAATTAATAATATATCAATTAAGCCCAGATGCTTTGACATTCTTGAATTACAATCCACATTCTATAGTAATAAACTTTTCCATTATAACACCGGTACTCGTACCATTCTCAACGCATCACATACAAACAAATAATCACATTGTCTTTTATTACCCTTTTTTATCATTAGAATTAATCAACGTGGACAAGTCAACTCATCGTCAAATCCCATTACTCTCAAACATATATCACAAGGAAATACACGCATTTCATACACTTAGCAAGAGTTTAGAAATCCACTTGCCTCAATCAATCAAGAATTTACTCCGATAGTTGAGCCTTCCCTTTTTGTTGAACTTCTAACTCAAAGCAATCTATTCAAATAAATAACCATAATAAGATTTCAAAACTAACGAACTCCATATTATTATGCCTATACCCGTAAACTCACTCCAAACTATATCACGTTTTCAATCTTGATGCCAACTAATACTTCAACTCTCACAGTTCTCAAATTCAAGCTTAAGGTTAAGACTAAAACCTTAAAAGCTTCCATATAATATGATTCATTCAATATTTAATTACCTATCTCAAAATATCAAAACTTGAATTATAATGTGATAATTACAAAATATTCGAAATCAAACAAAGTTATAAAATCAACACTAAACCGTAACTAATATGTGCTCGTGGAATAATTTTTGAAAGAATATTATTATCAGTGCATCTATTCAATAATCACATCCCCTAATCACTAGTCATAATTTCCCTAAAGACATAGTCCCAGTTCTTGTTAGCAGTAACCCATAAAACAATACTTATACATTAATTTAAGAGAAAAGACATAAAGTGACATCTGAAGTTGTCTCGAATTTTCAAAAAGACATCTAAACTATGCAAGCGTCCTATTACCCCCTCCCCCCCCCCTAAATAATTCTGAACTGATTTTATTACATCATTTATTGTTCAACTGGCATGGAGAGTGTATACATTCTCTTAAAGAGCGTGAACAAACAAAAAACGAATATAATTTTATTTTTGCAAGTATTTTGCTATAAAATACATTTTCTTGTTTTTCTTATTATTTTAACTTTTTCTCCTTATTATTTTTTCTTTTCTTTGTTCCTTCTTCTTCAAAGAATCATTTTCATCTTAATTGAAGCTCCTCACTTTAAATGTCACTTTTTATCACAATTTCATCTCCCCTTTTTACTACTATTAGTTTAACTATCTCTTTAATTATATCTAAACATTATATTACATTCGAACAATTTGATAAGCACATTAGATTTCAAGATGATTAGTAGGTATTATTTAGTATTTTTAATTCAAATTTCAATTAAACTTTTTCAAATTTCGGAGAATTATCATTCTTTTAAAATTATCATTTCTAGTTTTGAAATTATATGAAAATGAGCTAAATTAATGAGATGATTAGGGAGTATCATATAGTTCTTATTTTTTCCGATTTCAATTAAGTTCTTTCAAATTTCAAAAATTAATTTATTCTTTTAAAATTATGATTCTAATTTTGGATTTATATGAAAATGAGTAGTTGATGATACTTCAAAAAATTTAAATTATTTAAAAAATAATGAATTGTTTTATCAATAATTTAGTAAAGTATAAATAATATTATGAATAGAATTTGACCGGAGAAGAAGAAGAAGAAAAAGAAAAGAAAAGAAAAAAAATGGAAGTGACATTTAATTTGACATGAGGGGTGGAAGTCGGGAGGTGAAGAATAAAAAAGAAAATGGAGAAAGGTGGAAGATGAAATGAAATTTAAAATAAATTAAAATACAAATTCAAAAAGTAAGAGAGAGAGAAACAAAAACAAAAGATAAAGGAAAAACTTCAAATGAAAAAATAGTAATACATTTTTAATTAAATTAACACGTGTCATATATTAATTGGTGTGTGAATACACTTGCTTCTTAAAATTTGGGGCTGATCGAAAAATGTATCATAATACAGATTCATAATTGTTTAGTGGGGTAATAGTAGAGTTACAAAGTTAAAGTGTCTTTTTAAAATTTCGTGACAACTTCAATAATTTTATGTCGTTAACACCAATTTTGGAAAAACTTAAATATTAACTCACTACATCCGTATATACTCACTACAATTAACATAATTTTTTTGCTATCTAAAACTTACAAATTATTAGCTATCAATATGTCAAAATATTTTCCACTCAAACTTATCCTCTAAAGACCAAATTCTAGTGAAATACATAATTTAAATATTCAATACATTTCCTCCCATCACAACTAACACCATACACATGATATTAGTGGGAAAATTTTGTTCACCAATTGGACTATTTGATTTTTAGTTCTTTCACTTGCAATATATATAAAATTATCATAAAATTTTAGTTATATTTTCTTACCTGAAGGAAGAGGATTCACTTCTCGTCCTCTTTTTACTTCGTGACATGGTAACACATCAAATGTATGGTTCCTTCTCACAGTTTAGGTTCTTAATGTATTTTACATGGGTCACTACATGAATTATGGACTTGACCCATTAATCAATAATTAAATAAATAAATTATTTAATTAATACCTATCAATTAAATAATCGTATTTATTAAAGAGTTCAAAATTCTTAAAATCAACTTCATCTATTGATCATTAATGACTCGAGGTAACTATCGGGAGGTATAAAATAGTCATAACGATCTTTCGGGTCATTACACCTCTAAGTTCAACATGGACGCTAGGACAAGATCCTTGATGCCCTAAAATAAATATTGAAATGAAAAACGGGGCCTTTTGGAATGCAAGGAGGAGCCACCAAAACGAAAAGTGCAAAGTGATCTTAACGATGCACATATTCTTGATCCTAAACACATGCAGTTGTACCACAAAAAGATGCAGGTTGAATGACATCTATACATTGAATGTACGAATATGTAATATAGTTAAAGCGAAATGACAAAATGAAAGGACTGCAATTGATATAAATATATACTCAACTGAATGTAAAGAAATAAAGGAGTGAAATTATTTAAACTTTACAAAATACTTAATCATCTATGAACTCAACATATTAAGTGTTATGCTAAAATATACTTTTAAATCTATTTGGGAGATTTTCTAATCGAAAATAATCACTATGAGCAACCTGATGATACAACTCTTTTCCACACATCCAAAATTATCCTGTGCCTTGGCGGGATATAGAACATCTCAACTAAGTGGATCCACTAAAGCTCTCTCGAAATAATGAGTTATCTAAAAATAATGATCATTTACGCATGTTGGCTAATAGCTACAAGGTTTATGAGGAATCAACCTATATCGATGTACAACACTACTCCCAATAAATATATATATTCATGCTTAAATGTACAAAACTTGCTCTTTCTCAATTTGAGGTAATTTCTCAAAATATCCACTTAAAAGTGGTAACTACTATAAAATATCAATGAACTCATTAACTATTTTGAAATCAAAATTTTCCTTTTCTCAATGTAAAAAATTATTTGGAAATACTTAGTTCCCTTATACTCCTACTCAAATCATATTTAAAACCATTTCTAAAAATCATCTTTGCTTTCTCACAAGATCAATTTAAGACAAAAATATTTGCTTTAAAAGAATCTCAAAAATTATAACTCAAAATAGGGTTCATGGTGTAATATATACATGAACCAATCAATTCAAGGATCTCAATAAAAATACAAAGACTCAACACTCAGAAATCAAGAAATCAGATTTCAACTATACTAATCATCTCATATTTACTCAAAATCTTGGATAAAACTCAAGAGTACTCTTAGACTGAATTTAGACAGATGTAGGGCGTGAAGACAAATTTAGTCTATCGCTATGATAATCTTACATACCTGGAAGAACAAATTTCTTGGTAAAACTGGAAGTACACTTGAAAACGGTAGTTTTCTCCTCTTGGATCCTTTCTTTAAGATTTGGAAGTTTTAATGAGAGTATTACGGGCAACTAATACTATTTAGAACCTTAATTAGGTGTAAAAACGTTGTGGTTTGCTGAAGAAACAACTTAAAATGGGTGAGAAAAGACTAATTACCCTCCAAAAGTTGATGAAAACCTTTCATGATGTCATCTACGATTTGTGGTTTGCTATACGGATCATAGATCCCAAATGTGGATTTCATACTAAATTTTAAGGCTCAAAATTTCATTGTACGGATCTAAATGACAACCCGTAGAAGTTTTCACGAATAGTAGATCCAATCCATATAATTTATATTAAATTTTAAGTCTCAAAATTTCATTTAACAGGTCAAAACGACCCCCCGTAGAAGTTTCCACGGACCGTAGATCCAATCTGTTGAATTTATCTATAGAATATTAAGGCCCGGAAACTTATTCTATGGGTCCACACTATGGCTCATAGAAGGTTTTAATACTCGAAGATGGATTCTTATGAATCGAAGTCCAAAATTAGACTCTCTGAAATGTATTCACGACTTGACAGTATGGATCGTGGATTGAATTACGACTCATAGAAGGGTTTTGTAGTTCACAGACTTAGAAAACTTTGATGTAGTAGTCTTTGAACTCGAAATAAGGCAATTTTAATTAGTTGAGTTAAAAAGAGGACTCATACACCTTCAATGTGATAGATCATTTGAAGTTTACCTACGTGAAATCTTATGTCAAAACTTAATCGGTAAGTAAACTTTAAACTTAACTTTTTGCTAGGATTCTTGAGACTTTAATTCATTTCCAAATTCATCCCACACCAAAAAATATTGACCTTTACACCTAAGAGAAATTTAAGAATAAGCCGATACAACCTTACACACAACGGTTCGGGCCTTAGCTTGGAAATTCTTGAAGTGTTACAATGTACACCTCATCTAGTCATCTTTTTCGGACTATACTTATGAAATTACACTGAATATATTATTGTTATGATTGTTGTTTGAGAGGAGTGTTCAATTATTATTTTTTCAATTCTTTCATATAACACGTACAAAGGGGACAATTATGTAAATATGTTGGTACAAATTAGTTGGAAAGAAAATTAGTTAAGTTTAACCTCAATTGGCGGTTTACCAATTGTAGTAATAATTAATGGAATGGTAGAGATGAGTCTTTTTCCCACAACTTTCTCCATGTTGTAACTGTCAATGCCCTCCTTATTATCCATTTTCTCTCTTGAAATAATACGTATAATTAGTACTCTAATCACTTTCTTAATTCACATCAATATCCTTTTGGCTTGTAATTTGCACAAGAAGAACACTATATTGTTTACCCTAATTATTAAAGAAAAATGTCAAAGGAAAAGGAAAGAGAAACTCATGTTTACACAGCCAAGCTCGCGGAACAAGCTGAACGTTATGATGGTAATTCTTTTTCATCTGTTTGTTTTAGATCACAAGTTTCAATTATTAATATTTTTGTTTTCTTGAACTCCGTGAAAATAATATAGATTGAGACGGAGGGAATAACATGAATAAAATCATCTACATATTACTATGTATAAAATTTCTCCTTTTTAGTTTTCTCTTGATTTATCCTTTTTCTCCCTTACATTGTAGTTCTACTTTTGTTAGAATAGTGTGTGATCAATTTTTTGAAGAATTTGTACTTGTTCTTGAGAGAGAAGATATTGTTTCCATACTGATGAGTTTCAAGTGTGTCAAATCCAATCCCTTTTTTCTTATATCAGTATTCTCCTCTTGATCAATATTTTTTTCTCGAAATGCTTTATAAGTTTGGGAAAATGTTAAGTATCCCCAATCTATGCACGAAATCTCAAAGATACACTTATACTATACTAATGTCCCCGAATTTATTTTATAAATAACTTTCTACCTACGTGGCATCTCTTCTGGGTCCAACGTGTGTTAACTATTTTTTCAATGATAGTGTCACACAGGTCAAAAATAGGTATAAAATTATTTATAGAATAAGTGCGAGATGATAGTACCTTAGTAAGTATAAGTGTGTCTCTAGATATCGGGCATAGGTTGGGGGTACATTTGCATTTTCCCCATAAATTTTTCACATAACGTATCTTAATTCAGACATACAACTTTAGTTTAGATATTTGAATTCTTTTTCGCCAAATCCTGCAACTGGATCGATACTCCAAATCATAAAAAATTTAAATCATGAAATATCTGACCTCTAGATCCAAGCAACTTAGAGGCAAAGTGTCAAGTAAGTTGGATTGGTTCTTTTATTGGGGTTAAAGGCATGTAAGTTGCTTGGTTAAGTTTGATATTATGCATCTAACAGTGTAAAGAACTTTTATATTATCATTATATTTTTACACTTATTTCACTTCTTGTGAGAATGTAATGAACTGAGTTGATTTCTTAGCTTCCTCAACTAATAGTTATTATCATAAATTAACTTTCTTTATTGAAGAAAGTTCATCAACAAGAAAGGCGAGTTTATGAGATAATAACTGTTGATTGAGTGATAACCGTGATTTCACATTCATCTCATCTCATTATTGGGGAGTGAGATGTAGTTAATGTCTTCGCGTTGCACCATTATAGTGTTTGATAACTTCATATTACTATTTATCATTTCTCAGAAATGGTTGAGAGTATGAAGAAAGTTGCAAAACTGGATGCTGAACTGACAGTGGAGGAAAGGAACTTGCTTTCTGTTGGTTACAAGAATGTAATTGGAGCTCGAAGGGCTTCGTGGCGTATCATGTCTTCCATCGAGCAGAAAGAAGAGTCGAAAGGGAACGAGAACAATGTCAAGCTGATTAAGGGATACAGGCAGAAAGTAGAAGAGGAGCTCTCCAAGATTTGCCATGATATTCTTGAAATCATAGACAAACATCTCATTCCATCATCTGGCACCGGTGAAGCTACCGTCTTTTATTACAAAATGTAAGTCAAATGTATAACAACAACAACCCTTTCTACCTGTTCTGAGGTTCTTCATGACTTTTAGAGTCATCTGTCCTGTCCCTACACTTTGCCAGTCAAATTTTGCATCTGGGTAGGGGCACACGGAGTTTTAGTGAGACTCTAAGTCCGTGACACATCATTGTGCGTGTTCAGTCCGTTCTCTAAGAACCTTTGGGAGGTGTAGGGAGTGTGACAACGTACACACTTCCTTAGCTCCCTTTACTCCATTGGGCCTTCTCATTAGTTGCAGAGTTTGGTGCCCCTCATTCCTAAAGGTCCGGAGTTTTGCCCATTTTACCCGAAGTTCTGACCTGATATCCAAAGAAGGGCAGAGTTTAACAGCTTTTTTCGACTCTCTTTCATGTGGAGGAATGAGGCCAGGCACCTCCATCCTGTGTTTATTACAATTCTTGCATTATAATCCATATGTATATGACTTCTTTTTTTGTTTGTCTGGTTCAGGAAAGGCGATTATTTTCGTTACCTTGCTGAGTTCAAGACTGATCAGGAAAAGAAAGAGGCTTCTGAACTATCATTGAAAGGCTATGAGGCAAGTTATCTTACAAATATCTTTATATTGTCAGCGTATATATCTTAAAGTGCGCACATTTGAAAGTTCTCTTGATATGTTTTCTTCAGGCTGCTACTGCCACTGCAAACTCTGATCTCCCTTCAACACACCCGATCAGGCTCGGTCTTGCTTTGAACTACTCTGTGTTCTACTATGAGATCATGAATTCCCCCGAAAGGTAAAGTTCAAGACAGATGAATTAATACCTGTAGACTGTATATTTCTTGTCCTCTGGATGATGTTACGTTGTAGATTAACAATTTACAAAATGCAGGGCTTGTCACTTGGCTAAACAAGCTTTCGACGAGGCAATAGCAGAGTTGGACACTTTGAGTGAAGAATCATACAAAGACAGTACCTTAATCATGCAGCTGTTGAGAGACAATCTCACACTATGGACCTCTGATTTGCCCGAAGATGGAGGTAAAAATCATTTAAATGTTTGTTTCAGGAATTAGTCCTGATTATCAAGAGCTAGAATCCCGAACCCATAAACTTTAAATCCTGGCTCCGCCTTTGTGGATAGCACATTGTAGCTTCAAATATTGACTCCGCCTTGTTTAGATAACTATATTGAACATTACTGTCTGTGCAGCTGAAGAGAATTCGAAACCTGATGAACCGAAATCAGCAGAACCTCCTAAAAAAACAGAAGAAGCACCTCAAAAAACAGAAGATCCACCTCAAGTGAGTATTCAACTTGATCCATAACTCAATTTTAAAGGGCGGAATCGCCCTAAACTTGACATGTTTTATTCAGTGCACACCCAAACTTTGTCTAGTCCTAATTATCGCGACGTTGACTTTTTGTGCTTTAACAGAACTGATGGAGGCACAAGGAGAGCAATTCCTCCAATATAAGAAGATGCATTTTGTAATTTGATGGATACATTTTCATTTTTTTTCCTCTTTATTTATGTTCTTTGGTGGAAAATTGTTATTTTTGCGAATGATTTTGTCAAGGGACTAAGTCTCTTCATTTATGAGTCAATTGAAGGACAATGAAAGATGATTTTGATCTAGTACTCCTATGTTAGTATTACTTATTGTTGTAATTGGACAAATTTATGCTAATGAAGAACAAATATGAAAATGGATGCTAAAAACAAAACTAAAACCTATGTGAAGAATTACATAAAATAGTTATGGAATGAAATTGTAGTGCCACTTAATTTGTCATTTGGTTGGTATGTACGATATAACTTATCCCCGGAATTAATAATTAGTATCACTATAAGTTATCTATTCTCTATAATAATTCCGAAATAACTTATCCCACGATAAAATAAGTATGACAAAAATTATTCTTTTAAACCTTTTTAATACATACTTTTGTAAGCAAATAAATTGTTCTTAAAATATATGCTAAGCCTATTATTTGAATACAACAGTCAACAAACAAAACACTTAATAAATAATATCAATGTATCTTATCTCATAATAACTAATCTTATCATAGTTTATCTCATCATTACTAATCCCGTCACAACTTGAATTCAAACCAATCGACTAAGTGAAAAGCATATTAACATATAAGAGTAGTTGAGAAGATGTTAGACATTTTAATAATAAAATAGTATGAACTATGATAGTTATAACCAGGGGCGGACCTAAGTAAACTCCCTCGTCGAAAAATTACACCGTATACATAAGGTAAACTCTTATGTTAACCCCTTAACAACTAAAAGAGAAGTGTGGTTCACTGGCAAGGGGATTCATTATTAAGCCCCAAGTTTTGGATACGATTCTCGTTGAGTGCAAAAGGTTTATATTTTTTGGGCTTAGGCTTTGGGCTTAGAATACCCAATAAAAGGCCTCATTATTTTTTGAAGTCAATCTAAAACTATATTATTTTTGTTTTTTTGTTCTTTATATGTTATGTCTTTTACGCAATTTGTCTTTGTTTTAAGTTTATTAGCCTTATTTTTTTTTATATATTTTTGTCTTTTATTCTTCTTATTTATATTTTTCATTTTATTTCTACGTAACTCTTCTCATTAATATCTCTAAGAAACTTTTTGAGAAAATGATGAATTGTTATTAAATTTAAATTAGAAACTATTATATAAATAAAGTAAATTAAGACTAATTGAATGGAATAAATGGAATAATTTATATTTTTTTTCTCAACCTTGAAAAGGTTGAGATGAGTTTAGGTTTTGGACATAGAATACCCAATAAAAGGCCTCATTATTTTTTTGAAGGCAATCTAAAACTATATTATTTTTGTTTTTTTGTTCTTTATATGTTATATCTTTTACGCAATTTGTCTTTGTTTTAAGTTTATTAGCCTAAATTTTTTTAAATATTTTTGTCTTTTATTCTTCTTATTTATATTTTTCATTTTATTTCTACATAACTCTTCTCATTAATATCTGTAAGAAACTTTTTGAGAAAATGATGAATTGTTATTAAATTTAAATTAGAAACTATTATATAAATAAAGTAAATTAAGACTAATTGAATGGAATAAATGGAATAATTTATATTTTTCAATTTATATTTTTTTCTCAACCTTGAAAAGGTTGAGATGGGTTTAGGTTTTGGACATAGAATACCCAATAAAAGGCCTCATTATTTTTTTGAAGTCAATCTAAAACTATATTAGTTTTGTTTTTTTGTTCTTTATATGTTATATCTTTTATGCAATTTGTCTTTGTTTTAAGTTTATTAGCCTAATTTTTTTTATATATTTTTATTTTTTATTCTTCTTATTTATATTTTTCATTTTATTTCTACATAACTCTTCTCATTAATATCTCTAAGAAACTTTTTGAGAAAATTATGAATTGTTATTAAATTTAAATTAGAAACTATTATATAAATAAAGTAAATTAAGACTAATTGAATGGAATAAATGGAATAATTTATATTTTTTTCTCAACCTTGAAAAGGTTGAAATGGGCTTAGGTTTTGGACATAGAATACCCAATAAAAGGCCTCATTATTTTTTGAAGTCAATCTAAAACTATATTATTTTTGTTTTTTTGTTCTTTATATGTTATATCTTTTACGCAATTTGTCTTTGTTTTAAGTTTATTAGCCTTATTTTTTTTTATATTTTTGTCTTTTATTCTTCTTATTTATATTTTTTCATTTTATTTCTACATAACTCTTCTCAATACTAACTCAAAGAAACTTTTTGAGAAAATGATGAATTGTTATTAAATTTAAATTAGAAAGTATTATATAAATAAAGTAAATTAAGATTAATTGAATGGAATAATTTAAAAGTTGTGAATATTTTATTAATAAAATCTATTTAATTGTATTTTTTTTCTTAATTCCATTGTATTTCTTTTTTACTATTTTCAAGTCGATTCTAAAGAGATTAAAACTAAACAAAACTTATTTGTTTGGTTTATAATTTATTTTTTAATAAATGATTAACCTAGTAATTGAATTAAATTAACTAAAAAATCGACCATGCCATTTATTTCTTCAGAATATGCATTATAATATTAGTAACTCGATATTTACGTCTTTCTAAAGAATATTGATTGTTTTTAAACTAACATATGATTGAATGCGCACTAATTACAAATTTATAATAAAATTAAAAAGTAGAATATTGCAAAATAAAAGGAAAGACACTAGAATTTTTAAAAGCTCGATGGACCAGAGTAAAAGTAGGAAGAACATAAACACAACATGACAATATAAGATAAATTTAGCAGATTATAATTAGTGTTTTCCTCTTACGTCACTCGGTTTTTCATCTTTGTATTTTTTTGCATTTATTTTTTACACTTCACACCCCTCAACAAAAATGTTGAATCCGCCACTGGCTAATATCACCTAATTTGTTAAGAAACGTGCCATGAAGAATAGCTATTTTTATTAAACTTTTCATATTTTGTATACTTATTGGATAACAGCAAGACATTAAATATTTATTGATCTCTTTCACTAATCACGTAGTAAAAAAAATAAGTTAAAATGTAACATGTGATAAATCCATTGAATGAGTGGATAGTCCATAAAGTAAGTACATGAACAATTATCCATATTCACTAGGGTTCATGAACCTTTTTGGATAAGAATGTATCTAATTATTATGGTACTTAATATGGTGACTTTTGGAGTGATTTCTCAACCTATAAATAGGATTGTTCATTCACTATTATATGATATACAGATGAGACTTCAATACACTTGAATAAGAAGGAAATCCCTCTTCTTCTATATATCTCTCTTGTATTCTTCTCTTTATGATTATATTCGTATGAGCTTGATTTTATAACACGTTATCAGCATGAGTCTCTAGCCAATTAACATTGAGTTTTAGTTTTTCTTTAACTCATGTTTTGGTTGATCTCGTTATGAGAATCAAGGTATTATATGCATAAAATCAGGTATGTATTTTTTAAAATATTTTTATGATTTAGAATACAATTGTATTCAATCACTAACAATTATCAGAAACCAAAGGCATATACAACTATTGGTTGAATATGACATGCTATACAAAACTTCTTAAATGGAAGAAGGTATAAAATTTTAATAGCATGAGTTTGAATATTATTTTGATTATTTTGAAAGACTCAAAGGGTAAGTCATGTTGTACTTCGGTCTATTATATTGTTGGTTAAGGGTAAGACGATGGAGTCAAGCCCATCGCACCAAAAGTGTAGACATCTGTTTAAAGTCCGGATGACATAATAATAAAAAATTGACGGTAAGACGGTAGATTCAAGTTCTATAGCACCAAGAGGATAAGACATCAATTTGAGTTTTGATGCACCATGATGATAAGGATTGGGTTCAAGTCCCTTAAAATTCGGCCTAACACGCCTTGTATGGATAAGACATTGAGTTTGAGTCAATGCACCATAGTGATGAAATAATAATGACTAAGGTTTTGATGAAAAGCCTTGAAATTCGTCATATTGAACTTGCTCCATTCCTTGAAAAGAATTTGGTAGCAACATATGATAACTTTGAAATCCAATGCTGACTTGCTCCATTCTATCGTATGAATGTGGTAGCAGTAAATAATTAGTCTGAAAGATGACAAATGATTAACGATATGAAAAAGGACATGAAGGGACGGAATTATAATAGTCATCATTGTGGTAATTATAAAAGGAAGAACACTATAGGTTTTCCAAATAGTCCTTCGTAATGTGAAGGCAGTTTTCATTATCAAAATGGTATGAAAGGACATTGGACTTGTGAATGTTGTCGACCCAATAATTTGATAAGTTTATAAATCCTCCATCATAAGACAAGAAGATAAAGTGATGGTACACTTGATCTTTCAAAGTGATGTTGAGGTGTGTCATGGAAATATGATGAATTTTAAAGCCATGACAATGTGCTTATAATGCAAATTTATGAAGTACATATAAATAATTAGTCCATTCCTTGAAGAGAATGTGACTTGTGATGAGTATTGTGAATGCTCGACCATTCTATAAGAGAATTGGTCCAGATGTGATATATATGCCACAACTCACCTCTATGGAAGGTTTGACAAAAAAAATATATGCCACATCTCATCTCTACGGAAGGTTTGAGAGAAATAAATAAATTTTATTTGACATGAATGGTCAATGGTCGTGTACGTTTATATGTCATGAATATTATGGTATGTTTGTTATGAACTACAGAAAGGACAAAAAGAAAGAAATAAGTCTTGCCTATAAAGGTTGTGGCCATGATCAAATACACTGTGTGAGAATACAAATTTATCATTGGTTGTGTAACTATGGTACAACAAAAGAAAAGCAAGAAAGATGTCTTGCTCGTAATAATTTTAACCATGAAAATAATAATATAATTTCTCCTTGAGGAGACGTTCACCATATGGATGGTGTCATGGAATATGTGATAGTACACAAAATTAATTGCAAGCTCTAACGAGTTGTGCTATTATCAGAGGAATAATATTGGGGTTGTAGTAATTCTCAAAAGAAACTTTTTAAATTTCGGATGAATTGAAAATAAATATTAAGACTATAAATCACTACAACCGAAGAGGGTTATAGATATTTATGTAAAATACTACCCCACTTTTCCTCTTGTTTGTTCCATACAAACATGTACATGCTGATGAAATCACATGTAAAAGTAAATTATAAGTGTACTAAAATAAAGATTAGTTAACATGACTGGTTGACCATTCCGATTGAATGTGATGCAAACCTAATTGAGAATTCAGGTGATTTATATGATGAAGAAATAAAGACTCTTCAAGAATTATTTTGTGTTGCTTGTTCTCTTGATAAAATGATCATTGTTCCAGCTAAGGTTGGAATTGTAATCCCCTAAAATTTTTGGAACATATAAAAGGGTGAATATGGCCCGTTCACTTGCCATGTGGATCATTTGCAACTATATGATCGATGCATCTATGCGATGATCACATGTTTTTTGTTGTCAACTTATAATTGGTTTTGTAAGGTTGTTTGCTCAAATTGTTAAAATTGAGAGCACAGTTCCAAACTATGAAATTATATTAATAATACTGGTTGATTTAACAGAAATTGTATGTCTCCAATTATAGCTAAATCATGGTTATGAGAACAAAACTCCCAAATAAGATTTGGCATGAGATAACTTTATTTAACATGTAGCAACACATGTATGTATCAAACCAACAAGGTTTCCCCATTAAAATTGGTTCAGGGTCAGGAACTATATAATTTTTATCTAAAATGTTGAATGTGCGGTTATAATTTTAATTGCTTCACCACGCACAAAGATGAACTTCCAAATAAGGTTGGAATTAATGTTAGATTTTCTAACATTAGGGGGAGAGATGATTGACAACTAAAAATTATGTATGAGGTTAATTATGAATTATCTAGATCCTCGTTAAATAAATATGTGAACTTAAAGTTCAAGGGATAATTCAGTTGCATAATGTTGCAAATCAGTTGTCAGATGAATGCACTGATCCTATGATATAATTTAGTTGCAAATGCTCCAATGTGAAGTCCTTGAAGGACAGAGTCTATGATACGACGGAAGCGTAATAGACCAATCGATTTCAAATATAAAATTCCCTGAAGAAGGAAGGAGCAAATGATCAATATGGTCATGATAATGAGGCAAGTGCTATAAAAGAACACATTGACATAACACTTCATAAAATCTTGAAAAAGGTTCAGGTACTTGAAAAATGAAGAAAAATGAAGAAATCTCGATAAGTTATGTCTTGGTGGAATCAATATCAAATAACCGTCAACGGTATCTTTGATATGAGGTAGTGCTCAATGATACAAATTGTGACAAAGATCTTGAATTCAAATCTGTCATATAGTGTGGACAGATAAATGGTTGGCCAAGTAAAATGCACAATTCAAGTATATTTTGTTTCACTTAGAAAAGTGACATTTTGGATTGGTAGTCCATAAATCAAGGTATAATGTCAGTGGAGTACAAATAAATTATTATGCAATAGTATACCCATAAGATATCAAATACAGTTTGTATCTTAGGGCATAAGGGTTTATCGTAAAAATCCTGACATTATTGGAGATGTTTTCTCCTTTGGTGTATGCAATGAGGTTTGTTTTGATCTGGCAACATATAAAAAACTTGAATGCATGTAATGAATAATTGTAATGTCTAGCTAGACAATGAAGGTTATATAAAAATTCTTGAAACAATCGAGGTGTCTGAAGCATATAAGAGTTTGAAAGAAATTTTTTCAATAAAGCTTCAAGAATCCTTATATGGATTGAAACAGTCAAGGAAGAAAAAGGGTAAAAAAGAATGACCCTAATTGTCCTTGTATTTTTATGAAAAGGTCTTGGTAAGATAAAATTTTGTCTTGACCTACAAATTGATACTTTGACAAATGAAATATTTGTCTAACAGTGCACATACACTGAAAAGTATTGATGCAATTTTATATGGATAAATCGCATTCATTGAGTACCCCAATGATTATAAGATCACTTGACATAAATGATGATTCAGTTTGATCTCAAAAGAAGGATGAAGAGTTTCTTGGTGATGAACTTTATATCTTGGTGCAATGAGGGCACTAGTGCATCTTACTAACAATATTTGGTCAGATATTTATTTTGTAGTAAATTTACTGGCAAGATTCAGTTTCTCCTCGATAAAAGGACATTGAAATGGTGTTGAGCACATGTTTGAATATCCTCGAAGGACCATAGTTATGGGCTTATCCTATTCCGAGGAATCCAAGACAAAGTTGATTGTTTATGCAGATGCAGAATATTTATCTGATCCCCATAAAGCACGATCTCAAGCACGCTATTTATTTTCATGTGGAGGCACAATAAGATCCTGACAATCAGTAAAGCAAATGTTGCTACACAGAAATAAAAGCCCTCCATGAAACAAGTCGAAAGTGTGTCTGATTGAGATAAATGACACACAATATTTAGGAATTATGTTGTTTTTCTTTGAAAAAGAATATACCAATCACAATGTACGAAGATTGGAGACATCATCACAAGAAATTAAGTGATGTTTTAATCAGGGGGAGTATAATACACGTTTTGCACTCTTTTTCCCTTGACCGAGGTTTTTTCTCACTGGATTTTTCTGACAAGGTTTTTAATGAGGCAACAAATAATGCGTATCAAAAGATATGTGTACTCTTTTTCCTTCACTAGAATTTTTTTCCACAGGGTTTTTTCTAGTAAGGTTTTAACGAAGCACAATATTTATGGACATCCAAGGGGGAGTGTTATAGATCCATTGAATGGGTGGATAGTCCATAAAGTAAGTACATGAACAACTATCCATATTCACTAGGTTTCATGAACCTTTTTGGATAAGAATGTATCTATTTATTATGATACTCTTAATATGGTGACTTTTGGAGTGATTTCTCAAACTATAAATAAGGTTGTTCATTCACTATTGTATGATATACAAATGAGACTTAAATACACTTGAATAAGAAGAAAATTTGTTCTTCTATCTACTTCTCTTTTCTTCTTCTCTTTATAATTATATTTGTATGAGCTTGATTTATAACATAACATATATTTTTGCTTGATTTCTTTACTATGTAATTAGAATAGTGTAATAATATTATTTCATTTATTTATTTATTTTGAAAAGAAATGAACTTAAGGGGGTGATAATTGGGAAAAAAAGTTTAATAGGTGTAATAAAATCCTGCATAGTTAAGATTTGTGATTGACAACATCAAAGGATTATTTCTATGTTTTATCTCTTCTACTATCATTGATCGGTTTAGCTATAGATTTATCAACTCTCAAAATTTTAAATTTAATAATCATAATTTTGATAATGATGTTTACTTTTTTCTTCAATCACTAGCTACTTTAATAGTATTACTTTTTCTATTATTACTAATCATGTCCAATTAAATATAAGATAAAATGGAGAGATACATTTTGGACAATGAAGTTAATACATATAATATACTTGGTAAGATGAATACCTAACAAATTAAATTCTTAATCAAATAAAATATTGTATGTCAAACATTATTATAAATTTATATTGTCAAACCTTCTCCTTTACCCATGCGCCATGCCCCCTTTTTTATAATAACAATAATAATAATAATAATAATTTATTTATTTTTGCAAACGTAACATCTCACAACCAATTTTCTCTTATAATAAACAGAATAAGAAAAAAAAATTAAATAGAACAAATAAGAATATTCTAAAACTCTCTTTTCTGATTCAATGACCAAAGTACCATCCAAAAGTCATATCTACATAATTATGTTAATTTTATAGCAAAAAAATAATAAAATATACTTGACCAATAAATGTCAATAAGCATCACCATAGAATAAGCACTTTTGCCTTTACGTTGTATTTTTTTCTTCTTTTCAATCAGTAATTTATTTAAAATAAACATTATTTAAAAGCATTATTACCCATTAAACTGAAAATATAACTTTAAAAGAAGATAGTGAATTCATCCATTTATTTCCTTTTTAGTAGCATCAGTCCCCATCAGAAAAAAGCAATCTGTTGGTGTAACTAATACTAGTACAAGAAGAAATTTATGAAAATCATTTTTTTTTTTACTTTTGTAAAATATATATGTTACTTTTTTTTTTCCAGAATTTCACTTGTCATTATTATACCATACATGAGTAGGATTTTTTTTTTTTTTTTGGGGGGGGGGGGGGGGGAAGGGGGGTTGATGCTACTCATGGGGTTGACTTCATCAAGATGAATTTTTTATCAAATTAACCCATTGTATAAAATAATTTATTAAAATAATATATATTTTTTAAATTTTACAAAATTAGTATAAATGTATTTCACAGTAATATTTTAGAATATATTTCAATTTTAAAAAACTAATAGTGTTAGATTGATATATGTTACTCATAGTAACATTTTACTCCTAAAACGTTACTGTGAGTAACTTCTTACTCTTAAAACGTTACTCACAGTAACGTATATCAACTTAACACCGTCAGCTTTTAAAAAATAAAATATATCCTAAAACGTTACTGTGAAATACATTTATACTAATTTTGTAGAATTATAAAAAAAAAATTATTTTGATAAATTACTTTATATAATGACTTAGTTTGGTCAATACTTATCGTTACAGGCTGACCTAGCCCTTATCTTATCTTTATTTTGGATACATCTAATGATAACTTTTTATGTTATGCTGTTGTTCTTCTTATTATTATTAACTTTTTATGTTATGTTATTCTTCTTATTATTATTATTTAAAGGAGAGGAAATATTTGATAGATAGTTTAATAGGATATATTAGAGAAATAATATATTTATTAAATTTTAATATTATTCCATGCTTTAATTGATATAGTGTTTTAATACACATACTAATTGCATATCATGTTCTGTGTTTAAAGATGTATAATTATTCTCTCTGTTTTAGTTTAGTTATTTAATTTTAATTTGTCATAAAATTTAAAATAATCTAATAAGAAAAATAAGACAAATTAATTACTCATAAAGAAAGGAGTAATATGCATAGCAACTCATGGTATTAGCTAGGGGTGTAGATGAGCGGGTTGGTTCGGGATTTTCAAATATCAAATCAAATTATTTGTGTTGAATTTTCGAATTTATAAAACAAACCAAACCAATAAAACTTAATTATTTCAACTTCGGGTTTTTTCGGATTTTATGATTTTTTTGATAAAATATTCATACAAACATATAATTTACTTGTACATTAAATATTTTTTTAGTCCTATCAAAATGCAACAATCTAAGTTATTTCTCAAGAAAATAACCAAAAATATGATATGATTAATGAAACTAAAATATCCAACAAAAAAATAATAATAAAATCGCGTAAAAAATATTGCAAATTAATAAGACATAATGAAATTGATCATAATTTAAAGTACTAAATCGTGCTAAAATAAGTTTAGTAAATATTAGTTACATGACTAAATATTAAAAAAAAGTAAAATCAGAACATGTATATTTAATTGTCTAAATTTATGTAAAACTAAAAAATAAATATTCAATATTATTGTCATCCTTAGTGTTTAATTAAATTATTTTTTGCATTATTATTAATTCGGTTTTTATTTAAACTTCATTATAATCACCAACATGTATGAACTATAACTTTTATTTTAGATCATTAAGAATTCTAACTTCCAAACATGAAATAAATATATTAATAGATAAAACTATGAAAAAGTAAAAGAGATATTTAAAAATTATATCAAAATAGGTATTTTACATATAAATAATATTTTAAAATTATATATAGAATGTCGGGTTGGTTTTTTTTAGTTGAAATCAAATCAACCTAAATATAATCGAGTTTTTTTCCAACACCAAACCAAGTCAAACCAAACCACTAATCATTTTTTTTTATTTGACTCGATTTACGTTTTGGTTCAATTTTCAATTTGATTTTGTACACCCCTAATATAGCAATATCATGAATAGTATTAAGACACAAATAATTAATGATTAAAGTTCTCATTGAATACACTAAATTAAATAGTGGATAAGAATTAAACACAATCAATTCAACCATTGCTAAGATCTCATTTGTTTCTATTAAGGTTAAGAGGTATGAATCTGAATACACACCTGAATATTAAGATTTGCATAAAGATTCAAGTGTTTTGATCTGAATATTGAGATGAAATCTCTATATCAGAACACTAAATAATTAATGTTGTTTGTTTTTATCTGAATGCGCATATGAAATTAACATTAAATTAATAAAATATTATAAAAATTTCATTTCAAAAAAATATATCACTTTTGACAAAAAAAATGTTTTAAGAGTTTTAATAATCATGATTTGGAGTACTATCTTTTCATTCAAAAATCCTGATAAACACCAATACACCAACAGTGTTCTTAACACAGTCAATACAAGAAAGTTATTAATATAAAAAAAATACGATTTATGAAAACTTAAAATGGTGTTTGATTGAGAAAAGAGAGAAAGAAAGTTTTTAGTTATGAAATAAAAAGACATTCTCAAAGCAGAGAAGCGGTAGATTTATTATTTGATAGTTTATTATATGAATCTGAATGTTGTTAAGAATCTCCTAAAAATCTAACTCATTCATACCTTCTCAGGATTTTAAAAAAAATAAAACAAATAAACTTAATAGGCTGAATCTGAATGATTCAGATTTAGACTTAAAAATCAAATGTACTTAATAGACTGAATATGAATGATTAGGATTCAAACATGCATTAAGTGCAAACAAATAAGGTCTAAAATTCTCTCTATTTGCTTCTACTTTTTTGCTATTTTAAAAATAAATTTTTATTTTACTCATCATTTTTTATATATCAAAAAAAACAAAATAAATATTTATTTTTTCTATGATTTATTCGTAATGATAACTACTTAATTTTCAAATGATTTTGTAAATCTAATATTAAATATATAATAGTAAATTCTCATATTAATCATTATATATGTAAAATCTAAAATTAACAAATTAAATTCAACTATAAAGTATTTTTGGTATACACGACCCTAATACAAGCAACCATAAAAAGAGCTTTCATATATTTTTATTTTTTTTTTAAAAATAAAGAGCTTTCATATATTAAAGAGAATGTAACAACTAAAATAATCAAATATATTTTTCTTTTTCCTCTCTCTTCTTCTCTATTAAGTAAAATTAAATCACCAACAACTCAAACTCAATTTTTTTTTTTAAAAAAATCTAATTATTAGCCTTTTTGGTCCCTTGACATCATCGCTCTTATACTAATTAAAACTTTGTTTTCAACGTTATACTTCAAAAACTCTCTTTTTTTCTTTTTGTTTGTTTTATCCAAAATATCTTTTATAAAAAATAATAATCATTTACTTTCTATTGAACTCTGTTTTTTTTTTTTGAATTTTCATTATGGCTTCAATCTCTAATTCCTTTCACTTTTCTCTAGAAAGATCAAATTTTTGTTCTTCTTCATCCCACAAACTTATTAATAGAAATTTAACTAATTCAGTTCCACTCAAAAATTTGTCAATAATTGCAAATTCCAAAAACTTTGAATCAATTAAGCCTAAATTCAGTCAATTATTGAAGCCAAGAAATAGTGTTGATGTTTTTGTTACAAAAGCAGTAGCTGCTGGTGCAGAGGGTCATGACATTGAAATTACTGATGGGTTTGTTTTATTTTGTTTTGTTAATTTCATTTATTTATACTTTCATTACATTTTTTTTTTGGCTAATTAATTATCAATTTTGTATGTAGGTATGTTAAACCAACTAAAGGGTTTGCTGAAAAATTTCCAGCTCTAGTTACTGGATTCTTTTTCTTTACATGGTAAGCTTTACTTATTGAACAAGTAGACATACACGTCTTGTATGACAAATCACATGACATGACGTGTCCTATCTGTCAAATCATGTGAGATTGCTGTGTAGTAAACATGTGTTTATTTGTTCAACTTTTATAATACTTTTGTAGACTCAAAAGTCTGAAGATTAAGTTAAAAAACGTGTTTATGTATTGTACTTTTAGATTAAATTGTCATATACTTCAATGTGATATCAGACCAGACATGATGAATTTCATGAAAAAGAATGAGATTTGCATACGAGGGGCGTGTTGAGTATATTATCAAGTAAATAAAAGTGTGCTCTTTCAAATATTTTAAGCTTTTAGATAAGATAGACACAACTTCAACAACAAGGATAAACGAGTTTTTTGACTGATGGATCTTTTTCTCTCTTTAAAGAGTTAGAACCCGTTTGGATTGACTTAAAAAAAGCAGTTTTTAAGTCCAAAATAAAAAATCAAACTAAAATGACTTTCAAGTCAAAAATAAAAAGTGGGAGATATACTTTTGATTTTTGACTTATTTTAAGTCATTTTAAACTTATTCTAAGACATTTTTACCTTGTCAAACATTTTTCAACTTATCTTAAGTCATCTTTTTACTTATTTTTTATATTTGTCAAACACTTTCAGAAGTCAAAAACTGACTTAAAAGTAAGTTTGATCAATTTTTAAGTCAATCCAAACACCCACTTAGTTTTATTTTGGGGAGGGTTGAGGGCAAGGGTGGAGCCAGCTTGGGGTCAGGCGGTTCATCCGAACCCCCTTCATATATATATATTTGGCTTAAATTAATTTTTATGTATATATAATAGGTGTCGAACCCTATTCGACTAGTTCATCTGTTTACTTCTTCAGATTTTAAACTCTATTAATAAAAATTTTGGCTCTGCTATTAGGTGAGTGTAAGTGGAATATGGCTTGAGAAGGTAAAAATGAGTACTGATCATCAAGTTTGCTGATGCAGGTACTTTCTGAATGTGATTTTCAACATACTCAACAAGAAAGTATACAACTATTTCCCATACCCATAGTAAGTGGCTATTGTTATTTAGGAGATTCTCAAATCAAATATCATGTTCTTGCATAGAAAAAATTAAGCTTATATGATTTTCTTGCAGCTTCGTTTCAGTTGTACATCTCCTAGTTGGAGTAACCTATTGTCTTATTAGTTGGACCGTTGGTCTACCTAAACGTGCGGTAAGTTCATTTTCTGCATTGTTATATTTCATTAAGAGTTGAAGTAATATACACCGTCAGTCTAAATACTTGCACTATCATATCATCCATATATATACAAGTAAACTTCCTTAAAAAGTGAGATACAAAAGTTAGATTGATGATGTATATAACTCAAACTCTTTCGTTAATTTGCTCAAAGCTGGCTTTAATTGACTTGCATTTGTCAAAAATATGTGACTATAGCCCATCAATAAGGAACTTCTGGCACTGCTCACTCCGGTAGCATTCTGTCATGCTCTTGGACATGTTATGTCTAATGTGTCGTTTGCAACTGTTGCTGTATCATTCACTCATACCATCAAAGGTAATAACCGAAAAATACACACTACTTTAGCTCGTTAAGTTTTTCGTTTTCAATAGCAGATGTATGTAACTTTATATGGTTCAAATGAGTACTTAATACTTAAAGATGAGCAGTGCTCTAGAGCTAAGCATATTAGGAGCAGGAACAATTACCTTAAGTTGACATCGATAGTACTTCTTAACAATATATGGCTTCCAGAATTAAATGTGATATTAGAAATCAGTTAAGAATACTTCATTACGTCAACATGTTCTGCAATAACTGACATTTTCTCATTGGTGTTGCATAGCTCTGGAGCCATTCTTCAGTGCTTCGGCTTCTCAGTTTGTCTTGGGCCACCAGATCCCCGTCTCTCTATGGTTATCACTGGCCCCTGTTGTCATTGGTAAGTGTCATATATAGGCATTGTCATTTTTCCTTCACTAGTTCAAACATTTACCAATTGCTCAAGAAAATCGTCGCTGTTGAGGCAAAACAAGAGCAACTTTTTTTGTTATATCATACGTAATATATTATGCGCGTTTGTCGAATGAACAACAAATCCTCAACACTGAGGTTCTGCTTCATTCCCCTTTCTGATCTAGCCTGCTCAAATTCTGATCAAAACAATATTGTTGATTACTGATACTTTTTAGGTGTATCGATGGCGTCGTTGACTGAACTATCGTTCAATTGGACTGGCTTCATTAGTGCAATGATCTCAAATATTGCTTTCACTTACAGAAGTATCTACTCAAAGAAAGCAATGGTAAGTGTTCTTCTCATAGAGTAATACTGCCAAGCATTACCTTAAGCATGTCGTATACATTCAGGGTAGCCTAATTGACAGACCCCTTCATAATCTCCTCCTACAAAAATTTTGTCGTCTTATTAGGTTAGATTAATACAGACATGAACGGGAGTGTTGAAGCAACAATAAAGTTATCTTTGGGTTAAATAGGTCACGGGTTCGATCCATAGAATCAACCACTCATACTTGCATCAAGGTAGGCAGCCTGCTGCATCATACACCCATGGGGTGCGGCCCTTCTTCCTACCCCGCGTGAACACGCAATGTTTTATGTATCGGGCTGTTTTTTTGGTCGTTTACTTTCTAAGATACATCATCGAGGAGATTGCTCACATGTTGATTAAGCAGGCGAAACAAAGTAGGACAGCTTTAGTTTTCTCAAATTATCTTTGTGAAGTGTCTTCTATCCTGCATAACAGAGTATTTATGTTACATTTTGTAATTTATTGTCGTATGGTATGTTGTTTTTAACAGACTGGAATGGACAGCACAAATGTATACGCGTATATTTCAATTATAGCCCTCCTCTTTTGCCTCCCTCCAGCAATATTTGTAAGTAAACTTTTCTCAGAAATTTGTAAAACCTTCTCTGTCAGAGTATTTTCAAGAGAGAACTAATTGGCAAATGCAATGTCAGATTGAAGGACCTCAACTACTGCAGTATGGTTTCCGCGATGCTATTGCTAAAGTAGGTCTTTATAAGTTCTTATCCGACCTTTTTTGGATCGGGATGTTCTATCATCTGTATAACCAGGTACACCACGAGTACGTAATGTATCAACACATTAGCTTTTTTTTCAATAGAGTTGGAAATTCGTTAAGTCTTTTAACATTTGCAGATAGCTACTAACACCTTAGAGCGTGTAGCGCCACTTACACATGCTGTTGGAAATGTGTTGAAGCGAGTGTTTGTGATTGGTTTCTCTATAGTAGTATTTGGTAAGTGTTGATTAAATAACACGCAATTTGTTGCTCGGGTATGACAGTTTGTTCTGTGCTTAATTGTTTGAAAACTTCGCAGGAAACAAGATATCGACTCAAACTGGGATTGGTACTGCAATAGCTATTGCTGGTGTTGCTATCTACTCGTTAATAAAGGCAAGGATGGAAGAGCAAAAACGGGTTAGTCCTCGAAAGCATATCTCATCTGAATAGAAGTAGCTAGTAGAAAATTGAATACGAGTGCACAAAATTGCCTTAACGGTCTTGTCTATTTGCAGAAGGTTGCTGCCCTGGCTCATGAGCAGTAGCGGGAGGACTAACAAAGACGAAGATGGTAAGAGTGAACACTAAAAGAGTATGAGGCAGCGCGGAGATGATCTGATAAATGCAGTAAGAATAGTTAACGTCGTCTCAGCTATGGCTTTCAATTATGTTAAGTTTATTTGTTCTTCTGTACAATTGTGAAGTTTGCCTCATTTTGTTGGTTTGAAAGTACACAAGCTGATCAATTCAGCTGGCAGTAAGTCAAAAAAATAAGACTCCAGATCACATTTCGTTTATTAAGTAGTTTCTACTCAAAATATTACTTTGATGAAAAAAAATAGAAAAAATAGGCATAATACATAAATATTTCTTTTAATTTAGTTTCATTTTACGTTTATTCACTTCAATTTTGGATGTGCACAAGTAGATATTTATATTTGTATAAAGTTGATTTGGTCCCATTTCACATTTATGCTCTTTAATTTTGGGTGTGCACAATAAACATATAAACTTGTATAAAGTTGAACAAATAGATGCATGTCCTACGTGACATTCTACATGACAATTTGTGTCCTACTTGTATTATGTCACATTGGACTCATGTGTACTTGTGCAATTTTATACAAGTTTAAGTGTCTACTTGTATACACTCAAAGTTGAAGAGTATAAATATGAAACGGTGTCAAGTTAAAAGACATATTTATGTATTATGCCAAAAAATGGGCATAATACATAAATATGATCCTTCACTTGGTGTCAGCTATTTGAGTGTGCACAAGTAGACATTTAAATTTGTATAAAATTGAACAAATAGACACTTTCGTACTACATGACACCTTACATGACAATTTTGTATTCTACGTATATTATGTCACGAAGGACAGTCTTAAAAACACTCCTCTACTGAACTAATGAAACTTATATACACCCTTATCTGTCACATGATAGCAAATGATCTCAAATTCTTATAAGATCATGGGAATCTTAACAAAAATCGAAATAAGTGTTAAAAACATATTAAACTCAATAAAAACTTAAGAGTGTATTACCCTCATATTTCAAGATTGAAAGTGTATTTAAGTATAATTGATCATGGAGTATTTTTAAGACTTTCAGTTGTTATGACGGTCAATTGTAGAATTTTGTAAACATAATTATAAGACCATTAAGAGAGGGCATCTTTTGTTAAAAGGGAGGCATATATGTCAACAATAATTTGATAAAAGTGAGGAATAAAACCTTTTTGACATTCAATTTTCTCTCCTCTTCTTGAAAAAAATGAATCGTCATTTCTTAGTACACCATGTGGTAGCTCAATTGGAGAATTGTCCACCCATGTTTTCTTTCCTTTTTATGTGATAAAGGACACTTTATTTAGTTGATATTAAGTGAATTATTGGACACTTTTTCATAATTTAAAATAATCAAAATTTAAGATAACTATTAAGACTTTTTTCATATTTATTTTTAATTTAAATGAGTTTCTTAACTATTTCATAATTTTTAGTTGAATAGTTAGGAAATAATCACGGTAATAGTGAAAAGTAATTTATAATTTATGTCCTAAAATATTCTTAAGGAGTGTCAGATTTCAATATTTCACTTAATATGGATGAGGCGGAGTAACACTTCAAGTTGAAAAATGATTTTTGAAAATTGAATTGTATTTGCATATGGATTTCACTTTCTAAAAAGTTTAAGTTTTGTGTGAGAGAAAAAAAAATTACTTGGTTAACTGGTCAAAATTAAATTAATTTTTCAAATTTGGAAAACTCTCATTTTCAAAAACTAAACCAAATATCATCTAATGTGTAACTAAACAATATTTAAAATTTCATGTTTGAACGGTTCCAATCTCATGAAAATATATTATATATCTTTTTGGTAATTGAACATCAAGTAATATTTTCTTTGAATTACTTTTTAAATGAAGAGTGGGCAAAACAATGTATATTTCTTGCTCATGTATTTTTCTATGATAATCCATATAAAATAATTTTCTAAATTTTAAAGTAGACAGTAAGACAAATAGTTTCTTCTTCAAAATATTTTTGTTCATACCAAACAAATTATAAATGTTTCTTAATGATTTTCAACTATACGTATAGTAAATAGAAAATTAGAATTCTTGTATTTTATTTCAAATACACTATATATTTATTGTAGAAAAAGTGTTTGATGGTGATAGCTAAATATTATGAACAATCGGAATCTAATACTAGCTTTTATATACATTGGAATTTCAACCATTAATTATATTATTATAGAGCTATCTTTTCTATTCTATTATTTCACTAAATTATTGAAGAAAGAGTACCGTGATATATGATATCTCACCTTTAGATGGAAATATATATATATATATATATATATATATATATATAATGAATCAAATTGGATTACTAGTTTTTTCCAATCATTCATAGAAAGTGTCTTATTTCTCGACGAAAAATTTTCTGGGACGAATTTAAATTTAATTAAACTTTAATATTAAAATTGAACATCGCATGAATATTGCCTTTCTTTTCCCTTTCCAATTATTTCATTAGTTCACATGAAAACAACTACCATGAGTGTACTTTGATGTAACTCAACTTTAATATATATTAATTGAGCTTAAATTATTGAAGAATGTTCATCAAACCTAGATCTGACCAGCAAGGCATCATGTTCCATATAAATCAGTTATATTTGTCTGATTAAAAAGGAATAAAACATAATAATTCTTCTGAATTATGGCAAAATTACAATTACAAACTTAAATTATAGAAGAAATCCATAAGTCGTATGAATTTGATCTTTTCATATTATGTATGTCACGACCCAAATCGAGCCGCGAGTGGCACCCACATTTATCCTCCTATGTGAGCGAACCAACCAATCTAAATCCCAACGTTTTAACCATAATAACACAATATAATGCGGAAGACTTAAAACTCATTAACAAAATCAATAGTCAACTTCTATAACTCAAAACTTATCATTATTCCCAAAATCTGGAAGTCATCATCACAAGAACATCTATGATCAAATTACTAAACTAAGAGTATTCTAAGAAGCTAAAACAAGTAAAAGCTAGTCCATGCCGGAACTTCAAGGCATCAAAACATGAAGAAGAAGATCCAGTCCAAGCTAGAAGCGTTAGCTCACCCTGATATCCGGAGTAATGAAGACTGGCTAGAGTTACGGTTGAGTTGAAGACGATGGTACGTTTGCTGCACTCCACAATTAACAAAGAAAACAAAACATAAAAGTAGGGGGTCAGTACAAACACAAGTACTGAGTAGGTATCATCAGCCAACTCCAAATAGAAAACAGTATATATCAAGTAATATCATAAATCAACTAATATCCTTAGCATGCAACATTTACAATTACCATAACCATTGGTTACAACACCAAGCACATCAATGAGGACTCACGCCTCCTCATCATACTCATTTGGGAATTAGGTTCATTAGATTGAGTATATTAACATCTTTCAAGATTCATTATCTTTATTCATCTCGTGTCGGTACGTGACACTCCGCTCCTCATATACTATCCTGGTGTCGGAACGTGACACTCCGATCCTCATTCTATCCTGGTGTCGGAACGTGACACCCGATCCATATTCTATCCTGGTACCGGAACGTGGCACCCGATCCATATACTATCCTGGTGTCGGAACGTGACACTCCGATCCTCATATACTATCCTAGTACCGGAACGTGGCACCCGATCCATATACTATCCTGGTGTCGGAACGTGACACTCCGATCCTCATATACTATCCTGGTACCGGAACGTGGCACCCGATCCCCTAATCTCACTACTTTCGTTCATCAAGCCTTCTTTTATACCAAGGCATCATCATTAACAAAGTAGATTAGGGTTTTCTTTTCAAGATTTAGGATTCAATAGCTTCGTCATGCTTATTATATCACAATTACATAATCACATTCATGCAAGCATACAATTAAGCATATAGAAGGGTTTACAATACTACCCGTACATATCATTCGCTATTAAGAGTTTACTACGAATAGCATAAAAACCATAACCTACCTCCACCGAAGATTAGTGATCAAGCAAGCAAATTCCCCAAAGCTTTGTCCTCTTCTTTCTCTTGATCGTACGTTTCTCCCTCTCTTTCTGTTCTTTTCTTTTTCTTATTCAAACCCTCTTTCTTTTACCCTAATTAGCATATAATTAAGAATAAAAGATGGCAATAATAACCCACTAATTTACTCAAGGTTACCTCTTTTAACCCCCAAGTAATTAGACTTATTAACATTAACCCACTAACTTTATAATTAAAGCAGGAATAGTCAAAAACGTCCCTTAAAACATTAAAGAAATCCGACTCCGCCTGGGATTACGCAGCCTGTGACGGGCCGTCGCGCCTGCGACGGTCCGTCCTGCTGCTCCGTCATAGAGTTCAGAGACTCAATTTCTCTGAAAAGTCTGTGACGGTCCGTCACACCTGTGACGGTCCGTCCTGCCATTCCGTTACGAAGTTAAGAGAGTCGATTTCAGTGCCTATTTTTCAGAATTCTAAGTATTTTGAAACGAGACCCCCACGACGGTCCGTCGTGCCTATGAAGGTTTGTCGTGGGTTCCGTCGTCTCAGCCTGTTTTTCCAGAAATAAAATCTGCTGCTCAAAACGACTAAACAGGTCGTTACAATAGATACCAATTTACCCATCGTTCGTCCCCGAACGATCACAAGAAGAAAAACAAGCGCAAAAAGGAGTACCTGAATCTGTAAACAGGTGTGGGTATCTGTCTTGCAGGTCAGCCTCTTTCTCCCAAGTGGCTTCTTCAACGGGTCGATTCTTCCATTGAACTTTGATGGATGCAATCTCCCTTGACCTCAACTTGCGAACTTCTCTATCTAAAATAGCAACAGGCTCCTCCTCATAAGACAAATTTTCATCAAGCAGAACTGAATCCCAACGAATGATGTAGTTTCCATCCCCATGGTATCTTTTCAACATAGACACATGAAATACCGGATGCACTCCGGACAGCCCTGGAGGCAAGGCTAACTCATAAGCCACCTCCCCTACTCGCTTAAGTACTTCAAAGGGACCAATATACCTTGGGCTTAATTTGCCCCTTATACCAAAACGCATCACCCCTTTCATGGGTGAAACCTTCAGCAAGACTTGTTCACCCTCCATGAACTCCAAGTCTCTAACCTTTCGATCTGCATATTCTTTTTGCCTACTTTGCGCCGCTAACAGCTTTTCTTGAATAGATTTCACTTTATCTAACGATTCTCTCAGAAGGTCAGTACCCCAAGGTCTAACCTCAAATGCATCAAACCACCCAATGGGAGACTTACATCTTCTCCCATATAGTGCCTCAAATGGGGCCATATCAATGCTTGAGTGATAGCTATTGTTGTAGGAGAACTCTGCTAAGGGTAAGAAGCTATCCCAATGACCACCAAATTCTATCACACATACACGAAGCATATCCTCCAACACTTGAATCGTTCGCTCAGACTGACCATCGGTCTGAGGATGGAACGCAGTACTAAGGTCCAACCTAGTACCCAATTCCGCATGCAATGTTTTCCAAAACTTAGAAGTAAACTGCGTACCTCCATCTGATATGATGGAGAGTGGAACCCCATGCAACCGAACAATTTCTGAGATATAGATTTTGGCTAACTTCTCTGCATTGTAAGTCACCTTGACCGGAATGAAATGAGCAGACTTAGTTAACCTATCAACAATCACCCAAATAGAGTCATACTTACCCATTGTCTTTGGAAGACCAACCACGAAATCCATTGCAATCCTTTCCCACTTCCATTCAGGAATGGGCATTCTCTGAAGTGTTCCTCCGGGCCTCTGGTGTTCATACTTTACTTGCTGACAGTTTGGACATTTGGCAATAAAATCAACAATATCACGCTTCATTCTACTCCACCAAAAGTGTTGCTTTAGGTCACGATACATCTTGGTTGCACCAGGATGTATAGAATACCTTGAACTATGAGCCTCTGTCAGAATAGTGTTGATCAAATCATCGATGCGGGGTACACATACCCTTCCCTTGATTCTCAAAACACCTTCCTCATCGATTTGTGCTTCCTTAGCCTCTCCTCGCAATACCTTATCTTGGATTCTGCTTAGTTTCTCATCATCAAACTGTTTTCCCTTAATCTTGTCAAGAAAAGAAGATCTTGCTTCCACACAAGCCAACAATCCTCCCTTCTCATTTACTTCTAACCTCATCAAGTCGTTAGCCAGAGTCTGAACCTCTCTAGCCAATGGACGTCTGGAAACTTGCAAGTGAGCTAGACTTCCCATGCTCCCTGCCTTTCTACTTAAGGCGTCTGCCACAACATTAGCCTTTCCCGGGTGATACAAGATAGTGATATCGTAGTCCTTCAGTAGTTCCATCCATCTCCTCTGTCTCAAATTCAAATCTTTTTGAGTAAAGACATTCTGTAGGCTACGATGATCCGTGTATACTTCACACTTATCCCCATATAAATAGTGTCTCCATTGCTTTAATGCAAACACTACCGCAGCCAACTCCAAATCATGGGTCGGATAGTTACGTTCATGCACCTTTAATTGCCTCGAAGCGTAAGCAATTACATTCTTCTCTTGCATTAGCACTGCACCCAAACCCGAATAGGA
The DNA here is from genome assembly GCA_027704785.1 of Solanum chmielewskii. Lineage (NCBI taxonomy): Eukaryota > Viridiplantae > Streptophyta > Magnoliopsida > Solanales > Solanaceae > Solanum > Solanum chmielewskii. The sequence goes on along the minus strand of JAKWIX010000318.1, from coordinate 4,465,035 downwards.
TGCATCACAATAGACAATGAATTTCTTACCTTCCACGGGCAAGGTGAGAATTGGTGCAGTAGTCAACAAAGTCTTGAGTTTCTGAAAGTTTTCCTCACATTCGTCCGACCATACAAATGGAACATTCTGCTTAGTCAAGTGCGTCAATTGGGAAGCAATGGAAGAGAATCCCTTGAAAAATCGACGGTAATAGCTAGCTAAACCAACAAAGCTCCTTATTTCTGACACATTAGTAGGTCTTACCCAATTCTTCACTGTCTCAATCTTAGAAGGATCCACCATCACTCCATCCTTAGACACTACGTGACCCAAGAAGGACACTGAATCTAGCCAAAACTCACACTTGGAGAATTTGGCATAAAGCTTTTTCTCCCTTAACATTTCCAGTATCATCCTCAAATGCTCCTCATGTTCTTTCTTGCTCTTTGAGTATATCAGTATATCATCAATAAATACGATCACAAAGAGATCCAAGTATGGCTTAAAAATTCCGTTCATCAAGCTCATGAAAGCAGCAGGGGCATTCGTAAGACCAAAAGACATCACTACAAATTCGTAATGCCCATACCTGGTCCGAAAAGCAGTCTTTGGCACATCCGTTGCTCGTATTTTCAATTTATGATAACCGGATCTCAAGTCAATCTTAGAGAAGACACAAGCACCTTGTAACTGATCGAACAAGTCATCAATGCGAGGAATGGGATACTTGTTCTTAATAGTTACCTTGTTCAACTGTCTGTAGTCTATGCACATCTGAAAACTCCCATCCTTTTTCTTCACAAATAATACCGGAGCACCCCAAGGAGATGCACTTGGTCTAATGAAGCCTTTGCTCAACAACTCTTGTAGTTGGGCCTTTAACTCTCTTAACTCCGCGGGAGCCATTCTATAAGGGGGTATAGAAATGGGGCGAGTGCCCGGTTCAAGATCAATGCAGAATTCAATATCCCTATCTGGTGGCATACCAGGAAGATCTGCAGGGAACACATCAAAAAACTCACGGACTATCGAAACCGACTCAATCGAAGGTACTTGAGTAGTGTCATCCCTGAGATGTGACAAGAAAGCTAAACAACCCTTACTAACCATTTTCTTAGCACGAAGAAAGGAGACGATACGAACCGGATTGGAAGTGTAGTCGCCCTCCCACACTAACAGATCCGTCCCAGGTTTGGCTAACGTCACAGTTTTAGCATTACAATCCAAGATCGCAAAATTCGGAGAAAGCCAAGTCATACCCAGAATTACATCAAAATCAACCATTTCTAAGATAACCAAGTCTACATAAGTGTTGCTCCCCACAAAAGTTACCAAACAAGACCTATATACTTTTTCAACTATCACAGACTCACCCACCGGAGTAGAAACACGAATAGGTATGTCAAGCAATTCACAATGTAAATTAAGACCATTAGCAAATGAGGAAGATACATATGAAAATGTGGAGCCAGGATCAAATAATACAGAAGCCATACAATCACAAACCAAAAGATTACCTGTGATAACAGCATCTGATGTCTCCGCTTCCGACCGCCCAGGGAAAGCGTAACAATGGGCCCTATCACCAGTCTGTCTGTTGCCTCTAACAGGTTGCGCTGCAGTAGTTCCCATTTGTCCGTCGCCCCGGCCGTTTTGGTGACCACCATTACCTCGGCCACCACGTCCTCCAGAATAACGGCCTCTTCCATAACCACCTCTACCTCTAACATTTGGAGGTCTGTAACTCTGTTTTGGACAATACCTCTTAATGTGTCCAGTCTCCCCACATCCATAACACTCTCTGGATTCAAGCATAGGTCTCTCAGAGAAGTGTTGACCGGCTTGAGGTGGACCCCCAACTACAGTCTGTAGTGAAGAATGAATTGGTCGGACTGAGTAACCTCCTGAACCCTGTCCTCTAGAATAAGAACCATTAAACTCACCTCCCTTTCGAAACCTTTTTGATGTCGATGCCATGGTGAAGTCATCTGGCTTCACTCTCTCTACCTCTATCACGAAGTCTACCACTTCTTGAAAAGATTTCGCTGTAGCCGCTATCTGTAAGGCTGAAATTCGCAACTCTGATCTCAACCCCTTCACAAAACGGCGAATCCGCTCTTGTGGACTGAAACAAAGCTGAGTGGCATATCTGGAAAGTGCACGAAACTTAGCCTCATATGCAGTAACCGACATCCTACCTTGCTCTAGGCTCAAGAATTCATCTCTTTTCCTATCCCTCAAAGTCCGGGGGATATACTTCTCCATAAACAAGCTAGAGAATGATGCCCAAGTCATAGGTGGTGCCTCTGTTGGTTGACACTCAACATGTGACCGCCACCACATTTTGGCGTTCCCTTGAAACTGTTAAGTCACAAACTCAACACCAAACCGTTTGACTATACCCATCTTGTGTAGTAGCTCATGGCAGTCAACCAGAAAATCGTAAGCATCCTCAAATTCAGCACCCTTGAAGACTGGAGGTTTCAATTTCAAGAACTTACTGAAAAGTTCATGCTGATCATTTGTCATTATAGGCCCTGTAGTCAGACGAGGAAATGTGCCTATTTCCAATGAGGCATCCATGCGGGGAGCCACAGTAGCCGCATGTTGTACTTCCGGACCCTGAGGTGCTGGTGCAGAAAACACTGGAGGTGTCTGGCCTTGATCAGATAGCCCGCTAAGATAAGCAAGAACCTGATTGATCGTCTCTGGGGTAGGTTGGGGTGGCAATTCCTCATTCTGCACCTGTTCATTCTCCCCATCCTTCCCTTCTCTTACTACTTCCTCAGTCGGAGGAGGAGTCACCGCCCTAGTACCAGATGGGCTAGGCGTTCGTCCTCTTCCTCTAGAGGACGTTCTCCCACGATCTCTACCGCGGCCTCTTGCCACTGCTCCTCTTTGAGCTACAGTCTCAGTGGCTGGCTCAGATGCATCTTGTCTTGCTGATGTTGATGTTGGCGCGGTTGTTGCTCTAGCTCTAACCATCTGCGAAATAGAGTGAAGATGGTCAGATACCAATTTGTATCACCTAGATACCAATTGGACCCAAGTAATAGCACGAAAGAAGAAAAGAATGGAATTTTTCAAAAGTCTTATAGCCTCTCAAAGAAAAGTAAAGGCGTCCCCCTACCGTTCCTCAAGACTCTACTAGACTCGTTCTTGTGTGATGAGACCAACGAACCTAATGCTCTGATACCAAGTTTGTCACGACCCAAATCGAGCCGCGAGTGGCACCCACATTTATCCTCCTATGTGAGCGAACCAACCAATCTAAACCCCAACGTTTTAACCATAATAACACAATATAATGCAGAAGACTTAAAACTCATTAACAAAATCAATAGTCAACTTCTATAACTCAAAACTTATCATTATTCCCAAAATCTGGAAGTCATCATCACAAGAACATCTATGATCAAATTACTAAACTAAGAGTATTCTAAGAAGCTAAAACAAGTAAAAGCTAGTCCATGCCGGAACTTCAAGGCATCAAAACATGAAGAAGAAGATCCAGTCCAAGCTAGAAGCGTTAGCTCACCCTGATATCTGGAGTAATGAAGACTGGCTAGAGTTACGGTTGAGTTGAAGACGATGGTACGTTTGCTGCACTCCACAATTAACAAAGAAAACAAAACATAAAAGTAGGGGGTCAGTACAAACACAAGTACTGAGTAGGTATCATCGGCCAACTCCAAATAGAAAACAGTATATATCAAGTAATATCATAAATCAACTAATATCCTTAGCATGCAGTATTTACAATTACCATAACCATTGGTTACAACACCAAGCACATCAATGAGGACTCACGCCTCCTCATCATACTCATTTGGGAATTAGGTTCATTAGATTGAGTATATTAACATCTTTCAAGATTCATTATCTTTATTCATCTCGTGTCGGTACGTGACACTCCGCTCCTCATATACTATCCTGGTGTCGGAACGTGACACTCCGATCCTCATTCTATCCTGGTGTCGGAACGTGACACCCGATCCATATTCTATCCTGGTACCGGAACGTGGCATTCGATCCATATACTATCCTGGTGTCGGAACGTGACACTCCGATCCTCATATACTATCCTAGTACCGGAACGTGGCACCCGATCCATATACTATCCTGGTGTCGGAACGTGACACTCCGATCCTCATATACTATCCTGGTACCGGAACGTGGCACCCGATCCCCTAATCTCACTACTTTCGTTCATCAAGCCTTCTTTTATACCAAGGCATCATCATTAACAAAGTAGATTAGGGTTTTCTTTTCAAGATTTAGGATTCAATAGCTTCGTCATGCTTATTATATCACAATTACATAATCACATTCATGCAAGCATACAATTAAGCATATAGAAGGGTTTACAATACTACCCGTACATATCATTCGCTATTAAGAGTTTACTACGAATAGCATAAAAACCATAACCTACCTCCACCGAAGATTAGTGATCAAGCAAGCAAATTCCCCAAAGCTTTGTCCTCTTCTTTCTCTTGATCGTACGTTTCTCCCTCTCTTTCTGTTCTTTTCTTTTTCTTATTCAAACCCTCTTTCTTTTACCCTAATTAGCATATAATTAAGAATAAAAGATGGCAATAATAACCCACTAATTTACTCAAGGTTACCTCTTTTAACCCCCAAGTAATTAGACTTATTAACATTAACCCACTAACTTTATAATTAAAGCTGGAATAGTCAAAAACGTCCCTTAAAACATTAAAGAAATCCGACTCCGCCTGGGATTACGCAGCCTGTGACGGACCGTCGCGCCTGCGACGGTCCGTCCTGCTGCTCCGTCATAGAGTTCAGAGACTCAATTTCTCTGAAAAGTCTGTGACGGTCCGTCACACCTATGACGGTCCGTCCTGCCATTCCGTTACGAAGTTAAGAGAGTCGATTTCAGTGCCTATTTTTCAGAATTCTAAGTATTTTGGAACGAGACCCCCACGACGGTCCGTCGTGCCTATGACGGTTCGTCGTGGGTTCCGTCGTCTCAGCCTGTTTTTCCAGAAATAAAATCTGCTGCTCAAAACGACTAAACAGGTCGTTACAATGTAACCTTAAACCATGTGATGGTCTTGATACCCCTAGTTATGTTTAACCTAATTAATTTTTTTGTATTTAATTGACAAAATTGCACTATTTTAGTGTTTAACCTATTTTCTGGATAACACTTGCATTCTCTGTATTACCGCGATTGTTGGCACAGAGTTAGTCGATGCTTATTTTCCAGTTATCATTATTACTTCTTCTTTATAAAAAAAGAAGTTTACGACCTGTAGGCCTCTATTAAAGATGATATATCCGTTGCTTGTTTTGATATCTATTTAATTATTTTTTAAATTTTACGCAAAATTTCTTTATTAAATATACATTTAAGTGGTAATTAATGAGTACTCACTAATTAACAGTTAGACAAGCTTTTAGATTCTGACAAATAGTTTAGGCAACTCCTTCAAAATATTTATTTGGAAAAATAACTTATATACACACATTAACTTAACTTAATATCCATTTATCCCTACATTTTTTTAAAATTTCAAAAATCCCTTAATTCCTTCAGTACATAAAATCTTTCAGATACATAAATATTTCACTCCTATTTTCAATCTATATCCACGTTTCTCACTCCCCATTCTATTCCTTCATTTTATCCCTAAATTCTCTCCACTTCTTTAGCAGTTACAAATTTTAAATTTATTTTGATTTTCAGTAGGTATTACTTATTATTTAACAATAATTAATATAATATTTGTAGAAGTTCACCTTTTCTATTGTCATTATTTTTTTATTCGTTTTTTTCCTTCTGTGGTTTAATAGTTGTTTTATTTTTCTTTTATTTTCAAATCACTATTGGGTTTGATATTTGCATTTGATTTCTTTATTTTTATTAATAAGACTCACCTCGTGTGTATAATTAAAATATATATATATAATACTTGTAAATTGTTCATAATTTGAGTTGGTTATGGATTCTAACAACTAATCATAATTAAAATTGATTAGAATTCTTATATTACTACTAATCTTCTAATTATCTCATAATAATATTAGTTTAAGTTTCACCAAAATTTCATACGATTTAATATTATTCTCTTTATTCTGGTGTTTTTCATAAACAAATTTTTTCATGAATTGTGTTTGTTCATATATCTAATTGATAACTTAATTCTTTTTTATTGTGATACATTTATAGATACATATTATTTCAGATTAGGTACATCCTTTTTTTAACAACCTTATTGTATCAGATACATTATTATCAACTACAAAATCATACATTATATAAGCATACATATCTTTCAAGGCAAACAGTATGATACTCATCAATATAAATGAGATACATAGATAGTATTGTATCATGCACTATTTTTTTTATATGATACGTAAATTCAAATTTATACTAAATGTATCAATTACATAGCAACTATTACACTGTAATGTATCGATCTCTAATCTAATATCTTATGGGAAACAATTACTTATTTAATGTATCTAGTATAAAACAATAATGATACATACATAGTAATGTATCGTGCACTAATTTTTTAGATATGATCGTAAATTCGAATTTATACTAAATGTATCAATTACATAGCAATTACCACGCAGTAATGTATCGATCTCAAATCTAACATTGTATGGGCAACATTTAGAGGATTTATTTAATGTATCTAATATAAATATAATACTTATAAATTTAAACAAGATACATAAATAGTAAAATGCTAAATAACAAAAATATTCATGATGTATCTTCTTGGATCTTCAATAAATTAGGAGAAGAATTTTGAATCTCAAAATTTTTAATAACTTTGAATCAAGATAGAAAGGATATTCGATGAACTTGAAGATTCGCAAAAGAAATCGTTTGTCCAACAACAATTCCATACAATCCTTCATAACTCACCTCTTTCAAAAATTTTGACAAATTTTTTTTATGAAACAGAGAGAACGACGAACAAGAAGAAGAAATTTAATCTTTTGATATTTTTTTGTTTGTTGCACTATAGGATTTTGAATTATTGACAATGATTTGAATGGAATAACGTAATTTATGGGATATTAATTTAATTTTCAGCTTTTTTACCCTTAATTAGTGCAAAAAATGGATACTGTGAAATTTTAAATTGATTTTAAACCTTTTTTTTCTTAATAAATGCAACAGATTGATGCATAATGTATCAACAATGATGTATCCGGATCCTTAATTATGTATTTGTAATGTCTAAAAATATGGTATTAATGTAATTATAAATATAATAGGGATATAAGGTAATTAAAATTTTACACTATGATATTTATGTAAGTTATACTATTTATTTTTTCTCCATAATTTGGTCAAACATTCCAGTTTTAAAAAGTAGGCCTAAAATATGAAAATGTCTTTTAAGTTAATTCTAACAGTTCAATTTTGGATATAAACAAATAAATATACATATCTTACTTACTTAGGTGAAGTGTGAAGAGAGTTGGAAACCTAAATAAGCCACAAAAATATAAAAACGATCAAAATAAATCACTATTTTAGTTACTAACTAAAATAAACTTAGTGGAAGAAAAAGTTCTACTTTATATAATTTTCTAAACGTTTTCTGTTAGTGTCATAATGTGTATTTTTAATGTATAACGGAACTTTTTCTTACACTTTATAAAGTGTATAAAGTGAATCTTTTTCTTCCACTCTATAAAGTGGAACTTTTTCTTCCACTTTATTGAAAATTACTTTACCTTTTCACCTTCTCCTTCTTTCTTTCACTTTCATGACTTCTAAGCTTACACTTTGAAGATTAATATTGATGATCCCAATCCGACAACTGAAGCGGCCCCGCCCCACACTAAATAAATCAAAATTTCGGAGTAGCACAACCTGACAACATAACAATCTGTCCCTACAAATTATATAAATTATATATTTCTTTAACATCTCATATTTTCTTTACTTAGAATGTGTTTCATTTATCTCATCTTGTGTCTAGTATAGTATCATTTTGCCTAATGGTTCTGATTCACAGAGTAAATTATAACTTACATGTTTTTAAATTATTTTGATTTTATTTTACAATGGAATAGTAAAAATATTGGGGGGAAATAATTGATTTAGCATTCTTCCGTATTCCTAATTTAGATTTCATTTCTGCTTGTTAGTGGGATAATTATTGAAGTTCATAAGAGAATTTGTTGCTCAATCTCTATGTTGTATTAAATTTGAAAATAATTTATGAAAGAAATATTCCTATGGTCCAACTTTGGACCTTACGTTAAAAAGGAGATTGGAATTTTGAATAGTATAGTTAAGTTGATTTTTTTGAATTCTGTGAGAGTTCTATAAGATACCCATTTGCTTTGACAAAATGATATTAAACATTTTTGAGAATGATATTAAACCACAAAGTTATAGTCTAATTTGTTTTTATCTTATTATTTAATTACAATAGAATGAATTAAAATATAATAACCAAACACCTGAAGCTAATCTGGCAAAGTAAAAAAAAACAACACTAAAGATGTGTTGGGAGCTCTGTACAATCTGGCAAAGTAAAAAAAAAAAATCACATACTAGACATATAGGGAGTCTAGCAGCTAATTTAGTGTAGATTCCTTTTTGTATGTATTATAAACAATTCCTTTCACAAAATATAATTACCAGCATATTTCCAAGGAAATATTCCAATGGCCTTTCTTTCCAGTGATTGTTTAGTTGTTCAAATGCTACTTCGCCAACACTGTTCGGGTGATTGATTACTATTTCTGTGATTTTGTTTTAGTAATTTCTTTTGGAGTTAGCAGACTCAAGTTATTTCACCAACTTGAGCTGAATGCCGAGAGATTTATATCGTTATTCTTTGTTAGATTTTGATTAATAGTAGGAAGTATTCTTCATGATTATGTCATAGTTAATAACTACGAATTTTAAACATTATTTAGTTAAAATATTCTCGATCATCATATATGTTCTCACTACTTACTCAATTAGTATTCTTTTTTTTCTTTTACCCCCCTTCACAATTCAAAAGCTAAAACCTCGCTGAGGAACCTCGACAAATAATAAGAGGTATAATATAGAATTTTACTTTTACCGCAGAGGTCCAACAAAGCTATAGAAGTAAATAAAAAGCAGAACTGACTAGGGATTAATATGTCAAAATATAATTATATTGTTCGAATTAATATAATTTTTCTTACAGTATATAATGGAGCGTTTTGTGAATCCTGGACCGATTGATCGTACACTTCTTCTCTCTCAACATGAGCATAAATCAGAATTGTTATGGAAAGGTGAGATACCATTTAGTAGCCTTATGAGGACGGTGCGCATGAATGATGCCTAAAATTTATTTCGTTTGCACCAATCTCATGAACGTGTTGAGGAGATCTTACGTAGGTCCGGAGTATATGATGTAGTTTGTGTGGGCAGGATACAGTATGATCGTGCCCTTGTTACAGCTATGGTTGAGCGTTGGAGGCCAGAGACTCATTGCTTCCACTTACCTTTTGGTGAGGTCACGATTACATTGCAGGATGTGCATGTCTTGTTTGGTTTGTGCATTGATGGTGATGTTGTGCACATTCAGGATGATACCCGGAGGATTCGTCTATGGCGTACTTTATTAGAGACACTCACAGAATGCACCATAGCACCTACTGATATGGATGGTGTGAGTCGGGTGAGGATACATAGCATTATCGGCTACTTGCGAGATCAGTTACAAGTAGATCCGATAAGAGATGCTACTCCAGTGGAATGAGTGGAGAGGATTGCTAGACTTTACATGCTTGTTATATTAGGGGGCATCTTATTTCCAAACACTTCAGGAAACCTTATTAGTTTACAATACTTGAGGTTCCTAAATCCTATCCACGATGTAGGTAAGTACAGTTGGGGCAGTGTAGTGCTAGCCTACTTGTACCGTGCACTTTGTCGGGCATCTATCGATAATGTGGTTGATATTTGCGAATTTATTCCCCTCCTTCAGGTAACTTTACTTAAGTTTTAAAATATATTCAAATGTAAAAATCTTTAACATTATACCGTACAAGAATATTTTTTCTATATTCAATTTTTTAAAATATTTAAATTACGTACAAATAATTTATTTTCTTTGCCTGCTTCTTTCGACAGAAACTTGTATTGATAAAGCACACAATGTTATTCTATTAGAAAACCTACATAGTTTTAAAAAAAGAGTCCAACCAAAGGTTGAAACTTACTTCATAATAAATATGAATAATTATTATAAAACCTACATAGTATTAAAAAAGATTCGCATACATTTTTCTACAGCTATAAATATATATATATGTAATTATCTATTTTTTTGTTAATGATGATAATTTAATTATTTTGTTTGTCACATCAAGGTTTGTGTTGGGAGAGGATCTTGCCTGTACAGCCATCAGCTCCTCCTCAGCATGATGGTGACATATTACTTCCATATGCTAGGCGTTGGACGCGTGGAATTGATAGGGATACTGAGTCATATCATGTTCTTATCCCAATTAGAGACCAGTTAAACCGCATGACGGAGGATCAGGTACATCAAATAATTTTTGCAACTCTACTAAAACAATTAAAAAATATAAATTACATATAAAAGTAAATCAATAATAATTTTATTTGTATACTTATCAGTTAATGTTGATTTTATTTAATTGTTATATTTTAAAAATAGTTTCGATGGACACCGTACAATGAGATTTTACATACACTGCCTCATTGTTGTATGGTCGATGAGCCACTATGGATGTCATGTGTCCCTATGTTTTGCCTAGAGATTGTTGAAGTGCACTCACCTGATAGAGTAATGTGTTAGTTTTGTCATTCCCAGCATGTACCTGTGATTCCTAGTTGGGGAACCAACCACCATGTGCATGATCAACGTAGAAGGCTTGGACCAGAGGTTCTTGAAATGATGGATAAATATTTTCGTGATTGGTGTAATCGACATCAGAGTTTAGTGGTTGAGGTAAATGATGGTACTAGCGGGGTAGGGTATAGATTATGGTACATGCGGCATGGAAGATTGCTTATAGGTAGACCTGCATTAGAGGTTGATGTATCGTCAGGCTTTGTTTATTCCGCTAGTACTAGTATTGCAATGTCCAGAGGATTGTTTAAGTTGTATAGTCTTGCATTACAGTGGTAGAGAGACACAACCTCAGCTTCACATGGTGAAGAGGTATCTCAGATTGTTAAAGATACATTGCTTGAGGTCGGAATACAATTTAGAGAGCCATTTTTTGAGGAAGATCCTTTATTTGAACATGTGTGTGCAAGAGGACCCAGACGTGGACGGATGGGACATAGAGGTAGAGCTCGAGAACGCGCTCTAGGACGTGGCGCTGGTGGTATGCCTATTCCTCCATACATAGAGGCAGAGGTGAGAGTAGAGGCTGATAGTTTGCATGTTCATCAGTTTGGCACGTCAGACATCATGAATTTATTACATATGTCATTTGATCCTTATTCAAGACCGACTCGAGATGTGGAAGGAATCGGACGTATGAGCTATGAATCAACAATAAATGTTGGAGATTATATACCTGATATGGCGGTAAGCATTAACAATTAATTGTAAACTTAAAACATTACTAACTTATATAAATATTTCAAAATAAATATAAAACTATTTATATATTTTTGTAGGGCACATCAGGTATTGTCCATTGTGACACCGAAGATACTACTATTTATAACACTCAAGATTTTATCGAAAAATTGCTTGATGATCCGATTGAGTCGCAGGTTCGTTTTATTTATCTATTTAATACAGTTATTTCCTTTGATTACTGAATGAGGGTTCTTTTGTTTTTCTTTTGTTTTAGCTATCGAGAATTTGAAATGCTTGACCAAACAGTCTATAAAATGTTCTCCGAAAATAGCAGGCGGGAGGAAAAAACAATTTTGAGATCCCATGAATAAGGCGATAGAATCTCAAACTTTGGTGTTGAAACATCATACATGCACACATAATTGGAAATGACTTGAATGTCTATCACCTCTAACAATACACAACTTGCATCACATTGCATATTCCTATCATTTATACTTTTATTTTCCAATTTCTATTATCTAACTTTGTATTTGCAGACCACCTTATCACCACTCTCGTCTCCAGATGTTACTTTCATTATGCCAGTGGATGATATGCCGCGAACACCCGAAAGAAAAAAACTTGTTAAAAGAATTGTAAAGAATGTGAACATAAAGGATCTTTCGGTCAAAAAGAGGAAGAGGAACAATAAAGATGAAGATGGATATACGGGACTTAGACCGCGAGATGTTTTACGGATTTCAAAAAAGGGTTGTGGAACATAATATTATTATATTTGTGCATGAATCTTTTTTTAGGGTATATAGTAAATTATTCTAATCATATATAGTTTTATTTTGCTGTATGTATCTTTTTTTTTGTGGTGTATAGTATTATTGTTTTAGTTATAGATATTATTATTATTTTGTGTATGTATTTTGCCTTTAAGAAGTGAGTGAAAAATTTAAAAATTTAAACATGACTTGAAGATGATCAAAAGTTCGAATAAAAAGTTGCATAAAAATTGATACAAGAATAAATTAACACAATTAAACATCTTTCTTTAGCTACTACCGCCATATGAGGCGTTTCGAGTTCGTGAATGACAGTTGCGCCTATCATGGCCTATTTGTTTGCACATTGAGCACTTGTTAGCGAGTGTACTTGCAGGAACATCCATTTCAATTTGTATACGGGTGGTTTTATTTACGCTCATTTTTCTTAAATAATTTTTATTTGCTATCATAAGAAAGGGACTATCATGCCAATATTTTTCGCCGCCGAGTGGATTGAATTGTTCAAAGTAGGTTTTTTTGTAGCTATGCAGAGTGAATCCTGGTGCCATATGCTCCCATGCTTGATATCCAATTTTGTCAAATCCCTTTATTGCATGAGAACACGGAATGTGATATGATTGCAATTTACCACATTGACATTTTCCTTGTGATGCATTTACAATGTGCTTATTACCATCACGACGATGATGCATATGTGTTTGCACCTCAAATATGTTTTTTCTTTGTTGGTGATAGTTGATCAGTGTGTGACGTTGTTACTTTTTCGATTATCCTCAAAAATCTTGAATGGTTTAGACATTCATTGTTGCATTTTCTGTACTAAATGATTAACAAATTTTGATCTTGTAACAAATCGATTCATAATTTGATTGTAAGTGAGTCTTACCATTGTAGTAACTGGCAGACCCCTTGATGATTTGAGAAGACCATTGAATGATTCAAAACTGTTTGTTGTCAGCATGCCCTATATCTTACCTCCATCCCTGTGCAATGTCCATTTGTCAAGATCGTTCTTCATTAGCCACACATATGCTTCCGCATTAATTTTCTTATTCATTTTCATTTTTTCCAGAAAAAAAAAATTCTCCTGACAGTGATTTGCAGTTGCCCATAACTGGTTGTTCAAAGTGACATTTTTGATTTTTTTTTAAAAAAATTGGCTTTTAAATGTCTTAAACAAAAACGATGGAACTCAAATGGAGCCTGCTAATCGGAGAATTATACACGGATGAGAGTATTCCGTGATGCCTATCTGATATCAAGGTGACCCCTCTACGACACTTGACAACGTGCAAGTGCAAATGGTCCAAAAATAAAGTCCATGTCTCTATGCTCTCATTTGCAACTATTGCAAATGTCAAAGGTAATATAGAGTCGTTACCATCTATTATGATCGCAATCAACAACTTGATATCATATTTTCCATAGACATGTGTTTCATCGATCGATATAACAGGACGACAATGCACAAACCCATCAATGCATGGTTTAAAAGCCCAAAACACATAGTTGAATACATCTTCAATGACATCGACACACCGCCCTGTTTTTCATTCTACTATTGTTCCAGGATTGAAGTGTTTCAAAGCTTCCATGAACCTCGATAACTCGGCAAAGGACCCTCCCAAGTGCCATAGACTTTTTCAAAAGCGCGCTTGCAATCAAGATAGACTTTTCTTCTACTTATCGAAATGTCATATGCTTTAAGAATGGCTGTTTGACAGTCTTTGATGGGAAACCTGAAAAGTAATAATAATATTAATTACAAAAAAAAATAATATTTTCTTATTAAATAAGAATCATCTAAGGATAAAATAGTACATTGGCGTTCTTTCTATATCAACACGGAGGACGTTAGCAATAATCTCAACATCCAAGTTGAAATGTCCTTCGCGACATGTACCCATATCACATGTATGTTCTTCAGTGTATCTTCCAACTTTCCACATGTTAGTATGTTTATCAATAAAAGAAGTCAACCTAAATCGACATCTTTGTTCTACACGCCTGCAAACAAGTCGACATGATTTTTTTGTCGATTTAATAACAAAGTACTCTCTTTCTACTTTCAAATGTAGAAGTTTAACTGCTCTTTGCAACTGCTTCTTTGAATTGAATAACATGCCTTTTTCAATATAAATAGCATCATTTATGAAATCTTCTGGTTCATGCCACGTACGTTGTGATGTATACTCATAATATGTATCACCAAAGATATCTGAACCATTCGGGAGATGATCAAGATAGAAATTTCATGATTACGAAACGGGCTTATGGACATTGGTCTTGCCGATTGATTGAGAGCCAAAAAATCATCATCACTAGATGATGCCTCAAATGAAACATTATCTCTTGATTCATCGGCATTAGGCAAATCATCACTATCACTAGCTGAAGGTGAGCCATAATCAGGAAGGTCACGATCATCGATATTCACAGGATCAATGGGTTCATCTTGTGTAATATTTTCCCTATATATGTAAAAAAGTATAAATATTTCACTCATGCAATTAACTTACTTAAATAAACAAAATCAAGCGTTGGACATACTGATAATCATCTGCACCAAAAGTAGGCGAGACATGAAAATTTGAGGATGTCCCAACATTTTCCGTCATTTCAAAGTGTGAGGACTGATCAAAATAATTATCTAATCCATAACTTTGAGGAATATTCCTATGTTGCTGAGGTAAACCGCTACAAAATATATAATAATAAGAAAAATAAATCATATAAACTAATAAATAATTGACAAAATCAACAAATAATGATTGAAATATAATTATTGAGCATTACCGATCACTTTCATTGATAGTTTCATTTAAATCAAAATCATATCGGTCGATAAGAACATTTTGATGATGAGTCATGTTAGGAAAATCAATAGATTGAGTTATTGAAAATTCATCAACGCTATTATGATTTTCTAATAGGGGATTGACATCGACTGATAAATGAGAACGTTAGGCTCCTTCCTAACATAGATTTCAAGTACTATTAACTTGATTTGATCTATATGTCATTCGGAACCCTCAAAAAGTCGGTCAACGATTCGTCATTATAGATAATCTACTCTCCAAAATTAACTTGTCCTTTAATAAAAATGAAATAGGGTATTTTCCGACTATAATCAAATTATAATCAGTATTGTTTATACCCATTCTTTTATAAATTGATGAAATGAATTTATGATATCGAACATTAATTGGATATTTAGCATCGTGTTTGGGAGGACAATTATAATAAACGGTATTTCCGTCATGTATAATTTCGCCATCCAAATAAATTGAAACTTTAACTTTAAGCGTAAAAGACATTTTTTTTTAGATTGAATGAACAAATATAGAAGATTTTATGTTGTAGGTGATATCAATTATTTTACACGTCCTTAAATAGAGATTGAAAGTTTTTTCAGAATAAAAAAATAATAAAAATACATAGGGTAATAGTTTTATGACATGTCAAATCAACATAATTGTATGACAACACTAAAAAAACTTTTTCAAAACGTGAAAAATAATCATCTTATAAAGTGTAAGAAAAAGTTACACTTTATAAAATGTAATAAAAAGTTTCACTTTATAAAGTGTAATATTTTCTTCCACTTTATAGAGTGGAAGAAAAAGCTCCACTTTATAAAACGTAAGTTTTTCTTACACTTTATAAAGTGTAAAAAAAAATTCATTATACATTAAAAATACACGTTATGACATTAACGAAAAACGTTTGAAAAATTGAATAAAGTGTAACTTTTTTTTCCATCTAAGCTTATTTTAGTTAATAACTAAAATAGTGGCTTATATTGATTTTTTTAATATTTTGATGACTTATTTTGGTTCCCAACTCGTGTGAAGAAGAAAAGGCGCGGGAGGTGTGTGTTATGGGATGGGGGTTGGAAGGAGATTCCAATTTATTATCTATTTATTTTTACTTTTTTTTTATCAAATGCACTTATATTTTATTTTAATTTATTTTTATCGCGTCAGTTTTAAGGAGTAGTTTATCTTTAAGTAATAAGTAAATGTACGTAATAAGTCGTCATGATTGTTGAAACAAAATATCGGACTTTTTAAAATAAGTGGTCTTTTTCTTTTTCTTTTTATTTTTCTTGTAGATAATTTTATTAATTGACACAAAACATACTTATAAATCATATTTACTAAATTAATTATTTATTAAAAAAAAGCCACCATAGCACATAAATAATCCAATATTACCAAAAATAAAATAAATAAAAATAACTTTAACCTTTTTTTTAAAAAAAAAATAAAAAATTATTGTAGTTGTATTCGTGGGAAGAATCTGTTAAACTTTTTACAATATCCTTATTGAATGCAAAAATATAACGACAGGACACCATAAAAAAGTGCAGTTAAAATAGACTATCATGGAGCCATTTCTGCAACAAACCCTAATTTATTAAATTTTATTTGAATATAAGTTTAACCAGAGTTGAGTTAGGTAGTATTCCATTATTCTATATTTTAAAATTTTAATTTTTAAATATGTAATAACGTTCTTGTGCAAGTAAAGACTTCTCACTTAATTAAGTAAGATAAAACAAAAAGCATAAAGTATTTTTCTAAATATAAAATTATTGTTTTTTTGTAAAATTATTAGTATATTTAAATATTTAATTGTAAATTTTATAAATCAAACAAATTATGAGTTTCATAAACTTTAAATACAACTTTTAATTACATATGGTTACTTGGATAATAAATTCTTCTCATTTTCAATTTTAACATTATGAAATTCAAGTTATCATTTTTTTTGCCTTGGTGTTTAGCACTTCTATTGCAGTCCAACTATTTTGAATTCATACTATGTAAGGCTCTGTTAAAGAGAAGAAGTGCTCCCTATTAAGAATTTTTTTCAATAGTCAGAGTTTGAACTCAAGTCTTGTAATTAAGGAAGAAGTGATCTCATTACGAGAGCAAAAACTTGAAAAACTCTAAGAAGTTAAAAAAGGAAATCTCGACTCTTTTTGGGAAAGACATAATACATAAATGCACTATTTAACTTGATTTTAGTTGACATTTATACTCTTAAACTTTGTGTGTATATAAGTAAACACTTGAATTTATATAAAATTAAACAAGTAAATACATGCGTCTTACGTAACACAACGCATATAAAATGACACGTAAGACGTGAAATTATCATATAGATTGTTACGTAGGATACATGTGTCTGTTAATTATAATTTATATATTTTTAAATCTCTATTTATATGCATCTAAAATTGAATGAGGTAATGTTACTTGAGGTAGAGTTAAAATGCATGTTCATTTTTTGTTTAACCAGAGGTGAGTTAGGTAGAAACCATATGAATGAGTTTATGACCGTTTGAAAGGCAATGGGCACACACAAGTACATGTACAGTCAATTATATATGACAAAGCCTTTAGCTTTACTGCTCAATTTCCAAAAACACTGTCTCCCATTCTCAACAAAAACATACATATATATATATGAAAAAAATACTGTAAATTAACACTTATCATACATATAAAGTACCACTAAAAGAGTCATATAGCTACTGTACTTCAGTAGCCACTCTCATTTTGTTGTCTACACTCTACACTAGAAAACTCTGTTTTCCTTTCTTCTTCTCCTTCCTCTTCTCTCACCAACCAACTTTTCTCTTGAAAAAGTAAAGTGCAATTTCTTCATTATTGCTTCCACAATCATGGCTGCTTTTATGTTATCTTTGGTGTTTTTATTGGCTATAATTGGTCACTCAAGTAAGCAAACACTTTTCACTTGCCCTCATGTTTTCTTTTTTTCATATTTTCTTGTGATGGGGTTTCACTATATATTGCCTCTTAAGATATGTTCTTGATTCTATTAAGTTCAAAGATGGAGTCTTTTTCTCGTTGCCTTTAAGTATTCAGCAACTTTCATATTTGTACTGAGATGGGGTTCCACTATTTTGCTGTTCTTGATTCTGCTTAGTTCAAAGATTCAGTCTTTTCCTCTTTGCCTTCAAGTTTTCATGTTTTTCTTGACATGGGGTTTCACCAAATGTTGATCTTGAGGATGTTCTTGATTCAACCAAGTTCAAAGATTCAGTCTTTTCCTCTTTGCCGTCAAGTTTTCATGTTTTTCATGACATGGGGTTTCACCAAATGTTGATCTTGAGGATGTTCTTGATTCAACCAAGCTCAAAAATTCAGTCTTTTTCACTTTGCTTTCAAGTTTTCTGCATTTCTCATATTTTCTTGAGATGGGGTTTCACTATATTTTGCTTTGAAGGATGTTCTTAATAATACCAAGTTCAAAGATTCAATCTTTTTCCCTCATATTTTCTTTGTTTTCTGTATTTTTCATATTTTTCTTTAGATGGGGCTTCACTATATTATGATCTTATGGATGTTCTTGATTCAACTAAGTTCAAAGATTCAACCTTTTTTTCCCTTTTGTCTTCATATTTTCTCTGTTTTTTTGCAAATTTCATATTTTTCTTGATATGGGGTTTCACATAAGGATGTTCTTGATTCTGCTTAGTTCAAAGATTCAGTCTTTTTCCCTTTTAATTGGAAACACACAAAGAGATTTACTTGTTTGAGCTGATTTTCTTGTGGATTTTGTTTCTGCAGGTGCTAGTTACTGTACTTGCAAAGATGGTATAGATAATAAAATTCTTCAGGAGAACATAGATTTTGCCTGTGGATCTGGAGCTGATTGCACAGCTATCCATACTAATGGTGCTTGTTTCAACCCTGACACTATCAAAGACCATTGCAATTATGCTGTTAATAGTTATTATCAAAGAAAAGGTGCATCTGGTGCTAGCTGTGACTTTAAAGGAACTGCAACTTTGACACCAACAGCACCAGCTTGTAAAGTTTCCTCATTTATACACTAAATCATTTTATTCATTTTGTCACTTTCAAATGCTTATTGTTAACTCTCTTTTTGTTTTGTTTTGATTTTGATCATTAGCTGCTGGTTCTGGATGTGTATATCAGTCCACTGCAGGGTATGTTTTCTAAGCTTATGTTATAATATGTTATGTTAGATCTAGCATTGCATTAGATTCTACTTAAAGTTTTACCTTAAAAGTAAAGGGAAGATTCTTAGTGTCACTCTTGGTTTTGTGATGATGATAGCTTCAATGTAAAGCTCATTTACCTTTTTGATATTAGAAAAAAGGTTATACTCTTTTCTTTTTTTGGTGTCAATTACAAGTTGTGTGTTTTTGAAGGTAAAGGGTTGGTGAAGGAAGTTAAAAGTGTGTCTTTTGGTATGAAAATGTTGTTAGGCTAAAACAACCTAAAGATCAACCTAAAAGAAAGCCCACACTATTTTCCTCAAATGCCTTGTACCATTAAGAATGTTCAGCACCTACTTTCCATGTAAGACTTTGTTCAAACTCCCCACCGACAAATATTTCGGGGTCGTAGCTAGTAAAGAGACAACTTATTCAGCTGTTTACTTTATGTATAAGTTCTACGACGTTGGTGTAGCTAAATTGGGAAGTAAGTTATTCATGTATAATATAATTCAAAAAGAATGAACTACTTTTCTTTTAAGTTTGTTTAATATAGAATGACTCATTTCCTTTTTTGTTAACACTTTAATTTTAATTTCCGTGTGGCAATGTTTAAGACCATTAAATTAAAGGACATTTTGGTATATATTTGACTAACTTTAATTTAAGACCAAAAGATTAAAAAAGTCTTCTATATTTAGTTCATTTTTTTTAAAATTGATGGAGTATGACGTTTGGTTTGCACTTTAGAAACCGACATAACTAATATATATCTTAAGTGAATTTGTGTGTTATTTTATGCAGGGGCTGCCAATGTACTTTGATCTAAATTCTATATTTGTCTAAAGAACCTCGACCCGCAAACTTTAAATTGTGGCTCCACCTCTGATTTTATACGGGACAGTAGATTGAATAACTAATTCATGCATAACTAATACCCACATAATAAACAATCCTTTAAAGAGAATAAAGTTACTTGATTATGACTCAATAATGGTCGGTTGTTGTATGATTGTTGGTGCTTTTCAATACTTTATTTTACCATAAACTTCCAATAGCTATTGTCACTACTCACTACCAAATTTGGTGAGTTTGTTTCTTCATCATGTGCTTTGTGAGTTGTCTTGATATCTTCTGTCTGTTAATGCTCAATGTGTAGCTTTTTTTTCTTTGCTATGATGAAAATTTCAGTTGTATATACCATCATGTACATTTTTTTAATTATGTTAGTTCATTTGCTTGTGTCATGCTTACTTGCTTTTTCATGTACTAACATTTTTTAGTCCTATTAGTTCATTCATTTATTTGTCATGCTACTTGTTTCTCTCATGACGTTTTCGTGTACTAATTTACTCCTCTTTGTTTCAAGTATTTTTGGCAAGCTTGCGAAGACATTTATTACCTTTTGACATAATGTATACATAAACGTGTTGTTTAACTTGGTCTCAACTGGCATCTATGTCTTCCAACTTTGGATGTCCACAAGTAGACACATGTACCCTACGCGGGTCATGGGATTCATGTCTGGCACATGCGTCTACTTGTGCAACTTTAAGTGACACCTAAATTTTGAGGACAAAGATGTCAACTGAGGTCATATTAAAATGAATCGCGTATGTATTGTACCTTTGTTTAGTGAATCTATCCTTCAATTCCAATTAGTTGGTAGTTAATTTCGTTACGTATTTAATGAGATAGTCTAGACAAATAATCTATGTTGAAATGTCTCCTTAAAGGGTATGCATTCAGAAATCTTAAAAGACAGATAATATGGAAGGAGCATGATATTGTATATCGGTTAATCGGTTCGATATGGTTCTTGATATCCTTTATTCTTTTGTTTATTAGAAACACAAGTCCAACAACTGTACCAGGAACTACAAGTCCATCAACAGGAGGCACTAGCACTAGCACTGGCACTGGAAGTGGCACAACATTACCAGGGACTAATCCAGCTTTTGGACTTGGACCAAGTGGCATGACCAACACAGACATAAATGGTGCTACTATTATTCATCAAAACACTATGTTTTTCACCATCACCCTTTTGTTTACAACCTTGCTGGTATGCCTAAGGGCCTAATTGAATTGGACACAACTTCCACTCTTTTCTTTTTTTTTTTGGTTTTGTGGTTTCTTGTTTTTTTAACATTTAATTTTTATTTTATCATGAAAAAGTTCCCCTTTAAGAGGAGGTGGAAACAGTTTATTAATTAGTGGTGTAGAAGGGGGGGCCTAATCTCTATCTTTTTAGATTTTTTCCTTTTGTATATCTAGAGAGTAGAGAAAAGAGGCTGTAATTTTTTATTCAAATATTGTTATCAATGAGACTAATCACTACTTTGCCCCATCTTTTATTTTCTGAGTTATACTTGACATAAAATTTAAAAAATAATAATTTGAAGTTGTGATGCAAAACAATTTTAAGCTATGTGTGATTACAAAAAAGACCGTTGATAAGTTATCTTGAGATAAGTTACTTCATTATACATATGAAGTAGCTTATTCTATCACGAAGATATAATGGAGAAATAATACTGTTTAAAACCTAGGTAGGATAAAATATTTTTGTATTTTATTTATGATATTAGTATATATAAAAATAACACTCCATACACATTTAAGATGATAAATATCAAGTTATAAAAATACTTTTTGATAATAAACTACTTATAGCATATAATCAAGTTATAGCATATCAAGAAAAAATATATTATTCTCATTAATTATTTAAATAATAATTAATTTATTTAAATAATTACATTTATTATTCAGTTATCTTTTTTAAATCAATCTATTTAATTAAATTAATTTCTTAAGTTACCTTTTTTAAACCAAATTATTTGATTACATTATTTTTTTAAGTTATCTTTTTAAACAAAACTCTTTAACTATTATTAATTAAATTAAACATTATATAGTTACCTTGCAAAAAAAATTACAAAATAATAGGAATTTTATCATTCCATAATAACTACCCACCACTGTCTAAACCAATACCAGTTTTTTTTAAAACCGTCATACGCTATATTTAAAAAAATAAAAATTCATCTTCCCCAAATATTTTGTTCTTCCCCAAATCCTCACCAAATCTTCTTTATTTCGCACGCCTAACATTAATCTTCACAAACATTAGTTGTTTTGCTAAAAAATCTACAACATTAACATTCTTCTTGACCAAAATCTACTGTTTTGGTCAATAAGCTTCCAAATTTGGACTCAAAAATCTGTATAATGTCGAAGAGAGGCAATGACACCCCGCGTAAAAGTAGAAGGTTGAACGATGAAGCAAGATCTGAGGAATTTCATGCTCCATCTTTCAACATTTTGTCTCAAACACAAACTCAATCTTCATCTGCAAAAGAAAAATCTAGAACAGAAAAATCAAAAATGAAAAAAAAAAAGAGCCAAAGGAAATCGAGAAGAAGAGAACAGGGAAAGAAAAGTAAACCGTAGGTGAATCTGTGAAAGAAGGGTGGACCTCGAACTCATAAAGAACAAGTTATGGACACCACCAATTATCCTACTCCAAAATTCCGTAACATAAATTAGAAATTTTCATCGCACACTGTACATTTTTTTGAATGACATGTTTTTTTAACTTATGAACTATTTATGTAATTTTCCAGTTTTTTTATTATGAATACTGATGGTTTTATATAAATTATCAATGAATATTACTAATTATTAAATCTGTCTCACTTTGTATAAATTTTGAACGCAACAAGAAAATATAGGAACATTGTAAGAATCATGTATGAACATATATGAATTATGAATCTCATATTATAATTTGATTTATAGAACATAGACAAATGTTATACATATACTATTTTTTAAACAATTTATATAAATGATAGTCTGCTTCACTATATATTTATAATTTTAAAATGTGTATGATATTTATATAAATTGCACTTTTAAATATGTAATGTTAAATTTTTACATGCATAATGTATGAAAAATATATGAAATGGTATTGACATATGATTCAATATGACAATATGAATAAATATATAATTATACCTTAATAAATGTGTATGACTTTTGCATAAATTACTTATTCAATACGCATTAAATTTTTGTTGTATGAATTCTGTATGATAACTGTATACTTTCAAATACAAAACAGAAACAAATGTTACTTATATTATTGGTATGTATACTGTATGAAAAATGTATGAATTATATCATATTATTCTTTGATATGTAGAACATAAACATACATTATTTTATATGCAAATATTGCTTGTATAAATGTATAAATTTTGTATATAGTCCTCATTCAATATGCAATAACTGTATGCATACTGTATGAATATTATATGACTTATTAATGGTAACAAATGTTAACATATGAATAGTTGTATATACAATGTATGAACATTGTATGAAAAATAATATGATTCAATAAAAAAAAATAAAACATGTGATTTAACAATTTAAACACTCAAAAACACAGATGTAACAGTAGGAAATCATTGTTTTTGTACAGGATAATTTGAACATGTCTTCCTATTGTGTCTAACTTGATGGCATCTACCGCATGTGCTTTTTGTCCTATTGAATTTCACATCAGCGAACCCCTTCCAGCGTTCAAATTTGGGTCTTCCCGCTGATCTTTTTTGACCGGGTGGCATCATTTTAGACATAATTCATACACACTTTCTATATATTTCACTGATATATACAACAAAAAAATCCAATTTCATACACAATTAATCCACTGTTTATTCACAATTCATATATATGTAACATATCATTTATAAAAAATCAATTCATACAAAAATACTATATAATTCACTTATACATACAATCAAAAAAAGCACTTTCATACACAATTTGTACAATTTATTAAAGATTTAATACACAATTAATCCAAACTTTATACAAAATTCATCTATATATATATATATAACAAATCAAACACTGATATATACAATCAAAAAATGGGCTTTCATACATATTTCATACAATATATTCATACATTACATACATAAATAATACAGTTTTCATATTTTATCAATATACAAAATTTTATCACCCGACAATTTAAATATAATATGGAGTGGCTTTTACCAAAAATTCACATTTCATATAACTTTTAAAAAATATTAATACAAATTGTCAGACTTTGTTCATATTTTTTTTCACAATAAAACTGCACAATGATTCAAAATCTGTAATTTTTTGTATTTTCTACATAAATCAATTATCACACTAATCTTCATTTTAATTTACAAATCAAAAGAAAAATACTATTACTTAATATTTTTCATGGTATCATATACACATCGTAATTGTATCACAAAAAATACATCATATCAGCATCTGCAATATAACAGAAATAAAAAAAAAACATTCAATACATGACAAAAAAAAACAAATATATTTACAACCAACAATTTATACTTAAAACATAACAAATCATAATTAAAAACTAACTTGATGAATTCCACTTGCCACCATGTTTGATTAATATTGACACAATGTTCTCCATCAAATCAAATCTAATCGTTTTCAACGTCAAATTTTAAGATTTTTTTTTAAAAAAAATAAAAAAATATAACAATATTCAAATATCAAAATAATACTCAATTCTGAAAAAAATAAACAATGCACGTTTAAGGAAAGAAAATAACAGATTAGAGTATTTTAAGGATTTAAATCATAACTTATTATCATTAAAACTAAATGGAGACTTTTATGGTATATCTAATCCGTAAAAAAATTCAAATCCCTTAAAATATGCTAATTAGTTATCAATAATTAATAATAACTAATTTCACGCATCACACTATCTAACATTAATTTATCCGTTTTTTTTATTTTACTATCTATTTTTAATAATTTAAAATTAACATTATTTTCTTTTTAAAAAAAGATGCTATAACTTGATATATTAAATGTTATACAATACAAATCAAACTCTTATGTCATAACTTGATAATATGACTACATAAAATGTTATATACCTAATTTACACTTAGTATATCTTGTATCTCACACAAAGTGATTTATTTTCGTTGATTGTGAGATTAAAAATTAATGTTAAGAGAATATTGTACTATACTATGGTCTTCCACTAAATTAAAAATTTGACAAGACAGAGGAACTAACCTGACTCATCCCATGTGCTATGAAAGGTGAAAGAAAACAAAACATCAACTATATATATTAGTCACTCAATAGCATTAGAAAATCATTATAGCTCTTATGATTAGCAATACCACAAATTTTCAATGATTTTTAGAATTTAATTTTAAAATATTAAAAAATCATTTTAAAAATAAATAATTATGTGTTTGAATAAGAGTATCATAGCTGAAAGAAAGCTAGTTTAGTTAATCTTATATGCACAAACTTATTTTATGTGCACACTTTCATTGATGCAACAATAGATTGTGTCTTACTTTGATTCACTTGATTACTAGTTTTAATACCATCATTGAAAATTTGTCTTTACAGTGTTGACTTAGAAAACATAATACAATTACTATTTTATGGATAATCACTTTCATCATCCCCTTCATCATCAATATCATTTATTCTTTCTTCGTTAAAATTTACCTAGTTTTATAAAATTGTTCTTGATTTGCAGCACATGCTCTTTCTCCCGTAGCAATAATATCATAAAATAATGCATCATAGCAAAAATCTATGAGCGAAAGATCTTTATTTCTAATTTCTTTTTATAAATATAGAACATCTTCTTGTAATGAAAGATAAGAAATAAATTTAAGTAAATTAAAATTCAACAATGAAAGAAATATGAAATACATATAAAACAATGTGAGAAATGTACCTTAATTTTTCGCTTCCATCAATATCCTCTGTCATAATTGTATTTTTGGTGGCATGTCATCCTATACATGTAACCCCCCTCATTAATTGCTTAAAAAGAGTCCTTAATTTTTCGTTCCTATCAATCATCAAATGGGCATGTCATTCTATACATGTATCTGTTAGGATCGAAAATAAGTAGGTGTAAATGCGGAAGCTAGCAATGCAAACCTCGAAAGACTACGAGTAAGAAGATAACGAGAAATATACCAAAAGACATAAAAATTTAACGTGGTTCGGTCAATCGACCTACGTCCACAAAGGAGATGAGCAATCCACTATAAATATGAGAGTACAAAATACAGAGGGAAACAACCTCAACCAATTCACTCGGAATACATGGGAAGTTCACACAAGTGATAACTTATCAAACTTGTGACCTATAAATTCTCCTCCTAACCAAAACTCTCAAAGCCCTTAAGACTACATTGTAAATGCTGATTAAGTTAGAAGGAACATTCCTCTATTTATAGATTCCTAAACCTTTTCCTACAAGAAAATGATTAGTCAATCAAAAACCTTTTCTTAAAAGAAAAACCTATTTATGATAAGAAATTTAGGGAAAATAAAACCCAACAAATCTCCCCTTTGGCCTGAATTTCTTACAAAATAAATTTGTCCACATTATTCACTTAATCTTCAACAACTTGCTACTCCTCTCCATAATCTCCTTTGCAAAATTTATGTGTCAACACAGAGAACCTCTCTGAAATAATTTCTCCAACAAAATCTTCATTACTGTCAAAAAGGTTGCGGCTAGAACTACACCTGTCAAGATGATCACCTTTTTCTAACCTGGTTCAATCATCG